>CM061153.1:5086407-5833907 GCA_030710495.1 Labroides dimidiatus | reverse complement strand
ATCACACACACCTAACACTCAACCCCAGGCACCCCCTCCGCTCATTATTCCCACTGCTACCATCTGGGCGCAGATACAGGTCCAGAGCCTTGAAACAGGCACGTTTCGTCCCCTCTGCCCTGAACAAAGCATCTTAGTAACTGTTGTGTGTTGTGCATAGGTATATGGCTGTGACTGTGTGGGATATGTGGGTAAAACTTGTTTAATATGTGTGTGTATCTTTCCTACGTACATACAATTTCCTGTTAAAGGACATTAAACATCCATCTGTCTGTTTTAAACCTGAGCTGCTTGCTTAAGGGCTTTTTTACCATAAGGAGCGCGACATAGACCACTAAGCCATTTGCTTCAAATGAGGCATCTTTTTGAACAGTTTCTTTATCAAAAATAATAATAATAATTTCTACAAAAATGTAAAATATAAAGTGTCCAGTATAACAGGGTTGGTTTCTGATGACTTCTGACGCAGTGTGCTGCACCTTGCATAGCATTCCAAAGCTGCCTCATCGAGCTGTATTGCTTGCCATCACTGTGAACCCTCATCTTTACTTTTGACCACAAGTTGTCCAATCCGGTTGAGAGTGGGTGAGCAAGCAGACCAGTTCATGAGGCCATCGTCTTTTAAGCTCCAAGATGGCAACTAGTCCTGGGAATGACACGACGCTTGTGACGGTACACTGACCGTCATGAAGGTATTCTTCAGTTAAGCTGACTGTGTTTTCCACCACAGAAGGAAATTTGTCTTGAGGAAAGGTCATTATCCCTCAGAAATCACCTTTTACACTATCCTGAACCTGAAAAGGACCAACAAGTTCATCATCCACAAACATAACACCACCATCGTTTCGTGGGCATTGCAGTCCAGTTGGAGCAGTTTGGCTGCTTGAAATCACCCATCTGATCCATGCAGGAGTAATCCATGTAGAAGTCAGCTTCTATGTATTATGTAGCCAATTCCATCCATTTCCCTAGTGTATTTTTTTCATTGGAGGTCTCATCTTTGCTCTTCGGACCTTTGTTACCCATCTCAGCATCCTACATCCAGATCAGGTCAGACAGGACTGGATTGATTTACAACACGTTGAAGTCTCTATGACAACACCACGTCGACAGATGAAGTTCAGTAGTTACTGTAGAAGAGAGATCTGTGTTTTTCTCTGCTGAAAACGGTTTCTGTGATTAATTTTGTAGTGATGGTGGAGACTGGAGCTGAACTGACAGACAGAAAAAGGACAGAAGAGAAGAAGAAAGATAAACAGGAGAGTGATAGAGCATGGGCTAAAGGCTAAAACATGAGCTAAAGGCTAAACCACAGGCTAATCTATTTGTGATAATGTGCATTCCAGCCCACATGCAGCAGTTATTCTGCAGTGATCTGATCAAACTTTAGAATCTGTCAATAAAATGAAGAGTGAGGTTCTGTTAGCTCTGATTGGTGGATGAGCAGGACATACAGATTTGATAAAGTTACACAGATCCAGATACAGACCCATCTCAGACCACCAGGCTGCGAGAGGAAATTAGATAGCCGGCTACTAAATTGTGGTATAAACTGACAAAGTTTACTTGTTGTCACGTTTCAAACAACAGCGCTGTGCAACTGATAAATACCTCACCTCGTCATGTTGTATCCAGTAAAGTTGTCTTGAACAAAGAAAAGAAGAGTGAAAAGAAGATCTGATGAACACACGCCTTGTTAAGAGTTACGTCATCACGACGGTGTGAGCATGATTCTGACCAAAGGTGTTACTGCAATCCACTTCAAACAGATCCTCACAGACCCTTTAAAGAAAAAAAACAAAAGCTTTAGGGGATAACCAAGGTATGACAGAACAACAATGTTCCAATCACATGAGATAACTGATACAAGCTGCTCTCATGACTGTTTAACTGTTTTGGCTGGAGACAAAAAAAAATGGAATGATTCCTGAAAGGAGAGAAGGTGAGATTTCTGACTAACAACAAAAGATGTTCAGGTGGCTGGTATGATACTTTGATAATAAAGGGTTAAATGCAAGCTGGCAGTACATGCATCCCCAACCCATTTTCACCTATGCACACCTCATATGTCTGAATTTAAAACCTGAGCCAAAAATCTTTTTTTGCATGCAGACAGAGTAAGGCCTCTGTAAATCTGCAGCTTGCTGGTGTACAAGTTTCCACTTCTTTCCTCCAAGACATGAAATCACAGAACTTCAGAAAGCTCATCAGACAAAGAACAAGCTACACAAAGCACCTTATTCAGGGATACATTAGTGAGTTTGCATGGACTGAAAACAAACCAGCCTTCAGCCAACCTGCAGTCCTGCATTAATTATAACTGTGAGGATGTGAGGATCAGTGCAGTAATCTCATAATATACATCCCCTACCCACACAGAGGCAAAATCAACAGCAGACCCAGCAGTGACTAATGACTAACACCCACTTGCTTGGGCTAAATTACACAGTAGCCACTTCAGTTCAGTGGATATGGTGCACTAATGCACACTGCTGTGTTGTGCACTGGAAATATATGACATTGGAAAATATCTGTGAGGGCACTTAGGCCAGGAGAGTCTAAGGTTATATAATCAAGAAATCAATTTAAAAACAAAAAAAACAAAGCAGTGCAATAACCAGAGTGCTGGATTATACTTTTGATCAAACGGTAGCATCGCTAGCAGTTACCTCATAATGTTTTTATCATTACATTGATTTGGTCTGACAGGTTTTTTTTTCTTTGGTTTGTTTTTGTTCACAGCTATGTTCATGTTTTCCCCAAAACAAGAGCTGGGAGCAGTTTACGGTTCAGTTTCCAGTTCAAGGACGCAAACAGGGGCAGCCAAGTAGCATCCTTCTTCGATAAAAAAAAAATATTCTACATCCAACAATGTCACATTGCATCCTGCTTATAGGCTACAGCTCTCCCACATTAGTGGCTAATGAGCGACAGAGTAGTTCAGGACAGTGATGAGGAGGCATTGCGTAGTGTGTGCTTGGAATAGAAGGTCGGCAGTTTGTTTCACCTGTAGGCTACGTCTGGGTGGTGACAGTGAAAGCAATTTGTGCTGCTTGCTATTAAACATTTAAGAGCCTGTAATCTACACGCAACACTTGTTTCTGTAATTTAGTCATCATCATCACAAAGGTGCACTTGAGCAAGACCCCTGACTGCTATAGAGGAGCTGCTCAGTGGCCTGCAGATTAAGCAGTGTTTACTGTGGGCCGTTTTCAGGTGTGAATGTGTGTAAGATGTAAGCGCCAAAGAGTGTTTGTTTCCTAGCTTGGATGCTGTCATTAGATAATGGCCAAAAAAAAGAAAAATCTCTGCAAAATGTACATATTTTTTCAACGGGTCACAACTCAGTTATTAAACAACAGTTGACAAATGAAAAAGAAAAAAACAGCTACAGTAGACAACCATCTTAAATATGCAGGAGAGATAACAAACATGTTAACCTTTAACTTTATCACAGTGGTATGACCCGTTTAATGCTTTCATTGTTTTTTTTTTTATTAAAACCATGTTGCTTTGCTAACATCACGTCAAGTGGTAAACTAACAGTTAGCTTTAACCAAGCGGCAACCGGTCTAAAAATATGAGGCAATGCGGAAGTGCTAAAGTCCGCTGCTCTTCGAGTGTACGCTTGAGGCTGGCTCTGGAAGTCACGTATACACCAAGCCACAAAAAGCCGTTTTCATGGCCAAAATAAGCACATTTACAGCCTGGTACAAAGAATGTCTCCCATCTGAATCGCTTTCTAACTCTGCAGTTTCCACAATATTAAGCTCGCCAGTTCGTCCAATCAGAGGCACAGCTCAGATCACATGACTGTGGAGCGTCCTATAATTGTTATTGTGGAGACTCACAGCACGCCTCATTTCCAATATGGCTGTGCCGGCCGTTTTGCTTCAAAAGTCTGTTTCAGAAACAGACGGGTGACATCGCGGAGACAACATCCATTATTTAAACAGTCTATGGCTTTAACAGAGTCTTAAGCCTGTAAGCGTTACAAACATAATACATTTCCAGCTTGCTACAGGGCTTTTAAAGCTAGCCTCCCTGCCCAAAATCAGCCGAGCTAACTCCTGTCTTTATTACCCAAACTAGCATTTTGTAAAGCTGTTTTTACTAAACCTGTTCACCTGTGGAATGTTCCAAACAGGTGTTTTTGGAGCATTCCTTAACTTTCCCAGTTTTTTGTTGAACGTGTTGCAGGTATCAAATTCAAAATGAGTGAATATTTGCAAAAAAAAAAAAAAAAAAAAGTTTATCAGTTTGAACAACAAAAATCTTGTCTTGTGATGAAATATGTTCAAGGTGGACCATTGGAACTCAAAATCCATGATTTTCCCAACTGTGTGTCTAATCTGTGATAAAACAATCAGTGCATCCTGAAACATTCAGTAAGACCGTCCAGCACTCGCCTGTTACTTCAGGTGCATTTAAGGGCACTGTGTCCATAGCACTTTTATTTGAGGCTAGAGATTAAAAATAGAGCCATAGTGCCCACATAGGGAGAGTTTAGTCTTTGTTATTGACTTGGAGAAGAATCATTCTTCTATAACATCACTTTCAACAGTGTTTAATAACCTTTTCTTACTCTAGTGGATAAGCAGATACAGCATCTTCACATGGGAGGAGAGTTACACTAGAGAAAGAGTGAAGAGAGTGAAATGTTGCAGATTCAAACACTTGGAACAACCTGAATGCTGATCTCTGAACTGCTATATGAATACATTGAAAGAGAAAACTTGTTGATTTAAGATAAACGTAAAAGAAGAAAAGAGCCTCAGAACACCGTGTTGAGATAAATACACCTCATAAGGTATTTTACTTTTATTAGTAGTTAATTCCACACTGGACTGCAAATCCACAGTAGCCCACTTTATATTGATCTGAAATAAAACACAGTGTATGAAGTGACCTTGCTCCTCTCTTTCAGCTACAGTTTGTTCTTTCTGAGTTCTCAGATTCCCTGCGTGGTTTAGTCGTAAGAACAAACGCCTTCACACAGATGCATTTACATGAAGCATGTATGGAAGCTGTAAGAAATGCTTCCAAGAAGAAAATATAAGGAAGAAGCCTTTAATTAGTTCTGACTGCATTGACCACACACTGCGTTAGGGGCATCCATACAACAGGGAGGAGTCAAAGGTGAGCAAGGCAACATCCTCTGCTTCATGTTTCTGCCCCGCAGGTGTTGGGTGTGTCTGTGTATCACCAGCAAAGAGGAGTTCACCGAGTTTACTTCTTCTGGAGGAAGCCCACATATGGACACCAGTGGGCTGAAGGGCTTACTACCACCAGGGGAACATGAAGCGAGGGTAGGAAACATTCAGACTTACTCATCTTCATTTGCTGAGTCATCATCTTTCCATTCATCCCATATGTGATACATGGGAAATAGATCGCACTTATGTCGCACTTTCTATAGTCCGCTGTCACTCAAGGGGCTTCTTCTATACGTCACATTCACACATTCAGGCACTGACAGATGAGGAAAGTGTGGAAAGTTCCCATCAGTATTAATTTATTACTCACACACCCACACACACACGCATGCATATACATATACGCAACAGAAGAGCAATATCAGTGTGCAACATAGCTTAATAAATCTGAACTGATGTTAAAGTTTCTAAATATGGCATATCAATAATAAACAAATTTATAAACGGTGCCTGTGAGGTTGTTTTTTGTTTGTTTGTTTGTTTTTCTTTAACTGGTAATAACTACAGAATCAAGCAAGACCATTCACAAAAGAACTGAATGATTCTTTGTTGCTTTTTATCATGTAAATCAAGCTGCAACCTCCAGTCTGAGAAAATGAGACATGAGGAAGGGCAAAAACCTGCAGTTTGTTGAGTGTCTGCTTGAGGCTGGCTCCATGGATCACATATACATTCAGCCAGAAAAAGCCATTTTCACAGCAGAAATAAACATGTTTACAGCCTGGGACAAAAAAATGTCTTCTGTCTGAGTTGCAAATTGCACTAACAGCACATACTGCGGGGGGCGTTTCTTTTCTACACTGCAGTTTAGATGGTAATAAGATGGCGAGTTCGCCCAATCAGAGGCACAGCTCAACTCACGTGACTGACGGGGTTCCTATAGCTGTTGGTAATTTAAAAGCTGATGGTTTCCAATATGGCTGCTGCAGCTGGTAAATGGTAAATGGTAAATGGACCAGTACTTATATAGTGCTTTTCTAGTCTGTCTGACCACTCAAAGCGCTTTACACTGCTGGTGTCAGTCACCCATCCACACCACATTCACACACTGATGGTAGAACAATCTATTGAAGGCCATCAGTATTATCTAACACATTCATACGCATTCATACCACTGAACTACAGTGGAAGCAATTTGGGGTTCAGTGTCTTGCTCAAGGACACTTCGACATGTGACTGCAGGAGCTGGGAATCGAACTCTCGACCTTCCGATTGAGAGGCGACAACTCTACCACTGAACCACAGTCGCTGGTTTGCTTTAAAACTCTGTTTCAGAAACAGTTTTTTGTTGTTGTTGTTGTTGTTGTTGTTTTTCCTGGTTATGACTATCCATTTGGCATTGATTGCAGTGATACTATAAACTGGAATCTGTTGTGTTGAGCACCAGCAGCCACTGTTGTAAAGACATTACTCTTGTCAAGATGAGCATGTGATCGTTTTAACCCTTCTTTACTTTGTTTAAGACAACTTTTCCCAGGATGCTAAGTGACAAGGTAATGTATTTATAAACAGTTACGTAGAGCTATTATCTGATAGGTGACGACAATCAAACTTTGTGAACTTAGTTTGTAGTCTAGTGTCCAGAAGGTGAGCAGACTTCATTTAGTGTTCCTCACAGCCTGGTGCTCTGAGACGTGTCTATAACATGTAACGTTAGTGAATCCTGGTTCTGTCCTACCAGAGCTCATCTACCAACTCCAACCTCACCAATCAGAGCTAACATAACCTCACTCTTCATTTTATTGACAGACTCTCAAGTTTGATCAGATCACTGCAGAATAACTGCTGCATGTGGGCTGGAATGAACATCATCACAAACAGTTCAGCCCGTGTTTTAACCCGTGCTCTATCACTCTCCTGTTTAGCTTTCTTCTGCTCTTACCTCCTTTTTCTTTTTTTGCCAGTCCAGCTCCAGTGTCCACAATCACTACAAAATACATCACAGAAATCATTTTCTTCAAGGGAAAGTACAGATCTTACATCTCGCTGCAGAACTTTTCTTGTTTCATCAAAGGGACTTTCCGTCTAAGTGGCATAAATGGATTTGTGTTCCATAGTGAAAATCCAACCCAACCACAGACACTGAGATATAGCATTTAGAAATAACCAGTTTTGTCGCTGATAATCTCGTTTTGAATTCTACGTCAAGATTACTTTTAAAGTTCTCACAGGGCGTTAAAGTGTAGGATATGATTGACCCTTTGGAGCTGGGTTTCTTTTCATGACACAACAAAGTTTTCCTGTAAACTATGAGATCTGTCCTTTTCTAAGAAGGCATGTTAGTCAGCAAATCAGAAGACTTGTTAGTCATAAGTTAGTCAAATGGCCCATTAATTAGAAACTTAGTTGGACTTTGTAGATATTCTTCATTTCCTGACTAACAAGCCTTCAGACGATAAGGGTGGCTTGGTAAACTACATTATTCTGACAAAGTTTTCATATATTGTTGAAGTTTTTTTGTTTTTTTTTTCCAGATTCAGTTGGCAGTGTAAGAAATATAAGCAAGAAAATGATGAAGGTGAGAATGAAATTCTCTTTCCCTGTCCAAGCATAGAACCCTGTGTCTGATTGTCTGAGTGAAATTGTGCTTTTTCAGCTCTGCTTCAGAGGCTCTGAGCCCAGCTCCAGAGCCAGCTCACTCACTGGTCAGTTATAACTTTCACAATGCCTCTATGACTCTTACTTTTATTACTTTCCTCCGCTTCAGCCCTGCCAGGTAAGTACAGTCTCAAAGCAAACAATACACATAAATTTCACCAGAGAGCTTCGTGTGAGCAAACGGGAGGACTTAAACAGACCAGTAGAATGCTGCTGTGATCTGATCACGTCTGTTAAAACAGCACAAAGTCAGGAATCCTAGTCTGAGTTCAGGTTTGGATTTTAGATAAACGACTTTGAATACTTTTGCAATCAGATGTTGCCGTGTCTTTATTTATCACCATGTTTGTAGTTTTTTTTTTTTACTGTCTTTGTTTATACTGAGGTGAGTAAAAACAAAGACACCCCCTGTGTTCTTTTTTTAATCTCTTCTGTACTTTCTTTCTATTTTATCTTAATCTACTCGTGCATTTTAAGGAAAAGCCCATCTCTGCACACACTGAGGGGGAGGATAAGAGCAAGAGTTTAAACCAAAGTTGATGAAGAATGTGACAAAGCTATTGTGATATCCCGAAGAGCAGGAGACAGTCGCCTTAAGACATGAACAGCAACCTGTTCTCCTCGCTCAGGAAAGTTGAATTCCTGCAAAGACTGTATCCAAAATTACAGCCCCATCAGCGCTGATAAGTTCAGTTTGGGCTGACAACTTGAACCCCCGCTACATCTCCATTACGCTGAGTGACAAGCCGTCAGCATCGCTGGGTTGAATGTTAAGTGAGTTCTCACAAACCCTTGTTCTCAGCACCAGAAAAATACCGCATGACAAAAGAAAAAAAAAAAAAAAATGGAAAGCACTTACTCAATCTGCTGCTGTTTTAAATTGTACTACTCAAAAGCTGCAAAAGCGTCTCAGCACCTTCAGTGGCTCTGTGATTGACATCTCAACTACAAGCAATAAAAAATCGGCTTTGAATTATTTGATTTGAGTAAAAGATACTTTACAGGGACGTCGACGTTCTCAATCAGATTTGTTTTGAGTGACAGAGGAGCTCTAAAAGCAGTTTGTCTGATAGCTGATGTTTATTCAGAGGTTCATCTTTCTCCATGAAGTAAAACAGCACAGGTACGTCCAACGCAATCACAAATCAACATATCATAAATAAGAAATGACACTTGATGGAATTAAAAATCCCCAAAGATACTACTCAACATATTTTAATTCCTTCCTTCCTCCCTGCAGTGGTTATACATCCACACCAAGCTGTCTGTATTCTCCTCCAGCCTCTCCGCCTGCTGTATTCTAATATCTCATTTGTCCACTGTGCCTGTCTCTCCCCCTCCAGTCTTGTCAGCAAAAGGTCACTCCAGCCCTCCGAGCAGAGTGCACACTTTCTCCAGGGAAATTAATGGTTTGAGCCTTCAATTGCTGCCTCTCTCTTTCGTCGTAATTTGCCGGCATTGACTTCAATGCCTTCAAAAAGGTAAACGTACAGTCAGACACGTGGAGATGGGAAACGGATGGACGGTCGCTCCTAAAAGATGTGATCTGTCCAATGTGAATATCAAAAATGATGATGATAAATATTTGTCCACATCCTATTGTTTCATGATGACAATAGGACAATGAAGAGCTCAAACAGCTGATGATTAAACCTCTGACAAACATATGTTTTGTGTTCGTTAGTGTGATGAAAATGATAGTGGAGAACAGTTGGACATAAAACATCTTTGATATTTTCCCAACCATGTGTCTAATCTGGCAGCTCTGTGTATAAAGCTGTTTGGCAATGATAGGAAAACATTTAAAAACCTCCAACAAACAGATGTTTTGTTCTCCTTAATGAGAAAAAAAAATGTTTGAAACTGACCGACAGACATTCAGAATCCACAGACATTTTTCCAACCATGCATTTTGTCTAGCAGCTCTGAGTCTATGACTCAATTCATCTTAGTTTGGAGATCTCTGAGAAAGAGATTAAAAAGAGACAATGAGACAAAAATGTTTGTGATGGACAATAGGACATTCAAAATCCATATTTTCTCTGCTGTGCACATTATTGGTCCAACAACACCAATTCCAATGAAGTTGGGATATTGTGTATAATGTAAAAAAAAAAAATTGCAAATTCTGTTTCACATACATTTAATTGAATCCAATACAAAATAGTGTTGTGTTCTCAGTTTGAATTTTGACACCTTCAACATAATCCAAAAGCTGGGACAGGGTCAACAAAAGACCGGGGAAGCTGAGGAATGCTCCAAAACACTGTTTCTTAATGTACAGTTGCAAAGAATTGATGGATTTGATCATCTACAGTCCATAATATCATCAAAAGATTCAGAGAATCTGGAGAAATCTCTGCACATAAGCAGCAAGGCTGAAAACCAACACTGAATGCCCGTGACCTTTGACCCCTCAGGCAGCACTGCATTAAAAACCAACATCATTGTGTAAAGGATATTACCACGTGGGCTCAGGAAGACTTCAGAAAACCATTGTCAGTTAACACAGTTCATCACTACATCTACAAGTGCAAGTTCAAACTCTACCATGCAAAGACAAAGACATATATCAACAACACCCAGAAACACCGCCGGCTTCTCTGGACCCGAGCTCATCTGAGATGGACTGACACAAAGTGGAAAAGTGTGCTGTGGTCTGACGAGTCCACATTTCAAACTGTTTTTGGAAATCATGGACGTGGTGTCCTCCAGGCCAAAGAGGAAAAGGACAATCTGGATTGTTCTCAGGTCAAAGTCTCAAAGCCAGCATCTGTGATGGTATGGGGGTGTGTTAGTGCCCATGGCATGGCTAACTTGACCATCTGTGAAGGCTCCATTAATGCTGAAAGGTACATACAGGTTTTGGAGCAACATATGCTGCCATCCAAGCCACGTCTTTTTCAGGGACGTCCCTGCTTATTTCAGCAAGACAATGACAAGACACATTCTGCACAGACTGGCCTGCTGCAGTCCAGACCTGTCTCCCATTGAAAACTTCTCTGGAATTGGTGTTGTAGTTTGGTGATCTTTATCAGTCTTTTAGAATCATTTAAAAACCCTTTCCGGGTTTTGCTTTTTGTCAACAAGACAGAAATATTCTTGGCAGACCATCGCACATTCAATGTCCATGACATTTTTCCAACTGTGCATCTAATCTGACAGTTCTGTCTACAGCTCGTTTCATCTAAGTTGACTGATATTTCAGAAACACTTAAAAACCGCCAATCAACCAATGTTTTGTTTTAATTAGAGGAAAGAATTGTTTCAGGTTTGCCATTCCACATTTTAAATCCACAGCTTTTCTTCTCTCTTTTCATGCAAAGTGCTGATATTCTAATACAACATTTATATGTGTATGTGAGAGTGTGTGTGTGCACCAACGTCAGGGCAAATGTGATTCCTTTTGATTCGATTTAATTTCCCCGCGTCCCGTGGAGGTGTCAGCGGGAGGTTTGCGTAGCTTTTGCGACAGCCACCGGCTTTCTAACCTTACGTTATTGATGATGTTCTCATCCTCCCAGACAATCGCTGGGGATACATGGAGAGACGGGGAAATATGTCTTCATTCTCCTGTCAGGAAGGTTTACAGGCAGTTGATGTTCAAACGCCCAGAACTGCCTGCAGAATGGATGAAGAGAAGAGTGGCGCAGAGTTGTGGGAGTTTGTGATGGGGACAAGCCAACCTTCACAGAGGCATAAATTTTGGTACGTTGTGTTAATTAGGAAGTGATAGATTGGGGTGTGAAATGTCAAGGTGACACGCTTACAGCTAGAAATATCATCTGAATTACACTTTCATCTAAAATACCAGTTATTGGCTTGGTATGAAAAAATGTGCATCTTGGATTTTCGACCTCTCTGAACACCAGAACATTGTCTTCTTTTGCATTTTAATCTCAAGCTTTCAGCGAGTTCGTCTGTTGCTCTGCATAGTTTCCCATTATCTCAGGAGCTAAATAAAGCCTTCACTGTCCGGTTGTTACATTACACCTCAGCTGAAGCCTCCTCGGGCTCAATAAATCACATATGCAGATACTAATTTATAAGACGTCTTCTTGGAAAAGGAAGGGATGGTGTGTGTTTGGGGAGACTTGTATTCAGGCGATGAAAGAGGAGATTTTAATACAGCCCAGAGTGAAATGGTTGAACACTGAATCACTTAGGAGGAGCTGGGTTTACGCCAACGGCAAAGTTTATAAAAAGGAGTGATTCAATCCCCGGAGGGCTTTTCTTCCACACAGTTATATCCGATTTTCGACGTTTAAGAGCATCAGCCTTACCTAAAACAACATCAGCGCCTCTTCATTACCTGATGCTGTATTTTCACATTTGTTGCTGCAGTGAAATTATGTCTTAATTCCAAAACAAAGCTGTGTTTAGGTTCAGGCACCAAACCCCTGAAAAATTCCAGAACTCATTGGGTTGGACTACAGTTTGTTTGTAAACACAAACAATCCACCCTGACTTGAACCTGGAATATTTTTGTCAGCCTCCTGATAACACTTCCACAAGATGTCAGCCAGAGCCTCATAAGATAAGATACAATAAGATGAATTTTATTGATCCAGAAGGAAATTGTGTTACCAGAGTACAAGATACAAAAGTTAGTAAAGGTACAATACAAAAATACAAATGTTAGTAAGTAAAGATTGAAAACACAAATACAGAGCGAGCATCTGATCAATAAGACAAAGTATTGGAGTGGAGATTCAATAAGTAAGTATCCAAAGTAAAAATGCAAATGCAGAAAAAAGCACCTAAAGATGTCAACGATGAATAATTGGGAGTGAAACAAAACATGTCTTCAAAGGCCTCGTCTCCTTCAACACCACAAAATGACCCGTTTGGACTTTGAAGAGAGCAGCAAACATGGGACACTGAAAGTAGGAAGAAAGTTTGATTCTCTGAGGAGAAAAAAATGTCACCTTGACGTCCTGATGGCTTCAACGTTCCTGACATGACGAGGAGATCCCACTGGAGATGTTTTCTAGGCGGCACAGTGGAGGGGGCGCCATCATGTTCTCGGCTGCTTTTTCCTTCAATGGAACAATGGAGCTTCAGGTTGTTCAGGGCGTCAAACAGCGGCTGGCTGTGTGGAGATGTTGCAGGGGGCGTCCTTCATGACTGAGGGCCCTGGTCTGTGTGCTAATGACTGGGTTTTTCAACAGCCCGCCTGACAAAGGACTTCTTCCAGAGGAATAAGATCACTCTTTGGACCATCCTGCGTCTTCCCCTGATCTAAATCACACTGAGAACATTTGGGGATGGATGGCGAGGGAAGTTTACAAAAATGGACGTCAGTTCCAGACAGTGGACGCCCTCCATGAAGCCATCTTCACCACTTGGAGCAATGTTTCCACAAGACTCCTGGAAACACTCATATCAAGCATATTGAAACACATTTTTGAAGTGATCAGCATGAAAGGCAGAGCTCCTCATTACGAAGTCCTTTTCAAAACTTTTATTTATATTTACGGAGGCTTTTTTTTCTCTTTAGCTTTGTTCTTAAACTTTTGATCTGCTGATGAACAGCTGATTTAAATTTAATGGTTGTTTGCAATAAATTGCCTACTCTTTTTTTTTTTTTTTTACTCTCACACTCATTTTTTTCTTTTACATTTTGAAACTCCAATTAGAACCTTTTTTAAGATCCAACAGTGCAAAATGTAAATTCTTGTTCTTTGATTAGGTGTGAATGTGGTATATCAGAAATGAGTATCTAATTTGTAAGAATAAAGTTATCTGAGAAATTTACTGAATAGTTTCTGACTTTGAACTCTGAATACTGTATGAATACATAGCAGAAAATGGAAATTGAGAGCGACTAAACGTTCTCCTGATGGGAAAGACTTCATGCTTCTGGGCAAAGCTCCAGAAATTTTCAGGAGTGGATATGAGAGGAGAATGGTAAGAGTACAGAGACGTCATGTTCTTTGAAAAGGGAGGAGATAGAGAAAGAAAAAAAAGAGTCTGAGTATCAAAAATGAAGAGAAGAAATTCACCACTGCTCTCTCACTGAATTTCAGGAAGAAACGACAAACTAAGAGAGTCAAAGATGACATTGTCAATGTGACAAAATGATGTAATATGAACCGTAAAAGGCTTCATTATCAGATTCTATAAAAACAGCTATGGTGTAGTAATTTGTTTCCAACAGCAGTGACAAAGCGTTGAGAATTTTCTCCCACCTTGAGTCCTACCACGGCAAGATAAAAACATATCTTGAATTCAAACCCACAAGCTCTCTGTTACCAAAGCTTCCTCTTCATCAGTGGAGAAATCGCTGCCTTTTCAAATACGACTGCAAAAAATGAAGATTTCTTGTACTGATGGGTTTTTGTGCATCAAAAAATGTTGTTTTAATAGTCAGACAATGCATTCATACAGGCTTTAAATGGGCTGAATGGTGTCATGATTTATTAGCCCTTCAGATGGTCTAACAGTTAGACCATCTGAAGGGCTAATAAATCATGTCATTATCACACTGCACACACACAGGAAGTCATTTTAAATCAACAGTAATGTAAGCGTTTTTGATCCAAAAAGTAAAGCAACAAAAAAAATTTGAGAAGGAGCTCCATTCTGACCAGTGCTACTTTTAGAGCATGCAATGTTCCAGACAGGTGTTTTTTGAGCATTCCTCAACTTTCCCAGTCTGTTGTTGACCCTGTCCCAACTTTTTTTGGAATGTGTTGCAGGCGTCAAATTCAGTATGAGTGATTCTGTAACGGATTCAATTTTTATTTTTACATCCAATGTATAAACTTTTTTTTCTGTGTTATCCATGCATGTGTTGAAAAAAAGTTAATAAATGATTCATAAGGAATTTAACGTGTTTTGTAGAAGTGAAAAGTTACTGTGCGATGGTTTCCACATGTTTAACAACAGAAGCTTTAGCAATGTTTTTTTTTTGCATGTCTTCACTACCAGCCCACTAATTTTAGTGTTGTACTGTAGCGATAATGCTGACTTATTCCAGTAGGTGGCAGTAATGCACCTAAATCTAAACTTTAATCCGCAATAAACAGAAAAAGAAGACGAACAGCATTAGCACCATGTATTTTGGGAAACAGTATTCCAGGTAGACCAGTCTGAAGCAGTCTGAGCACAGACAACTAGCCCTATACAGCATAGACAACCTGTGCCCCCCTGCACAACATCACTAACTACAGCAGGGTCTCACATCCACTGTGTTCCCTCCTCACTCGCACTTCCAAATGCCTTCACAACAAAAAGTTGGGGAGCAGTTTTTTGTTTTGTAACAGTTATTGTTACCGTGAGGGAGGATCACAGTGAACATGAAACCCTGCTGTGCAGACTGTCTACACTCCCTGGCATAAACAGTCAGTGCCCTTCTTGGTTAGAAAACACAGCTACTGCGGTTTTCAGTAAAATAATATGTCCTATACTGTAAAAAATAAGATTACCAAACCAGTATATTGTTTTGTTTTGTACAGTTTCCCTATTTCTTTCATGGTACATGGTACTGCCAACCACAGCAGCCAGTATTTTACCATGAATTTGACGTATTTTATTTTATTTTATTTATTTTTTTTACAGTCTAGCTGTACATACCCTGTCAAAATAACTTCTTCATAATCATATTCAAAGTTATGATGACTTACTTATTATATCCCAACTTAGTAGTTTGCAAATGAATTTGGACCTAAACATTACTAATAAGTAATGGTAATGCCAGTACTTTATGTTTATTCAACATATTTACAATTAGTTAGTTCAACAAAATTGTGACTTGTGAAATAAATGAGTTAGTTGGAAATTCTTTCCATAATTTTATTATGTTCAACCAACAAATTATTTCTCTGAGTTTGATAAAGCTTCTAACCAAAAGCAGTTACTCAAACTGAAGAATAAACCTGCAAACTTCACCTCACTGCCTTCAGACTTCAAAAGCCTTCCTCAGAAGTTTCACCTGCCTCTTGTTGTGTTCCAGGATTGATAAATACTGCCTCAGATTTGCCATGTGGCCAAACCCCAAGTGTTTGAAGTGGTGTCATATTATCTCTTCTTCCGCACATAAACTCAATCTGAGCACAATCTGAGAGGCACAGGCTTCAATGGCCTGATGATGGGGTCAATACTTGTGATGTGTGCTTGTGTGCTGGATGGAGGGAGTCTGTCTAGTCATGGCTGCAGGCGAGATATGATAGATTGGAGGCCAGACCGCAGGCCCTCTCAGGTCTCTGCAGGGTGCCTGGGGCATCCTCAGTTCAAAGTCCAGAGTGCAAAGACATTTGAAGAAGACACAATGCTGGATGACTGAGAGGCTATCTAATGTGTATGAAAGAATCCGCAGGGATATGGGGTTTAGAAGGTGAGGAGGGATGGAAGGATGGAGATAAGGATAGACGGGAGGCGAGTTTATGTGTCTCTTCGAGTGCAGACTGTCAGAGAGGGGAAAAAAAAAAAAAACTGGCAGAGGGAGTGTGTACCATCTTTTCATCAGGGTTTATGAGTTTTGCTGTGCGACAAACATCAGCTTTACACAACATGTGCGGTACACTTGAAAGAACATGGAGCCTGTGGGATTAGAGTTTGCTGTACTGTGATTATATGGTGGAGAATTCCACTAAAGTGTCCCACTTCTGGGGTTAGGGATTAGGGATTTGGAAATGTGAGTGAAGGCTGTTGGTCAGATGTGAAAGAGTGGAGGAGCATGTATCTCAGCTGCTGCTGGATTTACAACGCGAACCTTGTCACCTCGTAGTCACTTCACACACACACAAACACACGGTCGATAGAGGCGACGTGTCAGGCACTGTTTCCTTTTAACACTCTCCGTCCTTTTCCCTGACAGTTACTCTAATCTGCCTCGTCTTATTTATTGAAGACTAAATCCTCATAATTCATCCTCTTGCAGAAACCAAACGCTGTATTGTAATTATTCCGTCTCCATGTCACTGCGAGAGCCTCTAACTCTCCCACACATGCTAACCTCTATCATGTCTGTATCATGCACCGACTGTGAGCCTCTAAGCTCATAATCTAACTCGCAGCAGTAAATCCTGTTGTAGTCATGCCATTGTACACAGCTGAATCGGCGGTGACAAGCGACCTCTGTGTACTGTGTGCTTGTAGTCATGGGGCATCATTGATCAGTGGCTGGCTAATCGTGAGCGCAGTGTCTGTCTTTGTTATCGACTCTGTAATGGAAAAAAAAAACAGGTCTGGACAAAAACAAGCTGATCTTGACCTGATTTTGGTGCACTGCAGCACATTTCTACAGCACTAAAAGTTTATATCTAGATACAGAATGCAAAGTATTTTCAGCGAAAAGGTCACGTAGCTCACCTCTGAATCCGCGCTTGTATCAGCATCCTGTACATTGTTTAGGACTTTAAACAGCGTACTGCATTTGTCACTGAGGTGTCACTGTTGTATAACAAGGCAGGCGGCTGAAATTCCCCTGCTTCAAAGTCTGTGTTGGTTTAATCCCCGTCACCTTCAAACAACAGCTCTAATCTCTTTGAATGGAACAACCTGACATGTCTCAGCAATGTTACACAAGGAAAGTCTGGAGCCTTTTGCTGAGGCAGGAGAAAGTGCGCACCACTCACAGACATTTGCTATTCTCTTTTTTTTTTTTTTTAGTAATATAATTTAGTTGAAAAGAGAAGGTGCACCAGCGATCAATAGCAGGTCAGCCAATGATGGATGGCGGCGCGATTACTAATTTCACTGCGAGACAAATAACTCTGAGAGCTGAGGAATGGAGAGAGAAAATGGCAGACCAAGCTACACAGGGAGCCTCTGCTCCCCAATCCACTTCCCTATTCACAAGCCCATTCATCTCCATTGCTCCTGCACTCCCAGCTTTCACTCTCACTCTGGCCAGGATCATAATGACTGCCGGGGTAATCACATGAGGGAACCTGTGCGTCTGCCATCACCGCGCTGACTCTACCACAGCTCACGACATCCTAACTTTGGTATCTACAGGAAATCAGGTCAGCTCAATAGTGTTTGATTTGCACTGTGCTGCGTTATTGATGCTCAATAATAGAAATGGTTAACAATGAGGTACCTGCATTGTGCTGTGACCCAAAACAACCTGCAGCCAAAGATTGGAAAACAATAAACCAATTCGGATTATTGCACCACTTATAAATTAAGAAGTTATTATTTAACCACTCAATAAAAAAAGGCCCCAAAAGGTGAAGAGAGTGAAAAAAAAACAAAAACAAACGGACAATCTTCATCTGCCTTCAAATTAGATCGATGGCAGCAGGCCTGAATGAGAGGGAGACAGACGAGATAGGTCAGAGGGAGATAGACGATGGGACGTGTCCAACTTTCTGGGTCTCTTAACGCTCAGATGAACTCATTAGAAGTTAATTAATCACAGCTATCGATCCATTGTCACTCTTCCCGGTGCAAGGCTCCACTAGATTCCAGGGCTCGGGTTCTGCTCAGCCGCTTGAAATGCTGAGTTCTCCTGTCTCCCTGCCTACTCGTCCGGGCTGTGGAATCCATCCTGGCGCCATGTAGCATGTCAGCATGTAGCATGAGATGGCAGATCCATGACAAGATTGCAGGACAACCAATGGAGCTGGCTGGTTAGGAAGAGGCTTTAATTGAGAGTTAATGCAGTATAGATTTCCATACTGTATCATCTCATTTCCCACCAAACAATCTATATTTGCCAGTAATTGATTCACTATATTTACAAACACTCATATTGCTTTGACACCGTGGTTATGTTGGTAAATACCTAATGCTATTATGATATTATAACTGTTGGTTCTAGTTTGCAAAGTGTATTATAAACACAGGGAATCCTGAAAAATAAAAGTTATGTCAATTAAAAAACATACACATATTTTCCTTAAAATCTGAAAAAAATGGGTAGTTAAAATCTCAAGAGTGTATTAACAATCAAATCAACAACAACATTGTCATTTCCCTTAGCTAACTCCAAACAAACATTAGCGTGAGATCACCTTCAAGCTAATTTTACAATAAACAACAGGAAAGGTATTGATTTGCCATGTTAAAAATCTAGAGGAATCCTGTTGGGGGTGGGGTGGGTGGGATCTCATGCTTCGCCATAGTCAAAAATTTGCAACAGAAAGGGAGAAAACTGTATGTAGAAAAAATCTTGGGGGAAAATGAAATTTAAAGTTAAAACAACAAGTTTCATGAGTCATTTGCCACAGCAAACCCTAAGCTAACACAACAAGTAGATCACATCTAAGCTAGCATTTTAATTATTTAGCTCTACGGTATGCAACAACAAAGGTGAACATTTCTGACGATGTGAATCCTAAGGGAGAGTAAAATGTATTCAAAGTTAAAACAACAAAAAAAAGATGAGTCATGTTAGAATTGGAGAGCATCTAAGCTAATATTTACATTATTTTGTTGTATTTGTTTTTTTTTTTTTTAAAATGCATCCGTTCCTTATATGTTCTGTAAGCTAGTTAACACTAATGTTATTGGGTACAGGCAAAGAAGCTAACGCCTTGATGAGTCAGTCAGTGTGTTTACATGCAGCCTCAGAAATCAGACTATGAGCTGAGTCAATGTGAGATCAGACTAATGAAATGCATGTGAACAACTTAATCAGACCAAATATGGACTCCTTATAGCTCGATTGACACACCTGGATAATGTGGTTCCTATGAGGCTGTGGGAGGATTTGGCAGGTTTTTGGTAGGTCTAGGTACGCCTTGGCTTTCAGCTCATGCAGTCTGAGGCTCAAACACATCAAACACACACCATGGCTCATACATAAATAAAAACATGAAGAGCTACAGCTGCATCCATCTTAGCCATTGTCATTAGAATGTTTTCTCTTTAGGTGAACCAAAACTAGTTCGATTCACTTATCAAAACAGGACACAGCGCCGCCTAGTGGAGTGAAGTGGAGTGAAGTGGAGTGAGACTTGACCCCCCCAGTTTGACTACACAAACAAGCCATGACCTTAGCTGGACTGCTGCGTGCATGTAAACCTACTGAGTGAGCATCTCATTTTACCTGGAGATGCTTCCTCCAAATGTTCCCTCTTTACTTTCACTGAACATCCCTCCAGCTATTGTTTTTTTCCTCTCCCTCTGTCTTTAAAGGCCCACCCTATTGCTCCACATCACTGTTTACCACTGAGCCTGACTCTGTTTGAGGTTTCTGCCAGTTAAAAGGCTGTTTATACCGTGCCACTTCTGCACGATGTCTCCCAGTGCTCAATTGATTGATGTAATTTGTCAGGTTCCCTGTGTTTAAATGATCTACAAATGCAGACTACAGCAATAGGGTACATCATTATAACAGCATTTGAGCATCCCATCCTGAGGATGTTTACTGAGAAAAGGCCACTCTATGAATATTGTTGGTTTTAGGCAAGAGAGGAAGAGAATTCATGACACGAGACCAAAATCTGAATATAATGGACAACCTGTTGTGACTGTGGTTCTCAATGTCATATTTTTCTTTCATTGAAAGTCATTTTATCTGGCAAGCTTTGGTACTTTCTTCTCAGTTTTAACCCCACTTCAATTTATTATATAATAAAATTAGTCTATTGACAGTGACGATGAATTCCTACCAAATCCTCTGAAAATCTAAACAGGTCTGAGTTAAGTGATCATAACTCCAAACAATCCCCATACATGGATGTTTGTATTAAATACCAAGTGATGCATCACTTTACAAACTCATCTCTAACGTTAAATAAAAAAGAGCTGGTAATGTGCTCACATCCAAGTGCTTACATCTGTTACTCATCATAGGAAATGACTAGTTATTCTTCCCAAATGCAGAAAAGGCCATTCCTGAAAATACAGATGAGTGTGGGTGGTGTGAGCGTTGAATTTCACCAGTATCCCACAGTAAAGTCTCTTCCGCCCAACTGGAAAGCAAAATAAAATAACTAACCTTTAAAAAATGCATTGAATTTTCATATTTCTGCCTCATTGCTTTTGTCACTGCAGCTGTTTAAAAGGCTGGTGTCTAAGAGCATTTGTGACTCAATGAAAAAAAAAAAAAAAAAAAACATGCTCCAATAACCAAACACTTGCAAATACATTCTGGTTCAAAGAATAAACATGACCAGTTTCCATTTTTGAAATAACTACTCAGTAAAAGGTAATAAAAATGCAGCTCTGTCCTTCTTTTATTTCCACGAATTCTATATTTTATATAATACCAGCTTTCAGCATACATTGGAAGTGAATTCTCTGATATGGCATTTTTATGTAGACTGATCATTTCAACTTGCCTGAAGCCAGTGTCTTTGGGTCAGCGTGTTCCAGTTCAAAAACATTTAGAAGGACTCGGCCCACAAAGCTGACCGTGGGAGCAGCTGAGATGCACTTTATTCTGAAATTAGAGCAAGACTGTAACTAATGGTGTTGTTCTGTTAGCCTCTTGAAACTAATAAAATCAAAACTCTCAAAGTTTATCACTAAGAAGTGGCCTTCAAAGGCAGACTTAATTTATAAGAACTAAGATTATCTTGTGTTTATTTGTAGTCACTTTGTAACACTTTGACATCTAATTAAACATGTGGAAACAGTGAATATACTTCTACAGTCATACAGTCATGGAAATTAATTTAACAGCTTATGAATCAGGAGTACCTGAACACAGATACTTCTTAATCGTGACCTCATCAAATGATGGTTTCAGACGTGATGTTTGAATTTGACAGTATAAATGCTCCATTAAACAGATGCAATTTAGTCCTTCATGAGCAGATTTGAGGGGCTGCACAGTAGCGCAGCTGTTAGTGCTGTTGCTTCACAGCAAGAAGGTCGCCGGTTTGCACTCCGGCTTCCTCCTACAGTCCAAAAACATGCTCATCAGGTTATCTGGTGATTCTAAATTGCCCGTAGGTGTGTGTGTGTGAACGGTTGTCTGTCTCTGTGTGTCAGTCCTGTGATTGTACCTGTGTACCCCGTATCTCACCCTAAGACAGCTGGGATAGGCTCCAGACACCCGTGACCCTGAACAGGATAAGCGGTATAGAACTGAACAGTCACAACAGCTAATTTGCTGAGTCATATCCTGCAGTAAACCCAAAGCTAACATTAGCATCTGCCTATTTTTAGCCGTAGGGTGGGGGTAATATATTATTTGCTTCCAAACTAAAATTGTTTTTTGTTCTACGATGTACAATGAGTAAATTCTGCCTCCTAAAAATTGAGAGCAAAATCTGTAAATTCAGTTTGAAAACAAGAAACCTGCCGGGTTATTTGCAACTGTTGACATCAAGTGCTAGCATTAGCCTGCTTAAGGGCCAAAATTATAGCCCTAGTTAAAAAAGTATACAAAGGTAGAACTCTAAAACATATTTTTTAAAAACAAACTCTATGCCCATACCTGCCAACTTTTGACTTTGACAAGACTAAGGGACCGCCTGCCCCCTCACTCACAGCAGACCCTCCAAGCTGCAGCCTGAGCAGAGGACTGCGTCGAATGAATCACGCTAGTTTGTCTCTTTTGGGTCACTTTAACCAGCCAAAAGCCCAGAAAAGGAGGAGCGTTTTTATTGTGACATAAAAAAAAAGAATCAACAGAAGAAAGTTCATTTATAGTGATAAACATATTTACAGTGTTTTATTTTTTTACGCACTTTCTGTCTCTCCTATGATTTTATTCCTTTCTCTTTCTGCGTCCATGACAATAAGTTTGTGTCTGTAGCCTGAAAGTTGGGGAGAAGACAGAACAGGGGAATGGAGCGAGAGGGAATATATGTGTGTGTGTGTGTGTGTGTGTGTGTGTGTGTGTGTGTGTGTGTGTGTGTGTGTGTGTGTGTGTGTGTGTGTGTGAGTGAGAGAGAGAGAGAGAGAGAGAGAGAGAGAGAGAGAGAGAGAGAGAGAGGCTTTGTGTGTATTTTTTTTACTCATGGGTACTCGTGTGAGATATATCTGACCTTAAAAATTGTAAATGTTGTAATTGTAAATTTTCATGTTGTCATTTCATGTTTATTTGAGGGAGGGATTGTGTTTTTGTAAACTCACGTGTATGATGTGGCTCTTTGTAGTACCATGGTCATTTTGTGGCTCTTGGTCGCTGACTGGTTGGCCACCCCTGCTCTAAACCATAGCTCAACAGGTAGATATTAGATGCTCACTTTAGCGTGAGAAATCAGAGGTCTGGCGTGAGAGCGTGTGAAGCCATTGAAATGCATTCACAGCCAATGCGTGAAGGTTGGCAGCTATGCAATGACTCATTCGCAACTGCTAACCCTAAGCTAACTTAACAATTAGGCCTCTTCAGGGCTATCATTACATCAAATTGCACATTATGCAACAGAAAAGGGGAAATTTAGAGGTTGAGGAAATGTGGATGGAGAATTGAATGTATTTAAAGTTAAAACAACAATTATTATGAGTCATACGCTACTGCTAACCCTGAGCTAACTACAATTAGACTGCTCAAGCCAACATGAAAATCATTTAGTATTACAGTATGCAACAGGAAAGATTAAAAAAAAAAATAGGTAATGGAATTTGTGAGGGAGAATGAAATGGGTTTGACATTAAAGCAATAAATTTGTTGAGTCATTTATTACAGTTAGCCTTCAGCTAATGCTAGCATTGAACAGCCTCCTAGCTAACAATACAGTTATTTTGTTTCACAATTTGTGCAATAGGAAAGGAAGTGTCTCCTTACCACTGCTGCAGAACTTGCTTGCTTGATGTGGCTCCTTTCCAGCACATTAATCTGAAATTTTAGGAAAATATACTCACAGATAAAAGTTGTTTGGACTGAAATCACTCAGAAGTGTTCACAGTAAAACAGGATCTTTTTGCCGTGCTAAAGTTTGCAAACTGCCACCTTCCATTCGACAAACCACGACACCACTGTTTGCCTCCCCACGACAGCTTCTTCCTCTGAAAGAATCTAAACAACTGGAAACTTCCTGAATAAATCTCTGTATTGTTGTGGTTTGTGGACTAATCTCCTGATCCACAAACTTCATCTGATTGCAAAAAGTGATGAAAAAATTGTTGTAACACCATACCCAATAAACAATGTTCTTCCCCTCAAAAACGGATGAGTGGAAAACACCGGTACTTGAAGGTAATTGTGAAAAACCGATGAAGATGTGCAGGTAAGAAAGAAAAGCTCATGATGCCCTTTCACAGGTGTTACAGCTCTGCCCTCTATTATTCCTTCGCCCCGTATCTTGGAGCTCTAATTGGCTTTAGGTTGTATCTGCAGTCAAAACAAATCTCGCACTGGATTGTGAAGTCCGTTTATGTAACCTTCGGAATATCTCTCAGGTGATTGAAAAATCTCTCTCATCTTTTGGTCCTTAGATACTAAACTGATGCATGTCTGAGCTGGAGAGTAGAAAGGAAATGTCTGTTTTCTGTCTGTATTAAGCCTTCTGAATTTCTGTGGTTTACATCAACTTCTGAACTCGTTTATAAATGAGATATCAGGTTATTCCACTGTCTGCTTGGAAGAAAAAAAGCAAAAACATAATAATATGTATCTTTGTGCCTCGACTGAACGCAATCTCTTTTATTTTAGGAATTAAAGCTGATCAACTGGAGACCCAGTGCTGTGACTGTTGGATGCCGAGCCACAATGAAACACTTGGAAGGGTTTTATTTTGCACCAAATAAACGACAGGGCTTAATTGGCCGAACACCTCAGCGCAGGGAGGTCTTCTATGTTTTGTTTTATGTGATTATCCATACAAGATATAAACCCTTTCAGTTGTTGGATGCATGTGAAATTCAAAAGCAACCTTTTGTGGTTTACTCTGCAAGGACTCAAGTTTTCCTTCTGGATAAATTTCAGACAAAAATAAATTCAAATAGTTTCAGAGGGTGGGGAGTTTCACACTGTGATGCAGTTTCAGAGAACTTGGATTCAAATGCAAAGCTGCTGCATGGTTTAGACTGGTATATGATTTTATATGTATGTTTCTGGTGACTTCTATTTACAAAAAAATACATACGAAAAGTAGTATCAACATTATTCTTAGATAAATGCACATAAACAGTGATCCTTTGGTGAATAATGCACAATGACTTGAAATAAGAACGAAACAGCAGCCTCCTCGCTCACAGCGTTGAGGGCAGAGTATTTTTTTCTTTCAGTTGAGCCACACTGAGTCTCAAATCAATGTCAGAATTTCAGTGCAAGGTAAACACATTCACCCACCTGCTACAACACCATGTGTTGTACACCAAGTGTCAGACTCCCTACAGGGGGAGAGAGAGAGAGAGAGAGAGAGAGAGAGAGAGAGAGAGAGAGAGAGAGAGAGAGAGAGAGAGAGAGAGAGAGAGAGAGAGGCAGGAGGGATACAGAGAGAACGGGCACTCAAATCATGATCAAGTATGCATAGGTTCAAATCTCACCCATAATGAAAAATAATATATTCATATTAATGTTGTTCTCAAAGGAGCACAAGCTGCCAGTTTTAGTTGGATGCATATGCAAGAGAATCTGAACCGTTATTTCAGGTTCACACCCGATGCAGATGAAGAGGTGATTTACATGTGAATTCATAATACAAGAGAAGATGTCAGCTTTTGTCAATTAATGGACAAATAAATTGACTTATGGCAAAGTTGCCCTCAAAAGCGATGAGCCATTCACAGTGGGTATAACAATTCCCATACACTCGGACAGTCTCTGCCCTGACATCCATTGAAATGCACTGCAGAAAGTCAGTTTTCATTTTTCTGAGTTTTTAAGTTTAAAAATGGTCACATGGTGTTCATGGGGTACATGCAACTCCAGCACAAGGTATCCTGAGATGATGGGCAATGGAATGGATTTCTAACCCTTTTCTTGAGTCAACTTTTCTTTGGATAAAGTTGTGCAGTAGACCAAAACATCAACTCAATGTGCATAAAATTAACAAGGATGTTTACGTCTGTTCTAAGGTAAGTCAACATCATATTTGAGGCAACATGTTGTCATTTTGCTGGAAAGAAATATAAAGTTATCTTTAATATCTCTAACATTAGCTTAAGTTAGCCTAGCATTAGCTCCTAGCTGTGTTGTTCGTCATGTCTCTTTGTTCGTTGGAGTTCATTGGCCTGTTTTGTTCCAGTTTTTGTTCTTTGGTGATCGTCCATCATTGTTAGCTGTTGTCCAAAGGGCTCTAGTTAAACTAACGTTAGCTTCTGGAGCTTAGCTTCATTAGCTTATCTGTAATAGCCCAGATAACAAAGGTTGGGAAACGTTCTGCTGAATGATTCAATGTAAATACTGTAGCTCCAAACTAACAGAGACACTCTTGGTAAAGATGGTAAAAAGGAGGTCAGATTTTTCTCCTGACTGATGCTGATCCTCTATCTTGTTGTCTGAGGTGCTGATGGTAACCAGATGCTGTTTATCAGGTTTGCTCTGGGACCTGTAAGTTTTGTCTGGTAACTGAAGCTTTTTATGGACCTTCTCAACAATAAAGTTGAGTCATATATCCCTCCAATGTGTAGTTTAGACCCTTCTGGTGACTTCTAGATGATATGTGATCTTTCTGTCTCCTAAAATCATAAATGACTTTTGTGAAATGTCTACTATTGTGACACCTGCCATAGCACCAGTCACAGAATGTTCGTTGTTTGTCCAAGTGAGTGGAGGGGGCGGGGCTTGGCCATAGGTCAATTAGGTAGTACGTTGAGGAAGTTAAAAGTGTAAATGGCACAAAATCATTACATGTTCAATGCTCTACTTGTTTCACTCACTTTTAAACCTTTAAAGCCTGAAAAATAGCTAGATTTTTTTTTTTTTTTTTTGCTTTTGACTGAGATGTTTATTAACCCTTTTAACAAAATCCACAAAAAAATGCTATACCATTTTGTTAGTGATTTATTTTTTGCATCACATTTTATAAATTGTGCAGTTTTGGATTTTTTTGAGTACAGTTTTTAGTAAATATGCATTCTTCCAGTACAGAAGATACCTATTTCAAAAACTGATTCACAATTGAGATGTTTTTCTTACCCCCAACTTCTTGAAACTTTGAAAAGGGACAAATTATGACTTCTATCCCTATGATAATCCTCAGGGGGGGGATACATTTATTTATTTAATTTATTTATTTCTGTATTTATTTATTATTTGTTTGTTTGTTCGTTTGTTTATAAACGGGTTTTAGGGGATTTTAAGGAAACTATCAGGATGATGAGATAGGGGTCTTTGAAACTTATGTGCCAAATCAGGGTTAAGCTACTCACGCCACAATGGCCAAATACTGAACTCAGCCTAGCTTTATTCTAGTTATAATGAGATACAGAAACGGGCCTGTAGCTTTTTGATAGTCTGCTTGTTAGTCAAGTCAGCCATGCCCTTATATGAGAAAAACTCGTAACTTTAGAAACTTAGAAACAAGTTGTGAAAAAATTCACCCTCAGCACAGTATGTACCAATCGAGAAATAAGCTATTCAGACCCAAACTGTTTCCTGAACCAGGCCGTACATGTTTATATTTGTTGTAAAAATCAGCTTTTTTGGCTTAGTGTGTATGTGGTTTCTGGTGTTTCTGCAGCCAACCTCAAGTGGACACTAAAGGAACTGCAGTCCTGGGCTTCAGTTTTCATGGCTGAAGGTTGCATGATGTAAAGACATACACTTTTGTAGACACAACCTAAATGACCGGGGGGGGGGGGGGGGGGGGGGGGTGCAGAGTGGGGGAGCTGCACCAGTAGTGCAAACTAGAACAGTTGGGGGCTCTGTTCCTTGCTCCAGGGCACCTCAGCAGTGCTAAGGAAATGATTATACCTCTCCAACAACCTGTCTAGTTTCCTGTCGCGGTCCATTGAATCATCAAGCCTCCAGTTGTCAAGCCAAGTCCTGATGGACTGAGCCACTCCCGCCCCAAAACAGTGCACTGCCTCGATGAGCCTGTCGCTTCATTTGCAAGAGTTGAAAAAGTTAGCACTGCCAAAATAAGCATAACCAGCTTTGCCATGCTGTGCAGTCAAGCTCAGTCTTGATCAATGATGACAGGCTGGAGTCCTCTCTCTCTCTCTCTTTCAGGATTCACTCCTTTGGGACCTTTCCCATGGAGCGAGATTCGGGAATTAGGCAAGTAAACACAAAATATTCTGACCAAAATGTCCAAATCAAGTGAGTAAATGATATTGTTAGCGTCTGGTGTGAACACAGCTTTAGGCTAATGAATCTCTACCAGACTGTTCAAGTAACAGCTGGCAAGCTGACAAGTCATCCCACGATGTAGTGATGGAAAAGTGGAACAGAAGCTGTTTACACAAGCGGTTTGTCTTCAACACAATTAAATTCCACTGATTACAGAGTCCAACTTCACTTATTTTATGGAAGAAACAAAAAGTGATTAAGACCCGTGTCAAACATTTAACCTCAATAAAATCATCAACGAATGCTTAATTCTGTTGTTCATTTTCTTGGTTGCTTCGACTCAATACTTGGTAGGCTTGTAGCCTAACGCAGCCCCCCCCCCCCCCCCCATCCTGCAGCTGTCTCTGCCTGTCTATCAGTTAAAAACTGTGATCTGGATTAAGCAGAACGCGCCTGGAAGTCGAATCAAATATAACAATTTCAAGTGACGCATTTCAAATCCATTTTCATAAATACAAGTCAAATATGGGAACATCAGAGGGCAATATAATCACACTAATACTTGTTTACTATGGTGGTGGATTTCTATTGTGGGAAATGTGTGTGTGTGAGTGTGCTTGTGTGTGTGTGAAGGGGAAATTGCTTTTGTCGGCAGTCTGACCTCTCTTTGGTTCAATTCGTCTCAAAGATTTGTCATCTCCGTACAGACTGCAAATAGTTTGGGGGTTTGTGTTAAACCCCACCGTACTCAGCCCAGTGGTACATGATACACACACACACATACACACAGACATAACACACACTTCGAGGCATGGATTTGTGCAGCAGTCTGATTAATCAGTGGAGGCTGCAGTAGCAGGTTGGGGTCATTGTCTTCGTTGTTGTAAGCAAACAGAATAAATCCAAAGGGCTGCTTTAAACTCTTAATTGACTTTGTATTTTCCCAAATGATGGCCAAAAACTTCCTGCAGTTTGTTTTTTATTTCCATTTTTTTTCTTTTTTTGCTGACATTCTGTTGCGCCAGGATAAAACTTCATCTCTGGAGAGTGCAGAGTAGATGTGCCTGGAAATAGAACTGTCTGTGTGCCTGCTGCCCTCAGCACAGGAGCCCGTAGTGCTGACTGCCGACATTTTTCTTTCCGGCCACTGGAGGGAAAAGCGCCTCTGATATTTGGTGTCAGAGGAATGAATAATTGATCTATTATTTGTTCTGGTTTATTTGATAACGCAACATAAAAAGGGACTCAGGCATCAAACAGATGGTTTGAAGCGGGAGCGAACAAAAGAAAGTTAAACATCTTGTTGATCTTACAAAGCTGCATCACAGGACGGGGATCTGGGATGCTTTGATGCTCAGTCACGTGTTCCACGGCAGTTATTAGATAATTCAATATTCAGACAGTGAGTGTCTTGTTTATACTGACCGAGCTTAAACTCAGCTGTTTAATGGTGTTATGGCAAAGTGATAATCATTACGTTGAGTCATGGTGCACAGGTTTTATGTACAATCACTAACATCCTGTTTTTATCCTGTGGTGGTAATTATCACATCTGGCTGTTGAACATATTACCATGAATGCAACAGGTGTTTTTTTTTTTTTTAAACACACCATGTAGTCAATTTATGCCACACATCTGTGAACAAGACTACCTGAAATACATGTACCTACAGACAAACACGCTCACACTGGAGGTGTTTTAGACAGAGTGAAAGAGCTCATTTTAAGCTGTGTTTCAGTTGTTGGTTTTTGAGCGACTGTGAACCATTTTGGTGCAATTTGCAATGCAAAAAATGTTGAGACAAAAAAAAAAAAAAAGAAGAAGAAGCACAGATTTTTCCAGATTCTCAGAATCTCTTACTGATATTATGAGCTTTACATGAAGAAATCCTTAAACTCTTAGGCTTAACTGAGGAACATTTTTCTAAAATTGTTTAACTATTTACTCACTGCAACTCTTGTTAAGTGGTAAACCTCTTCCAGTCTTTGCCTATGAGAGACTCCCCCTCTCCTGAGGTCCCTTTATCGCCAGTCATATAACTAAAGTGTAAATTAAATCCTTATGATGCAAAATGTTCACCCATGTGTTTGATTTCTAAGGTTACACAGAGTTTAAAGATGTTAAACATTGTTGAAATTTGTTATTGACGTCAGATTAAAATGAGGAAGAATTTTATTCAGAATCAACATTCAATAAGTTGTCTTTACATTATTTGTATTAAATACAGGATTCAAACAATTTTCAAGCAATCAAAAGGTGTATTTATGTATGTTTTACATAGAGTCCAAACTTCTCTACATTTTTTAAGACATGTTGTCCAGAGACACTGTTAGGGTCAATGAGATGCATTTTAATAGTTTTAAATGTAAAATCAATTGGTGAATGAATTCATAAAAGTCTTGACAATGTATTTCATCACCGATGCTTTGGGTCCCGAGAGTTTTGCGTCACTCACATGGGATTGTTTTCCTCACATGTAGATATGAGTGTAGTGCAGTGGAACTGATGCAAAACTGGTATTTAAAGTCAATTATGACACATGTGAAACATGCTGGGGGCGGGTGACATGGTCAGGCATGGGAGCACTGCAGAGATGAGGTGTCCACCTACGCAAGTGTTTGTCTTAATGGATCACATCTTGACCATAAGAGTCAGCAGTTTGAGGACATGCAAACATCATTTCTCCTCTTCAGTGTTCCTGATTACAGTGTGTGTGTGTGTGTGTGTGTGTGTGTGTGTGTGTGTGTGTGTGTGTGTGTGTGTGTGTGTGTGTGTGTGTGTGTGTGTGTGTGTGTGTGTGAATGCCATCTTCATTCTTTAGTTTGCAGATTAATGGTGTTTTCACACCTTGCTCTTTTGGGGCAGTTGTTCCAAAACAAACCTAAAGTTTGTTTCGTTTGAGCATATGTGAACACAGTGATGGCACTCGGATGCAGAACAAAACAAGCAGGTCAAGATCGCCAAAATAGGATGGTCTTGGCTCACTTCCACTGGAGCCCTGTAGCGGTTCCTTTGCAGTGAGAACACAATCACCTCAGCAACTGACACAACTGACTCATAACTGTAGTTTACACTGTAGTGGTGGGGGGGCAGTAATGTGCCTGGTTGCAAACCAGTCAAAACAATAGAAGAAGAAGGAGCAGAAGAATCAGCAACAGGAGAAGAAAAAGAGAAGGTGATACAGCGATGATTACGCATTGATCAAAACATACAATGATCCTGGATATAAGATGACCTTTTTCAATGACAGATTTTTGAGAAAAAGGCTCTTCTGACAAAATCTTGTTTTATCAGGAAGGTCGCTCGCGCGTTCACAGCTCTCCTGTGCTGTTTGTATCGCACAATGAGAGAAAAATTTGAGCGCACATGGCATCATTTTTGCAGTGTATTTTTTTTCATTGAATTTCATTTTCAATTTTGAAAAATACTAGTTTATTGATTAGTCGTAAAACATTCATAGGCAGATTAACTGATCCAAGCTCTAGTGATGAGCATGAGTCATATATATATATATAACCTTTGCTCGAAACCCTCAACCCTCATGACATCATCGCCTGTCAAAATATTAGAAAATGGTGATTATTCTAAAAAGCATAAGGGTTAGAAATGTGAAAATTACAAGCACATGAACATGCTTAAACACCTATAATTTGAACAGTGAAAATTTGAATTCCATGAAGCGAGCCAAACCACATACGGGAGAGTAAGAATTTTTTTAAAGTCAGACTTCTGTGTTTTCAAATGCTGTGCTCAGTATTTCAACCTAATTAGCCAGCGGTAGCTAAAATAATAATGTCACTGTTTGGTGGTGTTTTAGGGTTAGTGAGTAGACAGTTTCATTTTGTGGGGATGAAATGGTTTTACCATGCTGCATGAGCCGTAATATCCAGCTTTACTTTAATGAAGAATTTCTCACCTATCACCTCTCAAACTGCTGCAGCACTGACCCAAAGCACACAAAGCTGACTGTACTCTTGCAGGCTTTCATCCTGCAGTTAGAGGATGGATTTTGGCTCAGATTTAGTGGTTTTTAATGATTGCAATGGTGTCCCAGTCTCCTCATGCTTCTTTTTTCTGTGGCTGTCAGTTGGATGGATGGACAGTTAAAGCAGTGCTGGGCCCAATGGAGGCTGTCATTCTACTCTTTTGTTTTTGTTCCCCAGGCTTCTGTACTGGTCAGGTGACTAAAAGGTAAAAAAAAATCAACTCTATGATCTAAATTAAAAGCAACAACCTGACTAAAATGGTCTGAGTCTGAAAACGTCTGCGTAGCTCAGCTATAAGAAGGATCTTTTAGCCTCATTACATTATAACATCAGCATTATCGTCAGATTTGCAGGTTTCTAAGAACGCTTTTATTTAGGACTCACAAAAGGTCAACCTCTACCTAGAAATAGGGTTTGTTAGAAAATAGGCCAATATCAGATATGTCATCGTCCTAATGTAAGCCGAGCAAAAGAGAGGCTCGTGTGATTCCGTTTACCTGATCTTTAAATCTGTAAATTTCCACAATTGGTCCAGCTTTTTACATCAGGGAGCTCTATCATATCACCATGGGATTATGAGATAACAGTGATTCACTGTCGTCACACACGGGTTCAAAGTAGCCACTGGTATTACCAGAAAGAGCAGCATGGCACACGTACACAACAGTCTGTTTATACAGTGAGGACTGTGCTGTCAAACTTGCACAAAATGTGGAAATTTTTAACTATTAACATTAACTATTCCATCAACCTGGTCCCACATCTCACATTTCCACCAGAGATTCATTGATGTGGTGTTTCTATCTGAATATCAGGACTACTGTTTCTTTCCTACTACAACCAAAATGTCAATGGCTAATTCCTAATGGTTGCCTGACTGTGGATCTCAAGGTCTCGGCTTAATTGGCTATTTAGAGCTGGGGAAATGGCACTGCCTCAAGGCCAGTCACCCCTGGATACCTGGGAATAAGCAAGCCCACTTCCACGAGGCGGAGACAGAGAAGGATTAATCAGTCAAGAGCGCGCAGACGATGAGATAATGGGTTTGAAGACTGTGTACGACGCATCTTTCAAGGTTAGAGCCCAAACCTAATGACCTGTTTCAGACAGTATGAAGGGTTAATGGAGCCTGAGCATGCAATCTTTAGCAGAATTAACCTGATGTGTATAAGGAAATAACATGGTTAATGCATGTCATTCGAAGGAAGAGGGTTTTTTAACCACATAAGGTAAGGCATAGAGGATCCCGGTGTCTTAAAATAAAACACATTTCAAGGAAGGGAAGTGGTTAGAGGGGTGAGGGGTTGGATGAATCTCCCATTTTTACATCATTTCTTATTTAGAACCGTGTTTTTGGCTCCCACTCTAACCCGGAGCTAACCTCAGAGTAACCACTCAGCCAGACATTGAGCCTAGAAAGTTCCTCCCTTTGGTCCTAAGTATGGCAGAAGGAAAGGGAGAAAAAAATATAAAAAAGACGGTTTCAAACTTTTGAAAGGGAGTTGTAGAAAGGCTTCATTAGTAGTAAGTTTACTCTTCTCACTGAGAGCAAAAAGTCTTCTGTTTTTAGAAGTTGGTTGAGTATCAGAAAGGAAAGAGACAAATTTGTCTGTACTTTCTGCACCAGTCTTTCCTTGGTCCCAGCGGAAATGGGGACAAACAATGAACACTGACCTTTAAAGGGAGAAAGGAAATCTGTTAGGCAATCTGTAGGCTTGTTCATGGCGTAACATTAGCTTGACTGTTTTCTTTAAGGGGGTTTAAGGACGGCGAGCTTGTCTTTTTCTTTTAATGTTCCATTAAAAATAGAAATAATAAAAAAATACTTATTGTCAAGGTGGCCCACTAGGAGACTCTGGTGGACCACTAGTGGTTCACTGACCACAATTTGACAATTCTCTAGAGGAAAGGTATTACTGATGCCTGCAAGGTTGTACCTAAGGTCAGCAGGCCCCCTTCGAGAGCAGGGTAACCTCTCTTTGCGGGTTGATGAGTTAAGCGAGGTTGCTATGGCAATCAAGGCCATTCTCCTGGATATTGTCCATATTTACATCTTCTTCAGAATTACGGCTGAAATACACCAGATGCGTCTCTGGTCCCACTCCGCTCCGTCACAGCACTGGATCAGATAGGTTTCCATTCAAGTCAATGTGTCAATTTACACTGGATCCCCTCCATTGTGGTCTGGCTGCAGCAAGTAGCAGCAGATATGAAATAAAACTATTTTTACCAGATGCAGCTGGTTTTGCAGCACAACATGAATGAAGAAAGACCAATCAGCGTTGAGTTGGAAGGATTCCTCGGTCTCATGACTCCAGTTGTCTGTCAGTCATGCGGCTTGCTGGACTGAAGGTGCAGTGTTGACATCAGCAGTCAACATGCAACGGACCAGATATGCACCTGGTGTATTTGAGCCGTTAGCGTCTCCTCCATGGGGCACAGTTACGTCTACACTTTGTGCCCAGTAAAAAAACTTGTGAACATCAGCTCTGGGGATATATACTAATCCAGCAGGGTGGTCTTTTAGAAATGACTTGAATGTCACTTCTTAGTGATTGAGTTCATATAAAGCTTTTTAAATTAGCCATCAGTGTCTCATGAGTCGTCTGTGTCCAGAGTCAGCTATTGATGAATTCCACCACAACAATCAGACAGAATTTAATATAAACACTACAAATGTGTTTTCCAAACATCTTAAAGGTCCCTCACAGTCATTGGAGCTTCATAGAGTGGTTCTCTTTATAAATCCTCAGGTTGAAAGGACTCGACTCACACCGGAGGCTGATTTTTGTCTGGTGGGACTCAGGACTCAACTCAGACTTTGAGTAGGATGACTGGACTTCAGCACTGGTAGCAGGAGAGTTGCCTTTTTTGAAACACGCCTTTTGACATAACTTAACAGAGTCTTTTATTTGGTCCTTTCTGTGTTACTGCCCTCAGAGGAGCGAAAGCAACACAGATGTTATGAACAGATGCTGCTTGTGTACATTGTTTTCATTGAAATTTGTAGAATACCAGATATTTTGCAGAAGAGATTGTTTGGCCCTCAAATTAAGATGAGCAACAGGAACACTGTCCCATTAGCTTTAATGTAATATTAATGGTTGCAGCAGAAGCTAAAAGCTAACCTGTTTGTTCTATCTGGGCAAAAAGAGGGCAGCAGGAAGAAAGAATAATTAAATTTCAGCCTTTTTCTCGGTGGATTGGTGTGAACTCGGCGTTCAGTCAGTGAGCCACTAGCTGTGACAGGCTGTGCAGTGGTGTAAATCTACCTTTCAGCAGAACGTCAACAGCCTGACCTACATTCACAGAGCTGGACAATAACAGAAAAGAGAATATTGTGGAATTAAGAGCAAGCAGGGCAATTTTATCAGCGGGTACGCTTACAGTTCTCCCAAATCTCCCTGGACAATCACTCATATTACTGGAGGCAGAGGAGGATTTTTTTGTAAGGCATGTGCTGTCTCAATAATACATCTTTTGTTATTTTTGCTATTCTATGAACAAAGAGGTTTGGAGGCAGAGTAAAATTATTTCAGGGCTTTCAGAATCTATTTTTCATGAGCCCCATGGCCTTCTGAGGAAATTGCCATGGAGGTACTCTTCATTTTAGTGGGACACACAAATGTTCCAAATATTTTGGAAGCCCAGGGGTGACACTTCAGTTGCACATGAAGAATTAAAAACGTGAGTGATTGCTGGAAGAGTCGGTGCGGCTCTGTCAGCACTGTAACCTAAATCTGAAAATGGACCAGCAGTTATTCCAGGGAGGGGAAAAGGAAACTGTGTTGCATCCAAGAACTTTCAGTTTGGTTAAAAAAAAAAGACAAATCCTGGATTAAGACCTTTAAGAATTTAAGATGTTTTCACATCTCTCCTTTTAGTCATTGTCAGCCAGAATATGGCTCAAAGAAAACCATGTTTCACTCATTGTGGTTCATCTCACATGGTTTCCTTTCTTCCCTTTTGGAAATATCAATAACAGATGGAGCAGTTTGGTTATTCTACAGTGGAGAAATTTCACAGCGTGAGTAAATACTACAAATTAGATTAGGTCTATAATATCGAAGCACATTGCTGTCACGCAGGAAAAGGAAAAAAAAAGAAAAGAGAAAAAAAAGCATTATATATATTGTTTTCTATATTGTTTGGGTTCAAACTTGGGGCGTTTCTGCTGTTGTTGAGCATTGTGGATGATATGATGAGAGGTATGCTTACATTAAGACTGATTTTGAAATGCATGGGGCTCTACAAAGGGAAGAATCAGTCTGACACCTTGGAGGTAGCTTCATTCGTCATCGACAAGCAGAAGGGACACAGAAGACTCCATAAATACAAGCTGCACCAATCCAAAACTGATCATGTAATAACTGTAAGGATATTATATTTGTATCATAGAAGAATACTGGAGGCTCAATTTATGAATGGGCAACAGACGCTTCTTGCAGCCCCAGCCCAGCCCCTAACACACAAACGTTCCTTCCTGGTATTTGCCTTTTACAGCTATAACGTCAAACTTCAGTCCCAGATTCCTGTTATTTTGTGAAACAGAAGTATAGTGTTTGTGATAATGTTCTTTCCAACCCACATGCAGCAGTTATTCTGCAGCGATCTGATCAAACTTGAGAGTCTTTGAGAGGTTTTGTTAGCTCTGAAACGAGCTGTATGTGGCACTTAAAGAGCCGTCTACTGAACTACAGAACAAACTAACAAAGTTTACTTGTTGTCATGTTTCTAACAACAGCTCTGTGTAACTGTTGATAAATACCTTACCTCGTCATGTTGTATCTGGTAAAAAGTTGTCCTGAACAAAGAAAAGTAGTGTTAAAAAGAAGATCTGATCTCCATTAATTTCCAAAACAAACACACACCTTGTGAAGAGTCATGTCATGACAACAGTGTGCACACCATTCCAGCTAAAAGGTGTTGCTGTGATCCACTTCAAACAGAGAGTCCTCATGGACCCTTTAAGTACAGTACTAAAGTAAATGTACTCTGTTACTGTCCAAAATCAAAAGTTAGGTTGAATCAGAAGTTAATAGGATTCAAAACTCAGCTCCAGAAACTAAAAGGAGAGTTAAAAACTCTGCTGCTCTGCTAAGTCGATGAGGGACAGAGAGATGGGTAAGAAGCTGCGAGCCCAATAAAACAGTCACTGAGTTTGAATATTTGTTTCAACTGAAGAAACTGAAGAATTCATTAATTACATCAAACGCTGGAAGAAAAATTACTATTTTTTTTTTTGTAAAGTTTTCTTTGGTTTTACTTTAAATTCATGAAGATACTTTGACCCTAAATCATTGCACACTCAAACTTTTATGGTGGAAGACTGTCTCTAAACTCTTAAATGGAAATAAAGTTCATTTTATATTAAAGAGAAATGGCCAAAAATGGCTCGTATTTGGTGTCAGCTTCAGTTCTTTTTAAAGACAGAAAATCATGATTGGTCACATAAACAGCTGTGAATGCATTTGCTGTCAAAGTGTGACCTTCAGCGAAGAGCTGCAGGCAGCTGTGCAGCAGTATTTTAAGGGATAGTAAAATTGAATAATTAGAAATGAAGAGTCAGGATCTGTGCATTGGACTTAGAGACAGAGCTGGTAGCTTTTGGCATGTTGCTGTCACCAAATACGTCCTCGAACAGTGTGTGCATTGTGAATTCACCCCTCTGTGTGAGTTTCCTTTCCCTCTTCATTAAATCCCCACCGCTGATTCCAAACAGAGTCATTATTTATGATATTTCAGAGCAGAGCAGATTGAGATAATGCCATATGTTTGCCTGTTCTCCGTGGAGCCTGTGTAAAGAGGACACGGTGTAGACGATAAGTAAGTGAGGAGGATGAGGTGTAGGAGGTGCATTCAAATGCCAACTGCAACAGTCTCATCTGTAAAACACCCAGCTGGCATTTACCTGACAGCAGGACAGTGGACGGATATAGAGCCCTCGCCTCTCTTTTGAGTCTTCCTCCCTCCTCCTCATCCCTCTTTGTCTTTCCTCTCCTGTCTTCACCCACCACCTAACACCCTCCTCCAGCCTCCCCTCAGCTCCTCCACCCACACCCTTCTGACTCTCTCTCTCTCTCTCTGATCAGCTACACTGCAGGCGAGTGCACCGTCTTGTGCGTGACGTGTGCTTGATAAATGAAGATCCAGACTTCTGCTACCAAGGGGGGCCCTGGAGCTCACGTGGGGGGGCTAAATCACCACCATTGATTGTGCAGCTTCAACGCACTGACAAAAGGCCATGATCACTCATCGTGTTAAAAGCGGATTATCGGCCTGTTTGTATCTTGTTACACCCATAAAGATTTTTCTTCCTCTCTTTTCTTTCCCATTTGAACACATTAGCTGTTTTTCTTTTGGCCTAATTTGCTGCACAGATTATCCTCCATGTTGTTTTTTTTGTCTCAGATGAAAACATGGATTTAAACACTGCATACCGTCTTCTATTGAAACTGCATGCTTTGTTTAGATGCACTGATCCACTAGCAGTTTCCTAGCAGGTTTGATTTGTTGGGTGTGGTGTTAAGATCTGACCTTGTCTGCTTTTTGCTGCAAGAGAAAGAGCATCTCTTTGGTTTCTCTCACCAAGATCACTTTGTCAGATTTACAAGAGGACATTAATCCCTGCAGTATTATCTTGGAGATGTACAAAACTCCCTTTGAGCACCTCGGCATTATGTTTATTTCACTCAGTGATTAGAAGATTTATTGGTAGTCCTTACACTGCAATTTGTAAGAAGAATTAGACACGACTGTTCTCCTCACAGAGCAGGACTGAGTCATCTGCGTGATGATTTATTCCAAGGCGACGTGCGATGGTTCTCCATTCTGTCTCTGTTATAAAGGATTGTGTCATCTGCATAATCATTTATCTTGCAGCATAAGGCACCATGAAAGGACACGTATGAATGCGCGTGACATTCAGAGGAGCAGGGGTGTAATGACATATCACTGCCAAATCCTAAACTCCCTGCTACAGAAGCCATTTACCTCCTTGAGATCGCTGTCAAATAAGCCTGTTAAACAGCAGTGTAATTGGCTGCTTCATATAATTACAGCTCCTGTGATTAAAATCATTCGAGACTTTTAATAAATAACATTTTGAATGGAAGAAAATTTGAAGTCCTTGACTTTCTGCTCGCTCTTGAACTGACACGGTCACCCAAAGAGAGCTGACCAGAAGCAGCTAAGCACATTTTGCATTAAAAGTCATTCACTGGAGCATATTAAAGGATATTAAAGCAGTGAGAGATGTTTCTTTCATGCCAAAGAGATCTCAAGCTTACAAGAAACTAAAAGCAATAGAAGTCTGGGATCTAAAATAAATGCTATGAAACAGCCTTTCTCAAAGTCTGGTATGCATACCACTAGTGGTACTTGGGCTCCTACTAGTGGTACATGGAGGAATCTCAGAATTAAATAATAATTAAATAATATAAACAACAAATAAAAAAGAAAACATGCTATACCATCAAATATATAAGATTCTATTAAGTTTATGTTCAAAAATAAAATACCTTTATTTGACTACAAACGTTAATATGATGTCAATGTCAGCAGTAGTTTTGTAAATAAAGCTACACTGCTGACACTGACCATTACCTATAATAAGTGGTAGTACAGGCTGTTTTGGAAGGACAGAGATGGTGGAGTGTAGAGGTGGCCAAATTATACAAATTATATCGTGGCTTCAATCTGGGAAGAAAAGCGCTGATCATGTTGAGGATGCTTCAAGCACAAGTGTCGAATCTTAGCCTTTTCGTGGAGTTTCTCGTGTCTTGTCGGCAGGCCAGGTGAGGCCTTGAATCCTACAGGCTAAACTCACTGAACTACTGAACTGTTCTGTTAAAACTACACACAAGGAGTTCAATCATCAGAAGAGACCGGTCAGCTGAATCCAAGATACTTTATTCAAAGCAAACGTATCTGAACAAAGTAAATGAGTTGTGAGCTCTGCAGAATACCCAAGCAACTGAAAACATGACCAACAGGTAGCATTTTTATAACCCAGAGGACGGTTATTTTCTCCTGTCTCCGGATTGGTCGTCTCTGTCGAAAGACAAGTCTCCTTTAGGTTAGCTCCCTACAAGGAGGAAAGATACTTCCTGATCGATGCAGGGCTAAAGGTAGAGATGGATTGCTGTGGTCATACTGAAGATTCTGCTGTAAATCAAATTGAGCATTATTCAAAGGTGTCATCATGAGTTTGCTTATATACTTTGGTTTTGAACCTGGTTGCAACAGTTTTCCTTCATTGGCTTTGTTCCCATGTTGGTTAATGCATCTTTTTTGTTATAAGGTATTGCTCCTTCAGAGTCCAGCTGGTCATTTAGGTAGGTCAGGTTTCCAAGAGCCCCAGCATCGGGGCCTGGCCAGCCTCAACGGCGTCTCGCTAGGGCATAGATCAGCAGATTTATGGCTTTTTTTGTCACTCTGGGAGACAACTGCAGACTATAATGGGCATGTTGCACCTTTGAGAACTCAGCAAGCTTCACTCGTCCTTTACTGTGAGAAAATCTTCTACACAAGAACCAAAGAGGAGGAGAGTTAGCCAAGCGAAGGTGCTAACAGTAGCACCGTTAGCACCTGTCAGGTACCGGAGCATCTGCTAGCAGCAGCAAACGGTATAAATCAGTGAGGGAATATAACTCCAACTACATGAAAATTGTATTTATGTACAGTGTTTTTTTCCCCATCTTTTAACTTTTAGGTGCAATAGATTTGAATGGAATCTTTTTTGCAGTTTTACATTTAAGCACAGTGTTAATGTTCAAACTGTGTATGTTGTTTGAAGTAGTATACTTATAATAAAATAAAACCTCCCCCTCATCATTGAGCTGTGAAGAGATGTAGATGAATACTCAGACCTACAGCACTGCTGGATTAATATCAGTCATTGTGATGGTACTTAGAGAGTCAAGTATTTTCTGAGGTGGTACTTTGTGTTAAAAGGTTTGAGAATCACTGCTATAGAACACATGAAATAGAGTTATGAATCATGTTAACATGGTTCATAATTAGGTTGTCAACAATGTCAGCACTTCAACGTTTTTCAATAGTGTACGCTTCAAACAGTCAATCTCAATCGTTTATTTTTTTTTCTCTTTGATTGAATCACAAAGCATGAGAGCTTATACGAACATGCAGGTGTTCTGTACATTGTCATTCAGAGAGCGTGAGCAACGAGTCAGTTGACTTAGAGATGAAGAACACACAGCGAGGTAAAGGAAACGAAGCACAAACTGAATGATGGGAAGGTGGGGTTTTTTTTTCTGAACATGTCCACACCTCCCATCAAACTCGCAGGAAGGTGCTGGATTTTGTTTGTCTGCTGGTGAAGTTGAGCTTCCTCCTGCCTGCTGCGTGTCTCTCTGTCCCTCCCTCTGTCACAGAGACGCTGTGAACTCTATGCATACACAGTTTAGTGAGTACAAACGCTGGGCCTGATCTACAAAGATTCCAGATAACAAGCGCTAAATTGCACGTGCGAACCAAAAAATTGCACGTGCTGTTAGTGGGCATGTTGCAGGTGATCTACTATGATTGTGTGCGCAATTGATAACAGGTGCAAAAGTGGTATCATGGTTTGAAGCCTTGGAGTTGGAAGACTTGGTGGTGGAGAAAAATAAAACGTATACCATACTAGTATGTAGGGATATTGGAGCGCCATAAAACACTGAAAAGAATTTGTAGAAAGTCAGTCAAAAGGTGAGGAAATATTCCATAAAAAGCAAAGTACTTCAGGCGTGCAATTAAAGCAGGTAAAATTATCATCTCCAAAGAAGTGGTGCAGCACCCACTGGTTAACCCTGCTGCAGGGTATGTGGTGGAGACGAGCCAGAATTCAGATGTCTGAATCACCACCCACAGCTGAAACTTCATTAAATAAATATCTAGTGTTGCTCTCATGAATATTTGTTCTTCTCTTAAGCTCTGCCAAAAAAAAAAACTTAAATTGGAGACGCAGAGGCTTTGTGGTGGTAATTACTCTTAGAGAGACACCGCAACAAGTGACTCGACAAAGAAATCAAAGGGAGGAATGAGAACACGCTGTGGTTAATGTCGACACTTCTTCCCTGCAATTAACTTTTTTTTTTTTTTTTTTTTTTAATTTATGTAAGTATTTAGTGAAAAGTTCAGTTTGTGAAGTGACAGGATATGTAGGGTTGTTTGTGTTTTTGGCAGTTCATGTCTGATGGTACATCAACACACCTCCTTGAGCTCTTTGTTTCTGTTAAGCCCTCAACACAGACAAATAGCAAATGAATCCAAGAGAAAATAGAGCACCCACACATTTCAGCCACTGGTTCACAACTCCATTGAAGTGAAGGTGGAATGACTGCTCCCTTTCATTACAACCAATGGAGGTTAATCCGTGCTTTCAGGGAAAAACAAAACAAAAATTCAACAGTGCTTTCCTTCGGCGTATCATATTTTCGAATATGTGTCAAAAGAGGCTATCAACCACCTATTATCCTCTAACCCTCACTCTGCTGCTTAATCCTAATGATATCCAGTTAAAGGCCTAAACCTCTGTGTCAAAACAACACATCCTATTTAACCCACTGCTGTGAGAAGAGAAATTATTCGATATGAACTCTGTGATTTAGGGGGAAAATACGCCTTGATGACACAAATTATGATTAAACGGCAACTTTTCGCCCGTGATTGCCTTTCAAACAAGCCCCCTTATTTGGCTAGTGTTTGCTTCAAATGTGATTGCAATTAGACGTGTGAATGAATGTCATCTCCAACTTTACAAATTGCCAAGAATGCCAGTGGAGCCCAAGCAGTAATCATCTCACAGGGGAGCTTTTAAGTGACAGAGCCGTGAACAACACAGCAAGTGGAAGAAAAGGAGCTCACCCGGATTGCATGATTGATGGTGTGTTCCTGCCGCATTGTCTTGGGAAATGAAGACCTCTTTGGGGACAATATTCAAATTAATAGTACTGACTCCTAGCGTATGGAGTCGACCATGCCAAGAATTACATGAGCCAAAGCGACACCTCTTAGATTACATTTCACAGATGCAGATGCTGCTCTGTTGTTACATGTGATCCTGTGACAAGGTTGGTTTTCCACTTTCTCACAGCCGCTTTACAACTGGTTGCACAAATGTAATGGGTTCCTGAATGGCGTTTCGGTGTGAGACACATCATGAAATTGAGAATTTCTTGTGAATGGTTTTTACAGCTATATAGCTCGGCTTTTTGAGGGAGCTCTTCAAGAATTAGAGCAGCAAGAGGAAACCTGCAGGGAGAACTAATCTCTCCTGAACACACAGAACCAAAGATTTCCATGAACATGCATGAGCACAAGAGCTTAACTTGACTTCAGTATAAAGGCATTAATCACATAAGAAGGAGATTAGGGACAATTTAGCTCTATATTCTCAACACTGTCTCCTGATATTATATTCCAGTAACTATTGAACCTGGCTTTGAGATCTAATTGACTTTTACTCTGAGCAAGCTAAGAAACACTGAGACCTGTTTAAATGTAGCGACACTGCAAGGCAGGACGTCAAAATCACCTGCACTGCAAAAACTGAAATCTTAGCAAGTGTCTATGTCTTATTTTCACTGAAAATTGTCTTATCAAACCTAAACATGAGCCACATTCACCTGAAAGTCAGGAAAAAATGTCTTTTCTCAAGATATTAAAAGACAAGCATGACACCTGAATTACTTTTAAAAACAATCTAATAATGGAAAAATGTACTTTTCAAGTTTCTTTGAATAAGAATAATGTCTCAGTGCAAGAAGCTAAACAGAAAATTAAAAACTGTTGATTTGTGTTGGGAAAAAAAGAGGACCAAACATGGAGCCTTGGGGAACTCCAGAAAATGCTCCAGCAACTTTTTTTATTCTACCATTAATTACACTGCAAAAAAATGGGCCCGTATTCACAAAACATCTTAAAGCTAAAAGTAGCTCCTAACTTGCTGATTTAGGAGAAACTCTTTAAACAGACTGCTGGTGAAAAAGTATTTCACAAAGCATTTTAGCGCTTCAACAAGCTCCTAAACCTGTGAGAAGTAACAAGTAGTGAAGAAGTCTCCTAAGTTACTAAGACTAAAAGAAAGAATCTCCGCATGGCTGCTGCTGGCAATCCGCTTCATGACCACATGAACAGTTTGGAAAGAAAAAAAAGCTCTTTGATTACAAAATCTTGTTTTATCAAGAAGAATGTTTGCATGTTCACAACTCTCCTCTGCTCTCTGTATCGCACACAGCAGAGTTCCGCCACAGTTCCTGAACAATGAGAGAAAAAATTGATCACACGTGGCGTTTGTTTACAAATGTGGACCGCAAGAGATTTTTGCTGTGTGAACACAAACGAACCAAGTGACATCTGCAACAATTGTATCATTTTTGCTCTTGAATTGGAACAAAGCAAACAAGCAACAGGTGTGAATACACCCTTGGTGTCATGTAGGAGTCCTCCTAGTGGTAAGATAAAATGCTTTTGAATACAGGCCCTGGACTCAAAGTAAGTATTTATGTCTTAGTTTTCATTCATTCTATTAGGTGGCTCTAGTACTTGTATCACTTGTTGACATTCAGTTTGAGGTCAAACCCAAAGTTGGCTTCACAAATTTTGTGACATCATATGAAGCCCATAAGTGCACCCCTTTATAGTTTGTAAACAGTTTTGACCACTAGATCATTTTAACAATGCAATTTTAACCTAAAAGGTCGTCAAATACAAGAAATAAACTTTTGTCAATAACCAAAAACACGACTAAGTCAAAGTTGATTACACAACCCGCTGAATCTGAAACCTAGGTCATAAGAAAGGAGCCAGAAAACTACGTTCAGACAGAGAACTGCACCAAATATATTTGAATATTAATGCTTTTCTGTTTTAGGTTTTATAATTATCATAGTTCATAGTTTGATAATGGTTTTACTGTGGGCATAAAATCTGTTACTGTTATTTGTAATTTAACTTCTCTGTCATAATGAGTCTGAAGTGTCATTTGGTGAAAACCTCGGCTCCAAACCAACTTTTTCATAAACTACACAAAGTAAAACTGGATTTCAAATATTGAAAGTTAAAAGCACTTATCCACGGTCAGAAATCACCTTTAACAGCTTGCAGATGTCACTGGTGTTTCAGAGTAAAGTGTGACCCTCTTAACTGGTGACTGTTAGCCAACAACCACTGACTCTTTTGGCTGAATGTCTCCAGTTAGCACGGTCACTCTTGAATCCAAAACACCGGTTGCCCTGGGGCAGTCGTGATCCTGTTCGTTGGAGTATCGTTTCTGTCAACCGACCGACAGAACAATCAGACATTTTCACAAATGAATGGATGTAAACACCGCTTCAACTGCCACCGATCTTTCTGGTGGGGTTGGTTGTAAAAAAGTCTATGAATACACTTGTTATCATGTACCTGGTCACACTGTTTGCCATATTTATTAAGGTGTTAAATCTGAATCATGAGGTCTTAAGATTTTAAGAGAAGATACTTTGAAAGTTGAATGGCTGGTGGCACAGAGAACACAGCGTAGATTTGGTCATGTGTTATATAAGTATGAACAGTCGGTAAAAGTTATGAAAAGTTTTTAAAAAAATCCTGACAATAGTCCAGATCCATCATGTTGCTGCTGATCTGAAGAAGTTGGAGATGTGTCACTGACGACAGAAGTTGCAGGGGAACAGGTGTAAATGATTCTGACAATCTCGGAGCAGGGAACGTCATTTACCACCACACACTTCCATGTAAACACACAGAGTGACTTACACAACCTTTATCTAAATCAAGGTGGTAACTCCTTCATTCACAGTTTTCTGTAAGTACGGCAGCATGCAGCAGAGGCTGTCTCAGTGTGAGGGTGTCAAACACAAACAGCAATCTGGTTGATTGTGGACGAAATTCTCACAGCAGATGGAAACGCTGATGGTGATGGTAACTCCGCGGAGGCAGCATTACAAAGGACGGAGTGAGCCTGTGTGATTTATCCAAAGGACATATGTGAGATAGATTAAAGTACAAAACCACCAGATTAAAACACAGAGAGATTTACTTTCTGTATCTATGCTAAAGAAGAGAAAGCGACAGCTTCTCTTTTTAAACAGAGACTAATATGTTTCAGCCCCTCTAAGTCCCAATCAGATATTCAAGATCGAGAAATTAATAGTTTCAAGGAACAATCCATGAGGAAAATAATCAGGGATTGAAGCGATAGGAGGTTTCAGAGTGGTTAAATTAATTTTTGGACCCCCTCCTGTTGAGGGTCTTTGGAAGATGGATTAACCAAAACGGCTCCCTTAAGGGAGTGACATGGAAAGGGCTGGAGATTGTTTACTGCATTTGCTAAACTCCCAAAGTGCTCACAGTGGTTGTCAGTGTTGAACACTCACTGGTGGTTGCTGTTTTGTTTTTTGTTTTTAAATTCCTTCCTGTTGTGCTTAAACATAGTGAAACATATTAAATATGGCTCACAAACGAGACCGCATTAACCTGCCTCGTCATGAAGAGGGCTTCTGAAAGCTGCAACACGGTCCTCTGTGTCTGCGTCTCAGCCCTGAACCTGAGACAGGCAGTAAAAATAATCACTATTAAAATATGCCACAAACACAACAGCACAAGCACTTCAATTCAATGCAACCCAGAGATGAATAAAAAGGATGCAGCCGGAATGTTAATTGTGTGTTTGCTTACATTCGGGAAACAGCAGACGGAAGAATGTGAAAAATAAAAGGTCCTCAACTCTGTGCTGACCTCGTCTAATTAAAGAAATAGATATGGTAAAACCGATGGTAGAGGATCTCTTTCCACACATCGGTAATAAGATCATCCACACTTTGCATTACACGTGTCACTTTGATATCGTACTGATTTGTATCTCATCCAGGAGACAATATCTGCGATCTTCCTGAGCTGCTTTGAAGTTGCACCACCTTCCCTGTTTCCTCAGTGATACCGTCAGAAGGATTAAAGGATCAATCCTCCTGTTTTTTCTTTGTACCTCTCCTCATGTTTGTCTCAACTACATTTCCTGTGGGACTCCTGAACCATGACTGAGAGGACGCCCTCGAATAAATATTCAGGTCACTGAAATATACACCATGCAACTCGTCAGATGGTGCATGTGTCAGACTGCCATGCCTTCATTCACATTATACTTCCATCCCGAACCAAATCTTTGCAGTAACAGGAAGAGGGTCTAGTAATTAGCAGCATTAAGCAGAACTACGGTGGCCCTGAGAGCTCACAGCACTGCAACTTAAGAAAGCGTTTACAAAAAGACAAAACACAAGCAAATATTCAGATATTAGCATATTGGTTAAAATGGATGTGTGCATCACTTTTAAGTGTCCTCTGGAAACTCTTCTGTTGTGTTACGACCTATTTGCAGCACATCCAGTATTCTTAAATACTACACGTGTTGTCAAATTGATGAAGATGTTCTTTGAGGTTGCAGTGCTGTGAGCTCTCAGGGCCACTGTACAGAAAAGTTTTGGTAACAAACAAACAGAAGGAATATCGTTGAAGTGTATGTGGTTTCTGGTGTTCCTGCAGCCGGCCACAAGTGGGCGCTCAAGGAACTGCAGTTCAGTTAAGCACTTCCACGTAGGCTTCATTTTTCACAGTCAGAAGTTGACACTTAATAAAAAAAAAAGTGTTTTTGGTGAAACAACACAAATTACCTTATTTTAAATGTATGACCTTTCAAGATTGAAGATGATGTGCTTTATTAATGTCCTTGGAGGGAAACTCAATATTTTTTTCACTCTGGAAATATTCAGATGCTGCAGCTCAGACTCAGTTGGTGTGAGTGTGAAAGGTTGTGACCAGTCCAGGGTGTACCCCGCCTCTCGCTCTAAAGCTCAGTTTCCAACAAGCGGTTCAGTTTCATTTGTCTCCATATGGCATGCATTTTGTGATGTTTCTTTGACTAAAAACTTGGACAGGTCCCCAAATTACTAACCCGTACTGTCCCCCTTTTTGTAACCCTTCTGTTGGAGTGCCAGACAAACCGATCCGACCCCAGAAGGTGGAGCTAGAAACACTGCAGTCTATTGACTGGTAGAAAGATTCTTGACTTCCTGTGCAACAGAGGTAATAAAGAACAACACATAACCCTGCCATGTTTAAAATCTCCAGTCGACCTCTTGAAGACTTTCTTTTTGTTTGGAAAATGGCGTCACGAAAACAGTTTACTGTGTTGCGTTTTTCTTCTTCATTGGATTTATTAACGGGGTACACTGTGTCGCGCTGCTATGCCATCACACTATTAAGTAGCTGAAGTGGCTATCAGCATCTGGCTTATACAGCGCCTACCAAGTAGGTCATCGTTGGTTGTGGAAACGCAAACAGGATCAGACTTTACAGATCCGACCTGTACCAAACTACTAATTCATACCAGACCACTTAGTAGAAATGAGCCTTTAGACAGCTGAGATAGGCTCCAGACACACAATCCTGAACAGGATAAGCAGTTAGTAAATTAATGGATAGATTAATGGATGGATGGCTGTCCCTGGTATTGTGTTGATATATTTCCCGAGAAATTCAACACTAATGTTCTCCCATTTCCTCTGCAACCCAAGCCAAAGGCTTTCCTTTGAATGTTCAACAGGTCTCTCCACTTTATTTTACAACTCAAACAAATCTTCTGGATTAGGGTTGAGATCTGGGCTTGATAGGGCCAGTCCATCATTTTCAATGACTAATGATTGCTCTATTATATAGAGTGTTATATAGAGACTCCATGATGACTTTGCAGATATCTCATTCCTTTTTTGGTGGAATTGTATCAGCCAATTTAATAATATGTCAAGTTTTCAAAAATCTTTGTTGCGATATCTGAACAATTCTGACATGTTGATTATAATTTCATTTGGCATATGAGGACTAGATTTAAATGTCTGATCTGCATTCATTGTAAACATTATTGTGGAAAAAATACCTTGTGCGAATGCCCCGTTCTAATACCACTGGGTACGACAGCACTCAACATGCAGGCAGTGTGGACATCTCAGTCAATGAAAAACAACACACGTACTCTCCTGTGCGCTCCTCCCCTTGTGCCTGTTCTCAAACTCACTCAGTGAAGTAGCAAAGGGGGAGTGTGTGTGTGTGTGTGCATCTGTGTGAAACACAAACAGAAAAAAATGCCTTTCAACAGCAACTAGAGCCTCATTTTCTTTGTGATCGTTACAACCTGTTATGATCAGTTTACACCTGAAAATAACAATCGTTTTGTTATTGTCAATATAAAATGAGTCTCCTTCCCCAGAGGCCACTATTTTGCACCGCCATTTTTCTACAGTAGCACAAAACAGACAAACTAGTCACATTTTTGTTTCGTGAGAGTCATAACTCGACTTAAGGGGTATGACAAAAGACGAGAGGAGCAAAACTGAATCAGAAGAAATCAGTCATTTATTTCATACGTTAGTTACATATACAGGAGAATAACAATGAATATGAGGTGTAAAGAGGTCCAAACTCAAAAGTCGAACTTACTGAACGGTGAAAGCTTTTTCGATATTCAGGGGAGCGAAAGAGAGAGTGAGGTAGCAGGAAGCTGGCCCAGGTGCTCCAAACCTGAGGAAACATGTATGAACATGTACATATGTGTGGCTGCAGGAGCATTTCAGAGTAGAATCTGTCTGCTAATCTGTCACTAAATGTCGCCATTTTTACGTACTGTACCTTTAATATATCCGGTAAAGATAAGCTGTCAGTCAGCCCACATTTCTTTGAGTATTTGGAGTCAAATTTTCCTCTCTGTAAACACAGACCCAACAAACTGAGCCATCATGTGCAGAAAGGTCGTTTAAGTACTTTCGCTGTTCACAGGATTTGTATTCCTGAGGCTACGACGAGGCTTCTGGCTCATAATCAATGTCACTCAATATGCAGATCGATGAAGTGAGGCAGGTGAGTACGATAAGAGTGACTATCAATCAGTGACTTCTTATCTTTTATATACAGTAACCTAAGGAGGTTATGGATTTAATTGTTGCAGGAAAACATTAGAAGTATCACAGTTCATATTTCAAATGAAAGTGACAGAGTGTCTTACTTTTAAGTCATGCGTTACATCCTGGGCTTTAATTTCTCCTGGGCGTCTGCTGGATTTCTTCCTTTGTGACAGTCAGACATCAGCGCACACTATAAAGAAAAATGTGCTCTTTGATACTGAGGGAGTGACACCAAAGCTTCACATTTAGCATTGATGTTCCAGACGAGAGATTTTTTTTTTTTTTCCTGTAAATCTCGGCTATAAATACATTAGAGTTTTTGACATAGCATCACTTTGGAATTGGTTTTCCCAGTAGAGAAAAAAAAAACCCTCACACAGCAGCAGATAGTAAAATAGACCTGAAATTCTCATATGCCTACAGCTGTATTTTACCCGAGCAAGAGTGTTTCACAGCAGATTGTTCTTTTTTTAAACAACCCGGGGAAAGGGCAGATGTGTGTGTGTGTGCGTGCGTATGTTTTTGTAGCGTTTTTTGGCCAGCAGGAGAAGTTGTGTAATAGCAGCACAGGCGGGTGGCGGTGCCCCGCCGTGAGCACATGAGGATTAGGAGAAACTCACCCTACAGAGATCTGGGTTAATTAAACCCCCTTTTTGGTGAGCTCGGTGACCTACCCGGCGAGATGCAAAGAGATGCAGGCTCCATCTGTTCAAGCAGCGATAAAGCCGCAGCCACAGTCGATGATTCGGCTCGATGCATAAACGTACTGTAAATACAGACTGCAGAGGACGGCTTTGGCAGATGCACGTCCTGCAGTCTTTTGGGAGAGTTTAGGTTGTTGGTATTAAGGCGGTTAAAAAAAAAAAAAAGACAAACACAACTAATAATCTCACAAAAACTGTCCCTCATGTCATTTTCTGGCACATGCATGAACATTATGTTCTATGGTTTTAGATGTCTTCCTGCTAAAAATGAACAAACCCCAGCTCCTGAGAGCACACACACACACACACACACACACACACACACACACACACACACCGCCACCATCCCCCATCTTTTCCCCTCTCTGATGTTGGATCAGCAGCAGAACGACTTCACCCCATCTTTCTGCCTCTGTGTGAAACATCGCAGACAAGGTGTGAAAGAGCTGTCAATATCTGTCCTTAAACTGGCAGTTTGTAAATCTGCAAATTTAATTAATGCAATTAAACTTCAACAGGATGCAAACACTGAGAAAACAGGAAAAAGAAAACAACTTGATTCCGAGATATTTTACTTTCACCCTTTAACTTGAAGCTCAACCGTTTCAAAAAGCTTTTTTTTTTTGTTTTATTTGAGTCGCTACAGCTCATTGAAAATACGTTTAACTGAGTAAAACCTGATTGGATCGTCTCTACAGCTTCAAATACTTTATATACTGAATTTTATGGTTTCTGATCTTGATACTACAACAACTTAAATAAATAAAAAATAAGAAAGAAAAAATCTTTGTTTTCATTAGGGCCCCAGCCCAAAAATTGGGCAAAGACCCTCTTGAAACACTTAAAAATTTTCCTTCTTTTTCTTTCTTTTTTCCTTCCACCTCTTTAACCTCAAATTGTGTGTCTTCAGCGTACACTATACTTAGACCTTTCAGCATGTGTCAGCAACATACTTACAGACACATGCTCCATAGCGCCCCCTCAGTGACAAAAAAAAAAACAGCCCCTTAGGCTGCGTTGACCTACAGGCCTGAAAAGTTTCGTGCATAACCATCATGCCAAGACCTTTAAAAAAAAGTCTCTTACGACTGTACTGAATTCCAAACAGGAAGTTCAGAAATTGGAGTTAAATGTTGGATTTTGACGATTTTGGGGGTACGTAGTTGAACAAACTTGTTCCAGTTTTCTTTGGATTACCTTAAAAAAATGTGTGTACTCAACACACTAAAGACTAAAGGATTTTTTTTATCTCAGTGGGTGGCCAAAGTTGACAATTTTTTTTCGACTAATTGCTCTCTTATGCAATATTGGATCTAGACCAAAACAGACACGTTATAAGTCACATCCTGAGTGCATCTATTTTCTTTTTTTAACCTTATACTACAGCGCCCCCTACTGTCAACAGGAAGTCATATGTTTAACTCTGTCATTAAAAATCTTCTCTGGACTCATATACACATGTGCATGTGCAGCTCTTGCTGTATATGCAGCAGCTAGGACATGCCCAGACAGGAGCAGGGGCCCACTTATTACCACTTGCAGTTTATTTTTATCTATGTATTTCCTTTTTTTTTTTTTTTTTTAATCTGTTTTGTCAGTTGCAACTTCAAATGACCACCCAACTGATCTGAGTGCAAGTCTATTCGAGCTAATGTTGGCTTTCCAGTTTACCGGTGATGTCCATTCATTGAACAGATTTACAATAACAGATTAAATTAGAGGAAACTAAAAATAAATATCCACCATATATCAAACACAGATTCACGTAATTTCCTTATACAAGCAATATAACTGTTGCGTCATTTGGTATCCCTCCACTGAAGTAGAGGTGAGACGATCATCTGGTGTTTATAATAAATGCGTCCTATCTGAGTGTAGAAGTGGTTCAACAGATGCACATTTTGTTAAAAGGCAGTCAGCAGAGTCAGCAGCACAAGCACAACATGGTAGTCTGTCTTTCTTACTGTTTCTGTTGTCTGGTCTGTGCATGGCAATTAAAGTTCCCACAATGAAAGTGTAACGCACAATCCAGAGCGTGACGTCAGCGTTTCCACTGAAAACTCCCACTTGCTGTTGACACGCCAACGGTGGCCTCTGTGTTACAGAAAAACTCCACTCTGGAGGGCGTTGGTTGTTGTGTAAACAGCTTCTTAGATTCTTCTTCACCAATATGGCCGACACAACACCCCACACATCTGCTCATCTGATAACCTCTCAGTCCATTTCACCCTAATCTCTGGCCTGGTGTTTAATGATCTTGTCTCCCAATGAAACTCTTGAACACTGAAGTTCATGTCTAAACCCATTATGACGACTCACTGATATAAAAAATAGGATTAAGTTCTTGCAATAATTGAGGGGTTCAAACCTCAAACTAAGAGCAGAAGTCAAAGAACAAGTGATGAAGCTGGTTTGAGTTTGGCTGTAATCTTTCCAGCACTGCCAATAGAAAATTGGGCTGAAATGAGACAGAAAATTGATTAGTTCGCCAGAAGAAAAGTTGAAATATGCACTGTGAGATGGTGATTATGGACACCATTAGGGATGAAATGTGACTGGGCGTTTATACGATGAAAAGTAGCTTTATTTATCTAAACCCGTCTATGTTTGCTACCGTGGGGAATAGAAATATGATGGATCTTGTACTCCGCCCTGGATGAATATCAATTTTCCAAGCAGGCAGAGGCATATATCTGCTGGATCTCTCCCTCGCTCTCTCGTTCGTGCATAAACATGTTCCCACCTTGCATCATTTTCTCTGTGTCCTTCAGGTTTTCTTGCTTCTGTCTATGCAGCTCTGCTTCCTCACATACATCCTCCCTCCCTTTCCTCACCCTTCGCCAGCACTCTGTGTTCTCTCGCACATATTCTCTCTGTCTGTCTCTTTCCGATTCTCGCTCTGATCTCTATTCTCCTGAGCATGTCTTGGAGGCGGATTGGCTGCGGCCAGCCAAGCAGCTGTGTGTTGTTGGTCTTGTGCCACCACAGAGGCGCTTTGGCTAACCCGCTATCTATTTGTTTAGAGGAATTAAAGGATGCACTCTCTCCAGGGACCTCTGGCCTCTGAGTCGCCAGAAGGGGCCTGTATCAGGACTGCACTCTGCAAACACGTACGCACTTGAAGGCAGACAGACAGACAGACAGAAGGACAGACAGACAGAGCTGGAATCACAGAGAGGAGAAACTAATAATCCATCACTGATCTTTGGAGCAATCAGCACATCTGATTCCCCACCGCTGACCACTCCATGTGTCACCGGAGCAGAATTGGGGTTATACATGTCGGGTTTTGCGGCAGTTCTCACGGGTGCCATTACACTTACCACTCGACTGCTTTCATTTTTTGCTTTCTGTGCTCGTGGGGGAGCGCAGGAATGATTCAATATCCATTCTGCCACGCAGTGTGCACTGCACGTTAAGGCAATTCATTTTCTATTTTCTCCAAACGCTTTTAGTTACGGTGCGGCGGGGAAATTGGTTTTTCTTGCAGCTGAATCATAGCCTGTACATGCATATGTATAACACGGCGCAACATAAATATGATTTGTGCAAACTTAAGTGGGTGCAAAGAGAAGTTGTGCTTCTAAAATGTGAGGAGTGAAAGTGGCAATCAGGAACCTAATATGCTCTGACGATGCTGCTGGATGGCAAATTGCTTCACTCCCTCTCCTCAGCTTAACTTAGATGGCTCTTTTGAAGCCGTGCAATGTTTGTTTTGGTGTTTTCAATGCATGCACTAAAGCTCTCTGCATCCATAATGGGAGGTACATAACTATCTCAGTGGGTGGGGAGAACCTCATTTTCTCCTGTCCGTTCACCTTGACAATCCTAGTCAGTGGGCCTGCAGGTATGTTATTAGCTGCTCCCACGCTGGGAGCCATGTATGCATCTCCAGCTTGAGGGGAGCACAGAGCCTCATCTCTCCCCCTCTCTCTCTCTCTTTCTCTCTTCTTTTTTCTACGGGAAGTGCATCACTTGGAGCCTTGCAAAGGTAAAATATTAAATTCTGTCAAAGACAAGCAGAAATAAAAGTTGTATTCTCTGGAGTTATGTAAAAAATTCAGCCAGTCGGAATGACTAAAGCATGCCGGGGAATACTGCTGCATTTTACATGCAGGGCAGAGGCTAATAGAAAACACAGCTTGACTAATTAGCTGCTATCTTGTTGATTCCAGAAACTACACACCCTCAATACATGATCCTGCTCTTTGCATAAACCGGCACTGAAGGCTGGAGTGAAGTTTTCTCCTCTCTGTACTTCAGTGGAGGTAATTATGTCGTATACTGGTGGAAAAAGAAACAGCCATCTATATCCATACAGCAGCAGAGAAAGGGTGAGACAGTGTTCGACACTGACTAATCGTTATTGATGGAGATTCACTTTCACTTAGCAACTGGTCGGCTGGCTGACTGCTGATGCTTGGAAAGAGAGCACTGCGCACGAAGCACCATTGGCTGCTTTTCACGGCCTATTGAGCCAATCAAGGTGACGCTGTGAATGCCGGCTGTTGGGTGACACCAAATGAAACCTTTTGTAGGTAAAATTCGGTACCAGTACTGCTCTCATGGGTGCTCCAAACTTCAAAGCAACTGGTTTGAGTAAAGAGGTGAGATTAAACTCTCTGTGATTTGGCTTTAAACCACCTCAGAGTGGAGTGGCTGACTCAGAGCACCTGACACGGCTCATTTTTAGCTAAACTCAAAGGCTCAGATCTATTGTATTGAAAAACTTTTACATCCAGACTTCAAGGGCTACCACCTTAAGTCGATGATTGAAATCATCAGTCAATGGAGTCCAAGCTGACTCATATTCTACCAGTCAAATATCAACTCTTTTGTCTGTAACTGCCTCAGTGCTGATGCTTCAGTCTGGGGCAATCAGACCAGATCATTTAGATGCGTAAAAAATGCTAAAAGTAGAAGTTTTACATTCAAATCTCTCCATCTGAAAGCCACGGGTTGTCTCAAGGGGCTTCAGACTGAGCTGCTGTTAACTGCTGATTGCTGAAAACAGAACAAATGGTCCAAATAATGAGAGCCAAGAAGAACACTTGTCTCTGTGGCGTACTTCAGTTGTAATACAACCCCATTTACAATGAAGTTGGGACATTGTGTAAAACTGATATAAAAACAGAAAACAATGATTTGAAAATCCTGTTTAACCTACAGTTAACTGAATACACTACAAACACAAGATATTCATTGTTCAAATCGATAAACTTCATTGTTTCCAAGCAAATATTCACTCATTTGGATTTTGATGCCTGCATGTAAGCAGCAAGGCTGAAAACCAACACTGAATGCCCGTGACCTTTGACCCCTCAGGCAGCACTGCATTAAAGACCAACATCATTGTGTAAAGGATATTACCACGTGGGCTCAAGAACACTTCAGAAAACCATTGTCAGTTAACACAGTTCATCACTACATCTACAAGTGCAAGTTCAAACTCTACCATGCAAAGACAAAGACATATATCAACAACACCCAGAAACACCGCCGGCTTCTCTGGACCCGAGCTCATCTGAGATGGACTGACGCAAAGTGGAAAAGTCTGCTGTGGTCTGACGAGTCCACATTTCAAATTGTTTTTGTAAATCATGGACGTGGTGTCCTCCAGGCCAAAGAGGAAAAGGACAATCTGGATTGTTCTCAGGTCAAAGTCTCAAAGCCAGCATCTGTGATGGTATGGGGGTGTGTTAGTGCCCATGGCATGGCTAACTTGACCATCTGTGAAGGCTCCATTAATGCTGAAAGGTACATACAGGTTTTGGAGCAACATATGCTGCCATCCAAGCCACGTCTTTTTCAGGGACGTCCCTGCTTATTTCAGCAAGACAATGACAAGACACATTCTGCACCTGTTACAACAGCGTGGCTCCGTAGTAAAAGAGTGCAGGTACTAGACTGGCCTGCCTGCAGTCCAGACCTGTCTCCCGTTGAAAATGTGTGGAGCATTATGAAGCACAAAATACAACAACAGAGACCCCGGGCTGTTGAAAGAAACTGACGTTTGAACAACAGATATCTTGTCTTTGTGGTGTATTCGGTTGAATATAGGCTTTAAAGAAAAACTGATCCAAATAAAGAGAACGAAGAAGAACATTGGCATACATCAGTTATAACAGGATGTCAGGAAGAGCTGTGAACTAAGCTGCTGCTGGCTTGTTACAAGGTAGACAGCTGGTTTTTGAGGTTTGGATTCCTTCAGTGGTTAACAATTAAAACTGGGGAGTTGAGTCCAAACCAGTGTCTTTCAGAAGGGGCTGCAAAATGAGCTGCTGCTATTATGTTCTAGAAGGATTTACAGATTCAGGTCCCCATCTTTTTTTTTTCCTTTTCTAAAACCAATAGACCAGGTAATCTGGACAGATAAAAATTCTTGACATCACACCAGGAGGCAACAGGTTTGAGGTTTTACGGCAAAACATGAATGAAAAGAGGTTTATTAAAGGAGAGGGGAGTGCAGGAATTCCTCGGTCTCAAGACTCCAGCTGTCCGTCAATCATGGGGATGCTGGACTGAACACGCAGCTGGTGTGAGTTCACAAATGCAGTCAACACACAGAAAAGCAGAGCTGCAATGCAGACGCAGATGGTGTATTTGAGGTGTGATACATTCAGGTACCCTTGGAAACTTGAGAATCTACGCCATTTCCCCCCCCATTTTTGGATTAGACAACTGGCTTGTAAATACCAGTAATTTAATTCCGCCAAGTCATCATCGGCAGGTCCGACTTGATTCATGAGTCTTTAGAAATCAGGACTAAAGTCAGACTCAAGTCAGACTCAAAGGGAGGATTCATGTTAAACAAGTCTTTTTTCTCACACTCCACAGAAGCAGGGGCCATGAAGTGAGCTGCTGCTAGCTTGTTTGGTGCTCACCTGTATTTAATTCAGATCTTTTCAGCATTCATTTCTTTTCACAGGCTAAGCTATTGCTAGCCTGCTCTCAGTTGTTCAGGTTTGAATTCCCTCAGGGTCATTTTTCACAAGGTTTTAAATACCAGGAGCAAAATGATCCGCCAAGGTCTGCTGTCTTGTAAACTCAGTGTATATACAGTAGATTTGCTGATGTTACTGGACTGGGCTCTGGGGGGCTGGGAGCCTAGCCGTCCTAATTATAGCTCACTTGCTGAAATGTTGAGTTGAATTATGTATCTAAAATAAGGTGAAGTGATCGACAACATCAGGAGAGTTGGTGGCTGTGGAGGCTCAGTCATGAGACTTCTTCAGCCTGATTCTGGAATTTGGAGGAAAGGAACAGAGAGTCCAAGCTCGGTCTCAAACAGTCAAATCTGATTAAAAATTGGAGTAAGGAACTGTCTTATAAACACCCAGCTTTTTTTCTTTTTAATTTTACTTTTACTTCCGAGTTTTATAAGTTTGTCTCTTCCCTTTTACAGTAATTGCTGCAAGGAAAAGCCAATATCCAGAGAGAGTGTTTGCATAAATCATGTGGATATATTTACTGTGATGTATCTTCCTGCTTGTGTTGTTGTGTTCACGCTTCACAGAATTCCTACCATGGTGCAAGCTCATGAATATTCAAGCCATATTCTATATTTGATCTTTATTAACCCTGCATACACAACACCCTCCTCCCCATATTATACTCATACAAAACTTTGCATGCTCCAGTTCTTTTCATGCAATTACTCTCTTTCTTGTGCATATTTGTGTTACTTTATGTATACGGTGCCTTTTTTTTTGGCTTTATACGTGCAGAAAGTGTCTCGGAGCGAGGACCTGTTTGCGTGCTTCATCAGCATCAGCATTATGCTGTGCGTGTGTGTTTGCAGGTTTGTGTCTTCACTGTGCATCAGGGCGTGAAAGCATGCACAGGTCCCAGTCATGCTTCATTCACAGGAACATCCCCACAGTGAGTTGTCCACACAGGTGAGAGGCCCTCTGAGGGAAGCTGAGGGTGACTGCAGGATAAAAAATACAGTAAGCACGCAATGCTGCATCCAGGTTGCACCCAGCGTGTTGCATGCAATCACAACCTTTCCTCACATTCAGCCCAGAGTCAGCATATTTTAAGAGTACGACAGAGAGACAGAGAGATACATGGGGCCTTTGGTTTGGTATTTAAAGTCCACAGGTGGCTGTGCCGGCCAAAGTTCATGGCTCTAAAGGTCACTGAACTATTTCACGCTTCACTGCTGCAGCTGGACGGCAAAAGATAATCATCATTTGCCATTCTTTGAAGGACAATTTTCTGAGAGCGAAGCGTTTGCATGATATGCTGCCTGTTGTCAAAGTTAAAATCAGGAAAGAGAGAATAAAACAGTGCGAGATAAAACAAAATGAAATATTTAAGGAACTCAAGCATTTGTGACTTCCTTTCAGTTTTTTATGCCCCAAAGCTATGAATTACCCTTCCTTTTGATCTTTAAACTCTCAACTTACTTGATGCTCATTTATTTATTCTTCCTTTTTTATGTCACTTGGCTTCAAATTTTGGGCGTTTAAGCTTCCTCAGAATTAAGGTTCTCATAACACTTGTTTGTTTATTGACTTCATTGTGCTGCCGTTAAAGTTTCAAGATTATTCCGACATTTTTATTGTTGAATACGTAATGAAACAGCTTAGATTTAATTATGGTCATTTATCATTTTCTTCTGAATTATAATGAAAGAGCTCAGTGTGATGTACCGCCTGCCTCCTATGTTTATACACAGAGAAGAAAATATCATATATTTAAGAATCACAAGCTTTTGTGCCAAGACTGTAACTTGTTGCCTCCAAACTGGTGAGTATTATGACTTTACTTCTTTTTTGACTTCAAATTTTTAGGTTTCTGTTGGTTTGAACTGCTTATCACTCAAGGCAGCATCTCTACATACATTCTTGATATGGCTAAGAAAGAGTGTGCCGGCTTTATATCACTACTAAGGATGCAATTACTGTTCAAAATTGAAATAAATATAATGTGCCAAGTCAAAATCGACACGCACTTTGTGTGGAACAAAATTTAAATATCACCAGAGTAGAGCGCAGGCTTAGTCTACTGGTTAAGTCATGTGTTCATATAACTGGCAGCCCGGAATCCCTTTCACAGTTTTCTGCTCCATTCACTATCCTATCATCTCCAAATAAAGGTGCAAAACCCCCAAATATATCAATGAAATAAAACAAGACATGGATGTAAATATCGCGATTGTACTTGAGTTTGAGCCTCCACCTATGGTAGAGTTCATCAGTGACTGACTCTGGACACAGAGGACTCAGGAGACACTGATGGCAAGGCTGAAAAGCTTTATATAGACTCGACATTAATGATACAGAACAGAAGAGCACAGTGCCAGGTCATCAAAGTTCATCCAAGTCTCTAAAGTTAGAGACAAGTTTATATCAGTGAGTGGAACCTTGATCACCATGGCAACCCTGCTTAACTCGTCACCCAGCAAAGGGACGCTACCCTGCGATTGAAGGGGCCCACTGACCTGAGGTGTAACCACAGACAGTATAAAATATGGACATAGTCTCAATGACGTCACTCATCTGTTCCTGATACAGTCAAATGAAGCCAATCATTGGACGGGGCCATCTTGGATATGACGCAGACTTTGAGCTTCCTTTCTAACAGCCATAGGGTGCCGTCAGTCACATGGGCAGAGCCGAGTCTCTGATTGGGCAAACTCGTGCTCCTAATATCGTCTAAACTGCTGAGATAGAAAAGAATCCACCCCCTGTACAGTGTGTGCCGATAGCCAAATTAGCATTTCAGACCCAAGCTGTTTTTTGAACCAAGCTGTAAATATGTTTTTTTTTAATGTCGTGAAAGTCTTTTTTTTTAATGTCGTGAAAGTCTTTTTTTTTTTTTTTTTTTTTGATGTGTACGTGTCTTCCGGTCTGTCTGCAGCTAGCGTCAAGCGGATTCTCAATGAACGGCAACTTTTAGCACTTCTGGATAGGCTTTAATTGTCTCTACTGGATGTTGCTCCTTGGATCTGACCTTGCAGGCATCAGCGATTCAGAAAGTCAATCACACCCCCTACGAGCGAAGCATACAGGTGCAGCTTAGCAGACTGATGTCAGTGTGCATCGACATCACCGAAGCAGGCAGGACACTAATTTGGAGTGTGAGGAGGAAACTAAATCAAAGCTGTGAACACTGTAGAAGATTTGAAAGCTTGTTTATTTATTTGATTCCCAAACAAAGACATGGCTAAGAATGACTTTTTATGTTGATGAAGATTTTTAAATCCCTTAGTTCTGTAGATCTTTATGATACTGCTGGGTGAATTCTCTGAGGCGTGCATTCTCTTCATCTAAAACAACATTACTGCATCCTTTTCCCAGAGCCACATTTACCCTACTCTTACTGAAGAGATCATGTCACAGATTAAGTGTCCCCCTTGAGACATGACAAATGCATTAAACGCAGAGTGTTTTACAAGTGATTCTCTGCCTCAGATGTACATTTGTGCAAAAGCTGGATCTGCTTTCTAACTCTGCAGCCCTGAGGGATGGTGTGAAAGTTTATATATGCACCCTCACAATGAACAGTGGCTGTGGTCAGTTTGATTTATGTTGTTTACTGAATGGTAGAATCCTTTTGTGACAAGTCCTTACATCAGAGGAGAAGCGTCCAGACATGCACAAAAACTTATGAAACCCACTTCTGCTGCAAAAACCAGCTCTCCCACTGCTGCATGTCTTCAAAATATTCCAGATAATTATAACTTCCTGTTTTGTTGGACTGTGGCAGAACCTCTGCACGCCAGGAAGGGGAATGGTGTTTTTGAGCCTTCATTTTGCAAAAATATGGCAGCAGACACGGCGTTAAGTGTGCAGATAAACAGAGGAGGAGTGAGTTATGACGTAAAGGATGTTTGACTCGATTCCTCATCCATACGTGCAGCTGTCATCCCCCTTGCTGCTAGGAAACCCTCCCATTTCATACCTTCAAGCATCTTTAATTAGCAACAGCCGGTCAATGAGCATTTCCCCACAATGCAACACCATCTCAACCTTTCCTCCATCTCCATCTCAACCTGCGAGCACTACCTCTGAGTCGCAGGTACCGACAATCTCAATTTACCTTTCCCCACTCCTGGCGGGCTGGCTGGCTGTTTTCAGCTCGTTGCCAAATTAAGGGCCTGGGAATTACTCTGGGTGCTGAATAATTATGAGACAGCCCCTATCAGGACATGGAAGTGTGTTTATAATGAGATCGTAAACATATGCTCGTGCCAGCAAAAGCAGCTCCCCATCAGCTTAATTGGCTCAATGTGGAATCTGGTCTCTCGTTGGTCCTGAGCGGAGGGGGGAGGGGTGCGGGGGAGGAAGGTGTAAAGGTTAGCGGTGACATATTAGTTCTGCAAAACGTTGTTTACGACGACAAATACAGAAATAGACTTGCTGACAAAGCTGAGCCTATGTATAATTTACATGCTTCAAACTCTGATACGCTCGGCGGTGTCTTGTATTCGGTGCCTGCACAGCCAACACTAAGGGTAAACACACACACACACACATTGTGCTTGCTTTTGGAAGTCAATGTGATTGCAAAGCCAAGTTGAGTGGAAGATATAATGAGTTATAGCCCAAGCTATGACAAAGTATGATTTATGCGTGTTTCTTAGTGTAATCAGTCTCTCCAAGGCTGGATTTGGTCCAAAGGGGGAGCAGACTGAGCAGAGGTTAAACTGTGTGAACCTCTGTCTGCTTAGGAACTTTCGTGGGAGCAGTATGGCAGCCTGGAATAATACAAACGCCATTAATCATCGCTCACGTGTGGAGACACACACGGACACCGGGCACACGGTCATACAAACACAATCTGTCTATTTATCTCGCCCACGGCGTGTTCAGATACCCATGAATGAGACCCAACAGGAAAGAGGGACATCACTTTTAATTGATAGACACAACTGAGCGGCTCAGCCTGGTTATCAGCCATCCGAAGCTGACGCGAGATGTGTTCCATGAATATTCATACAAAATCAAGAAAAAACAAATAATTCCCTTTTTGACACTTGTATATCTGGTGAGCGTCTGTCCGTGTAATTAATGAGGATCATCGTGCCAAAAACAGGGAAAAATAAAGAAAAAAAAAAAAAAGAAGTGAAATTGTATTTTCTTTCAGCCTGACAAATTAAAAATTCTAACTTATGCTCTCAGCAGATGGACCCTTTGCATCTTCACTGCTCATTTCAGGCAAGCTGTTTATCCTCCTGGCGCGCTCGCCGTCCACTCATTTCTTGCTGCAGCTTGGGTGATCCCACATTGGTGCTGTTGTGTGTGTGTGTGTGTGTGTGTGTGTACAGTATATAGGCGGATTAGAAGCGTTAGCGTGTCATAGCTCCCCTGAGGAGAGCTGTACACGCCAGATACATGGCATCGCAGTCGGCTACATGGAATGAGCGCTCATTACACGCTCAGGCCTCGGACCTGCTCGCACTGACAGAGATGCAATGAGCACAGTCTGATCTGACTGTAAATGTGCCGTGACATTTTAATGCACAAAAGCACAGATTCACTTAATTTGACGCTGCGTTATTTTAATAACTAGACTGGAAATACAATCAATTGGAGCAGATGTGTCTATCAATTACAATTAGCGGTTAATTATTCATCAGAAGGGCGCGCTCAAACGTTTGTTGCAGCTGCGAGACCCTTTTTTAGAGGAAAACAATGATAGAAATGAGTCCATGAAATGAGTATATCATCAATTCTCCCCAGCTTTCAATACCTAAACATTAAATTGCTAAATTGACTCCCACAGGAGTTGAAAGGTTTAGTCACGAGAGAAGTAAATTCAATAAAGCAGCAATTTACAGAGGTGTAGATGGAACCAACCGTGAAGAGCTGCTCCACTTTCTTTTCCAATGCAGCCGTTGTTGTGTGTCTGTTTTTGCGCCATTATAGTGTGTAAGCAACACACCCACGTTAGCCTATCAATTCGTTCCTCCTCCCCATGGCCGCCCAGACTTCTCAGCTTCATCAGCCTTGAGACAACATCCTCAGGAATCTCGCCCAGGCTTCGCAATTCTGACCGTCTCCTTTCTGTCATCAGCCAGCGCCTCCATCACTGGAGTCTCAACTCCACAGAAGAATAGATTCTGCTGCTGCTCAGGGACACAACCTTTTGATATCTGTCAATTTTATTGTACTCAAAAATTAAAATAATAAAAAAAAAAAAATTCCAACATATTTTCAGGCAAAAAAGGAAAATCATTGCTGATTTTAAAGAAGCTGTAGTTAAAATTAACACCTAAATTGTTACTCATTTTTAAAAATAAGTATTTTCTGCACTGAAAAAATTCATTGTTTGTTTTTCAATTAGTGTTAAAATGTCTGTATCAAATTTGATACTCCAGGTATTCAACTCCCCTTTTGACCTGAATATTCATGTAACATTTTTGTAATGTCATCAACATTATACGAGGGATAGACTGAAATTTCAGCCACTGAAAATCTCAGACCCATGGGTAGTGATTTGTAAAGCATGTGATGCCGGCACAAGAAATGATCCAGGCAACAATGGATGTGGGGAACCCGCCAGAAGGAGCACTGTTTTTCAAATGTCATACATAGATCATAATTTAAAAAGTGTGATAAGATGTGATTAATTAATTTTTCACAAGTAACACATATTGTATATATTAATAGTCTCACATCATCTGTCTTTATTGTAAGGGGAAAATGGCTTTTGGAAACTCTGATTAACTTCAGAAACCAACCTCATTGGTTGGTGACCAAAAAAGTTAATTTAGGGCCCTGCTACTCGCTAATAGTATTTGTTTTGAATATATATCCCGTTATTATTTTTTTTGTTTGTTTGTTTTTTTAATCTGTTTGGCACATTATACAGCTTTAAAATGCAAAAACTAAAATCAAGTTGAGCTTATCATTGATCTGATTGCATTCATTACGTTCATCCAATAAGCAGCGATTTTGATACATTACCAAAATGATCAGCTGATACGCAACCACACATCCTCCAGCACTGAGTGTCCTCAGGGTTGTCAATCTGAGGCTCTTAATTCTTACGAGTTAGAAAAAAAAAAAAAAAAAAAAAAAAAAAAAACACCTCAAAATGTTCTCCCAGGTGATTAATTCTCTTCAAAGATTTGAGCCGGAGGTGGTGGACTGTGTCCTGCATATCTTTAATCATTCCTCCTCTGCTAACTTTATTTTTGCATCTTTCCCCCGTCTTAGTTTAACATACATCATTTTATTTCATTTATTTAACTTTTATTTAAGCAGGAAGATCCCTTTGAGATTAAGAACCTCTTTTTAAGGGAGACCTGGCCAAGACAGGCAGCAGCAATTGCAACACATAGTTACAAATGACAGATAAAACCCCAACAGATAAAATACAATTAAAATAAATTAAGAAAATATGCAAGCAAATCCCAGAAAAGAAGTACATGTAATGGTGTCGGCCTCAAGTATTTTCAATTAAAAGTCATCAAAGAAATGAACCCAGTTAGCTTCCAGTCATTTTGCAACATGTTCCAGGCTGAAGGAGCAGAGTAAACAAAGGACCTTTTGCCCAGTTCAGTTCAGTAATTTTGAGAATGGAATGAGTAAGGACTTAGACTTCTCTGTACAATCAAAGAGCAAATGTAGGAAGGCAGCAGACCAAGCAGTGCCTTATATATAAGGTCGTTTTCACACCTGACCAAGTGGACTCGGTTCGATTGGGGAGCTGAAAGTCGCAACATTGTTACATATATCACTGGTTTCGGTTCTGCTTTCACACTGTGAGTTCTAAAGCGCACCAAACTGTCTGAGCAGCATCACATGGTTAAAAGGGCGCTCACTGATTGGACAAAGTAAGGAAAAACAGCTAAAGATGGAGCATCATGTGAAGTTGGCTGTTTTGGGGATGGTGTTCCTGTTTCAAATGCAAATGGCTCGGCAAGCGGTGCAATATGAGGAAAAGACTGAGGAAATTGGCGAGAGACTACGGGTTCTTGGTGTTACTACAACGACGGTGGGCGAGGTATGTAACCTCACGGGTTACAAACAGGGGTGGACTAGCCGTCTTGTACTGTGCTTCGTCACACTATTGAACGCATCTGTTCCTATAACGCTATCGTAGCTCATCAGGGATTGATCCTGTTATTTTCTAACTGACGATCTAAAATCTGACAACATATGAGCTCAGAGTTTAAGGACTGTGACTGCTGGTAGTTGTGATTTGATTTCGTTTTAATATGCCAAGTTGTGAAATCATGGGTTATTGTTGTTCAGACAATTGAGCTAAGCTAGCTGGCAACTGCTAATGTCAGTGGTCACTTGTTGCCGTAGCAACAGTAAACATTCACTGCGTATAGCGTCACTACTTACATTTGGTCCTGTGTTTGGTCCGGTGAGCTTTCACACTGCATACGAACTGAACCAGGGTTCACTTGCAAGCGAACCCAGACCCACGTTTTCAGGCTGACCAGAGTTCGCTTGTTTGGTCCGCACCAGAGTTCGGATGAGCTTTCACATCTGCCCAAGCGAACTATCCGAGGAAAGCGGACCAAACAGCTCTGGTGTGAAAGCAACCTAAAAGTGTCCCAGTGATTGAGCCTTCGGGTGGCCAGAGAAGACCATCCAACCCTTAAGTATAACTGGCAGTGGCAGTGGCATCATGGAAAGACCCCTCTCACCTTGTAAAGATGAATAAATCTTGGAAAGAAAAACACTGATTTAACTCATTTATAATACTGGTGATAGCTAGCAAGGGTCCTGCCTTAAGTTTAAACCAGAAAACACGTCGCCTCCACATAACCTCCTTCCCCTTCCAGCTCGCTCATTAGTTTGAACTTTGCAATAATCCTTCATGGTATAAATATCAAATAAAAACAGCAACACACTGAAAAAAAAATGATGTTTTGTTATTTCTTCTTAAGGGAATGCTGAACATATGAGACTTTACAGCCACAAGACACATTGTCAGTGGAGAGTTTACAGCACACAATAAAAAGGTGATTGAACGGCTGTGTGATGAATAGGTAAATGAGAGATGTTGCCAGAGGGGGCACTTGATGAATGTGAGAGTGGTGTGAAAGAAATTACCACAGAAAGTTTTATTCTTTGACGCATCGTCATCAAACGCAGGTGCATTTATCATTCTCGTAAGACCTTCAGCTGCTCTACTTTTATTCAACTTTAAAAAAAAATTAATCTCCTTGTTGGTGTGATTTAAATTGCCTCGCTATCAATCCCATTAAAGGAGCAGCTTCTAGAACTAGCAGAGAAACTAATCAGAAGTGGTCACAACAGGCTGTTGAAACAAGCTAGCTAACAAGCTTAGGAAGCACAAATTGATTTGATGCATCAATAGTGAAATGAACAGCTTCCAGTCAAAGCGAGCGCAGTAATGAAGCGTGCACTCAGTTCAGCCGAGAGAGCGGGCAGAGTCATATTTTTAGCAACACAACCAGCTGTTCACAGCTGTCGTTGCCTGAGAGCTTTGGGATCAAATATATCTGCCAGAAAAGTGAGTCACATTACCTGATTGCTTGTTTTCATTCTTCTACAGGCTCTGCAGGAGTTCTTACACCCAGAGCAAAGCGACACGACTGACCTTTTGCTTAAAAACAGAGGATGCTGCACAATCTTTGGTAGCCAAACCAGCTGGAGATCTGAGAGCCATTTCTACCTTTTCAGGTCTGTGGACATAATACTATAGCATGGCATGGCATTGTTAATCCATGAATGATTTAGATGAATCCCTTTAATCATATCAAGGCTTTGAACATGAAGAGGCACTCAGAGTGTGTATCACATGCCCGCAAATGTAGAATCAATCAGAAGTAATCATAAAGACAAAAAGCCGCCCATCAAAGAAGAGAAGGACGTATGAAGAAAATAAAGAAGGTAGCAGAGAATCAAAGGGGAAATATGGGTAGACTGCATCGGATCAGATAATATTTTGAAGCCATATTCAGCCTAATCCTATTAATGAAGATCCAGGAATCAGACTTTGACACTTAAGCTTTTTATTATTTTATTATTTTTTTTTATTATTACACTTTCAGTAAACCAAGTGAATGTTTAGGTTCAGTGCATCAGCTAAACTAAGTTTGATTAAGTTTCCTGATGCAAGAGAAGTTTTTTTTGGTTCCTGTGAGGCACCATATTGACATACAGTTATATTATGGAGTAAGAGAAACATTGTTCTTAAACTGTTGGACTATTTGCTCACACAGTTGTTCACAAAGTGGGTGAACTTCACCCCATCCTCACTTGTGAACGACTGAGCCTTTCGGGGATGCTCCTTTTATTTTCTGTCATGACACTCACCTGTTTCCAATGAACCTGTTCACCTGTAGAATGTTCCAAACAGGTGTTTTTAGATAATTCCTCAACTTTCCCAGTCTTTAGTTGACCCTGTCCCAGCTTTTTAGGAATATGTTGCAGCCATCAAATTCAAAATGAGTGAATATTTGAAAAAAAAAAAAATAATAATAAGGTTTATCAGTTTGATTAATAAATATATTGTCTTTGTAGTGTATTCAACTGAATATAGGTTAAACAGGATTTACAAATCATTTTTTTCTGTTTTTATTTACATTTTACACAACATCCCAACGTTATTGGAATTGAGGTTAAAAGATGCATTCCGAAGGACTTCTTCCATTCAGCTGGTCTCCAGTTTACAGAGTCACTCTTTTAACTGTAACACCAGAAACTGACAGAGACACATTCACACCATCAGGCTCAAAGAAGACCATTAATCAGGAATTATTAAACTAAGTTCATAACAGCTGGGGAAAATATACTGTGGCTGCTTCACCAATCACAAACATTCAGCTTGCGAGCCCTGTCCCTCATAGTTCCTCAAAGTTCATGGATATCAGGATGTCCCTTAGATGTCCCTCTCTAAATCATCTTTGAATACTTTCTCTTATCGTCCCACTTACTGGTTTGTCATTTGTTTGAATGTGTTGTCTTTTCAGTTTTTTATTTATTTATTTATTTATTTTTGTTCTCATTTTTTACTTTTTGATTGAGCCGTACTATTTTCTCTTCTTGTTTAAGCCCATGAAAGCAGAGTTTTGGACCACCCAATGACCCTCTCAATTCCTGGAAGAAACAGGACATATTACCCAACATGGTAAAGCTCAACATGGAGAAACATTGGACAAAGTAAAATGGCAAACAGGTCGAAAGTGTTGAGGGATCTATAAAGAAATGTGTAAAATGTTTACGATTATATTTTTTAAAAAGTCAGAGACTATCTCTGCTAAAACAGTCTGAAATGTCACCCAGATTGTGGAAAACATGATTGCTCCTGGCCTTTAGTGGATCGACATCATTTAAATGACTGTGTGTGTGTGCTCTTGTTTTTGTCATTTGTCAATCAGATCCTCATTGGCTTCTCACCGGTGTGAGCCGGCTGGCAGGGCACAGTTTGTTAATCAATCTGAAATGGACAAATTGCTGCTTTCGGTCTTGTGCAACTGTCCTCTGAACCGCAGGAGTCCTGTTTGTTTGAGAAGGAGGCGGGGGAAGTGGAGCAGATTTGTTCTGATGGTTACAGGGGGTAGAAAAAGGAAGATGGAGAGGAAAGGAGAGATAAAATACACAGACAAAGAAACGGAGGAAGGAGGCTGATAAGTGTAATGAGACTGCGATGATGAAAGGAAAGCGAGGAATGACCACGGGGGAAAGTTGTGACGGAGAGGGAGAATACAGCAGCAGTGACCAAATCTAATCTGACACACACTGATGCATATCAGATGGTGGTAAAGTGCAATTTAGTAGGTTAATCAGTTTGGTTATTATGTTGTAATGTGACTGTAATAAAGACAGATTAGATCACATTTTACTCAGTAAATTAAAAAGACTGTAAGATTTCTCTGCCCTTTAGCGAAAGAAATTAGCAATTTATCTGCGGGGGGCGGGTAATTTGCTGACCAGTTCCAAGGATTAAATTATGTTATTAAAATTACAATTATATCTAACATCGATAGCTTTAACTTTGCTGCCTCTATTGTGCTTTAGAAGAAAAAGTTGTCCTCGCTAAGCTCCAACGCCTGTTTTCTCCAGCCAGGAAACAGAAAAAAACCCAAGCAATTACCTCTTAGTGACGTGTTTTTGTTCAATTTTCCTCCTAATTAAGCAGCTGAGTCACACCAGTTAGACAGGCTTTATTTCCCTGATACAGTTTTAGACTTTTATTGGGTGTCCAATGAGGAATTAAAAATTTTAAAGAGTTTGTGCAGGGTAGCTAAAACAATGGAGCCTGGATTACAATAGAAATACATTATACTGAGTCTAATCATAATCCACTCATTGATTACTTAAGTGAATTATGTATTTAATTAGTGTTTTATGCTAGGTAATAAACATTTCTGATCATATTTAAAACTCCTCATTTTCTATTCAAATGCTAGAAATATACACTCACCGGCCACTTTATTAGGCACACCTGTTCAGCTGCTAATGCAAATTTCTAATCAGCCAATCACATGGCAGCAACTCAATGCATTTTGGTATGTAGACATGGTCAAGATGATCTGCTGCAGTTCAAACTGAGCATCAGAATGGGGAAGAAAGATGATTTAAGTGACTTTGAACGTGTCATGGTTGTTGGTGCCAGACGGGCTGGTCTGAGTGTTTCAGAAACTGCTGATCTACTGGGATTTTCACCCACAACCATCTCTAGGGTTTACAGAGGATGGTCCAAAAAAGAGAAAATATCCAGAGAGCAGCAGTTCAGTGGGTGAAAATGTCTTGTTGATGCCAGAGGTCAGAGGAGAATGGCCAGACTGGTTCGAGCTGATAGAAAGGCAACAGTAACTCAAATAACCACTCGTTACAACCGAGGTATGCAGAAGAGCATCTCTGAATGCACAACACGTCAAACCTTGAGACAGATGGGCTACAGCAGCAGAAGACAACACCGGGTGCCACTCCTGTCAGCTAAGAACAGGAAACTGAGGCATTCACATAGGCTCACCAAAATTGGACAAAAGAAGATTGGAAAAACGTTGCCTGGTCTGATGACTCTTGATTTCCGCTGCGACATTCGGATGGTCGGGTCAGAATTTGGCGTAAACAACATGAAAGCATGGATCCATCCTGCCTTGTATCAACGGTTCAGGCTGCTGGTGGTGTAATGGTGTGGGGGATATTTTCTTGGCACACTTGTAGCCCCTTAGTACCAACTGAGCATTGTTTCATCGCCACAGCCTACCTGAGTGTTGTTGCTGACCATGTCCATCCCTTTATGACCACAGTGTACCCATCAAACTAAAACTAAACTAAATTTTTTAAAAAAAGTTAAATTATTTTCAAATTTGTCATTACAGATGCATTGGTTTTAATTTCCTTGACCTGTTCTGATTTCTAGGTTGTTGTTGTTTTTGTTTGTTTTCTTTCTTTTAATGTCTTGCTTTGCAGTACATTTTTTTTCTTGCCTCGACAACTCATAAAGGCCCTTAAGTCCCATAAGGTGATAATCTACATATTTTGTGCTCAAGAAAATAATTCAGGACCAAAAGTAAATTTTAGTTGGAAGTAATGAATGTCCCAGGTCCAGGGGCCCGGTGTGAGCTGAGTTTGAAGTTTTCACATAGACCATATAAATTTCGAACGTAGTTTCTGCTATGTCACCCGTCTGTTCCTGATGCAGAGTAATAAAGCTGGCAGGGGCCATATTGGAAATGATGCCAACTTTCAGTTTCTTTCTAATAACTCAAGTACACTGGCTGTGTCTGCGTTGCAGCTCCGCTCTGCTGCGTGTTCAGTCAGACAAGCTGCAGGACTGACAGACAGCTGGAGTCACGAGACCGAAGAATTGCCCTTTCCCCTCCACTAATAAACCTCTCCTCATTCATGTTGGGCTGTAAAACCTCAAACCTGTTGATTCCTGGTATGTCTTTGCTCATTGTGACATTTTCTTGCATTGGTAAAAATAAATACAATCTGTTTTCACACAGTTTGTTTTATTTTGAAAGTATCCGCCTCTTTTTAGGTAGTTTCTGTGCACTACTTCCTGTCCCATTCAATCTGAATCTTCTCTACCCTTAACTGACACGTCACAGCTCAGGCATCTGGAAAAAAATGGGATGGCTGCAGATTAGGTGCGACCTGTTGGACCAGCCACACAGCGGGTTCACAACAGAATGGATCCATTGTAAGATGCCACATTGACTTGAATGTACACCTATCTGATCCACTGTCATGATGGAGTGGAGCCAGACAGAAGACTCATCTGGTGTATTTCAGCCGTAACAGGTATAGGGCTATATCGTCAGTCATGTGAGCTGAGTTGAGCCTCTTATTGGACAAACTCTACCCAATTTGTACCCACTATTTATTCACTCGTGTTTAGCTACTTTGCATAATTGCAATAAAAAGAAGGACAAAGCATCTGTCAGGGAGCAGCAGCATCTCTGACAATCAGGAGTCTTCACAGGTGAGGACAGATGTTAAGTGGCTAAAGACATGCTAACAGGGTAAGAGGGAATTTAAATGAAAAGGCAAAGAGGCAGATTTTGGTCTCCTGGTGTTGAAAAGATGAAAGACAAGGAGATAGAAGATGCTGAGAGGGCAGTTTTGTCATTCAGGCACTAATATATGATGTATGATCGATGCATCAATAACAAATCTACATCTGAAATTTATATTTATCATCCATTATTATCTTTTAGTTAGTTCTATTTTTTCTTTTTGTAAATTTAATATAGTACATATGACTTTTATACTTTTTTAATCAAAATTATTTTATTTGTCATTTTTTTTATTATTTATTTTAATTTATTTATTTATTTTCACTTGCTCATGTTTTATGCTGTGACAAACTAATCCCCCCCCCCACAGGGATCAATAAAATCTCATCTCGACTCAACAATCTAGTCTTATCTCTTTTCATCTCATCTCATAATCTCATACCATCTCCGCTCATAATCTAATACCATCTCATTTTATCTTTTAATCTCATACCATCTCATTCTAGTTCATAATTTCAAATAATCTCATATAATATTATGCTAAACTATTAAATTATAATGGTCAGAGGATGACCTATCAGTTCAAGGATTACAGTCCTTGCTTTAGCAGCCACTTGTTTTATTCCCAGTGACTGTCTACCTGCTCTTTCCTCACCCTCCATTCCTCACATTTCCTCTCGCCTCAGCTATCCTATCAAAACAGTCAAAAATGCTCAGAAACGTACATTTAAAATAAGAATAACATTCTAAACAACAGAAAAACAAGCATCAGCCTCTACAGAAGTGTTAAAAACTGCAGAAGTACCAGAAATCTCATGAAAAAGGAAAAACAGATTTGTACAACAAAAGGTTCAATAAAATAGAAAATACAAACACAAAAAAAGTCGGTGTTAAATTTTAAAGTTTTCTTTTATTCATCAGTCTGCATAAACTTAGGCTTCGGCGTAAGGTGCAAAGAAGTCGTCCAGCCTTCACTTCATGGCTCTTCTTGAGAACAGAGAAAACAAGTCTACTTCCATTCAATTACACAGACACGGATAAAAAGAGGACAGTGTCTTCAAGATAAAGAAAATAAAGGCAGCAAAGGATAAATTCAGAGAGAAAATCACACAACAAGAGAAATGAATTCAGACTCATGTCATCATGTAGCTCCGCTCAGGTTTGTGTCATCTTTGTGACCTTTTGGAACCAGACCAGCATTAGTGTCCACTTCCTTTAACCCAGATTTCCTCATTTATTCAACACTGTAAGGAGCGTAGAAACAGAAAGTGCATCTCTGCGTCATGTGGTGAGCCATGAGCGATGTATTTTAGGCGCAGTTATGAATCACCACCAGAAACTATAATAAGGTGTTTGTATTCCAGAGACACAGACAGACCGCTATCCTCAACCAAATCACAGAGACTCACGTCATCCTTCTTGTGGGTCACTTGTCCTGAATTGAGGACTCTTTTCAATCAAACCAGCACTCCATAAGCTTCATTTACTAAAAAGTAAACCACTGTCTTCTTTAAATACATGATCACGACCTAATGAGGGAGAAAAGCTGTTAAAAGTGCCACTGCTCAACTTGTCGTCTTCACTTTGTATCCACACTTTGGAAGCAAATTGGTTCTTGGAGGTCATCTTCTTGGTAAACTACAGTAACCAGATGATATAGCTCTTTCTGGCTTTTATACTGGTGGATTGGTGGCATCAATTTATGGGACAGAGGGCACTTTTTATATGACAAAAAGAGGTATTAGAAGTGTGCCTTACAAACTAAATTTGACAGTAATGGTGTCTGATGACAAATGATGACATTAAGGGCTCCATAAGGATTTATTTATAATATTTAATATAATATTTTATATTTTATAATATTATAACATTATTTATTTATGATATATACTAATATAATATATTATAAAATTAAATTTAATGTGTGCGCAGCTCTCATTGTTAGTAAAATGTTTGTTACATTGTTAGTCTAATAGCATAATTGCTGAAGCCATAAATTATTCACATTTAAATGATTATTTTATGAGCCTCATAACACAAAATGCCTCAGTTAAAGAAGTCTGAATAAAATAAATGTGTTATCAAAGGGGGCTGCATGGTGGTGCAATGGTTAGTGCTGCAGCCTCACAGCATGAAGGTCATAGGATTGAATCCCGGTGTGCCTTTCTGTATGGAGTTTGCATGTTCTCCCCATGAATCATGTGCTTTGGCCTCCTCCCACAGTCCAAAATATACAACACAAAAACATCACAATTCAGTCCTGAATTCATGTTATTTTGTGATACTGAATTATGACATTGTTGTAAAAGGCAAATACCCGGGTAGGAACCTTTGTGTGTTAATGGTTACTCGGGGGGCCAGTTAATAAAGACGCAGTTAACCTGCATAAAAGCATCTAAAAATTGAGCCTCCAACATTCTTCTAGGATACAGATATAATAACTTGAAAGTTATCACATGATCAGTTTTTGGCAGCATTGGACCGGTGCAGCTTGTATTTATGGAGCCTTCCATGTCCCTTCTGCTTATTGATGATAAATAAAGCTCCCTCCAGAGTGTCAGACTTATTTTTCTTCTGTAAAGCCCTGTGCATTTCAAAATCTGTCTTAATGTACGAATACTTATCATCATATCATCCACAGTGCTCAATAACAGCAGAATTTCCCCAAGCCTTAACCCAGGCATTAACTACAATGTAATCAAATCAACAAGTTAAATTTAAAAATTTAAGCAATCACATTACAATATGATAATTCAGTATTATGGAATAACGTGATAATAATCTAGTAATTTTGTGATACTAATAAGATTTTTTTTATTTTTTAGCATGGCACCAATACGCTTCCATAAGCTCATATAACACTGCAGTGATGGATTTTTATTTATTTTTTCTGATGGCACCAAAGCTGTTTCTCAGGTCAAAGTTCACAAGTTCAAACTTGACACATTCATTCCAGAGTTCAGACTTCAGCATTACGGGGAGTCCTCAAAACAATCCTACCAATATAAGAACAGTAGCAGAATTTGCTAGTGTTCCCTTCTACATACCTACACGTCACATCTGGTTGCATTGCCGTTATTTGTTGATGTATAATTTTACCCAACGTCCATCCAATGGTTCTGCGTTTCAAACAAAATTCAGTCATAAATAAGTATCTTATTCAGATTTTTGCACAGCGGCAACAGTTACTTACAGTTGTGCACCTTCTCCTCCATCATTGTTTGAATTTCTTGCTGGACAGTATGAACTGCATTGTGGGATTGGAACTGTGAAAAGTCTGCTCAAGTTACATCCAGCAGCAGACTTGCTAAATGGGGTGGGGGAAGGCCACATCCGGGTACTTTGACCAAACTTGTTTTGATACAAACTTTAAATTGGAACAGAACTTTGATTGATGGCATATCACAAGTCTGTAAGTCCAGAAGTAAGCTGAAATACGCATGTTGAGAAAGCTCAAGACATAGTTGAGTGTCAAACCCCTCATTTCCTGTATTTTTCTATTTTTACACCAATATTTTTATGGTGGAAGTGTCTAATTTGTCAAGTAAAATCAAAAACTGGTATTCCAAACACTTGTACATTTTAAGTCTCTGTGTGGACTATTTGTTTGCAGTTTGATCGCAGTGGCACCTGTGGCTGGAATCTGTAATGTTTTTGTGGGATAAAGACTCTGTTTCCCATGAGCACTATTATCCACAGTTGAGAAGACATGAGTCTTACAAAGGCATTTATTTGATTGTCTTTATAACTCTGCTTTGTTCAAGACAACTTTTCTTGGATCCAAAGACACAAGGCAATGTTTTTATTTATTTATTTATTTTTTGCTTCAAAGGTGACAACAAGCAAACTTTGTAAACTCGGTTTGTAGCATAGTTTAGTAGCCGGCTATGTTTAGTGCTTCTTACAGCCCAGTACTCTGAGATGTGTCTGTAACGTTAGTGAATCCTGGTTATGTTCCACCAGAGCTCATCTACCAACTCCAACCTCACCAATCAGAGTGAACGTAACCTCGCTGCTGGATGCGCCCTGTTTCTGTCTGACAGTCCAGCTCCAGTGTCAGCCATTACTACAAAATAAATCAAAGAAATCAAAGAAATCAGGAGAAAAACCCATATCTTGCTTCTTTCTGTTAAACTTTTCTGGCTGGCATTGTGTCATTTGTGTTCTCCCAGGAGAAATCCAACCATAGATACTGAGAAATAGCACTTAAAAATAACTAATTTTGGTGCTGTTGAGTCTCTTGGCTCACGTTTGACTAATTAAAACTGAGAGTTTTCCTTGAAAAAACTGATAAAAGATATTTAATCTAAAGAAAAGTTCATTCCAGGAGAGTAAGACTCCAGACTCAATTAAAGGAAAGAGGAAAAAAAAAAAAACTTCTGCTGATGCAGCTGCTCTATAGCTGGTCAATAAAGGTTAAACGTGACATTTTACTAAATGCCACCTGGAATAATCTAATGGAAGAAGCCCGTAACATGCATTCAGCAGGTCTGTTAGCTCAAGCCTGGTTAGCCATGACTGTGTTGATGAAAACAGGATTTCTTCATGCTACATTACCTTTTACTGTTCATGCTGATTGCAGCCACGTACTTCACAAAGGGAAAATGCCACCAATGTGTTGATAAGAGGCCACAGTAGAATAGTTTCAAACATTGATGTAATGATGAAAATTGGCCCCAGGCTACCCTGTAGGCAGATACATCAGATGTTGCCTCTGCAGTGTTTTTTCCTCATCTCGCTTATCTGTTGAGATGGGAAAAGGACAGAATGGTGTCAGGAGGGAAGAATCGGAGGCTTCTATTTGATCAACAGTGATTGACTGACTCCTGTGTGGCTGATTGTGTGAATGCTTAATTCACAGCAAAATTGAATAATTGACTTGTGGAGTAATTGCTTCTTCTATTTATTTATGATCTCCTTTTTTTTTAACAAACCACATTGGATTCAAAGATGTTACTCACAGATTCGGGATACTACAGAGACTATTTCCCCATTTAGCCAAAAGCAAATTAGTCATCACACTTTTAAAACATCTAATTAATTTTTAATGGGTTTTTATATATATATATATATATATATATATATATATATATATATATATATATATATATATATATATATATATATATATATACTGACCAAAACTTCCAACGCAACACTTGGGTTTATTGCAACACACGTAATTTTCTTACGCTAAATTTAACAATACATAACAAATACTAAGATTCAAATCAAAAACACAGTTTCAGAGTCAGGAATGAGGAACCGATTTTTCCTGGTTTCAAATTCATTGCATCAGTTGAAGGCGCAATTCTGGATCACCAAAGTCAGTATCTTGTACGGCCTCCTCTGGCGTCACACACAGCCTTGATTCTGTGACGCATGGAGTCAATCTATTGCTGAATTTCAGCCTGTGTGATGCGGTCCCATTCCTCCTGGAGTGCTTGACGCAACTGTCGGAATTTTGGCAGGAAGTGATTGCGCAGGTGAATATAGGTGAATATAGCGATCCTGCCGAGGGGTGGTGACACGTGGTCTGGGGGCACGTGGTCGATCTCTGGTGCTTCCTGTTTCATTATGTCAGCTCCAGAGACGTGATATGGTCGACACGTGGACGCCAAGGTTCCTTGCAACCCATCTTTGCAACATTCCACCAGTAAGCATACCAACGGCTTGCTCTCACTGATTTTGACCTAGGCACAGCATGGTCACACGTTGACCCAGGACAATGCACAGGAATATTAAAGTTGCCCATTGCTATAGATATTTATTGACCAAATTATGGAAGGATTGGTCAAAGAGTTCTACTCAACCTGATGGGATAGGCAAAATTCTAAACAATGTGCAATCAAGCGGAACGAGCTGCCCACACGACAAAATCAAAACAATTTTCTCAGCTTTTTATTTGTAGTTGATGTATCATGACTCAAAACCAATATCCCATTTTATGTACACCAAATATTTCAAAATTGTATGTGTTGCGTTGGAAGTTTTGGTCAGTGTATATATATATATATGTGTGTGTGTGTGTGTGTGTGTATCTATCTATCTATCTATCTATCTATCTATCTATCTATCTATCTATATATATATATATATATATATATATATATATATATATATATATATATATATATATATATATATATATATATATATATAAAAGTAATGAGAGAGCCATACAGATTACACTGCTGGAAGTTACTGCTCTCCATTTGAGGTTATAAGCTCTTAAACTTCAACATACTCACTGTGCTAACAGCCTGCTAACAAGAATGCTAACAGGATAATCAACAGAAGTCATGATTGTGATCCAGCAGATAGACTATGATACTTGTCACCACAATTAAACACCACTTGTCCCCTGCTTTATCCCTTTAAATCATTGTTAAGAAAATGCTGACTGACTTTATGTAAACCTAGCTTTTAACTGCTGACTCTACAATTAAGTATTGAAACACAGTGAGTCAAATGCCAGACAGACAAAAAACTGTCTTGACACCCAATTGCATTTCACTTACCTACAACAACAAGCGGTCATAATGAGCAGAACCAGACTTGGAGTCAAAGGTCAGAGGTTTTCACAGGTCAATCAATGACAACTTGAAGCTCATCATGAAGGTAGGAAACCATTGGTTCTGTAGTTGCCATGGGATATCCTCAGATGAGGGACTCCAGCTGTCTGGTGGTGCATCTGAAACACCCACCACTCTTGAAATGCCTGCGATGAGCGACGACAACTGCGAGGACAAAGAGCCAAACCACAACAGGGCAGAGATCAGTATTGCCAACTTAGCAGCTTTGTCACCATATTTAGTGAGTTTTCAGACCCCTTTCATGACGCTTTTTCAAAAAAGCAACTATTAACTATCTCTTTGTGAAAGCATTGGTTCTCCTTTTCTCAATGGGTGCTGGTGTAATGGTTAAATATGTCAGATAAAATCCAGCTAAATAGCACCACAGTGACACCTGCTGTCATAACTGTGTATCTGCAGTTTGGTCTCAGAGTAGAAGTGGTGGCGCATTATGGGTAATTCCTCACTGCACCGGAGGAATTACTGCAGGTAACATGTCAGAAACGGTCTCTGAGAATTTCAAATGAAGTTCACCTTAACACACATACAACTGAAGATTATGGTTCCTGGTTTATTGTTGGTTTTTCTAACTATAATTTTGCCATGTTATTGATGAATTAACTCTTCGACTCTGTATGTTTTATCAGTGGTAAAAGATCGGACCCTTAGCCCACTATGACCAAGAATAGTCATTCGCCTTCTCCACCAGTGCCGAGACAAAGAATGTTCAGTTTTTGTTCGGGATGCACCGAAATTTTGGCCACCAAAATTTTTCAGCCAAAAATGGCCCAAACGTGTATTTTTTTTTGTTATTTAGTTTTGTTTTTATTAATATTATTATTATCAAGGACATTTCAACATTATTTATTATTATTTTATTATTTGTTTTTATTTATTTATTTATTTTGTTTAAGATGGGATGGTTAAGCCTTCACAGCTCTCCTCTGCTCTCTGTGTTGTGCACAACAGTTTCACCCTGATGCACAGACACAAATATGTAAGCGCGTGCACACGCGCACACACACACACACACACACACACAGACAAGCACACTTTGTGTAGGATAAAGTCCATAAAAATGTCACAACCATCACAAGAGATGCAAAAAAAAGAAAAAAAAAAAATCAGCCATTTTGAAGCGCTCCCAGGTCACCTCTGTGAAGATCTCATCTCATGTTGAATGATTTCAGAAGTGGTAATTTCTAAAATAAATTCAACACTGGGGGAAAGATAGGGGAATTTAATTTCAACAGGCCAAGGGTTAAGGTGTTCCCACCAGAAGTGAATAAATTCATCCTTGCAATGAACTAAATGTAAACCACACCCAAAGTCAGGATTCATTGTGAGATCCCATACAAGTAACAAGAAAACCACGAACACAGTGAGTTACATGCAACAATGACACAAACGTGTGACTTGTTTAATACACTACTCACTTCATTCACATGAGCTGAAAGATCGGGTCCTGGGCGACTCATGTGTGCAGCACTAGCCAAGTACAGAGCTCTTCCAGTGACTTATGATGTGTAGAACGAGCAGGCGAAGGTTCATTTATGTGGAAATGGAAAAAAAAAACAAAACAGAACATGTCTGTGTGCGACCTCTGCTAACCTTTTTTGTTATGTTTTTAAGACTTTTGTATTTTTTTTTCTTTTTCATTCTTCTCTGAATTGAAAGACGCTCTCTTGATGGAAAGTATGTACAGAGAACTGATTTTAAAGGAAGATTTGAAAATCTTCGTCTATCACCTGATTGACCAGCAAGTTAGAACTGCCCCAATCAGCATAGCCAATATCAGCGTACACACTATTTAACATGTGCATGGAGCAAGGCATTAGCACAAAATAAGAGACTTCACATAGAACGACTGGAGCATGCAAACTGTTTCATTCACGTCTGGTGTGAACATAAAGACAACCTAGTGGAGGAGGCAGGCTGTACTGCAGCCAGACACTAGAGGGAGCTCTGAGTGTTTTAGCTTCACTCGTCAGGGAGCATTTGTTTCTTCTTCTTTTTTTTTTTTTTTTTTTTTTTTTAACATACTATGATCTAAACCTGGCAGACAAAAATACCTTTTTTTTTTTATCCACTCATGCTTTGGTGACTAATAAAGGGCAGCCCTGGAGGCTATATGGGAAAATTGTAATGTTGACTCATATAGAGGAATAAATCTGAAGTATCTCTTCTCCCTGAGTGATCGTGCTCCATGAAATTATATTAAATCAGGCTTTATATTCTGTCAGCAGCATCACACCTCGACACTCAACACCTCTTTTTTAGAAATAGCTACAATCTGACAAGCCTTTTTTTTTTTTTCTCATCCTACACCTAACCCCTCTCCTCCGCTGTGTGATGAGCAATGTGAGACAAAGATGCATCACTCCAAAACCCCACTGAAATTCAGAGGCTGTACTTTTGAGGAGCTAAACTTTGCCACAATATGTGGCCTGGCACCGTGCCAGCAGTGTTGTTTACATACAAATCTTCACAGTTTAGCCCGGGGCCAGTAATGAGCTAGTAAGCGCACGGAATCCTCAATGGAGAGCAAGACGGAGATGAATCCCCCGTCTTGCACACGGCTGCTAGATAAAGCTGGCCTTGCTGGGACTGAGAACACCCACTCACATCTGCACCATCTGCTTTGTGGCTCAGTGAGAATCCCTCCCCTTTACCAGACCACTCACACACACACCCCTTATCGTCTTCCTCCTCCTCTTCGTCTCGCCTACACTTGCACACCCACACACTCCTGACGCTCACTCAAACACCATGGATAGTGTCAACGTTTAAATGCCAGACCACCCTCTACCTACCGGCTGCATCCCACATGCACAGAGGAAGTGAGCGGGCTACAGATATGCCATACTAAACACACTCTTTTACACACACACAGCAGAGAGACACGTTTGGTATCCCGCTAGCCAGAAGGAGACGCTTAATCCCTTTCTCTCTTTGCCTCTGACTGTTCTTCCTTTACCTCGGTGCTGTCGAGGCAATACACCATGACCTTTTAATCCGTGTGACTTTTTGTCAGGTTACTCCTACGTACCGTAGCTTAGTTATTCCTCTCAACCTCCTGTTAGCGTTTCACCAACTCTGGGTTTCATGACTGCTTCAGGCCATTTTTTGTTTTTGCAAGGACTTTAGTCTTTAATTAGAGAAGGGCCCCAAAACCAGGGTTAAGTTCTTGTTTTGGTTCGTTAAAATCTCAGCATTTTGATGGGGAAATATGGTGTTCTGTGCTCTTTTAACCCTGTTCAAAATACCCATTCATCATTCTCACGAAATTTAGGATTCTGCAGGGAGAGCGCTCCAGTGCTGGAGAGTGAGGCGAAACACTGAGTAAAAAAGCAACAACAAGACAGGGACACTATTTCTACTATTTCTATGCAACAAATGTAAACTAGAGGTTTCCATGGTAATGGGGAGCAGAGCTAAACTCTCAGGAGCAACACCAGTCCTACTGTTAACCTCTGTTCAGAACCCTAATCCCTTATGACACCATTAATTGTGTGGTTTCCATGGTGACAGATAATCTCCATTCATTTTAATGGGCCAAAAAAAATTGAAATTGCTGAATATTTTAAAAAGCACCAGAGTTAGAAAGGTGAAGAGTACACACACACTTCTCCTGAATGCGCTGAACATTTTAAAGTTTGAGCGGTGAAAATCTGTGATATTTTGTCGGAAGAGTAGCAAACCAAAAAAAAAAAAAAAAAAAAAAAAAAAAAAAAACGTACGGAAGAATAAGAAGTTTATTAAAGTCTGATTTTTAGATGTTGAAATGCTGAGCATCTGAGTGTTTTAGAATAAATCAGTGTAGTCTTGACAAAAATTCTTCTTAATTTTAGCCACATTATGGTAATTTTTGACATTCATATTTTTAGTTTATATACATTTCCTCTTTAAATGGATTCAAGACCACAGAGCAGATATGTGAAATAAAAGCATACTGTGTGTAGGATGCTCTACTCCAAGGTGAGAATGGAGCTTAAGAACCCTGATTTTTTTTACTAGTTATTTCAAGCCCTTTTCACACATTAAGTCCTGACATTTTTGAGATAATGTCAGAACTTTCAGCCCCCGCTATTTTCAGGAACAGTCTGATCACACGTTCACTTCCCAGTGGGAGATTTCTCTGTGAAGCTAGGCAGCAGGTTGGCGTTTGCAGGAGGAGTTGGAAGGGTCATCTCCCATAATGGTCACTAACATGGAAAAGGACATTTTCAAAGCACAAACACAACAACTGAAAACTACACAGACAAGTGAGGGCAGCTGTAAAGACCGTAAAAAAAGACGCAAATGTCATCGCTCTTTTCAATCGGTAGCAATAAACTTTCTTGTATTTCACTGACTGTATTCACACATCTGCTCATCCTATGCCTTGCTGGCATTTTACACTGGAGCAGGCTGGAAAATGTCCTGATAAAATCAGGTTGAAGATTTGGGCTTTTTTAATTCATTTTCCAGTATAAAGCCGGGAACATTTTTGAGTTTTTGAAGCGCATGTGTGAAAGAGGCTCTAGAATCATGTGCTCTCTGTATGTTTGTACCTGTAATCACACATTAGGTGGTGCTGTAGCAGTATATTTTAAGCCTATTATGTCAAATTAAAGCTGATGCATGTTGACGTTTATCATGCAGCAACTATTTTAAGGAAGGACAGAGAGGAGGAAACGTAGTAGGAGAGGAAATATACAGTCATTGAGCTGCAATTCTGAAAATCTAAATCCAAGAAGCACGATCCAGCTCAGTGGACCAATCACAGGGCTTGCAGTCTGAGTGTTTTCAATGCAGTACTGGCTAACACGTTCATACCAATCCACACACTGCTGGCCTACAGCGGGAGCAATTTGGGGTTCAGTGTCTTGCTCAAGGACATTTCGACATGTGACCCCAAGAGCTGGGGTTAATGACTCTACCAGTGAGCCACAGCCGCCCCAAAGGGGGTGTTGCACATCAGACTACGTGAGTAGGAAACCAAAAAAAAAAGAGGGCCACACAAGTCTACGATGTTTGGTGTGCTGTTAGTTTGACTCCAGCATATAAACAAGGCTGAAGAATGACGCACAACCTTAGCATCACACAACCAGTACAGATATGTGGGCACTGACCTGCAAGGAGACAGGGGTGCTAGCTCTGCTGATGTTAGTCACATGTGGCAAACCAATCAGACATAGACTCTGTGGCCATGTTTGACGTGTTAAATCTATCAGGCTTTGTTTAGATTATATTTTTGGCCCTGGGATTCACAAAGTAGAATCAACAGCTTGTTTTATGTTGAATATCTGTTTGTGTTAACAGAGAAAAAAAAATGCTCTTCTATATCAAAGAAAACATATTTCACACTTATTTCTGGCTTTGGTGGCAGCGGGTAATTGTAAGTAGGAGCTGGGTGTTGAGGCTGAGTTAAGGGAGGGGAATTGGAAAATATGTTGGTTGGGGATAGTTTGTGTGTCTGTGTTTGCACGAGCGTGTGTCAGACAAGCCGACGTAACTCACTTTAACACAACCTCAAGGTGAGTCGAGGTCAGTACGTCTGAGGCAGGCATGTGCATCGACTTCATTCCAGCCAATATCTCCTCCCTCAGTCTCCGATATGCTTTTTTTTTTTTCTCTCTTTCCTATCAGCTGTGTCCCACAATCCTCTGCAGTGATTAAACAACTGAAAGGGAGCATGAATTGGGATGATGGGATAGAGAACAGGATGGATTTTATGTGTGAGCGTGCGTGTCAGTGAATATTTTGGGGCTGTGTGTGTGTGTGTGTGTGTGTGTGTGTGTGTGTGTGTGTGTGTGTGTGTGTGGGAAAATACACCAAGGTAGATCCGCAGACGGAGACAGATGCGACTCGATGGTCGGGTATGCGTCTGTTTACTTTCAGAAATAGTCTCACAAACATCAGTTATACCTCATCGCTTGGATCCTGCTGAAGAAATTTCCTGCATTTCTTTTTTGTCAAGTAGGACAAGAAGAAACTGGGTGAAAACAAGCAGAAGAGTGTTTAAGCAGAATTGTCTCCATATGTCATTGTCAAATGAACTGAGATAATAACCATTGCCGGAGCCTTCTTTGTGCCCTTTGGGTGCTTTCTATTCATATGTGCCACATTACAACTAAATATGCCTTTAAAGATCCAAGGAGGCTTTTTTCCCCCTCTCTTTGTGTTGAAAAGGAGAGCAGGCTCTGCTCCAAGTACAAATCCCCCGGAGCATGTGTTTCTTTGCTGATGATAAATGATTGAAGTTCATCCATCGGGTTCAGCGTAAGGAGGTCTAAAAGTTTCATTGGCTCCAGCGCAGGCTTTTAAAAACAGTATGTTAAACAGCTCAAGTCCTCATTAAAGTGCGCTGAAAGCACATGAAAAAGCAGCAGTAGTAGTTCTCTGTGTTTCTTGTGTGGGATGATGGAAATTATTATTCTCTATGCGAGCAGCGGCATCATCAGAGCTTCCGCTGCCTGCGACGACGACGCTACTCACAACCCACCACTTTTCCTCTGTCAACATTAGAATTTAGGCGAAACGTGATTTAATGTCATTCATGAATAATAACATGGCTGTATTTTTAAAGACTATATTTCAACTTTGCAATAAGAGCTCAGCGACAGCTTTCCGCCTTTCAGGATTACTTTATGACAAAAAGTGAAAAAGGGAGGGGTTGGTTCACTTTGTTGTGCTACAAAGACTCCGCTTCCCTGCTGTGTGGCAGACATATCTTGATTTCATAGGATTTTTTGGCTCTTTTATGCTTCTGATGTGTAACTTGCCAGTCTCAAACCGAGGTGTTTTTTTTTTTTTTTTTTTTTTACAAAATTGTGCACAGTCCAAATACAGATAATCAGGAAAATATTCACAGTGCTTCCACATTTTATGTTACAGCCTCATTCAAAATACAAAAAAACAAAAAACATTTTTTTTTTCTCCCTAAAGTTCTACACACAACACCCTATAAAGACAGTTGAAAAAAAGTTATAATGTCAAAATATATATATATATATATATATATATATATATATATATATATATATATATATATATATATATATATATATATATATGTATGTATGTATGTATGTATATATATATATATATATATATACATACATACATACATACATACATACATACATACATACATATATATATATATATATATATATATATATATATATATATATATATATATATATATATATATATATATATATATATATCAAAACTATAAACTACAAAACTGAGACATGTCCATATGTATTCACAGCCTTTTCCACGAAGCTCTAAATGTTGCTCAGGTTGATCCTGATTCCTCTGATCCTCCTGAGATGTTCCTACAGCTTCATTGGAGTCCACCTGTGGTAAATTCATCTGATTGGACCTGATTTGGAAAGGCTCTCACCTGTCTATATAAGGTCCCACAGGTGACAGAGCATGTCAGAGCACAAACCAAGCATGAAGTCAAAGGAACTGTCTGTAGACCTCAGAGACAGGATTGTCTCCAGGAACAAATCTCGATCCAGGGTCCAGAAACATTTCTGCTGTGTTGAAGGTCCCAATGAGCTCAGTGGACTCCATCATCTGAGAATGGAAGAAGTCCAGAACCACCAGGACTCTTCTGGAGCTGGACGCCCGTCTAAACTGAGCCATCAGGGGAGAAGGGTCTTAGTCAGGGAGGGAACCTGATGGTCACTCTGTCAGAGCTCCAGAGGTCCTCTGTGGAGAGAGGAGAACCTTCCAGAAGGACAACCATCTCTGCAGCAATCCACCAATCAGGCCTGTATGGTAGAGGGTCCAGACTGAAGCCACTCCTTAGTAAAAGGCTCATGGCAGCCCGCCTGGAGTTTGACAAAAGGCCCCTGAAGGACTCTGAGACCAGGAGAAAGAAAACTCTCTGCTCTGATGAGACAAAGATTGAACTCTTTGGTGTGAATGCCAGACGTCATGTTTGGAGGAAACCAGGCACCGCTCATCACCTGGACAATCCCATCCCTACAGTGAAGCATGGTGGTGGCAGCATCATGCTGTGGGGATGTTTTTCAGCAGCAGGAACTGGGAGACCAGTCAGGATTGAGGGAAAGGTGAATGCAGCAATGGACAGAGACATCCTGGATGAAAACCTGCTCCAGAGAGCTTTAGACCTCAGACTGGGGCCACAGTTCATCTTTCAGCAGGACAACAACCCAAAGAAAACAGCCAAGATATCAAAGGAGGGGTTTCAGGACGACTCTGTGAAGGTCCTTGAGGGGCCCAGCCAGAGCCTAGACTTGAATCTGATCCAACATCTCTGGAGAAATCTGAAAATTGCTGATGTTCCCTATCCAACCTGATGGAGCCTGAAAGGTGCTGCAAAGAGGAATAGACCAAACTGCCAGAAGTTAGCTGAGCCAAGCTTGAGGCATCTTATAATAATAATAATAATAATAATAATAATAATAATAATAATAATAATAATAATAATAATAATAATAATAATAATAATGCATTTGCAAATTATGGGGTATTGTGTAGAATTTTAAGGAGGAGAAAAAAAATATTCTATTCTGGAATGAGGCTGTAAAGCAGGGTACACACACACAAAGATTATTGGGCTGATTTTGTCCCGACTTTCCTCCTTCTCAACCAAGGATGGCAAATGCCCTGTTATCTTGTTTTATCAGATTATCCTCTCAGATTATCCTGTGGTCTGAGGTGTTTTCAGAGTGAATTTGTCCTGACAATCAGCTGTGAAACGGGTCGGGGCCGACAATCATAAATCATAAACTTGTTCAATATTTACGACCCAAAATCTTCATGTGTGTGGGGAAAGCTGACGACTCCTGAGTCATGACTCTGTGAGATGTGACGTGGAATGGAATGTAGCCAATCAGGAGTCGAGCTGACTGAGGAACAGGGAAGAAGACGTAAACTAAACAAACAAGGCTGACCTGACACGGAAAGTTTGTGAGGAAAGTCCATGTTCTTGACGTCTCCAGGATTTTTTTCCAGTCTTTTCTTTTTTTTGGTTCAGGAATTTTCCGTTAAAAATAGTCCTCAGACCACCATCATTCCCTCTTTCATGTCCTCTCCCTTGTTGTGTTTGGTGTTAGCCGGTTGTTGCAAGCTGTTGCTATGTTTCTTCTTCTACATTTTTGTAGCTCATGTTTGGTCAGGTGAGATTTCTGTCTTGGAGGACGAGATTCTAGATCAGTGGTGTGACAGAATAGTTCTGTGTGTGGTGAACTGTGTTGAAATTATTGTAGCACACCTCACACAGTACGAGCAAAACTGTTCAAAGCCTGATTTATTTTCTCCATGTGTGGGGGCTCTAATAGATAAAATATCTCTTCAGATAGAGAAAAAACGTATGTGTTCCCTTCTTAACATTACAAGATATGGAAAAAGTGAAGCGCTGTGAATCCTTTCCAGATGCACTGTAAAAACAGGAACTTGATTCCATGGTTAAAAAACTGGGTGATGATATAAGCTCTGAATTCACACTCTAATGCTTTCGTGGTGCTGCAGTGTTCAATCTCCAACATATTCTCCATCATCTGACACTTAAAGCCATGAAATACAGATAAAATCAAGACTACAATAGCTGAATCCATGTTGTAATTATTATAAACGTGCAGCATTTACAACACAAAGCCATAGATCTCTGCAGCTTCCGCCTGGGGAACAATGCATGCGATGCAGAAAGTGAGATCAGCGGGGTGAGCTGGCTGTAACACTCACACGGGACAGAAGACTGAGAAACAATAGGCATGAGGGAGGTCTGTGAGAGTGAAATTGTTTCCCAGAGACAGATTTGTAAAGCGCTGGAGCAGCTTGTAAGCAGCTTTCACTCAGACGGAAACAATACCAGCAGAGAGAGAAAGACAGGGGCGCGTGTTTGCTCGGGATGAACTTACAGCTCATATTTTGTGATGTATTGCTTGTTTCCTGATCTGAGCGAAGCGTCCGGGCTTTACTTTGAGTCCGGTGTGCTGTCGGCTGCAGCCTCCAGTGTGTTTTAGAGCATTGTGGGTATTAGCGGCGAGTTACTGGAAGGAGGTGGAGGAGCCAGGCGAGGCTGTAATGATGATCTCTTCTACGAGTGATAATGAGCGCTAAGGTAATCCTCGCCTGGGACCTGACACACAAAATAACAAATGCCACCAGGCCGCCTCACGAACGCACACCGAGCAGCCTCCCACACTTAGCCTGTGTCTTATCTCACGCAGAGAAACCAGAGTCGCATCATCTGCCACCTCGGGACCCCAACTCGCGCCCCCTCCAGAGGCCGTCATGATGATACTCTTCCTCTCCTAACAGCTTTATTCCTTTATCACCCGGGCAATCAGACAGATAGCAGCGCTCTGAAACCTTTCCTGCAGCTCGCTGATGGAGGGCTGAGGATGGAGGACCTCGCTAATGTAACCCCCGAGCCCCTGGGTTGTTAGCAGGGGCCATTTTTTGAAAGACGAGAAGCGAGAGAGGATGGTGCTTGTGTGTATTTACATGTGAGAGGACGGTGAAAGATCTTTTGCAACCCTTTCTGTGTGTGTGTGTATGTGTGTGTGTGTGTGTGTGTGTGTGTATGTTTGTGCAGAGGAGACAAAGTAGCACTTCTGTAGATAAAAGGACGGAGGAGCGAATCCCTCTCTTGCGCCCATGTGTCATAAGTCTGTCCCTTTGAATGGGAGTTAAATCCATCAAGTCAAAGTGGAAGAGCTCCCCCTCCACCCCCCCCCCCCCCCCCCCCCCCCCTCTCTCTCTCTCTCTCTCTCTCTCTCTCTCTCTCTTTCTTCACTTCCTCTTCCTCTTTGATCTGATTGATTCGGTCCAGCGCGAGAGAAACAATCTGCCACCCACGGACCGTGTCATCACAGCAAGCAGACCAGGACACGTGTGTCTGAGCGGGCACGCATGCCGCGACACTAGATGGTTATTTGCCAAATCTGTGAATGTGTTTGTGTGTGTTTGCATGTGTGTGAAGCATTCACAAGCACGGCAGCAGTCTTCCCGCTATGCTTATGAATAAAGATGATATTAATCCTTAAAACATGGAGGAGGGGATTACTGTGTTTACTACGGAGCGTGTCGTCGGAAATGGAGTGCTCTCAACCAGAAATGGTGGCATGTTTGGACTTCCAGGAAGCTTTGTGAGGAGAAGAAAGAGCTCCTTTTGGTGCCATATGTTCTCGAGGTAATTTATGGAAAAATAAAGATACGTGTCAGGGAATTGAGGATTTATTTTTAGCAACAGGGCTCCCAAACTATTGCTTGGTGCTTCCGTGCGCTTAAGTCAGCCCCAGCAACTTGCCAATATTTCCTCTGTCTTCTCAAAATCCTCATCAGGATAAGAGAGAAAATAAAAGGGGGTTTGGTGGGGGGGGATCAGGGAAGCCAAGCAACCGATCTCCCAAAATAGGTCAGTTTGAAAGCACGATGAATTTCCATACAGGCTTTTAAAAAGGCTTTTTAGAACTGAGGATTGTGGTGGAGAAGATGCTGCTGAGGATCTCTCACACAGACACACTGCTGGGTTCATGCATGGGCCATGAAGACTGCTACTGCCCCCTAGTGTTTGCAAAGAGTACCATACTCTTTCCCTTCCTATCTGGGCTTGCATTCAGAGTATCCTCCTGGCTGTGTGGGTTGTGTCTCCTCACATAGGCGTCCTGCTCACAGCTTCAATGAAGATATGCGTGTCCAAAACAACCGAACGGGAACAGATGAGACGTCCGTTTTCCCCTCTCCATTCGCACGCCCTCATTCTCCAGCGCTCACAGTCAGTGCCGACACAAGCACACAGGAGAGGGAGAAATCAATAAAGATGTGCCAGAATCGGCTCCCTTATCCAGAGAATCAGCGCTCTCCTAGGCCGCCGCCTCACGTTCAGCCTCAGGGGCTGTGGAGAGAAAAAGGGGAAGGGCTCTCTGACTCATCATCCCCAAAATAAAACAAGCAATTATTCATCTGCCATTTGGAGAGGGATCAAATGAGTTAATACTGCTGACATGGCTTTCAGCTCACCTCTAATTGCTCCCCTCAACTCTGCGGAATGTAAAAGCTGTACGTCCTCCCAAATCTGCTTACAAGGACCCTAATTTATCAGTTCTGCGTGGGTATTGGCACACATTTGGGCGTAGAAATGAGTTTACTGTGAAGTTCGCGCGTGATTTGTGAAAAATGCATAGCTGGGCCAGTCACGGCATACACCTGATCCGGTATTGATAAATCCAGCAGTTGAAAACACTCCCCTAAATATTCAAGGTTCGGCTGACCTAACTCACGGAATTTACAGCATTGAGGGACGTATTATGGACAAAAGTACGGCAGCCCCGAGAGCTCACAGCACTGCAACTCAAGAAAACATACAAAAAGACAAAACACAAACAAATTAAGAAAACATCTCCATCAGTTTGACAACACATGCGCAGCATTTGGAAAACGCGCTGCAAATAAACCGCAACACACTGGAAGTGTTTCCAAAGGACGCAGTTTTCTAAATGCTGCGCATGTGTTGTCATATTGATGAAGATGTTTTCTTTTCTCGTGTTTTGTCTTTTTGCATGTATTTTCTTAAGTTGCAGTGTTGTGATGTGAGCTCTCAGGGCCACCGTACAAAAGAGACTTCTCTGTGCTGGAGATCGACACCATAGCAACCGAGGTAGAGAAAAATGAAGCTGTGTTGTGGCGTTGAAGAGAGTAAGAAAAGCCACGTGTGCTAGGAAAATCGCTGCAGCTGTCAGCAACTACAGCAGAGTTTAAAACATTTATTTCATACATCTCTGTTCATACTTTATTTAATAAATCTGTGATATCTAACCATTAGAAGCCCCAATATTATTAATTATTACGTTCAGGTCCAGAAACATGGGAAGATCGCTGTTTAAGATGTTTTTTTAGCTCTGAAAGAAGCTGCAGTCAGACTCCAGCCTGAACCTTTCACAGACTGAGGAGTGAGCGGAGCTCTTACTGGGTCTGCGTCGGTTTCTGCCAGTGACAGAGGGACGGACTAAACCTGTAAGAGTTACATCACATGTGCACAATTACACACTGGTAGACCAGAGTTTTATCATTATTTATACTACGAGACGAGCTGATTGGTCATGACTGCATGTAAATGAATGTCTTTTATTATTGAATAGTTCACTTTTTCACACACAGTTCAGATTAATATGATGATATTTTCAGGAGTGAAACAGTCGCCTTCATGGTAAATCCTGTAATCAATATGGCTTTCTTTAAACATGCTAAAAGTTTGATCCAGTTTCTTCTGAAGCTCCATTCATTTATATTATTAATTATTACGTTCAGGTCCAGAAACATGGGAAGATCGCTGTTTAAGATGTTTTTTTAGCTCTGAAAGAAGCTGCAGTCAGACTCCAGCCTGAACCTTTCACAGACTGAGGAGTGAGCGGAGCTCTTACTGGGTCTGCGTCGGTTTCTGCCAGTGACAGAGGGACAGACTAACCTGTAAGAGTTACATCACATGTGCACAATTACACACTGGTAGACCAGAGTTTTATCATTATTTATACCACGAGACAAGCTGATTGGTCGTGACTGCATGTAAATGAATGTCTTTTATTATTAAATAGTTCACTTTTTCACACGCAGTTCAGATTAATATGGTGATATTTTCAGGAGTGAAACAGTCACCTTCATGGTAAATCCTGTAATCAATATGGCTTTCTTTAAACATGCTAAAAGTTTGATTCAGCTTCCTCTGAAGCTCCATTCATTTATTACACTATAGTTATATTAAAGTCACAGTCTCCCCATCTCTATTTTACTACCAAACCAGGTTGTGCTAAAAAAAAAAAAAACTCATCTGTGCTTGTTTGCATCCTGATTGTTAAGCATCATAGCATTGTAGCAGTCAGCTGGGAAGTGTACTATGGCTTTGACACAGCATATAACTGGAATTTTAAGCCTATTATTCTAAAACATTATTAAAAAAAATAACATGTTTCAACCATGAATAAATCAAAATTTAAAAATGTGAAAGATTGTCCATTATTTTGAGTGAGCCAATGGACAGTGACCACTTTTCCCCAACTCAGTGTTGTGTTTAAGCATCATTATTCATCGATCTCACCGTGTTTTGCAACAATAAATTGAATTCCTTGCTTTGCTCATGCCTTGATATCTGTTGAGAGGATAAGAATATATCCCTTTAAAGTCAAGAATAGACATCTAAATCCAAAACGTGGCTTTAACAAATACCAGTAAACCAAAAAAGAGGAGAATAAAACCGCATTCGGAGTGGTTTAGACCCATATCATTCCGTTTAACAACTTCAGCTTAGGTTAAGCTCTGCTGCCTTCAAAGCACCTACAGTCCTATCTCCAACAAATCCCAACAACAATCTAGTCGATCGCTGTTTGTCGGCTCACCGCAGAGCAGAGGAATACCAGGCTGGCTGCTTGGCTCTCTCTGCTTTCATCACAGCATCACTGGTGGTCTGGTAAATGTTCCTCCCACTGTTCTGGCACAACAATTGGATCCGTAAACCGAGGAGCCCCACGCTGCTCCTGCCTGGTGTCGTGCTGCTTTCCATAGGCACACTCACACATATCCGATAACACACATGCAACGACAGTGACAGGGAGTCTCAGGCGCATGTAGGCGTAACTAAACAGAAAAATACTCTCACACACGCAGGGGAGTGTGGGGTCATGTCCCTGTGTGTAGATTGTATGAGGAAATGCTGTAACGTGTTTTTTTTATCCTGTGGTTCAGACCTTTTGTAATCAGTTTAATAACTCAGTGGAAGTTCAAAACACTGTCAGTGATTGTCTTTGATTAGAGCAGAAAGAAAACAGAAAAAAATAATAATAATAACTCATGTTTTTAAATGAAGCTGATCTAAGAAAGACATTTATTTTTTAGAAATAATTAAGGGTTTGACTAAAAGAAAAAAACAGCTGTTAAAAATAATAATAATAAAGTTAAAAAAAAAACAACTTTTTAAAGCTTATTTCATGAGAAATGCTTTTGTTAGGAAGGATCTGTTTGTTTTAACACTCATGAAACTTTCGGGCAAATTTGGTTAGAAGTCAGTTGGTTAATGTTTAATGAAAACAAATTTCATTAATTTTGGTATTACACTCCTGATCAAAATTACAAGACCAGTTGAAAAATTGCAAGGGTTCACATTTTCCACTGTTGGAAAAAATGTGCTTCAGTGTCATTTTCTGTCAGGTATCTACACTGGTCGGATTGTTGAGCTGCATAAGCAAGGCCTCTCGCAGCATGCCGTTGCTGCTGAGGTTGGACGCAGTGAGACACTCATGTTAAACTTCTTAAAAGATCCTGAGGGTTATGGGCAAAGCTACTCATTACTGAGTCCTTTTTTAAAAATTTCATTTCTATTTTAGAGGAACGTGATACAGTTAATTGTTTCGTGACACCATTTTCCAAACAAAAAGAAAGTTATCTTCAGGAAATCGACTGAAGACTGGAGTAAACATGGCAGGGTTATGTGTTGTTCTGGATTACTGCTGATGCACAGGAAGTGACAATTCTTTTGACCAATCAACAGACAGTAGAGTTTCAGGCTCCACCTTCTGGGGTCAGATTGGTATCTCTAGCACCCCAACAAAAGTGGGGCGGTAAGGGTTGGTAATTTGGGGACCTCTCCTGGTTTTAGTCAAAGGAAATGGCACAAAATGTGTGCCGCACCGAGACGAAATGAATTCGTGGAAACAGAGCTTTAGAGGATACATGTCTAGATTAAAGTTGTGAAAGCATGCAGACAAGACAAAAAATGGGGCTAAAAATATTTTCAGGTCAAAATAGCCTGAATATGAAAAGCAATCCTGATAAAATCCAGATCCTGATCCTGCCATAAAAACATCCTGACATATTTTCTCCATATCGCCCCCTAATGGAGAACATTTTTCTTGGTCAGAAGCAGAGTTTGCTGATGTTTATGCAGCACGTAACACTGAAAAAAACTGATCACTGATCATCTGGTATGAAGAGACACCTGAGGGACAGGTGAGCTTTGATTTGAGAGAAGAAATTGTTAACAAATAGAGAATTCATATGTTTTCACAGTTAATACATTTGTCAGTAAGAGCTGCTGGCCATTGGTTGTTTTTACAAAATCAAATGTCCTCTTTAAATAAACAAAAGTATGAAACCTCTCCTTTATAGTGATCAGCATCTCAGAGATGCTCTCTTTAGCGCGGCTGCAGGTGACTGGATTGCAGGACAGGATCTTGCTCCATTTTTCCCCAGCAGATATGTTTGGGGTTTTAGTATCTTTTCAAGCTGCTTTCACATTTTTTCATCTGTCATTGTTTCCTTACTCTCAAGACCAGAATGAAACAGAACCTAGTAACTTCAAACCCAGTTTCTTCCCCAACATTCAGAAGCAAGTGTTAAACACAGCTGGCCCAAAACGAATTGCATTTCTTAATTTCACATTGTGCTTTATTTACCACCATAGGCATTCATTTCATTGATGACTTACTGATAGTTTTTATTTTTTTTTTTTGCCTCTGCAGAAATCAGGAGTTGGCTAATTGCAAGAATTTATTTAAACTTTCAAGGAAATTTGCACAAAATTATGTACTTTTTTCCCCAAATCCAAAGGGAACGTTTGGTATCATAAACAAACAACCAGGCACTTTTCCCTCTGTTTCTGCAGCTACATCAACTTTGGGTCCATGGTACGATGAATTGTTCTTTTCCCAGAGAATTATCTGACTAAAAGTCTTGCTAATGAAACAAACTGCTGAGATAACTTGAAAGCAAAAAAGTTGGATAAAATAATCCAATCAGATGTTACTCCAAGATATTCTGGAATAAATCGCTTGCACTCTCTGCAACAAAATCCATTCACACATATCTTCTGTGTGATCTTTGCACTCTGAGGAGATTTATGTTACTTTCTCTGCTCAGCCGTGTAGAATGTATGATGCAATGTACCCACAGACATGCAAAAGCAGACTTTGAATTCAGATGCAGGCACAGAGAAACACTCCGCCCAGCACACAAATAAGCTTTTGTTTCCCCAGCATCAGGTAGCCGATCCATCCTGTAATGGGGAATTGTTCTTTTTCTTATTAAAAGAGCAGGTGGCCATGAGATAGCAGCCTCATTTTTCACCGCTGCAGCACTCCATGAGTCCAAACTAATGATCAAAACATTGAGCCGTCTCAAATCATCTCTTGCCTAAGACTGATAGATACGAGGACTGATGGGGGCAAGTGTGTGAAAGCAGGGGTGTGTGTGTGTGCCAAAGTACACTGACAGTATATGACTGTGTGTGCACGTCCTGTGTGAAGCAAGACGGGAATGAAATACAGATAGTCTGCTAGTAAAAAAAACCCATGGGAACGTGTTCTGTAGTGACGTTAAAGTCTTTGATGGTGGTGAAGAGTTCATACTGTGCATACAGAGGACTGATTGTGAAAGTATTTTTGTTATACTCTTAAATCTACCTTTTAGATTAGAATAGATTTGATCTGTGATCTTCAAAATGGTCTGAATCTGATTTCCTAAGATTGCTTACTTCTCATTCCATCCACAAAATGAAGGAAAATAGGTGTAATTTATTTTCATTTGGCCGCAGATGTTGCTGAGCAAACATCCCACCACCATCCTGTGGTGATTTCTACCAATTTCCTCAGAAGAACTGGACTGTTATTACTTGCTAACATCATCTGCTGTGGAATCTGAATCACGAAAGAAAATAATTACCCTTCAAATGCACTTTCTCCCTCATTTTGTCAGAACAACCATTTCAATAAAAGAGCAGTGTAATGCTGAAAACAATGCTCTTGTGGGAAGCTGCTTGAACGTTGACAAGGCTGGGGGTGAATGAGTCACATGTAGTGGGTCCAAAGTGTATTTTTTTTTTTCTTTACATCAAAATCTTTACATTACATCATGTCACAAGAGGCAGAGATGCATAGTAAGAATAATTTCAACCGATAAGAAACAGTCAGATCAAGGGTTTCCAAAAAAAAAGGGATTTTCCAGTGAAACTAAGTTTAAACTAAGGCTAAGTGACAGAAACATCCGCAAGCAAACACCCCCAAACATGTCAAAATTTAGCTCAATATATTTAACATACAATGTCAATTTGGTCTACTGAGTGTGGCTAACATTAGCACAGCTAGCGCCACCAGCCTTTGGTCAAGTGGTTGTATGCAAGTTTGACTGGACGCAGTCTAAATACAACTGGTTTTCCATTTTCTAGATCAATATACTGACAAAGCGTGTCATGCTACCAGATGCTAACTGCTATCTGTGCTTGAAATGTTAAAACTGCATTTTCAGGCATCAGCATTGCCTTGAGCGGGTGGGTCACTTTCGAATCCAATCTGCAGCACCTTTCCCGTATGTCACCCTCTTTCTAAAAAAAAAAAAAAAAAAAAAAGCTGCAATTCTTTTACTGTCCACTAGATGCTGGCTGCAAAAACACTGGAAACGACGTACACCAATTACAAAAAGCTGCACGTTTAAAACTTGGTGAATTTGTTTTGTCTGAGAAACTCATTCATTCATTGGCAGACATGTTATGGGAGCTGAATTTTTCCATAACTCATTTTTTGTTTATTTATTTTCTTTATTTAGGCTCATTACACAGCAAACCCACAGTTAACGTATTATGTTCTTTTTTTTCATTCACACAGTCGCATCAATGTTTTGTTTTTTTTCCTCCTCTTAACACAATATCAATACAAATCATATTACAACATATATTAAAACAAAACATGGGATGTTATCATGTAAAAATACAAAGAAAAAAATAATTTTAAAAAAGTTTATTTTTTATTGTTTTTAAACAAAAGTCGGTCATTTCAGTGAAATATGTTTTCCACTTCTTCCAAATTCCATCAAATGTCTTATCCTTGAACCTCAAAGAAAGCAATTTTTCCATTACATAGATTTTGTATCTATCATACCACTCTTCAATAGATGGAGTATCTGGTTTCAGCCATTTCTACGGTGGCCCTGAATTTAAGAAAACATCTTCATCAATTTGACAACACATGCACAGCATTTTGAAAATGCACTGCCAAGACCACAAATTTTAAGTTGCCATGCTGTGAGCTCTCTGGGCCACCGTATATTTCTTTGTGATTGCTTTTCTAGCTGCTGCACTCAGTATTCCAAATGGTTTCTTAGTTCTAATGTTTGTTGTTGCTGAAGTTAAGGGTCCAGAAAGAGATCATCCCAGTTGAAAGTATTTTTTGTCTTGAATATTGTTTGTAATTCAGAATGAATCTTAGGCCACAAAAAAAAGTACCTTCGGGCGGTCCCAAAGACACGTGGAGCAAGAGTAATAAAATATCTACGGTCACTCTTCCAAACTTGTTACTTTTTAAGTTACTAGACTTTTAAGCAGTATTGTGCATGCTCACCCTGGACTAGTGATACACATCCTTACAATATTAAAAATCCATACAGCATTCAGCTGACTCTTAATTCTGTTAGACTTGCCAAGCTTGAATCGTTCAGTTGACTGAAGTGTTCATCCTAACAAAAATGTTGCTCAGCATATTAAACAGCATGCACCAACCCTCTGACTGCTTGGATGGAGCATTAATAATATTCATTTCCCAGCATTCGTACTCACACCTGGCTGTGTTAGATACTTCATTCTGATCGATCAAAACGGCTCGACAAAACAGTTATTAAGTCGGAATAACAAGAGGAACGCCAGAGACAAGCAGGAATGGAGGAAGATGAAACGTCTGGTGAGCAACAAGGGCTGAGCAGAGGAGAAATGATGAGTGGTCTGATGATTATTCCAGTTATTAGTGATCCATTACCCCAAAGCAGCTGAAGTAGGATTTGTGCTCGTGTTGATGTGTAAACAGGTCTAACCACAGATGTTGAACACACTTTATTCAATCACTCCTATGATTTTTTTTCACTGTTTTTCTCAGGGTTGTATCATCCCTCACCTCTTAACATTTCTTTCTGTATTTTGACGGCTCTGTGTGGAAGCCTTCGTGTGTTTGTACGAGGGCAAAGGTGACAAACGTATCCCTTCACAGAGAGTTTTCTAACAAGGTAGTTTGACCAGCTGCTGTGACGGATCGCTCGCTCTGCTTCTTCTCCACACTGGTGGCATTCTGTCTGAGCAGTTTCCTCTTCAGCACTCACACACACACATACACACACACACACATAGAAAATGCCTGCCTTCTTTTTTTTCTACATCCAGTCGTGGTTCATTCGTGCTGCACCATGCTTATCGCTTTGAAAGGGAAAACAGTGTGCATCTCAAAGAGAGAAGATGAAAGCGGTTTAATGATCTATAATACATGGGCGCCATTCATTGGCGCAGAACAAAGGGGTTTTAGGTGATGGGGGAGAAACGGAAGAGTGGAAGAAATCGAGGTAAGATTCATTTCTGTGTCACCCATCTTTACTGGTGGCTTTGAGGGTGAGGACTGAGAGCCTGCAGTCACTGCTTTTGTGTTTTTAATTCTTCATGGACAGCTCCCTTTGCCTCCAAATGAGATTACTAAAACAAACCAGTCAGTGATGACAGACTGACAGACTGACAGACTGACTGACTGACTGACTGGCTGGAAGGGAAAAAAAATAATTAATTTCAGGGATGTGTGAGGCGTGTGATGTGTGCTATTTGCATTTTTTCTCAGCCTTCACTGTCACAAAACCTGAGATAAGTGACAATGCTCTGCCTCACACATCCGCTCAGGAGATTTGGCAGATGATTTCTGTGATTGGTGTTTGATAGCACAGCGATGACACCGATGGAGGCACCACGATGTGACGCTTCGGTGTGTGAAATAAAAGTGTTTTCTGTCATGCATACTTGACAGCGTCACAGCAGAACGGAAAATACAAACTTTCCCTCCCCCCCCTCCCCCCTTCCCCCCTGTCTTTTGATCATTCGTGCTACATTTCTGCCACTCCATTTGGGCCGATGAGATTAGTCATAGCCTGTCCCATCTGTTGTGTTTGCGACTCATTTGTTTACTCGCTGGTTCACATCAGAGCCTGCTGCGGCTGGGGGGAATTCCTTCAGCGCAGGACGGGGTCTGGGCTCAGGGGTCAGCCTAACCCAGTGATTCATCTCATTTCTCACTAATAGCTCAGATGAGCTACATGGATCCCTTTCTTTTCTCATCATAATGTCAGGCAAAGTACGGGAAAATGACACGGCAAAACCAGGAATATTTACAAACCATGAGCAGATTTTGACATTGTGAGTCACTGTCACTGCTACTACTACATTAGAAAACAAATCATATCGTGACTTGGATGATGGATGACGATGGACGATGGATTAGGGTATTTGGAGAACAACATGAGTTCAAAGACATGCATCCAAAACACTCAAATGTGCACTGGTAGGCTAGAGCTTGGGGTCAAGATGACAGGTGTTATTGGTATAGAGAGGAGGACTGAGTTTTAAAATGAAACGCTTTATTTAATGAAAGTTACATTCAGAAGCACTAAGATTACGCAGGTCCTGTGTAATGCTCAACCAGACAGGTTCGGACATTAGGAGGACTGAGTTTAAAAACAAGAAGTATGGATAAATGAAATTTAGACCCCTTTTTTTGCACCCTGTATACCACCTCAAACCACTCTTTGGTGGGTTGCACTCAGAAAGTGACCAAATAGAAAACATGTATGCTGCAAAGTCATTTCACTCGGTTCACATTAAATGACTGGACAAAATGATCAACGTCCTCCAGCGATGTCACGATGTCATGGTGGTGTGAGCATTATGTGTGAATTCAGCGTATATTCATTTTCTGATTCAACTTGAAATGCAAATGTATATTCTCTTTAATTCTTACTGTATCATTCTGTAACCTCACATGAATAAACCCTTAAAGAAGCAACAATTTGGCTCTTCACATAAAAAAGGCAAAAGAAAAATGAAAATGGTAAATGGACCAGTACTTATATAGCGCTTTTCTAGTCTTACCGACTACTCAAAGCGCTTTACACTGCTAGCCTCATTCACCACAATCACACCACATCCACACACTGATGGCCGACTTAAGCTAATCAGACCATCAGCTATAGTTAACATTTACACAACATTCAGTGCTCAAACAGTGGGAGCAACTTGGGGTTCAGTGTCTCGCTCAAGGACACTTCGGCACGTGGCTGCAGGAGCTGGAATCAAACCCACAACCTTCTGATTGTGGGGCAACAACTCTACCACTGAACCACAGCTGCCCAAAAAAAGCAAAAGAGGAGTGTGAGTTTGGCCGGTTTATCCATGTTTGCCTTTGCCAAACTGACCAGACAACACTACACATTACCTTGACTTGATGTTTTTTTTTTCTTCAAGACTTGGTGCATTTGCACAGTGTACAACTGATGCGCTTGAGGAAGCCTGTGATTGGATGACAGGCGGTGATATGTGGGACAATTTTGGTCCCGTCTGAAACAAACCAATTTAGCCCAATATACAGGATGTCCTGGCTAATACGGGACAGTTGGCTACCCTACACAGGAGTGTGTTGACTTCATGTCAGAGCGTTGTTAGCACTACTGTCGAAAGGATTGTAAAAGGTTTGTCAGCAATTATAACCCAAATGTAAATAACACTCAAGCTTCAACAGAGTCTGACAGTCACAGTTTGCTTGTGTCTGTTGGTGATTTGAAGCCAGCCAGCGTTAGTTTGACATTATTCAGATGAGCAGAACAGCCGCAGCTGGAGATATTCACAGTCAAATTAAACTCAGCAAAAAGTTTCCCACCATGTCTTAATGCACGACAGACTGGAAGTGAGCTCAGCTGTTTCCCTCATGATGTGGCCATCCATTTTTCATATCAACTCTCAGAAAGCTTATGATACTCCTGGTTTTATCATGTGGGATAAGATCAAACAAGGATCACTTCTGAGGCATGAATATCTCGAGAAATGAGTGTATCAGCCAGAGCCTCGCTCTACCCTCAGACTTATTATCTAAAGTATATAACACACAGACCTAGACACACACTCAAGTAAGGCCACTCGGGCCCTTGCAGGTGCCGATCATACATACATTTATAATGTTGGTAATGTGCATCAGAAGGTGGAGTTCTCAGCTCAAAGTGAACGCACAAGCCTTTCTACAAACACAGTTTGGAATATTAAACTAAACGCCACAGAATCAAGCCAGTGACAGGCGCCTGCACGCACACACACATACACACACACACACACACACACACACAAAAGAAGCCATATGCCTCATTTCTGCTGGGATGCTGAGATCAAACAAAAGCAACTGTGTTCCATTCTTCATGGTTATATAAATTATCAATGCACTGAAAACAAAGTAGGCCTTCATGAATTCAAAACATGAACAGCCATAACCAAGTGCTGTTAATTTATAAACCACAGTCAGGAAAACACACACTTACCACGTGATGCCGTAGTGATCAATCAATCCGTCATTCCTCATCGGAAAACCCGAACAGACATCCTTCCTTGTCCTGTCCTCAGTTTGTTTACGTCTTGTCAGTGACTGACATTTTTTTAATCTCCCACAGTCCCCTGAGCCAAAGTGGGATGACCATCTCTTCCCTTTCTCTTTGTAACTAAAACTTCACACAAAGACATTTATGAAATACAAAAGATCTATTGTGATACAAACTCTTGCTAAACTAGTTAGAACTGGTGCTCAGAAAGTATTCTTAAGCAGAAATATAAATGACTTACACGTGAATATAACAATATTAAATTGTTTAAAACCTAAAAAAAATGCATTGCTGTTGCGTCCAGCAGGAAGGGGCTCTGATTTTCAAACTCCTGCCTGGTTCACAAATAATCCTAAATTAGAGATTGTGATTTTGTGTGATTGTGATAATGTGTGAAGACTGTATATTCCTCAGTTTATTTTAAACAAATAGCCACACAAGAACCCACAACTCTGACATTTTTCATTAAGATTTGCAGATTGGAAGAAAAAGTTGTGTAATGGTAAACCCGCTCCAGATATAAAAGTCGTGTTTCTTTCTATCTAATCTGCTAAAAATAAGAGCTGTCGGTGCTGACAAATGCATCCGTTATCCCACGTAATCTAGCAAATATGGACTTACAGCACATATTTCCATTTATAGAAGGTCTGCATGTAAGGCAGGCACATTCATAAATTAGATCTAAGTTTCTGCTTTGTCCGTCTGCTCTTGGTTATTACCCGGGATATTCTCTTCACCTTATCAGGAAGTGCCAATTATTTTATGGGGAAATGTCAGCGCCTTGCAGAAAGTTAACAACCCTTTCTCCTTGTTAGACATTTCCGGCAACTTGGCCTCAGATGTTGTTATAAAATATTGACAACATGTCTTGCAGCACATTTCACTGATGCCAATATACTTTAGTTATACTGTGCTTGTCATTCTGACCGGTCATGTAGAAATGATGCTGCGATTATGTTGCAATGTGAGGAAATACAGTCCAGTGTCTGCTGAAGGACTCCTTTTATTAATTTTTCCACCATCTCGACTGAATTTAGTCAAGATGTGCTTGAAACAGGGGCTGGATCAGAGGGAAGTTACTGAATACAACTTTCATTTATGCACTAAGAAATGACCTGTTGCTCCCCTGAGCAGCAAATAAATAAAGTTACTTTTATTGCTAAACTATATACCCCTTTACCACCCTGGTTATCTAAAGATATGCATGAATTTTTCAATAGAAGCAGAATTAGATGAGTTAGCATTCTTTAAACGATAAATTAAAACTACTAGCTGCATAAAAACATGTGGTTCTTCAGTGGTCTGTTGTCAGAATTGATTCCCCACCGTGGACTCAAGTTCTACTGAATTCTGACAGGATCATAACCATTACAGAGCAAAAGGTGTTTTGGTGTATGAACTGATCGTGCTAACTGGTGACCCTCAGCTGAATGTGTCTGTGATTCTCACCTGACAGTCACCAGTTGACTTGGTCACACTTTACACTGAAACAGCGGTGAGGTCAAAATTCTGAATCCAGTTTTTACTTTGTGTGGTTATAGAAAAAAGTTGATCTGGAGCTGAAGTTATGACCTAATAAGACACTTTGGACTCATAATTCATATTCAGAGTAAAACTATGGTGTATCAGACTATTAACTATGCTAATTATCAATCCTAAAATAAAATAATAGAAAAAGAATCATTATTATATAATTGGTGCAGTTTCCTATCTAGATCAAGTTTTCTGGCTCCGTTAGTATGACCCAGGTCTCAGACTCAGCTGTCTGTGCACTCGTCTTTGTTTTGGGAAAGTTTCTGGTTCCTTGTCACAAGTTTATGTCTTGTATTTGACGGTCTGTAAATGTCCAGGGATGATGCAGTTATAACTGTGAGACTTGTGTGTTCACTTGCTCATGTCTTCCATCCACTCATTGATTTTACATGTAGCTGGGAGTCGTTTATGTTCTTCACCGCAGTGTTTTTGTAATGTTTCGAGAGCTCATGGTCTAATCACAAGATAGCAGGTTAGCATCAAGTATAAATGAATGGTGGATTCTGCAGAAATATTTATCATACAAAACTTTACTTTGATCATGTAAAGCAAGTTCTCCACTGCACTATATTTACTTATCAAACAGAAGCAGTTAAAACCAATAGACATAACCTGCACCTTGTGGCACTATTTGGTACTGCAATGGTGTAAAAACATCTAGACCTTGATGCCTCAATTACACCAGATGCATCTCCAGTCTGGCTCCACTCTGTCACGGCACCAGATCAGATAAGTTCCCATTCAAGTCAATGTGTCAACTTACACTGGATCGTGGTCCGGCTGCATAGCTGGTCCAGCATGTCACAGCTAAGCTGTGACACATCAATTCAGAGGAAAAGATGATTGAGTGGGACAGGAAGTAGTACACGCAACTACCTAAAATGAGCCCGAGACTTTCAAAACAAAACAAACCATGTCAAAACAAGATCGTATTTAGCTTTACCAATTCAAGAAAACAACACAATGAGTAAAGGCACACCAGGAGTCAACAGGTTTGAGGTTTTACAGTCCAACAGGAATGAAGAGAGGTTTATTAATGGAGAGCGAAGCGCAGGAACTCCTCGGTCTCACAGCTCCAGCTGTCTGTCAGTCATGGGGCATGATGGACTAAACATGCAGCTGGTGTACGTTGATGAATACAGACAACACGCAACAGAGCGAAGCTGGGCCGCAGACACATCTGGTGTAGTAGAGGCCTCAAATAGACCAGCTGTGTCTGCAGTCTGCTTCCCTCTCCGTTGATAAGCTTCTTTTCATTTATGTTTGGATGAAAAACCCCAAAACAGTTCACTTCTGCCCTGGTTCCGCTCATTATACCCCTTTGTTATTGTAGTCAAGCTAGATTTAATCAGGTTTCGACATGGTTTGTTTTATTTTGAAAGATTTAGGCAGTTTCCGTGCACGACTTCCTGCCCTGCTCAATCTTCCCTACAGTGAACTGACGCATCACAGCTCAGGCAGCTGGAAAAAATGGAATCGCTAGTTATGAGCTGCGACCTGCCGGATGAGGCAAACAGCATGACTGCAATGGACCAGATCCAGTGTCAAGTGTTGACACGTTAACTTGAATGTGATCCGGAGCGGAGCTGGACCAGTGTAGCTGGATCTCATCTGGTGTAGTTCAGCCATGACAGCTGTGCTGAGAATACATCAGATGTGTTTCTAGTCTGGCTCTGCTCCATTTGGTGTTGACTGTGTGCTCCTTCATCCATGAACTCACACTGGATGCGTGTTCAGTCCGGCATGTTGCAGGGCCGCCAGACAGCCGGGGTCGGGAGACCTGGGAGTTCCCACACTTCCCACTCGAATGATGATCCTCTCCATGTTCATGGTGGGATGTAAAACCTCAAACCTGTGGACTCCTGGTCTGATTGAGCTCATTATGTTAATTTGTTGTTGTAGTCAAGCTAAATACCATCTGGTTTCGACTCGGTTTGTTGGTCACTGGGCGTTTTTAGGTGGTTTCCATGCACAGCCCTTGAGTATCTGATGCGTCCAGCTCCGACTTTCATCACTGACACTACCAGATTGTGACTGAGCAGATCTAGCATGAGTTGCATTTTGGCTGTTAGAACGTGTTGCTGTCCTTCCTGGAGGGAGACGTCATTATTGAAGCTGTGATTACAGCTCTTTAACTGACTGTGCATGGGCCCAGTGTCTGTGTTGTGGACTGTAAGCCCATAATCTCTCTCTTTGCTGTCACAAAAAAAAAAAAAAAAATCAATTTTTTTTTTCAGGGAAGGCCAGAGCCGTATTCTCCTAACTGTCAGTTCATCTACAGACACACAAAGCCTGATCGGAGACTTAGCGCTGGCTGGAATACAGTGACGAAGCCAATCCATCCATTGTGTCACAGAGAAAGAAAAAATAATCTTCACAAAATGTCTAAACCTGCACAAGAATGGTTTAAATCAATTACAAATTCATAACCTCAAAGACCATGACACGCGCTGCGCTGAAACCACAAAGCCACGGGCACCACAGAACATACAAGACGTCAGAGCATGTGGAGCTGACTTCACAGGAGCCTGAGGGGCTGTGTTACATGCGCCACCCTTCACATCATGCATAACACAAAGCCAACAGTCATTACTTAGAGTAAATTAGCCCTGGCTGACTCCATTACATGCCTGTGAGCTTTAATGTAGGGAGAAGACTTGATGAGTGCCAAAGACTTCTCTGAGCCCACGCTGGCTTCAGATCTTCTGTGGAATTTCTCGTTCTATAATGTGTCCTCTAAATTATCTTTGCAAGTGAACCTAACCAGGGAAACTGAAGCGCCGCGTGAGGAGAGATTTGTTGGCAAATGTGTACCCAAAGGCACGTCTTACATCAAAAGTAGACTTAATTAAACCGATGGAATACAGCAGCAGTGACAGCTCTGTGGCGCTTCGCCTGGGTAAAACTTAACAGCCGCTAAAGTTTCTTCTGAGTAATGATTAATGCGTCCAATTTCTGTGATCTGTATTGAGCGCAGCATCATGGGTAATTAAATGATGGTCTACAGAGCACTGACTGCTCTCATAAAATGAAAAGGCCGTAATTATCATGACGCCTGGTTACCCTCTGTCTTAAATACTAATTGTGTATCAATAACCAAGCGGAAGATGTCAGAGAATTAAAACCCAAAACAAGGCGAGCTGGAGAGATAGCTCACAGCTGCAGCCCTGCTGCTGCTGCTGCAGTCAATAACATTAATTTCTGCTCCTTGAAAAACTTTTTGAGGGAGACTTTTCCAAAGCTTACAATGCAGATTTATCCATCAAGTAATTTCACAGGTTAGAAGGTGCTTGTACAAAGGCATAAAAGTAAGACGCGTAAAACCAACAAATTAAATTACCTGCTTCAAATGTGTTTGCATTGTTGAAGATAAAAAAAAAAAAAAAAACAGTGCGGTGTAAATCCATCAGAATGCAGTGAGGCATCCCTGAAACTTATTTCGAATCCCTCACATTTTATCTTGTATATACGAAGAAAAAAAAAATTACCTGGCAGGCTCAGAGGCAGCTGTATTTAAAGGAAGATTCACTCTCTGAATACCGACCGCTGTACTTGTAACACCTCAGTGACTGGGAATATAGCTTCCTCCGGTAAATACAATAACAAAAGCCTGCCACGATTCAAAGAAGAGGGTAGTGCTGTGTGGAGCCGTTTATACTTTCTCATTGACTCATAAACAGGTTTCATTTTCACAGGCAGGAACACAACCTCAAACACAGCCGTGCAAATATATAAACAATCCAAAGAAGCCTCCTGGGACTGCGAGGCTGTCCAGGAATCAAATATAATATAGGAGGAAAATATTGATGTTTCCTTTACTACCATTTAAATCAAGCCTGTTATTTTTATTATTGTTGTCCCTCTCAAAGATAAATAGGGTGATAAAAAAAGAGACGCCCGCCCCGCTCTCGTTGACATTTTAGGGAGTCCTTTTGGAGCACTAAAGATGCCTACATGATGGATACCACTGCTCTGTAGATGCTTGAGGATGCAGAGGCGGATAAGGAAAAAGAAACACACGGTCAGAACACAGAGGAAAGGGTCGAGGTGAAGGCGGGTAACATCAAGAATGCAGAAAAAACAACACTGGAAAGACAAGAAAAAGAGAGCGACAGGCAGAAAAAGTCCATCAGCAAGAAAACTCCAGGACAGCGTCGAACAGGGAGAGCTACACGCAGGGAGAGCAGCACTGAGAGAGAGACAGAACAGACAGCCACAGCAGCAGCCGTCAACCAGAAAAGATGAAAAAAAAGAGAAAAAAAACCTCGACAACTTGACACCCTCTCCTCTTTGTCTCTTCTTCTCTGTTTTCAGCACACCGGCCTGTAGAGAAGCTCCCCAGAGGCAAGTCTGCGTTTCAGCTCCTGCCACAGCAGCCTCTTCTCCTTTTGGGCACCCTTCATGAAGTCTCGGTTCATAGAGACAGGTAGGGCTTCACCTCATTCTCCGATCCATGGGGGGCATGCTCGTAATTGCACATACCTATTAATTTATTAGTATTATTTATCTGCTCTTATCATGGCTTCCATCTTGGTTTTATTGTTATTACTGCTTTTACCTTGATTTTTATTTTTCCATAGTGTGATTGAATTTATTTTAATAGATGTATCTTTTAATTATATTTCTCTCTTCATTTAATAATGGTACTGGAGTACTTTTTAATCACGTTTTAGTGTCCTAATAGTGTGTCAAATCTGACTGTTTTATGTAGGGTTTTTTTTTTATGTTTGTTCTTCTGCAAAACAAATCTACCTACAGGTAAAATAAAGTAACCTACCTACCCACCTACCTACCTACAGGGAGGTCTGTCTGGCCTGTGAGTGAAGTGACTGAGATGGAACAAAACCATGAGGGGCTTTGTAACAAGTATGATACTGAAAAAGATGATGGATTAATGCTGTGTTTCCAACAGAATGTAAACAATGAAGTACACAACCCTACATTTACTTAAAAGGACTTTTCATAAAGCTAGAATAGAATAGAATAGAATAGAATAGAATAGAATAGAATAGAATAGAATAGAACAGAATGTACTTTATTAATCCCTTAAGACAAATTCTGGTGTCTGGCAGATGAAATTATAAAAATAAATAAATAAATAAAAACATGAAATAAAGTCTGTGGATGTTGATCCTACTCTAATCTGTCTCCAGCTGCTCACTTCAATCTGTGCATTCAAAGCAGTCCCTCAGAGCCTCACCAGCCTCAGCTGTCCATCTCCTGACTGTGAGGGTAGTTGCAAGCTGCCTCAGTACACAGGGTCCACAACAGGTCTGCAGCTCTGTCAGCATCCCTGACACTTCCATCATGTGACCAGCTGCAGCAACTCTGTCTGAACGCATCAGAGTGAAGTCAGGTGGATCCACACAGGAGTCAGAGATGTTTCGATTCAACCAGGTTGCACTCATGATGTACTTTCCAGGTCTTCACCAATATCTCCAGATCATCACTTTTGTTGGACAGAGAGTTGAAATTCCCCATGATGACTGACGGAAGACCCGTTTGTCCACAACTGTATACATGAAAAACATACAGTAACCAGCAACAACAAACAATGTGCAAAACAACAGTTCATAGATTTTCAAAAATTAAAGCACAAAAAGACTTTTGTACCACACACTGAGCTGATTAAGTGACATTATTTCATTTTCTGACTCAATTAAAGGCAGGGTTGGTAGCCATAGAGAACTAGCATGCATTTGAATGTAGCATCTCCTCAGGACTCTGTTTAGCCCCGCCCTCCCACACTCAGAGCTCCTCCACTTCACACGCTGGTGAAGTGTACACACAGGAGGCGGACAGAACAGCAGGACAGGATTTGATTGGTTTAACAAATTGGGTCCTAAACACTAGGATTGGTTGGTGTTTTCCAGGTTTACTCCTGCTGTAGACAGCAGATATTTTTCACTCTGTTTTAAAAACACATTGTGCATTGATTGACATCAGGACATAAAGATCATTTTAACAAGAATAACAAAAAGTCTATCTACATCTGATTACCAACACTGACTTTAACTGACCCATAGATTTATTTTTTTCAGTGTTCAGGGTACTTTAAATTAATATTTAAAATTATTTTTTTTATTAAATATGCAATCAGATCAATATGCAGGATACTCGGCTTAATACAAATATGTATTTTACAGTTAATTTTATCTTATTTTGTTAATCATGCAAAAAAAAACATTTTATTTCCTAGGGAGGCAAATAGCACTGATTTGGTGGAATAGCCCTTATATTTTTACAAACATAGGTGTTATGGGAAAATCTTGGATATGATATTAATAATAGTATTGGAAAACAAATTACTCATACAACCCCTCTTCAGAAACAGAAATATCCTTTTTAAAGTAAGCCCTGATAAATGCAAATAAACCAAATCTTTTAACTCCAGCCTTGTTTTAGCTTTGCTGACTGTAATAGTCTGCGTGTATAATATTTGGATCTTACTGGAAGAAACATTTGTTTTAGCCAGGTAAACAAAAGCTTCTTATATATATTGGGTTTTTTGTGGAATAACTTAAAATATTTTATGCCTCCAAACAATCTCATTATGTTTATGTTAGACCACAAAGACACATGAAGAATATCAAATGTTGAATACAAACTTTTCAGCTTTCTTCACCTCAGGAACAAATGAGGATTACCAAGATTCATTCTTTCTTTCTCTGTGACTCAAAACTTTCAGCCTCGGTTTGTATAGAGGTTTAGATTTCTGTTTGTTGAAGTCCTTATTTTTTTTTCTCCAGATATGTGCAGTTTGATGGGGTTTAGCTTTTTTCTGTATTGCTACTAGAAGAGCTGTTGTCTGCCTGTCAGATTCATATACTGTGACTGTTTTACACCAGATTCATTATGATAAGTGTCTTTTGACAAACCCACAGTTTCTCAGTGTCTTTAAAACAGTGAAAGTCGATGGAATAAGTGTCAGGCAGAGAACAAAGAGCTCTACTCCCTCTCCCTTCATTGCATGTAACAACTTTATTGTTCAGAGATTCAAACACACAGCTCCCACTGCTCCATCCCTGAAGAAAACATCAAAGTAACTCATGTGCCTGTTTGCATCAATACTGGTCAAGGCTGTTTTAGCTCCACAATGACAGACAAGCGCCTGCTGTCGTCACCGTGTCCGTCTCTGACTGACAAACAAAGTGTTGAGAGCAAGCAGCAACACTTTGTTAAGACAGCTTGTCAATATGGAGGTGTCGTGGTCCATATGTCACTCTGTGAGCTGCAGACTGACTCCCACATCTGCTCTCCATCCAGTGGACTGCAGGATGTGTGTGTGTGTGTGTGTGAGTGTGTCGCACTGAGGTTTTAAGAGAACACTGCAGAATAGATCCTGCTTAGGCTGAACTTAAACTGTCAAATCCTCCTTATGTAGGGCAGGAACACAAGGTGCCTCGTCATCGTTGGTTGTGTGAAAGAGTGTGTTGTGTGTTTTCTCACCCAATGGGAAGCTGATCTCGTCACACAGGCCCAGCAGTTGAGCAGGGTTTACCTTGTTCTCTGTGGGTGAAAAACCCGGCTCATTTATTCTGAATGAGATGGAGAGGAAGAGGAAGAGAGACTTACAAAAATAACGTTGTTATCACACAGATGCAAAGCTGTGAAAGTACAGATCAGTGGTAAGTGTGTTTTCAGCAGCTTGTTTGCTCAGACCTGAAAGCATACCTCTTCAAGGTGCTTTTCACAGCATCCTCGTTATGTGAAGCCACCATTATGTTGGCTGCAATCTCACCCAGCATGAAATCTAGACAACTTATACACACACACACACACACACACAAGGCAATTTATCTGCATTAATGTCTCTGAAAAGTTATGAAGTTTCTCTGTGAGGAGCAAATTAATTCAAGTTGTTCTCTCCTAACTGTTCGCCATCACATTTAGAGAGAACTATATGCTGTTTATTGCAAAAATCTTGAGGCTCAAAGTGTCCCATAACTTATTCAAACAATCTTTCTCACAACTGTGTAAGATTTATAATGAGGTGCAAGGCTAACTCTACTTAACTCAATGCTTGAACTTCCCAGATCACTAATTCAGGGACTGCTTCCTGATTTCCCACCATGCAAATATTTTTTAATTCCCATTATCAGCCAAAAATATGCTTGTTCTACATTTGTCTTTACCTCATATCTAACTGACACTTGAGGGTGGCCTTTGTGCTCAGCATATTTATCTCCACAGGGGGACACTTTGGGGTTGCTTAAATCCAGGAATCTAAGAAGTCTGATACACTACAGCACCTCTGGAGCTGATGCTTTTCTGCAAGTTGTACAGGGATAGATCATCAAGGTTAATCAAGGCTGATGTTAAGCTGAAAGAACGGATTGCTCTGAATTTTAACTCAAGTGGTTGCCAAAGTAAAGCTGTGAGCCGCATTAAAAGATTGCATAAAAAAAACTCTTCTTTTTTTTGCAAATATTCACTCATTTTGAATTTGATACTGCAACACATTCCTAAAAAGTTGGGACAGGGTCAACAAAAGACAGAATGTTGAGGAATGCTCGAAAAACACCTGTTTGGAACATTCCACAGGTGAACAGGTTCATTGGAAACAGGTGAGTGTCATGATTGGGTATAAAAGGAGCATCCCCAAAAGGCTCAGTCGTTCACAAACAAGGATGGGGCGCGATTCACCACTTTGTAAACAACTGTGTGAGCAAATAGTCCAACAGTTTAAGAACGTTTTTTAATGTACAATGTCAAAGAACTTATGGATTCTATCATCTACAGTCCATAATATCATCAAAAGATTCAGAGAATCTGGAGAAATCTCTGCACGTAAGCAGCAAGGCTGAAAACCAACATTGAACGCCCGTGACCTTTGACCCCTCAGGCAGCACTGCATTAAAAACCAACATCATTGTGTAAAGGATATTACCACGTGGGCTCAGGAAGACTTCAGAAAACCATTGTCAGTTAACACAGTTCATCACTACATCTACAGGCACATGAGTTACTTTGATGTTTTCTTCAGTGCAAGTTCAAACTCTACCATGCAAAGACAAAGACAGATATCAACAACACCCAGAAACACCGCCGGCTTCTCTGGACCCGAGCTCATCTGAGATGGACTGACGCAAAGTGGAAAAGTCTGCTGTGGTCTGACGAGTCCACATTTCAAACTGTTTTTGGAAATCATGGACGTGGTGTCCTCCAGGCCAAAGAGGAAAAGGACAATCTGGATTGTTCTCAGGTCAAAGTCTCAAAGCCAGCATCTGTGATGGTATGGGGGTGTGTTAGTGCCCATGGCATGGCTAACTTGACCATCTGTGAAGGCTCCATTAATGCTGAAAGGTACATACAGGTTTTGGAGCAACATATGCTGCCATCCAAGCCACGTCTTTTTCAGGGACGTCCCTGCTTATTTCAGCAAGACAATGACAAGACACATTCTGCACCTGTTACAACAGTGTGGCTTCATAGTAAAAGAGTGCAGGTACTAGACTGGCCTGCCTGCAGTCCAGACCTGTCTCCCATTGAAAAAGTATGGAGCATTATGAAGCATAAAATACAACAACAGAGACCCCTCTGATCAACTGAAATACAGCAAATTTGATTTTATAGATTGAGCTTTCATTGTTTAGACATAGTTTGTGAAACCCAAACAGCCTTTTTCATATTTCTGTAAAAGGATTGTTTTTACCCCCCTTAGACTTCAGCTAACAGTAGGTCACCAGGATGTGCTCTTCCTAAAGCTTTTTTGTTAAATCAGCTAAACTACTAGCAAAAAATGAAATCCCCAAGCTGTTCTCTTGCCTCACTTTCTTGTAATGTAATGCTTTTAAATTGCTTTAGAAACAAGTTGTTTCTCTGTCTTACAGCACATCTCCAGGTCCCATTTGCTCAATTTAGAGAAAATACTCTGCAGGACAAAATGCTCCCTGTAAAGCAGAAGCAGTGGTTCTCTGAAGGTGACAGTTGTTAGCAGCACTCTGTGTCTTTTTTTTAGTTACATCATGAAACTAGGTCAACATCATCACCGAGCTTCCCTCATGTCACATGAATCTGTGTACGCCATAGGGGTACTGTGTCTTCTCTGAAATGTTGTTTACCTTGAGGATCAAATTATCTTAAGCTAAAAGGTCGATGCTGTGACACTGTAAACCCTCTTTAAAGAAAACAGTGATGTTCAACTGAGCATATGTACCTTGTTGAGTGCCGGTTTGATTGCTTTGGAGACTTGGTCATGGGTCTTTACCTCACATCTGTCAAAGTTAATGTGGTGCACTCATATTCTGGATTCTATGGTCAAATCGTCTTTGATTGAAGTAAGTTTCTCCAACTTCCACAATAAGATAAGTAAATAAAAGTAAATTGGAATAAATTTAAATTTTAAAAGTACTCCAGAGCTCAAAGTGCAACAATATCCTCCTTCCTTCAGTATGGGAAACAGATTGTGAATACAACCTGTAACAGCAGCTGTAACTTCCCGTAGGGTCTTCTCTACTCTGATTAAAGTTTACCACAGGAACAAGAAACATAAAAATTCCACCTGCAGCTGTTTCAGCTCCAACCTATGCTCCAACACCTCCATGCGGTCTATCTCCTGCTGTGCTGCCAGGAATCTGAAAAATTGTCACTGGCGCCTCCGTGAACTGGAGATTAAAAGAAGCTGGATGTCAATTCACAGCACAGGAGTTTGTTATAAATTAATGCATTGACCTTTTAATCATTTCTTCCTGCGTACTAAATGCTGAGGTTGCCTGAGGGCATCGTACTGATGGCAGTGAAAACGTCCACACTGCCACCCAGAAGTCAGGTAAACTTAGTTATGACTGAATAACAGGTTATAAATTCACATGCTTTCATTGAATGTAAGTTTTATTTAAATTTACCAAGGACTACATCAAGAAGTACATGTTACCACTGTGATGTTACCCATCGCTTTGTAGAAAACACCTTTTAGACCTTAGGTTTGTCCATCTGACTCTGTTAGGTTTTTTTTTTTTTTTTAAGAAAAAGTGATTAAATCACTAAAGAGTTGATGCATTCAGTTTCTTCTCCTTCCTGGTTCAAGGGCTCTACATTTGAAGTCTTGTCAATGATTTTTTTTCTTTTTAATTATCAAAACTGCCGACTATCTTACTATCTGAGCAGTACGTACCGATTTGGCCAAAATTCATATGAATACTTCCGACGTACACTCACTATTTTGAGTGCATAAGTGTGTTCACACTGACAGTATGGAAAAACATATGAAATGTATTATTATTATTATTATTATTATTATTATTATTATTATTATTATTATTATATTGGCTACGCAGAGGAGGGCGCTGGAACAGATCAAATGATGGTTGATGGATGTAATCAGTGAACAGCAGAAAAGCACCTGTGAATGGCTGTGAAATGTGAGTGTGATTTCCAGTAAGTGCGAAGCCGCAGTGTTTGATTTGGGACAACACGACTCTGTAAAAGTTAATGCATTCCAGTGTATGCAGTGCACTTCATGGAAGTGTACGTTTATAAGTATGCGATTTGGGATACAGCAACTATTTGCCACAAATCATTGTGTCTCCTTTTTCCATTCATGGCTGTTGGCATTCAGTTTTACATGAATTACCGCTACCTGCTGTTGGGAGTTAGAAGTACAACTACAACACATTACAACAACGGTCTATTACAGAAACAGGGAAGTAATTCAAAAGAATCATAACTCTCCATCCATTCATCTTCTGCACCCCTTATCCTGTTCAGAGTTGCTGGTGGGTGGAGCCTATCCCAGCTGCCTTCAGGCGAGAAGCGGGGTACACCCTTGACCGGTCTTCAGCCAATCACAGGGCTGACATTGAGACAGATGACCTTTCATACTCACACCTACAGGCAATTTAGTATCACCAATTAACCTCATGAGCATGTTTTGGGTTTTTTTTTTCCAACAAATAAGTTTTATTAACTTCAAAACCAGTAAGTAGTGGGCGGTTTTGTCTTAAGACAAAATGCAGTTTAATTTTGGCGTCATTTCTATCACAAAGACACTGCTTCCTCTTCCGAATTAACAGTTTGAGTACAGACTGTATTTTTACTCTCCGATGCTTTTGATGAAGTTGTGTGTATTCATGTCACATTTCTTTTCATCGGTGTTGAAACTCTGTCCGGTTCCAGTCTCACCCCTGCAGTGCTCCCTGAACTGTGCATGAGCTGCGTAATTTTTCTCTTTGTGGTTCTTGCCTGAAGGTGGAAACAAATTTGCATGCTTGTTACTTCTAATTACAACACGTATTGTGTCCATAAATGAGAAAAAAAACAAGTTACCCATGTGCTGTTCCTCTCTCAGAAAATGAGCCGGTGGAAAGATGAAATTCAGTTTTAGGTTCATTATTAGCGTCTTAATTTTGTCTGATTGGAGCAGAAGTCCTGCGTCTTTCATAGTTCATTTTACAAACTTGTACTTCTAAAGCAAACATGTTGGCCTTTTGGCAGTGGCATGCCAGAAGCTGACATTATGTTAAGTGACCCTGCATGATATTTGCTCAACAGTGCTGCTGTCAGCCTGCTCACTCTCCAGAGAGGGCAGCTGTGGCAGCACACCACACTTGACCTGTTCCCCTCTAACATAACAGGGAACTGGGGAGCTCATGTCACAGAAGAGACGACAAAACCCAGAGCACAGGGGACATCAGGGAGCAACAACTGAATTCAAAGCAGGAAACCGAAGGGAGGGTTATCTTTTGTTTCATAAATCTAGATTTGATCAGATGGGACTAACCCAAAGAGTGGGGAAATAACAGTCTCCAGCTAGACCGTTCTACCGGAGTGAGACCAATCTACGGTAGCCCTGAGAGCTCACAGCACTGCATCTTAAGAAAACAAATCCAGAAAGACAAAACACAAGCAAATTAAGAAAATATCTTCATCAATTTGACAAAACATGCACAGCATTTGAAAAAACACGCTGCAAAGACCACAACACAACATATTACAAAACATGCTGCAAATAAATCACAACACAACACATTAGAAAAACGTGCTGTAAAGACCACAATACACTGTTGTGTTGTGGTCTATTTGCAGGGTGTTGTGATCTTTGCAGTGTGTTTTCTAAATGCTGCACATGTTGTCAAATTGATGAAGACATATTCTTAATTTGCTTGTGTTTTGTCTTTCTGCATGTACTTTTCTTAAGCTGCAGTGCTGTGAGCTCTCAGGGCCACCGTACCAATCTGTAGTGCTCAGTTGTTTGGGTTGGTAGCTGTTTGTCACAACTGATTCCAGATGAGGTTTTAACTGTATTATGAGTTATAGTCAGATGTTTTCTGTGTTGAACTGCCAGATATTTAAATTTTCTAGGACCCCTAATGATGTGTAATCTTTGAGCATGAAAACATTTTAATAGACTGTGGCAGCTGGCATACATTATCACATTTTGGCAGCTCTTTCACAAAAAAAAAAAAAAAAAATGTCAGAACCGGCCAACATTTAATTTTAAATCAGGCGTATATATTTTTAATATACATCAGCTCAATGCATTTGAAGCCTGGCAGTGTAATTATCAAGCCTCCAGCATCAAGCCTGTTTCCTTTCACCTTCTTTCTGTTTCAATGAACTGAGTAATGCTGCTGTTGCTATCCTGACAGTTCACTGAAGTGCCTGTCAGACCCAGCTGCCTCAGATCAAGCTGGCTTAATGTGCCCTGTCCTTTTGCTTTATGGTTGGAAGGTGTGTGTGTGTGTGTGTGTGTGTGTGTGTGTGTGTGTGTGTGTGTGTGTGTGTGTGTGTGTGTGTGTGTGTGTGTGTGTGTATTTTGCCGAACAAAAACTTTCTGGGATGAAGTTTTGATGCTTCTTTTGATATTTCCTTAAGAACATCCTCGCTACATCATATATCAGAGCTGCGCAGTGATATCTTTCTGTGCAAAAGGAAAACACAGCATTAAAGGAGATGGAGAAGTCATTGCACGGGGCTTACCTGGAGCTTTGTCGCCTTACTGAATGTGATAACACAAGGAAACAACAATAGATGACATTCTGTCTGGCGCAGGCTGACATTGACATCAACTGTGACTACATCATAAAACGTTAACACTCAAATAAGCCTTTGAATACTGTAGTCGTCTATCCACTTCATCTGACCTTATAAACCCTCAAATCCTTTTTTTTTTGGCCTGAGTATTGTACTTATGCAAAGTTTTTCTGACATCTTTATTCGACTCTTTCACTCCAGTAAAAGAGGCACTGAATTATATTCATCTAAGTGCTTTAATTCACTGATTTGACTCTGAAGCTACTCCTTAATGAGCCAAATAGTTTTTATTTTGGACTATGAGACGTCCTCATTAGCTCATAATGCATGAATGCTCAGTTACACAACTTAAATAATCCTGGATCTTTCTTTGAACACTCTGAAACTGCTTATATAAGGTTTGTCCTGCTGGCCAGCAAAATATGAAGTCTGTGATCTTAAAATAGTCTCATTTTTATATAAAAATCCACCATTTCAAATGAGAAAAACGCCAAAATTGGTCATTGCTAAATGCCATTCCTCTGTATCCATGGCAGAGTCTGATTTCCTTGTCAAAATAATTGATACTTTTTAAAACCATGTGCTTCAAATAGATCTACGCTTACGTTTTCAACAAAAAGCTGTGATCTGCTGTGAGTAGATAAAAGAAAGACTCAGCGAGCAGCTGTTTTTCATTCACACAGAGAGATGACGCCAATAAAGTAAACAAAGTGGCCAAACTAAAAAATCAGAAGCTATTTTTGAATTAGTTTACAGCAGTCACATTCTAAAGAACCGTCTCTCTGCAAAGGAAAGTTTTGGAATTGGTTTCGCTTGTAGTGTGTGTGTGTGTGTGTGTGTGTGTGTGTGTGTGTGTGTGTGTGTGTGTGTGTGTGTGTGTGTGTGTGTGTGTGTGTGTGTGCTCTGCTCCCTGTCACAGACACTACACTAGTGTTGCTAACTGCTCAGTAAGGAAAGCAGCTATTGGCTGTCCTTGAAGTTGCTAAATGACATCATCGTCTAATTCACATAATTATCAGTTTGTATGTATTAATCACTGAGGCTGTAGGAGAGACGAATAATGTCTTGGGAGAGACAAAAGTGAGATAAATAAACACCATAATTCATTTAGAGGGACAGGTGGCATGTCGTTCATGAACGATTCATTCATGAATGATCCACTCCAAACGAACGATTCATCTTGGTGAACAAACTGAATTGAATCAGTTCCTGAAAAGTGGTTGTTTATTGTATATATATATATATATATATATATATATATATATATATATATATATATATATATATATATATATATATATATATATATAAATTTATTTATTTATTTATTTATTTATTCATTCATTCATTCATTTATTTATTTTATCAACATCATCTGGGGGGTCAGGTATATTCAGCACCAATTGCCAATCACTTTTTTAGACCACCAGAGTCACCAAAGCCCCCCTCTCCCCTTCATGTCAGTGATACATACTGGAAACAGGACAGAGTTGGTTGGGAGTGTTGTGTCCCCCAAGCCTGCCCCTACATTTCCTTCTCACGTCTCTAATATTGAGGAAGTAGCAACTATTTTATTAACATTTAGGTTTCCCCAAAAAAATGTGTGTGCTTTTACAGCTACGGCTTAGTTATCCAACTTGATTTCACTCAGCTAACCGTTTTAACATCCACTGACGTCTCAATTCCATCATGTTTCAGTCAGTACAGTGTTTCAGCTTATTCAATTCTGATTCACAGGCAGAGCTGCTGAGAAAAGTAAGAGCAATACATGCTTTCACATCAGTCTCCAAACTCCAGAAGGAGTCATGAGATTTGTCGTTAGTCACTTCTTTTTTCTTTAGAGGGGGTCTAAAATGTTGTTAAATATAACAACAGAGTTACAACACTGGAAAAGTAGTGTTAAAATTTGCTCCCAAAACGAATGGACACCTTTGAAAAAGTCACATCTTTTGGAAAGTAGGTGATGGTGCTCATGGAAAACAGAGTCTTCATCCTGGAAAAACCCTCCTGGTTCTGGAGACAGGTCTCACTGCAATCAACCCCAAACATTCCTCACGGATCCTCGTCACCTTGTTTGAACCGTAGTGTTGCTCCACACACTGATCTGTAACTCCCTCCCAAACGGTGTTTCTGAGCATTAAGCTGAGCTTCTCTGACACCATATTGCTTCATCCTTACGCCACATCATCCCATGACGTTCGTATTCATCCTCTTTTAACTGTTTTTTGCTAAATGACACATTTTCCTTTCTGCCTGTGTTGTGATTCATGGTGTTGTGCTTTTATAGATTATTCACAGTAGGGCATTTTAAATCTTTCCACACATCACGTCTTTTTGTAATCAATGAGATCAATAAAAAGCTTGACTGTGGTTGTGAAAAACACGTCGCTACTTTAAATGTGAAATCTTATTTTGCATTGCTCTGAATTCTTCGAGATGGCTTCAGTGCTACATCCACTCCTACATGCGTTGCTGTTATAGCTCGGGGGTGATAACATGATTTGAATTCCTTTAAATTGGTAATGTTTGTCTCTTTCTATATGGACACACAGCTTCATTTATCTCTGAAACCTGTCTGGACACATCTGGGGGGGTTTCAGCAGCATCGTGATGAATAAACTTAAATCTGGGGCATTAATCATACATAACAAGCACATTACATGCCTGTCAGGAACCACTACTTCTCTCACTTCCTGTTCAGATTACGGATGTAGGAGGAAGATCCTCAGCCAGGGAGCTTCCAACAAGCTGATGAGGATGACATTTCAAGGCCTCTTTGTTGCTGGTGAGGACCACATGGCCACCTGACCGCTGATGCAGAAGAATCAGGCCTACAGGGTTGGCTCTGTCCTAGACTACAGATGGAGACCCGGCAGAAAGAAACAGTTCAGGAAACATCACTGATTCAAGAAAACCTCTTTCTGTACCATGATTTTAAAACCTTCCCTTGCTGAACGGCACAAACCTCACACACCCTCAAATGCAGACCCAACCGTGGCTGCTTGTTCTGGATTGGCGAGCTTGAAAGAATTTCTCGCTTGTCAGTGAATCCTTTCAAAAGCCAGTGGCTGTTTGACCTGTGTGCTTATATAAACTCGAGGATAGTGCAAACCTCATGCAAGCTCAGTTCTCAAAGCAGAGATAACTGAAATGCTGCTTAAAGTGACCGTGGGGAACTGTATGTGTAGATACTGGTGCCCTCTAGAGGTCAAGTGGTTATTTATTTGCCAGTCCTGAACAGAACAGAAGTTACATCCTTAAACCAAATCAAAATCTCACACTTTTATTTGAGAAAATTGTAGTTAAACAATCACCTATGCCTCTTGCGTCTGGTTACTCAATGTGGACCTAAGTCTTCAGCTTGAGAAAAGACGTTTAAAGGGAATATCCGCCCCCTCTCGTCTCAGCACTCTCACGACTCTGACAGCAAACAACAGCCTGGAGAGGAGGTGGGTGTCTGCAGAGAGGGGAGGTTAAACAGACCTCAGGTCGGTGTGACCTGCACATGCACTCATTGTTAATGGAGAGGAGGCAGACGTGACATTGGTATCAAATTTTAGATAACCTGTGACGCAGGTGCACATTTTCCCCCACATCTATGAACGCACACCTCTCAGTTTCACCCAGCTTTCATGAGACTTAGATATGGTGCATATGGTTAAACTTATGACAAGAGGAGAGTGGCCATGAGAACGGGAAATTGTAGTGTCTATTAAAAACCAATGGACTGCATTATTTCTAAATGCACACTTTAAGCCATTTAAAAATATTCCTTTGTATGAAGCCTCGTCTAAAATGTAACTCTGTTGGAGGGTTTGTACAACCCTAATTCCAATGAAGTTGGGACGTTGTGCAAAACACAACTAAAAACAGAATACAATGATTTGAAAATCCTGTTTAACCTATATTCAGTTGAATACACTACAAAGACAAGATATTTATTGTTCAAACTGATAAACTTCAATGTTTTCATGCAAATATTCACTCATTTTGAATTTGATGTCTGCAACATGTTCCTAAAAAGCTGGGACAGGGTCAACTAAAGACTGGGAAAGTTGTGGAATGCTCCAGGAACACCTGCTTGAAACATTCCACAGGTGAACAGGTTCATTGGAAACAGGTGAGTGTCATGATTAAGTATAAAAGGAGCATCCCCGAAAGGCTCAGTCGTTCACAAGCAAGGATGGGGCGAGGTTTACCACTTTGTAAACAACTGCGTGAGCAAACAGTCCAACAGTTTAAGATGTACAATTACAAAGAACTGATGGATTTGATCATCTACAGTCCATAATATCATCAAAAGATTCAGAGAATCTGGAGAAATCTCTGCACGTAAGCAGCAAGGCTGAAAACCAGCATCGAATGACCGTGACCTTTGACCCCTCAGGCAGCACTGCATTAAAAACCAACATCATTGTGTAAAGGATATTACCATGTGGGCTCAGGAAGACTTCAGAAAACCATTGTCAGTTAACACAGTTCATCACTACATCTACAAGTGCAAGTTCAAACTCTACCATGCAAAGACAAAGACATATATCAACAACACCCAGAAACACCGCCGGCTTCTCTGGACCCGAGCTCATCTGAGATGGACTGACGCAAAGTGGAAAAGTCTGCTGTGGTCTGACGAGTCCACATTTCAAACTGTTTTTGTAAATCATGGACGTGGTGTCCTCCAGGCCAAAGAGGAAAAGGACAATCTGGATTGTTCTCAGGTCAAAGTCTCAAAGCCAGCATCTGTGATGGTATGGGGGTGTGTTAGTGCCCATGGCATGGCTAACTTGACCATCTGTGAAGGCTCCATTAATGCTGAAAGGTACATACAGGTTTTGGAGCAACATATGCTGCCATCCAAGTCACGTCTTTTTCAGTGACGTCCCTGCTTATTTCAGCAAGACAATGACAAGACACATTCTGCACCTGTTACAACAGCGTGGCTTTGTAGTAAAAGAGTGCGGGTACTAGACTGGCCTGCCTGCAGTCCAGACCTGTTTCCCATTGAAAATGTGTGGAGCATTATGCAGCCTAATTCAGTAAAACTTTAGCATAGCTATTCCTTTTTCAGGGATGGATTGAAACATTTTGGTAAGGTTGGTGTTAGTGGTCGGTGACTCTGTGGTCTCAATAATGTATTCCATACTCACCCAACTCATTTGAGGATCAAGTACTCCAATAAAATATTGATATTAACTTATAAATACCAAATCAAAATGCATGTGTTACTTTCAAATCATATAGAGTAACTTACTCCAAGGTTTTTTATCAACTTCAGAGACATCTTGTATGAAAACCTGCTCCAGAGCACTTTAGACCTCAGACTGGAGCAAAGGTTCCTCATTCAGCAGGACAACGACCCAAAGCACACAGCCAAGATATCAAAGGAGGGGCTTCAGGACGACTCTGTGAAGGTCCTTGAGGGACCCAGCCAGAGCCCAGACTTAAATCTGATCCAACATCTCTGGAGAGATCTAAAAATGTCTGCGCAACGATGCTCCCTATCCAACCTGATGGAGCCTGAGAGGTGCTGCACAGAGGAACGGACCAAACTGCTCGACGAGAGCTGAGCCAAGCTTGAGGCATCATATTCAAAAAGACTTCAGGCTTTAACTGCTGCCAAAGGTGCACCAACAAAGTACTGAGCAAAGGCTGTGAATATTTATGTACATGTGATGTCATAGTGTTCTTATTTTAATAAATTTGAAAAAAAAAAAAAAAAAAAGAAAAAAAAAAGAAATGTCATTATGGGGTGTGTGGGGGAAAAGAATGCAGCGCTGTGAAAACTTTCTTAGATGCTCTGCATTTCAGAAACATCTTGAAACTGAAGGAGCAAAATCAGCCGCAGCATCAGAACAAAAATATTCGCTCCAACTTTTCTGTTTTTAAGCTTTTCATACAAATTCCGTCAAACATTTTGGGGGTCACATAAGTTTCTATGTTGAGTTTTGGCTGTGAGCTTTGTTTACATACTGCAGTATCTGCAAACTGATTATGTCAGAGGAAAGAGATCACCCACATGTCATAACTGTGTGCAGAGGAGTCATAAATACCTTTATGTTGAACCTGAAGCTCTTCACAGACCACTGCAGACCCACTAAGCTCGTGGCTGAAATGAGTCGTGTTCTTGTGGGGGAAACATTTTGCACTGTGCAGCTGTTAGAGCAGCGAGGGAGCAGCCTGGATGTTAAAACGCCTTTAAGTAATTATTTTTTCTCTTGGCTGCAGCTTTAAGTGGTTCAGAGGCCTTGCTCTTGTATTGATTTAGAGCAGGAGGTGCCAGAATTACTTCGCCCGTGTTAACAGATGGGGGAGCTGTTGTCTAAGGTGAAGTCATTACAGTGCTGCCCCCTGAAACCCCCCAACACACGGAGGCCCACACGCTCTCCATCCATAAACAGAAACTTCACAAACCTTCACAAAGTTATTGTTTCTAAGTAGGTTACTGTGGAAAAAAAAATCAAACAGGAGCATAAATGTTGTTTTTTTTTTTTTTAAATCTTTTTGACAAATGTCCAATAAATAAAAAAATATATTTTTTTTAAAAAAATCCTGAGAAATAACAGAAGAGAAGCCGCTGTTTCACAGGAGAACATTTCTTTTCATTAACTTCTCTTCCATCTGCTTTGTGATTACCACAACAACACGACAAGCCGCAAGGCGCCGTTTCGTATCCAAGGCCATTTAAACAGCCTGTTGCGCGCAGGCCCATGTAAATTTTGGTGGCGCACGCATGGCGCTCAGAGCCAAAGATAGAGTAACAAATCAGGAATTTCCCTCCTGCCACTCCTGAGAGCGCAAGAGAGGACAAAAGTTAGGGATTAAGAGCTGCTCCTCAGAGAGGAATAAGCGAAAGGCAGCTCATTTATCCTCACTTTATGTCAAGATCACCACCGAGCTGCTCTTTTCCACACGCGCTGCGGATAAACTGTTGGAAGAAACTTTTATCACGACTCTGGATGCTTTAGTCCTGCGTTCTGGCTTGTTTTGAGAAACTTTGATGGAATAAACGGCTCGCTCCAAGAGAACAGCGTCTATGGTTTGCACGTTTTGCTTTTCTGACTCTTTCCAGCTGTTCCCTATGGATATGTGTCGCTGGTCACTTTTTTCGCTGCTGAGTCTCTGGATGGCGTAGGTGGCGGCAAACGTTTCATATCCCCTTTTTGGACACGGATACAGAAGTTTTTGAATGCAACAGCTTCAGGATATTGTGCGTAAAAACAGATCGGAGTGCTCAAAAGTCCGCTATTAGCAGTTATTGTCACTTTTGGAGCGGGGGAATGAGGAGTAAAAACGGCGTCTAGAAGGATGCTGCTGCTTGTACAATGGAAGTGAAGAACTCTTTCGCTGTTTTTGCGTTGGTTTGTGTCTTATTCTGCTCCAGTTTTAGCCAAGAACTCAGTCCTAAAGGGAGGAATGTGTGCAAGGCGCCTGGGTAAGCATCTGAAGTGTGGAAATCTGACTTTACTCACGGGTTATAAACGCAAATCAGCTTGTTTGTGAGGTTTTCTGGTGACGTATTTTGCCTCATTCAACGTTTTGTGCTCTAAGGTGACACTTTTATTTTTCTCAAAATCAGCCCAGTCAGAGTTAAAACGTCGCATTTAAATGAAGCACTATGGGATTCTTGTAGTATTTGGGAGAATATGAGTTTAAAATCAGAGTAAACTTTGTAAGAGTGACTTTTTTTTTTCAGTTTTGGCCTTCTAGCAGTTCTCACTGTGCAGAAAAGTCTAACATTTGTGGATTTCGTCTAAATCCTTTGAGCGTTTCCATTTCTTTTACAGGCAGAATCATAAACAAAAGTAAACTTGTAACACTCATTGTGATATTTAAATTTAGATTGTTTTATTTTGTTATCTCACAACTTTCAGTCCATACAACGTGATTCTAGTCCGCTGTCCTGGCAGAGGAGGAGTCCACTGAGGCTAATACAGATGTGTGCATCTGGAACAGAAGTGTTTACATCGCTCTATAGGGGGCGCTCGCTTTGACACCCCCAAAAGCATTCGTGGCACCATTTAATAACACATTTAAGTGCATTATTTTTAAAGTTTTACTCAAGTTTTAGGGTTTAGTGTAGATAACTATTGGTCACCATCTGAAATTTAAAAGTTAACGTCAACCATGTGGAAATAAATACATTTGAATATCCATCAGCCTCCTTTCAAAGCTAAAGGTACTCAAAAGATATTCCTTGATGACCTCCAGGATTTACACCCAAGCCTGCAGATGCATTTAACTCGCATGAAAGAAACACATCCAAATCCATAATTGCTAATGTTAACGTCCAAGCTTGTTGGACTCACATCTACGAATTTGAGAGTCATGTTTGGCAGGAAACAATAGATGCAGTCCAGAGCTCATTGGCCTCTCTCTGCCGTTAAAAAAATGAGTGATAAGAAACAATGTGCTCACAGTTTCTTGCGCCGTTACTTTAGCTGAAAAGTCGAGGATACGACCGGGCTGGCATCATTAATCCTGAAAAACATGTAGCTTTGAAAAGCAGGGCCTCCACTCCTCTACACGTTTGACATTTCACCCTCGTACAAGCGCTCACCATGAACTCCCCACTTGCTTGCTTTTCATATTCTGCCAGTTATGGTTTTATTATTCCAGCTCGAATGTTTTCAGCACTCGTGTATGGAAATGTGTTATTGAATTAGTGTAAAACAGGTATTGGAGTCCTTGGCAAAGGTAGCTGGTACATTCTTTGAGCAGTAATGAGAGGCAAACAGGAGTGCAGCTATAAAAACTGCTCTGCACAACATGTATGCACTCTCTCCTCTGGAGTGCTGACATGTATTGCCTTTGTGAGGTCGGGAAGGGTCAACTGCATACATGGTGACTGGAGTTTATCAAACTGTGTGCCGCACACTTAAAAAATAAAACATCTTTCATGGATTACGGGTGAAAGTACACAGAGGTGAGACCTGTGATCTCTTCCACGCGCCTGCTCTAGCAGGATAAAAAGCAGCGCTGATTCCCCGCTCATTGACAGAAAGCAAACCGCTATCTTCAAACACTTTAGGGGAAGCTGACGTGTTGCAGGGGCCCCCGCAGAGGTCACAGGCGTGGGAGGAAGAGGAGATGCATCTGTCCTTTCCTGACGGGCTGAAAAGCTTAGCTGCAAAATGTTGTCTCTGAATATCCACTGTCCTACTTCTGTAAATCCCCAAAGGCTGAGGAAACTTGAAGAAGCTGATAAACCAAACAGATGCAGGGGTTAAGAGGGTATACAGATGGGAAATTCCATTATTCATGTCATTATTCAAGCATGTGCTTAACATATGCATCCTGTACATAGCCTCGCATACGTTTGCAGATCTTCGCCACATCAGTGAGATGAAAGAGGCTTAAGTTGGGTGTGGGTGCCGCTGCTTTGAGACGTGTTCGTTTTACAGCATTTCATCCAGGTTCCCTCTAATTCTGACTCTCCCTTTTCCCAGATCACCAGGATTTGTGTGCTGCAGTGGATGGGGGCAGCTAGGAGATGAATGCCTGACACGTATGTACCACACACACACACACGAACATCAGCACGTCTCACAGCTCATGATAAAAGCCAGGTGTCTAATGTCACTTGTTTTTCTTCATCCAAGCTCTCTGTGAAGGCAATTTCACCTGCAAAGAGAACGAGGTGTGTGTCAGGCCAAATGAATGTCGCTGTCGTCATGGATACTTTGGAGCCAGCTGTGACACCAGTAAGTGTTTTTTTTTTTCAGCATTTCAGAAAATTACTTCAGAGGTCAAAGAAGACGTCTCTCCCTGAAAATACCCATTCATGAAAAACAAATGTGTTTCCACGTTTGACTCTTTAGCTAGTGCTCCTTTAGCTCCAGGGTCCACTTGGTTCAAGATTGAACAGTTTTCTCAAATACTGAAAAATAATGAACCTCCATTATATGGATAGAACCACTGGATCAAAACTAATAAGTCTGCAGCTCCTGTGACTTATCCTTTAGTGCCACTGACGGATGATTTTTTTTTGTTCTCGCGACAAGATACTTCCCCAGTCAAATTTGGTGATCTCATGTGTAAAGGTGCTTTTTGACCACAGGAACTTTCCCCAGGAACTGTGTGCTTTTCACCCAGCGAAACTAGGGTCTTAATTTAGTTCTGGGGTCATTGATTGTCCCTAAAAGTGGCCCTGCTTTGCGGTTAGTACTTCCCAGATATCCAGGAACTTTGCGGTACGAGCCCTTCGAACTGAACTTTTTCTGATTGTTGGGTTTTATTTCCCCTCCCTCCATCCACAATAAGATGACCCCCAGCTGTGACTGACTTGGTTTAATAACTCCTGAACAATGGTCTTCTTTGAGCCTGATAGTGTGAAAATGTCTCTGTCAGCTCCCAGTGTTACAGTTTAAAGAGTGACCCTGTAAACTGTAGACCTTCAGCTGAATGTGTCAGTGGATATCCAGTTTACAACAGCTGGTCAAAGAGGAAGTCTTGAGGTTTAAATTCTAGATTAGTTATATATGTGTGTCATATTCTCCTCATCAGATAATTATTTAAAGGCTGTTTGAGGAGGATGCATCCTGCTGGAAGTCGTCTGACCTTTTGAATCAGCTCAGACCAGTGACAGCTTTGCCACTAGCGCTTGTCTTTTTCTTTGTGTCGATTCAACAAATCCATCTGCAGTCCAATAAAGGACGATCAAAAACAGCACAGGCTGAATTTGCTTCATGCTAACAGGCTAAATGCTGTGCTGCACATGACTGCTAGCCTGTTAGCACAACTGTCTCATTCTAAGGTGTCATTTCGTGCTGAAGGTCTTTGTCTTTATCATACTGTCCTCTTCTGGACTGGTGGTGTGTTGCAAATCCTTTTTATTTTCCTTGATAAGTCACTGCCTTGATTTGGACATTTTTCCCAGTTTGACAAACAATGGACCACAGGAACCATGTATTTCCTGGAACCGTTGAAAAGAACCTTTGGCACACCATTATGTGAGCGATTGTCTGCTGGACGAATATTCACATTCATACCAGCTTCAGTTTTTGTGGTGGTGCTGGTTAACACATGTTTAGAACCATCCTTCATAATGTGAGGATTGATAAAGAATGGACCAAAACACCTGCATGTAAGCATTGCTTTTGTGAGTACCTAAACCTGAAGCACAAAAGAACCATTTTTAGAAATCGTCTTGGCATCTGAAATGAAGCCAGTAACAAAAAAGGCTGAAAGGATTTTTTTTTTTTACTCAGGCAAATGGCAAGCAGGTGATTTCAGTGAAACTAGTTTGATGGTTGAAACATGGGAAGTAAACGACTAATGCCAAGTTTGAAGTGGCTCAGTGTGAAAGTAATGGTCCCATTTGTAGTAAATTGGATGTTAACCAGCATGTACCTCTCATTGATGACACACTACCACAGCATAATGTCAGCAAGGATGATTTATTGTGTCCAACCTGTTATTCAAACCTGCACATTTAACTTTTGGCCCTGAAAAACCAAGATAAGGACAAAATACCAAACTCAGCAGGAGAAGGTCCAGACTGTTTTGACTGGTGTGGCCAAACTGGAGCTGGAGAAGTGTTTGCACATCAAGCATTCTACAACATTTTATATTCTGGTGAATTATTAGATTGTTCGTACTTTAGAAAGTAAAACAGTCAATTGGCAACATTCAGTCTTCTCAGTTTGAATCTTTCAGAACTGTCTGTTGAAACATAACCCAAATCATAGGCATAGCTCTTATCTCTGACAAGGCAAAAGACATCCACAGTTAAGAGTATTGATGTGCTCAAACAGATTTCTGTAGAGGCCATGGTCACCCCTGGATCTGTCACTGACACCCAAGGCTTTAAACTAGTGATCTAATAAGTAATCAGGGACTTTATGGCTTTGAAAGTCTTAGAAATGGCTCTTTATTCTTGTTGGAGAAGTCAGAAGGTTGTTTCCTGTTTTTAAATGACTTCCCTGTCTTTGAACAGAGTGCCCAGCCCAGTTCTGGGGCCCAGACTGCAAAGGCAAATGCAACTGTTACCCCAACGGCCAGTGTGACGATCTGACCGGCCAGTGTACCTGCAACCACAACCGCTGGGGACCAAACTGCGAGAATGCCTGCATGTGCCAAAAGGGCAAGTGTGATCAGGATACGGGTAAATGCACATGCCACCCTGGAGTCTGGGGCCCACAGTGCAACAACAACTGCTACTGCAGCATCAACTCCATCTGCGATGCCATGACCGGTCGGTGCATGTGCAGTCCCGGCTGGACGGGGAGGAACTGCGCGATCCAGTGCAACTGCAACAACTCCCCGTGTGACCAGTTCACAGGACGCTGCCAGTGCAGGGAGAGGCTGTGGGGCCCTCGGTGTGAACGGTACTGCCAGTGCATCCACGGCAAGTGCAACCAGGCGGACGGCTCATGTACCTGCACACCTGGGTACCGTGGGAAGTTCTGCAGGGAGCCGTGTCCTGCAGGGTTCTACGGTCAGAACTGCAGGAACAGGTGGGGGAAGAAAACTTGGCAGAGAGCAAACACACTATTTCAAACACACAGGAAATATGCAGCTTGAACAGATGTCTAATGTTTAACTCCCTTGTCTGATCTGCATTATAGTGCGGTTTTGTGGTTTGATAGGAAATAAGATTTGATATATGCTGCAGGTGATAACCCATAAAATATCTGAACATGATGCTTAATGGAGCAATAATAAAGTCAGATTTGGGAGTTGGTATTCACATTATCCCATAATCATCAGCCAGCATGAAAAAGCAATTCAGGTTAAGTGTTTCACCTTCCATGGGCTGAGCTGATCTCAGAGGACAGCGTTGCTATAAACTGAGTAGAAACAAAGTTCAGTGTTCTTTATCTCCCTCTTTAAACTTCAATTAGGGAAATGATACTTGGCATACAAATACAAACTCTGCTCCACATTTCTATAAAACACAGCGGAGATGGAGGGTTTTCATGGAAATAACATTAACTGTGACTAATCTGATTCTGTTGAACACAGGTGTGGACACTGCAAAGGCCAGCAACCCTGTAAGGTGACAGAAGGACGCTGCATTACTTGTGACAGAGGCTGGAACGGGACACGATGCGACCAGCTCTGCTCCAAAGGCTTCTTTGGCGAGAACTGCCAGGAGGTGTGTCCCACATGCAAGGACGGCCACCACTGCGACCCCATCCAGGGGAAGTGCTCTCACTGTAACCCCGGCTGGATTGGGGACAGGTAAGAGAAACACACCTAGCGCTTTGTAATTTTTCAAACTTATTAACATAACAGCAGCGTCTTTAACTAGTAGCCACTCTAATCTCTTTTTCCACACTGTGATAATGTCCATGACTCACTCCACTCAGCTTGAAAATAACCGTAATCAGTGCATTCCTTTCCTGTGTGATAGGTGCGAGGTGCGCTGCCCAAACGGCACATATGGCGAGAACTGCGAGAACAACTGCAGTCACTGCTTCAACGGCATCTGTCATGTTGTCACTGGAGAGTGCTTGTGTGACCCGGGGTTTTACGGGACCTAGTAAGTCACGAGACACCTCATACCTTCAAAATAAAGTCATGTTTATGCCCTCGGCGGCTTCGCGGTAGAAAAGCTTTCATATCATGTGTGTCACACTCTTGGGAATTGAAGAGGAAGCTTTTGTTTCCAGGCTTTTTTTTTTCTTCACATATGTAGAAGATAAAACTGGAATAGAAAGTAGGGAAACACTGATCCAAATTCACCCTTTATTGCTCTCTATTTTCTGCATTCATTGATTTGAAAGTTTTCAAATAGATGCTGAGGTTTTTTTTTCCCTTCTTGTGTTAAAGCTGCAATATGACCTGCCAACCTGGCCAGTATGGAGTGAACTGCAACCAAACCTGCTCCTGCAACGACAAAAACTGTGATCCTGTTTCTGGTGCTTGCTATCTCCGTAAGAAAATCTCCCTTTTTTTTTTCTTTAATAGAAACCATCTCTGTGTTATGGAAGAGGATTAGGGCCACTGAAAAAATATTAATAACATACAATAATTTTTATTATTATTATTATTATTATTCTAAGAAAAAGTCAGACCTCAGAGTTCTGACTTTAATTCCGACTTCAATGTCAGAACTCTGACTTTTTTCTTAGAATAAAAATAAAAAACAAATAATTGGACATGTTTTTTTTTTTCCAGTGGCCCTAATCCTCTTCTGTACTATGTTTATGACCCCATTAAAAGTTTTGTTTTTGTTTACCAAAACTGTCACAGACCAGTCTTATTCTAAAAATTGTACTTCTTCAAGACAAAAACAGTAATTTCATGCCTTTACTACATGTTCAGCAAAGACCTATTTGTCCGAATCACCAGATGCCATGAGTGCTGCGTGTGTGTAAAACGTCTCATAGTTGGCTGTACACTCCGGTTAGCAACAAACACATCTATTCAGGTCAGTGTTTGTAGCGGGAGAGTTAGTGTAGTGAGGCCTTGATAGTGTTTCCAGACCCAGACCGGTGTCCTTTTTATGGCTGTGTTTGTTGGCCCTGTTCCTGTCCAGAGAGAGAGAGAAGGAGAGAGAGGAAGAGAGAGGAAGGAAGAAATAACGAGGGGGATGGTAAATATATAAGAGGAGAAGAAGACGTTTGAACAGAAACAGAGGGAAAGAGAGTACAGCAAACTGTTTTTGAAACGTTTTTATGGAGAACACAAAGTACTTTGACAAGCAGACGTGATTGGCTGGGGGAAGCAAGTCAGTGATGTTGTGAGACCGTGACACTTCCACCTGATCCTCCCCTCAAATCATTTCAGTCTTTAATCCAGCTGTGAGCAATGACAGCATGCAACGCCCAGGCTGTCCAACAGTCCATCTCAGACCACAAATACACACAGCACACAAAGTGAGGACTCTGTGTTTGGTAGATTATTTCTTTGCTGTAAGAATTCTACTTGGTGATTAATTTTATACTGTTGAAAAAATTTGCCACATCATCTCTGCCAATGCCAAACAGCTTGTTCTGCCATCGACTCTTGTTCGGTGGATTAGATTATTGAAGTCTGAAGAAACTTCATATATTGGCAATTTAACAACTTATTCAGCCTTATGGGACCTGAGATGAGCTCCTGCAGTCTGTTCTGAGTCTTCTTGCCATATCATCCAAAATCTGTAGTACACAGCCTACAGTTCCTAAGTACAGGACGGGGAAACGGTCTTCTTTGGATGTCGTCTTCTTGGGACGCCCACTTTGCAGCCTGTCTCTAACATCCCCCTGTTACATGGGACTTAGTCTTCGCTTTGGAGGTGGTACCAAGGCTCACTCCAAACAGTGCTGAAGCCTGATTTGGTGCCCTACCTCACAGGCTCGATCCAGATCAGACAAACGTGGCATACCGATTTGAGATGCAGCACCTGGGGGTACCAGGTGCTCAAAATAGGAGCAGAAAAAAAAACTGTTCAGGTTAAGAACTGGCACATTTTTTCGTGGGCCAACAAACTCAGCTCTGCTGCTCATCCCACAAATGCATGTTCCTTACAAATGTGGCTCCATTTAAAAGGGAAACAAAAAGGCTTTTCAACAGTATAAGATTTGTTTTCAAGGAGCACAACAAAGTAATGTACTGAACGTAAATTTCCTGATTGGCAGCACTTCTGGGCATGGGCTTTGCTGTAGTCGTTCACAGGTGTCTGATGTGTTATGTCATGTTTGACTGATCCGGACAGGGTTGGTGCGATAGGGTGACTGGTGTTCTGTGAAACCAAGTTGCAGCTTAATAAGAGTGGGCCTCAGGACCGACTCCAAAGTGAAGGCAAAGTGCAATATAACAGGGGATGGTAGAGACAGGCCATGAAGTGGGCATCCCAAGGAGACGACACCCAAAGAAGACCATTTCCTCATCCTGTTGGCACTTAGAAACCCGTAGACTTTCTTCTACAAATTTTCAGTCAAGCAACAATATTGCTGATTGTTCTCTGCCCAGCCAATTAAACTTCAACCATCCAATCCATAAAAGCAACAGCAAGGAAAGAGTCAGTGGCAGAATGAGCTGTTTGGCATTGGCAGAGAAGATTTGGCAGTTTTTTCATGGGTGCAACCCACAAACTCAGCTCTGCTGCTCATCCTACAAATTCATGTTTGTTACAAATGTGGCTCCATTTAAAAGGGAAACAAACAGGCTTTATAACAGCATAAAATTTATTTTCAAGACTCATTATTACAACAAAGAAATAATCTACCAAACCCAAATTGCCCTTCCTTTTCTAGTAAGTTCACTTTACTTTCCTTTGGTGTCATCAGTCCTTGCAAGCCGTCCAAACTTATGCAATGCAGCGCTTATCATCTGTGGGGTGTCTCCCACTTAAAGAAGGAGGGGTGCTAATAAATCATTGATGATCTATGGTTGAGGGGGGGCGTCGTCGTAAGGAAAGCAGAAGTGAGGGGAGGAGGTTGCTTACAGGAAACAGCAGAGAGAGGGTAAGTGGCCCTCACATCTTGAGGCAGATTAGATTAATGGCGAATAATTTGCGGTGAATTTCAGTCCGTTGCAGTTTCATTTCCTGAGAGATGCTTCACGTCCAGCAGCAATTAAAAATCGATTGTTAATGCACCGCTTTGCTCCATCTTTATTATCCAGGCTTCATTTACTATCACATTAATAAAGATCACACTCAGATGTCTTAATCCTCTTTTCAATTAATTTGAATAGTAAATCATGGTAACCTGCAGTGGGCCAAGGTCTGAAGTGTTAGTGATGACAGAGAGAGAGAGAGATTTGTTGAAACTGGCGTTCAGAGTCGTGTGGCACACCCAGAATTCCCTGCATCTCGCCTTTCAGAGCCCAACCAGCGGATGGGTGTGATTGCGGCTGGAACCCTGGTCTCCTTTCTGCTGATTGTCCTGCTCTCGCTGCTGTGCTGCTGCTGCCTGTGTCGACACAAAGACGACCACAAGTGAGTGACGATCGGTGTCTTCGCCTCAGTGGTGCATGATGGGGGCTTGGGGTTTGTGAGAGTAGGCTTTTCAGTTTTTTCAGTCTTTCTAACAGGTACCAGGATGTTGAATGAATAAATGCAAATCATTTGTATTTTAAGTACTTATTTTAGGTGTATTGACGTTACAGTGTGAGTAGCAATGTGAGCGGCCCACAGGCCCCAAAAAGAGGCATGGGGCCAGGTTTAATATGCCTCTTTTGAATGATTTATTTAGATTTCCATGGCGTCATCCTTTTCAATCCTCACCAAGACAACTCTCTCTCTTTCTTTCTCTCTCTTTCTCTCTCTGTCTACCAACAGCAAAAAAGCAAAGCGGATCCTGTGTGGACGATTCAGCCGCATCAGCACTAAACTTCCCCGTATTCCACTGAGGCGACAGAAACTGCCCAAAGTCGTCGGTAAGCCCCAAACTCTCACTCACATCCCACCGCAGTGCTGCCAGAAGCTGCTGGAGTTTATGTAACCATCCTCTCTGGTGCTTGGAGAACACAGGCTGTTAAAGAAACATCAACCTGAGCTCTTCGTTAGGAGTGAATGCATGATTGGATGTTTGGGGGGGAGTGCACACATTATTTCTGGAAGTGCAAGTAAAGATTTGGAGAAGCAACTTCTTGACTGAAGTAGAAATGAGAAATTCAGGCTCTGAAGAGTTCTCACAGTAAAAAAAAAGTTAAATGCATACCTCTGAACGAACCTCAGAGGCAGGGCCAGACACAGGCGTAACATGAGTGTCTTTACTGGACGATAAAAGGATTTAACAAACGTATTTGTTATTTGTCGAGCAGTGAAGGAGGAGAGTTTGTCGTGAAGTGCAGAGACTCTGCAGCTATATTCACCAACTTTTTTAGACTCCTCTGGCGACTCTTTTTCACAAAAGCCACAAATCTAGACAGTTTTTCTGGAGTTTTGAGACTTTGACGTGAAAGCTCTCATAGATCTTATTCTTCTCAATGAGCAGCGGGTGCTGCCAGGGGCCCCTCCCCCTGTTCCCAACCACTCAGACGCTGACAAGTCCTCCTCGCTCACACATCAGTCCCTCCCAGCTGCAAATGCAAATGAATCATGCATGTGCATGTCTCTTCTAAATCCCAATCCCTTGTAAAGGATGAAGGTCGTTATTTTGACATTAAAAAAAAGGAAGTTCATTTGCAGTTCTAAACACATTTACGTTGTTTTTTACTCAATTTTTGTCTCTCCAATGACTTTATTCCTCAAATCAACTCCATAGCTGTAATTCTTTCAATGTTTAAAAGCAATTTAAGAACAGGTTTCAAGAGGAGTCAGTAATGGACAGCGAGGAGGATGAAGCTTGTTCCACATGTGATTTTGGAGCAGCAGTAGAAGAATCTCCTCTGAGCTTCTCTTTTGACCTTGGTACCTCCAGGAGCATAAGGGTGAAGGAGCTCAGAGAGGTAGGACAGGGTCAGACCATTTAAAGATTTAAAACAAATAAAAAGTGGAGGGAGGCCAGGATGGGAGTAATGTGCTGCCTCTTACGTACTCCAGTCAGGAGGTGAGCAGCTACATTTTGCATCAACTGGAGACGTGCGGAGGAGGACGGACTGACTGCCTGACTCCTAAATAAAGTGTGTTACAGTAATTGCAGCTGAGATGTGACAAAGGCATGGATGACTGTTTCAAAGTGCTTTTGTTGCCATCTGTCTAATCTGAAAAAAGCTGGAGCAGGGTCCATGACAATAACATGCAAACGCTCCATTTAGCGACTTCTGGGGCAGCCAACGGCTACTTTCTGTACAGATGAGTTGGCAACACTGGTTTAGTGCCTGTGATGGAGAGCAGAGCAAGAAAAAGTACGACTTCAGCAGTAAACTGGGAAAAAAAAGCTGTAAACTAATTTGAAAATAGCTTCTGATTTTTTCAGTTTTCCCACTTTGATTGCTTTTCTGGCGCTCTCATCACTTTATCTCGATGTCAATCGAGAAAACACCACTTACTGTCTCTCTTTTTCATCTTCTCTCACAGCAGCAGCTTCTTGCTGAAAATAACAGCATAGATCTGTTTCTTTTTTACAAGTTTTTGGTACGATTGAATGTAAAAATGACAAAATGTTTAGTCTTAAAAGCTAATGGTTTTGAAAAGTATTGATTATGTCAAGAATTTGAGTCTTTAACAGTGTTTTCTGTTATAATTTTATCACTGACGTCAAGTTTTCACCATCTTTTGTCTGTTGTGTTTGACATGCATTGACACAAACACTCAGATCTCACCTGTCTGTATGTTATTGTCGGATCCTTTAAGGCTGGGATCATTCCTAATGTTTGCAAAGCAGAGCTCAGAGGTGAAAACGAGAATCGATCAGTTACTCACATTGGATGAATTTAAGTAACAAGCCTGTTCTGAAAGGTGGATTTGCTGAGAAATGTGTTAAACTTTGGGTCCAAAAGTGAAGAAAAATGTCAGAAAAATCTCTTACTTTCCACCTTTGTTCCACGTCATGACGCTGAGTGACACATTAGACTTCGGATGGCGCTGTCAGTGATTATATAACGTTTGCGGTTCTCTCGGCTGTCGATGTTTCTTGGTGTCAGAAGAGGCAGTGACAGCAGTGAGTGTCAGTCAGAGTGAGCCTTCTCCTCCAGCGCTACCTCAGTCTGCTTTTAGACGATGAATAGGGTTGAAAGTGTATGGTGGCTGCCAGGCGAGTGTGGGGTTTCATTTGAAAGGAATGCACTGGTTTTAGAGCCCCTTGTTTTTCTTGGCACCCTCAAATGCCATGTGTTCACATTATTACAACCCTTAACTGCCCCCCTCACATTTTCTTACTTACTTGTTTCCATCGACTTCTTCCTTGAGAAAACTTTTCTCGGGCTGAGGAGGCCGTGTTATTAAAAGAAGGCCCGTGGTTGTCGGGGGGCCCGGGTGGTGCTGAGTGACAGGCTATCAAAGGCCGCACTGTTTGGGTGGATGCTGCTGCTCCATGTGGAGGTCTCGTGGTCAGTGACAGTTCTGTCTGTGACCCCCGTCTGTTTTTTTTCTTTTTTTTAATACAGCAGACAGAAGAGACATGCTGGTCATTCACAAGGAGCCACATTCAGTTAAAAATAAGGACGTCCTGATGAGCATGTTTGGCCCCCGATCCCCATCAGATTTTTTTGTACTGAATATCTACCAATACCAGTCCTGATCCAGTTTTTGATTTTGATGATACTTGAAAATAAAATCATAAACTTTTTCCATTTCATTGGTTCAGCTGCTTTTACTGTAAAAATCGTTTTTTTACATGCTTTCCTGTATGTGACCACTGAACTTTTGTGCATGCAATACAGCACGCTTAAAGCCGAGGATATCACAGTCGCACATGTGGCTGTTTGATTGTTTTCACTTCTAGCTTGAACTCTTTCGACACCACTGACATTTAAGCTAATGCTAACAGACAGTCCTGTGTTTGTTTATTTTGACCCTTTTGTCTCTGGGGAGTTACTGTAGGACACTGTAAAGTGGATTTTATTGCTGTTCCTCATCAGTGTTTGATTTATTAATAGTTTATTATTTCAACCTCAAGTTTACAAAGTTTTCCAAACTAAGATCGCTCAGTTATATTGATGCATCAGCATTCTGCAGTAAATTGCGCTCAGTGATGGTTAGAGCTGGGTAAAGGGAACCATTAACCGGTAGTTAACAAATTTACAACCTCAATTCCGATGAAGTTGGGACATTGTGGTAAATGTAAAAAGAAACTGAAAACAATGATTTGTAAATCCTGTTTAACCAATATTCAACTGAATACACTACAAAGACAAGATATGTATTGTTCAAACTGATAAACTTAATTGTTTTTTGGCAAATATTCACTTATTTTGAATTTGATGTCTGCAACACGTTCCTAAAAAGCTGGGACAGGCTCATGTTTCCACTGTGTTCATCACCTTTCCTTTTAACAACACTCAATAAGTGTGAACTGAGGACACTAATTGTTGAAGCTTTGGAGGTGGAATTCTTTACCATTCTTGATTGATGAACAACTTCAGTTGATCAACAGCCCGGGGTCTTTTAGTTTAGTTTAGTTTAGTTTAGTTTAGTTTAGTTTAGTTTAGTTTAGTTTAGTTTAGTTTAGTTTAGTTTAGTTTAGTTAAAAGGGAACAGTGCAATTTCATAAAACACATGGTTAAAGAAGCCAGAATTAGCCAGAAGGCGAGTTTTCATCTGTAGTAAAAAAAAAGGCAATAAAATTACATTTAAAAAAGAAGACAGGAAAAGAAATGAAGAGAGAGGGGGAAAAAAAGCACACGTACAATATAATACATATGTGAACACTTACTATACAACTGAGAGAAAATACAACATCACAACATTTTATCACAACATTAAACATCACAACAGGCGTATCTTTTACTGTCGGCAGCTGTAAGTGTTGATAAGCCACATTTTCAATTTTTTTTTGTGAAGGCCTTGTATGTTGAGAGCAGTTTATCCTCCTCAGGTACTGAGTTCCACACACTCGTGCTCCTTACTGACCAGGCCGATGTACTGAAAGTGTTCCTATGCAGAGGAATTTAACACTCACCTCTGACAGAGCCTCCTCTGACACGCTCAAGGCTGTTTATTTGGTTTTGATGATATTATGGACTGTAGATAATGAAATACATCAATTCTTTGCAATTGTACGTTGAGAAAAATTGTTCTTAAACTGTTGGACTATTTGCTCACACAGTTGTTCACAAAGTGGGGAACCTCGCACTCATCCTTGCTTGTGAACGACTGAGCCTTTCAGGGATGCTCCTTTTATACCCCATCATGACACTCACCTGTTTCCAATGAACCTGTTCACCTGTGGAATGTTCCAAACAGGTGTTTTTGGAGCATTCCTCAACTTTCCCAGTCTTTAGTTGACCCTGTTCCAACTTTTTAGGAACGTGTTGCAGGCATCAAATTAAAAATGAGTGAATATTTGAAAAAAAAAAAAAAAAACTCTATCAGTTTGAACAATAAATATCTTGTCTTTGTAGTGTGTTCAGAGTTCTTATTTATGGTTTACACATCCTGACTTAATTGGAATTGAGATTGTACAAGATTTATGGAATTGATGAAGCACATGCATTTCATCACCACTTATCAGTTTCTGACGGTAACGTGCACAATATACAGCATCACAGTGCCAGAGCCTGTGATGTTGTCCCATCACAGCACACGTGGTGCAGCATGTCACAACATCATGAGACAATTACCATTGCGGACCGCAACAACCGCTCTAAAGTTGTGCAAAGCTTCGCACAGAATGACACAAGCGAGGATTTCCATTGGTTAAGACAGTAACTTCAGCATGGTGTGAGTTTGAGTGAAGGCTCTGTCTTTGATGTGCTCTGGTCTTTGTCACAGCTGTAATAACCCTATCTCTAGTTAAAGATGGTGTTTTGATTGGAAGCTCCTGTGAGGAACTCTCGGTTTGTGTAGAATTTGATGCCCCCTGTGGGTTGAGAAGTACATGTCATCACTTTCCTGTCCTGCCTGTTCATGTCAAGGTTTAATTTTCTCTCAAAAACCTGCACCCTGATCTCTTTACCAGTGCCACTCACTGCTGCATAAAGTGAGGCTGTTTCTTCATCTGGACAGCGACCCCCTTTCAGGTGTTAAAAGTTACAATGTAGAATTGCAGATGGCCCAGTGGTCTAGGTCGTGCTCCATGAGGTTAGACCTCACACAGGTGGCCTGGGTTCAAATCCAGTCCGTGTTCCTGCCTCGCTAGGATTTTTTCCATTAAAAATAGTCCCCAGACCACCATCATTCCCTCTTCTATGTCCTCTTCCATGTTGTGTTTGGTGTTAGCCGTTTGCTGCTCTGTTGCTATGTTTCTTCTTCTACGTTTTTGTAGATCACGTTTGGTTAGGGGAGATTTCTGTCTTGGTGGAAGAGATTCTAGATCGGTGTTGGGACAGATTGATTATGTGTGTGGTGAGCTCTGCTGAGATTATCGTAGCACACCACACACAGTACGATCAAAACTAATCAGTGTCTGATTTTCGATCTTCATGTGTGGGCCCTCTAACAGATAAAATATCTCTTCAGATTTGGAAAATCCTACCCCGCTTTAATCAGGTCGCACTCCATGAGGTGGGATAATTAATCAGGCCGATTATAGTGTATCACCGATAAATCATTATTGGTCAAGATGTAACTGATGTATTAACTTTTTTGCTACATGGAGGCTTTGTCGCTCTGTCTCCAGTCCTAAAAATTAGTGGCTTTTTTTTTTTTGGTCCTCCAGCAGTTTTGGGATCCAGAGAATTTATAAATTGTGCAATGGTCTTTGTAAGATAAATAGAGATTGATGCAAATCTTTTTTGCATCAATTTTTTTTTTTTTTTTATACAGTTTATATCCTGTGTATATCATCGTTCTTATTTCATATGTCGGCTGATATATTAGATATCCCTCCTTTTTTTTAGCCTCCAGTATCGGTATCAGTATCGGTATCGGCCCAAAAAACTCAAATCAGTCAGGCTTTTAAGAGAAACCATCGTTTTAATACTGACAGTTTCATTTGCTCTAGTAGTTCATAAATGGGCGTGAAGAGGCAGTAGCAGCAGTTTCACTTCCAGGTGAAAACGACTTACAAGAGCTATAAGGTTCAGCAATAGTTTTAACCCATAAAAGCCTGAACTGTCCAAAAGTAGTCAGAAAATTCTATTTCTGTTTTTCTCTGTTTGTTGACCCCTTAAACACCCCCCCCCCCCCCAAAAAAAAAAAAAAAAAAAAAAAAAAATATTGCTATGTCATTTTGTTTATGATATATTTTTTGTATCATATTTGATAAATTGGGTGATTTTGTCAACTTCTCGAAAATTAGCAATGCTTTTCCAGAAAAAAAAAAGTCTGGATAATTTCCTTAGAGCAGCTGTTTTGAAAAGGATCAAAATACAACTTCAGCTGCCTGAAGTGAAATAAAAATCCTCAAGTGGGTGGAATACTTTTTTAATAATCTTTCTAAACAGGTTTTTAATGAACATTTTAACCATGATGGTGACACAGAGGTCTTTATACTCGTGTATCAAACACTTTTTTTCTGTTTGGCACTAAAGGGTTAATGGCTAAGTAATGCACGCTTTGTCTCCTGAAGGGCTCGTATTCAAATGTTTGTATTTTTTTTTTTTACTGGAGAATGAGGCTCATGTTTCATCAGCAACGCTGACACACTGAGGGAATGACAGTCACTTTCATGTTTCAGTATTAAGTTGATGAATTGATCCATTGACAGAAATTTAATGTGCCTGCTCAAAGCTAATGTATTATTGGGAGTTATTCATCCAGACATCCTTAGATTCCCTGTTTTTGCCTGTTCCATGTCGTCGTAAACACAATCTTTGTTCAGCTGGACTGACGATCTCACCACTGGCTGCCGTCTCTGAGAACTTGTGGTTGAAATCTTCGTCTCCTTTCTGACATTTATAGATTGAATGATTGATGGGTTGAAAAATAACGTTGCTCAAATTGTTGCACGGCGCTGTCTGTCGTTCTGAACACTGTAATCTGACTCTGAGAAAAAAAAAAGCCTCCACTGAAGTCATTCTGCTGTGGAAGGAGTTAAAACATGATGACCTGATTTCTTTTCCATGTCTGAGCAGCATGTGCTGTCTCACTTATCCAGCTGACTTCTTTTTTTTTTAAAGCTTGAATCCATCTCAATTGTGACTCAGTCATAATACAAAACTAGGACAGAGTTGTCTTTGTCTGAGCAGAGCGGGATATTAATATGCTTGTTCGGGGAGAGCTTGACCACGTGCAGTAATGTGCCAGAAGCATGAAAAGCAGCACCATGCAAGTTAAATTGACCCTTTAAAACATCAGAAAAGATTCATTCACTTCCAGACATCGAACAAGACGATCATGCACCAGTTAAACTCAAGAAGAGACCCCAGTGCCTTAAAATCTTTGACTCCTCTGGCTTTCCCAGTTTGTCTTCTCTAAAGTGTTGTTTCTCTGCCACAGAAGCGCGGTCTGCCAACATTTAGAAACTCTAACCGGAGCTACACAGTCCTGCACACACACATACACACATTCCAGAGGGGGCCCGATGGGGCTGGAAACAGGAAGTGGTCAAATTTACCCCAGCCCGTGTCAGAACTGTGATTTATCCACACCAGGGTCAGTAGCAACAGATGTGGCAAGAAAATGAAACAGGAACGAGGGAAAGACAACATTTGCTCGTCTGTTAGCATGGTTAGCCTCAGAGAATTAGCCACATGAGCAGGCTGTCACCTTTTTTTTTTTTTTGCACTTATTTGCTTTTAGTTCAGATTCCATCAAAGTGCATTTGCTCTATGTTTTGATCATCCTCTGCATCCAAATGTGAGCAGAACTTTTTTAACTCTGTTTTTTTATTCAAAATCTTATTATAACCTTCCTGCACAACTAATATTACACAAGTGGGGAGCAGCTGTTTTAGATAAATGTGGGCTACAGTCATCTTTATCATTTCATACACAAATGAACATGATAGTTGTTGGGTTTATTGGCTCTGATGTGGTCCTCCTGGATGCCATTCCCTCTGCTGTATTTGTGTTAGACTCTGCATGTAATCCTGTAACCCTAACACATGCTATTTCAGGCTGAAACATATTGTTTCTTCTTTTCACTGGCGAGCAGCATCCCCTTTCTCAGCCCAGCTTTCCACAGCTGGACCAGACATTTGAACTAGCAACCTCCTGGTCCCAGCCAAGCTCAGGTCTGCCGCAGGTCTGTTAATGCATCCCCCCACTGAGCAACTGTGGTGGCGGAGCTGTGCAGCTGGGACGTGTCAATAATGCCCTGTTGTGTGTTTGGCCTCCATGTAGGGCGGGACCACAGATTCATCCAGTCTGCAGAACAATCTGCCCCACTAGACCCTCAGTCTGGAGGGAGCAGCTTTCAAGGGCAGCAGTTGTTCAGGGCTGCATACAAGTCATGTCACAAAATGCCCATGTGTTAGCTTGTTGACAAACTTAACTGAAGGCTTTGCATAGGCTGGCTGCTCCACATTCCTCAGTCTCCCAGAGGCCCTGCAAAACAGAGAAGCGAGCACAGACTCAGGTTTAGTCATTTATTTATCCTGTCAGTCATTTCAGATTACATATTAGTACTTACTCGCCTGTGGATGGGTTTTTCTGAGCTCTTTATGCATAATTTAAAGTAGGCTTGGGCAATAAACCGAAAATTTACCAATACCAAAATTTACAACAATAATTGGCGTCATTTTGCCCACATCAAAATATTCAGTGTTTCAAAAAAAAAAAAAAAGAAAAAATGAGATTATCTGCACCAAAATTTATTTTTAGGGCTCAAGCCCAACAACAGGGTCGGCGAGGACTCTTTTGTAACCCTAGTGTCTTTTTTTTCTTTCCTGTGCGAAACCCCAAATTTTGTGTCTTCAGCATTCCCCAAAACTCACCGAATTTGCCACACGCATCAGGCCTAGTACAACATGATTCAGCATGCAGTTATTCCTAGACCTACAGAAAATGCTCTTGCACCAACTTCCCAAACCCAAACAGGAAGTCAGCCGTTTCAATTTGAAATTACAATAGCCCAATTTAAAGGTTACCTACTAAATGAATTCATCTGAGGTCTTTTTTTTTGTTTGTTTTTTGTTACGACTCCAAAATTGGTTTGTGTCTTGTTCACACAACGAGGATGAAATGTTACAAATGGATTTCTCCCACCTCAAAGATTGTGTTTTTGGTGCTGCATCAAAATCTGATGTCTTGCCATGAAACAAGAAGTCATTGCAATTCATTCTCATAAGGCTGAATCTGATTGAAATTTTGTAGAAATGATCAAGGTCCACCTCAAAGCACATCTATAAGCTAATTTTTCTGCTGGCATAGCGCCACCCTCTGGAACAACCTGCTACTACCTTTAAAAAATATTGTCCCATTCACACCAAATTCAGCACGTCGTATCATAGTCCCACTTTGAACCCATCTCCATGAATTTGGGTGATGGGAGTAGCACCACTTATTGGACACAGAAACTTTTCTTGTTGTCATGTTTCAAAAATTAGATCTATGTAACCACAAATAAATATATTACCTCATCGCTTTTCACCCTGGGAAAAGTTTTCTTGAACAAAGAAAAGTAGTGTTAAAAAGATGATCTGCTCTCCAAAACAAATGCATATCATGACAACAGTAAGTGGCTAAAAATGCTCATAGGAAACGGATTGTGAAAAAAAACATTACCAATTCTAGCCAAAGGTTTTCACTGCCTTCATTGCCAAACAGACAATGCAAACATCCCTTTTAATGTGATTAGTCCATTACACTCAGACGAAACTGTTTTCTTTGATAAGAAACACAATCAGAAACTTTTGCCAAGTCTGAATGTAGATGAATTTCATCTTTAGAAATAGCAACTGGCATTATTCTTGTAAGCAGGATATCCTAAAATATTCACATAAATGGTTTGTTTGGATGGAATTCCCCCTCTATACTTATCAAAACACTTGATATTATCGGCTTTTTCCTCTTTCGCACACATCTGTTCTGAGTTATTGTGGACATGTTGCACCTGTGTTGACATTATTCATCCTAAGAGTAACACAAAGTCAGAATTTTTGGAGAACAGTGGTTTGACATCAGTGTAGTCCTAAATATAAACCTCTCTCTGGAACAGATCTTTAATCTGAGGTGGTAACTTCTGTTAAAAGCTATAATTTGAACAACGAGATGAAGCACAGCTGCTTCAGAGAAGAAAAACAAAGTGCGGTCCTTTGTACAAACATGTCAGTACACAAAAGAACTCTGTGGCACACACACATTGACCCAATTCAGATTGGACGATGACTAAAACAGGCTGTTGTTTGAGAAAGTTTCATGATGTGAGGCAGACAAGCAGACATGGAAAGCAACAGAAAAACACTGTATCAGTTTATGATGGAACATAAAACAGACATGTTTGCAGTTGTCAAATGGTGATAGGACAGATACACATCATCTGGTACAGATATTTAAATGTCTGTAAACCAAGAAAGTGCTTCTACATGTCACCAAGTCTGCAATTATGTCTGTAGGTCTCTTTAGAGCTGCCCATCTATAAGTTAGAGTCAAAGCACAACAGCTGAATCAAGTTTTTCCCCCTGGCAAAGCTCCTGGCACAGTTTAAGGGGAGTTCTCCAATGCAGAGTTTATCTGAGGTCTAAACAAACGCATGGACCCATGTGTCATCGGGCATGTAAACAGGAGCATCTGATGTGGTCGCTCATGTCGAGTTAACGCCCAGCAGAGTTCAGGCCAAAACTGCACTCTTCACGCCAGATGGGAAGATCAGCCGCAAGTATCCCCCAGAAACCACAGCTGTCCTGAGACTGAAGGGTCAGCAGAATGCTGCAGTGTCTGGAAAGCGGGGGTGGGGGATTCGTGAGAGAAAGAGAGAGAGAGAGAGAGAGGCAGACAGACAGGGAGAAACACTGCTTGGTCTGCCCATTATTGACATCGTCAAAGAACCTTGAAATGAGCCGTTAGGATCAATAATTTGCATGTAGACATTGATGTACTACATCAGGGGTGTCCAAACTTTGAGTTTGTGAAAATGATCAAGGGCCAGAAGCTCTTGCTGACATTTTTATTAACCATAAAATTAACAATGTCATGAATGCTACATTTGATTTTTCTAAGTGTGCTCAAACATCCTTGTGCCGTCAATACAGACTTGCTACTTAAATCAAACCTCACCTTTCCTTCACTTGTCTCCTGATACTGGATGATAAGTGGTCAGTTTTCTGCTTTTGACCAAAGAAAATGTTCTCCATCAGAGGGCGATATGGGCAAAATATGTCAGGATATTTTTATGGCAGAATGAGGATCTGGATTTAATCAGGATTGGGGTTCTTTATGATGTTTTTAAGACCTGTCAGTCAACTCAGCCATCCTCTTATATGGGGCAAATGCATATGTTTAATGACTCTGAAAACTAAAAAAGTTTCAACGATTGGAGCTAAGCTAACCCCAACTGTTTTGATGCAGGCTGTAAATATGTTTTGGTTTTTTTTGTTGTTACTGTAAAGATCTGCTTTTTTTTGGTTTGTTGTGGATGTGGTTTCTGGTCTTTCTGCAGTCAGCCTAAAGCTGATACTTGAAGAACTGTGGGTTTTTTAGCACTTCTGCATATGGTTCATATTTTTAGACCAGGGGTTGCTGCTTGATTTGAAACTGTGAAGTAGTAATTCGCTGCTGTGTGATATCCGGATTCCTTAACTTTGTTGGATGATTTGGCCTACACAACTCTCCCATCATGCAATGTTGCTTTGCTGGCCCTGCCTATCTGTTGTGGCAGGGAAAGTGGATTTACAGTCAACAAACAAAACACTCCGTCTTTGCTCATTATGGCTGTATTTATGTTACTGGACTTTGAATATAAAGTGGAGTGAACGTGTTGATGCTGGTCAGACATGGCTCACTGCACTCTGACCTGCATCTTGATTTTGATGATTTAAAGGCAATCAAAACTCTGAAACTTCTAGGTAAATGTGCTTTCTGAAATAACAGCAAAGGAGGAAATGACTACTGGTAATGTAGAAGTAACAGGAGAAGGTAGGATGAGGTTTTATTTAGGATATGGTCAGCCAAAAAGGTTAGAGTGGTAAAAATAGGAGAGGACCAAGCACAGAACCCTGAGGGGTGCCTTATGACAGAGGAGCAATTAACAAATAGTCAAAAGGTAGAAGTTTACATACTCCTCCCATGTATTAAGATGATAACCATATCTCTGGTAGCTGTATTTACCTTTCAGTGGTCAGGGTCTTTGTTCACTCACATGCAAAACGCAGACTCATTTAAACCAACACTTTCTACAACTCGGCAGCAGTTCAGAGACTGAGTGAGAACAGACTGTTGTTCTTGTAACATGGTACAATACCCTCTGGCTGACCTTTTGGCTTCTGCGTTTGTTTTCTGTTCTCAGTAGCTCACCACGACCCAGAGAACACCTTCAACTGCAGCTTCATTGAGCCCCCGTCTGTGGCCGAGCAGCTCCCCCCACCCTCCTGGTCATCCCAGGAGTCTTTCTCTTCCTTTGAGAGCGGAGACGAGGGGCCAGTTTACTGCGTGCCCCATGAAGGTGAGTCATCGTAAGAATAAATAAACAGTTTAGTTATCTGGAATGACGCATGTAAATCTCAATCTGTCCGTGGCATAAAGGAGCCTTTTCACACACACATACATACATGCTGATAGGCTCGAAGTCCCCAGTGTGACCGCTGACTGACTCACCCAGTTCTGTAAATCTCATTATGGAGATAGCCTCTTTATCATGTGCCATCTAAGTCCAGGTTTTGCTTGGAGGACGAGGGAAGTATAAACAGGAAATGGAACGGTCAAGTCAGCACATGGCTCAAATCCAAACAGTGACTAACTCCTTGAAGTTTGGTGGAAAACACCGATTTCATCAGTTTCTATTCTGGAAGTCTGACAGTGCAGGTCAGGTCTTGTTTTGAGGGGATTTTGTGTGTGTGTTGTACGATGGATGGATATTTTACTTCTCGCTTCACAGTTCAGCTCTCATCCTCTACGTGGGTCAAAGGGTTTCAAATTGATTTCTAAATCTTTACTGTCAACATCATATAAAGATTTGGAAGCAGAGTTTCTCTGATAGGATCTGTTACATTAGAGCCACTCCAGCTCAAAGTATGTGTACACAAATGAGCAATTGAAGTGGCACTGATAAGCTTGGTCTGGTCTTCTTACAGATAAAAACAATGAAATGCAGCTGTGAATGCCACTGTTATAACTTAAACTCATGCAGTCTGTTTTTTTTTTGTTTGTTTTTTTTGTTTTTTCACAGCATTTTAATTAATTCTCTGACATTGTACGGTCATTTTTGTTTAGAAAGTGTAAATACAAGTCTTTAAGGAGTAAAATATCTGTGAGCACTTTATTTTTTATTTATGTCTTTATAAAAGCACTAAGAGGGAAATTTTATTGATTCTGAAATAGTCATTGTGACAAGGTTGGCTATTTCTTTATATGCTTCTCTGCTCTTTGAAAGCAAAAGAGAAACTCTGGGGTTATAAACCGGTATATCCGTTTACCTTTTTTCAGCTAACTAATGCTTATGTTGTGTTAAGTTACAGTTGATTTTACATTGCTTAAAATTAATACACCATGACGTTACTCTGAATTGAGGAAGTTCTGATTTGCTTGTTGTTAAAACTGAATTTTAATTTACAACTAACTGACTAATCTCAAGGTTAAAAACACTCAGAAAAAAATCTTTACACATTGCTCTGGTTAAGTTAACCATATAAAGCCTTCATATAAACATATCTCCATTTTCTAAATTTTCTAAATTAAGATGCACCAAACCACAATGTTGGTCATCTTCACTTGTTTACACCCAGACACTTGTAACTGTCACCTGGCACTATAGCTCCAGTCAATTTTTTAAAGTTTGACCACGGCCCATCTGGAATGAACTGAGAGACAGTTTTTGACCTATACTGCAGCCAGCCACCAGGAGGAGCACTTTTCATGGTGACCTTCTTCCTCAGCCCAGGACTGAGCTGGTCTTCTTCACCTATCTGTTCAGTCTTTCTCACTTTGAAGGTGAAATCTATCCAATGTAGTGTTGGTACCTGGTGTTAGCTCCGTTAGCCATGTCTCTGTGAATAGCATGATGCTATTCTGCCCTCTGGTATTCCTTCTGGTGCTGGGTTAGCACTGCTATCTCATCCATCTTATTGGAGATAGAGCTTACATTACCCATAACGAAGGAAGGAAGGAAGGAAGGAAGGAAGGAAGGAAGGAAGGAAGGAAGGAAGGAAGGAAGGAAGGAAGGAAGGAAGGACAGGTCCAATTTGTCTCTTCTTAGCTTGCATGCAGAGCCAGCACGTCATCCTCACCTCCTTCTCCTCAGCTCGCAGGGAACATCAGCCCTAGCATCAACATGCTACAGCCTTCTAACTGCTGTCTTTATGTCTTAACAATGTAACCATGGTAACATGGGAACAACAATAATAAAATCACCACTGCAAAAATAACCAGTTTGGTGTCCATGGTCAACGAATGAGTCATAAAAATTAATTACAGGCTTCAAGAAAGATAACTAACTACTGCAATGAGCGGCCACTCAGGCAGCACCTAGCAAGAAAATGTTTAACAAGTTTGTTAAAAAGTTAAAGAACTGATAAGACATTGTTATTGACACAAGCAATATCTGCTCCATTAAAAGTCAGCCTAAAAAGCAAACATTAGGTTAAGCTGGGCCATAGGTGGTTAGAATCTATAAGCTACATGTCTTATAAAACCCAATTGTAGCAGCAAAACCACAAAGCATGTTCATGCAATCCCTGATTTTTCTCATTGTTAATGAATTCAACTCAAATAAATAATCTCACTGTGATTCATACTTTTAATCGTTATTTTTATAGTCTGATTGCTTGGTTTATTCAGTTTGTTGTGAGCATAAGACAGTCCTTAATACTCACTTATTGATTCTTCAATGATCCACAGACTCGATGAATGAAAGCAGAGAGAAGCGAAGTCCCAGCCCAGCAGCAGAGAAGCAGGAAGCTGACTTGACTGAGGAGGATGCCGGGGAGTACACCTCTTTGAAAGACACAAGTGCCACCAAAGCAGAGGGCAGCGAGCAGCCCCTTCTCAAATCCTCTGATAGTGAAGGCTCTACCAGTGGCTCTGAGTCCACTACTGCCGCCCTGTATGCTCGCATCGCACGCCTCTCCAAGCAGTCCAAAGAGGATGATGGGAGTGGCAAGGATGGGGATGGCACTCCTACTCCGGAAGCAAAGCGAAATGGAAAGCCACCACCTTCACCTGGCAAGCCCAAACCACGGCCACCAGACCCCTCCACTAAGCCAAAGGTATCATGGATACATGGAAATACTACAGGGTCTCCCCAGCCGGGGGAACAGCAGGGGCAGGGAGGAATGAAAGCACTATCAGTGCCAAAAGAGAAAAAGAGGAGCTCCAGTGATGGCTCCTCTAAGAGTGAGGAGCGGCAGAAATTGAAGCAACAAAAGAAACAGGAGGCAAAAGAGGCAGAGGTCAACGGCTCCCCGAGCAAACACAAAGCTCTGCGGGGAAAGAAGTCCGGAGAGGAGCACAGCAGTCCCAGTCACATGGAGCACATCAACGGTGTTGTTCAAAGCGCACTCAAGAAGATCAGCAACTTCCATAGCTCCTCATCAGAGAAGAAGAGTGCTGAGAGTCCAAAGGAGACCCCAAAAGAGCCACCAAAGAGCCCAAAGGTCCTCCACCCTCACATGAACTCTGAGGCTGCCACACTCCTGGCTGCTCAGCTCAAGGAGAAAACCCAAAGCATCAACAGAAACGAGGGCACAGGTCTGACGAAGACTAACGGTCTCTCCACACCAAAGGGAAACCGGGAGAAACCAACACCTCCACAGAAAGCCAAGAGGACACCCTCTGGTGGATTGAGTCAGCAGGGCTCTACTAAGCTCCTTCTGCCCACCTCAAGCAGCCTTCAGAAGATGGTGGCACCAATCACCACCGACCCTGGGACCCCCGATGCAAAGAGCCCGGAGAAGCAGGACTTGAACGGCTCAAAGGCAGGGGACTCATCGTTGGATCCTACGCCAAAGAAGACTCCAATAAAAAAGCCACCAAGGAAGAAAGGCAAGGAGGGTACTTTGGAAACATCTGAAAGTAAAACACCCCAGCAAAAGACGGCCATTATGCCACCACAGGTAGTGAAATAAATGGTTCAAAGACAAAATGCCAAAGATTTTGATACATTTCAAAGAGACTTGAATGGATTTGTTGGAAGTTAAACCAAACATTTTTTCACCCAAGGAATTTGAACTATTTTTGTATTGTGTGTCGTGCCTCCAGGACCAGTCAAGAGTGAGATTAATTTTAAATGGTGGCGGATGAATCATTTTGGTGAGTTCTGTTATGATGACTTCTACACACCATTGTACTTCAGTCATGATTTCTTTCCCCTTATAATGACTTTTCACCAATCTCACACCACCAGCCTGTGAGAGCAGTGGTGCACAGACACTTCCATAGTTTATTCATCTCTATATGTCCACCACTATATTTATATATGACTGCTTTTGAGGTTGAAGAATTGTTATTTTCTACAGTGACAGAAAATCAATGCATGCTGATCACAGGTACTAAAAACCAAATTTCAACTTTTCAAGAATTGCAAGCTATTACTGTATATTTTCCTATTTCTAAGGACCACAGGGCACAAATACAGTTCAACACATTTTGAGTCACCCTCTGAAATACTTGTCTTTGCAGATGATAGTCTCCTTTATGTCATCAACTAACAGCAGCACTTTGTAGTAAGATACCCTAGAAAAACGTTGCCCTCTTTTCATTGCCTCAGATAGAGGCTAAAATAAGAGTAAACACAAGTATGAGAAAAATAGGGATTCTCTGAGCTGTAGATCTTATAAAGCTACTACAGGGATACCAGAAGGAAGTGTATAAAGCCTTAAAAAAGCACAATACCCTCTCTTTCATTGCTCACTAATCTTCTCTTTAAAGAAATACAGCAAATTTGATTTTATAGATTGAGCTTTCATTGTTTAGACATAGTTTGTGAAACCCAAACAGCCTTTTTCATATTTCTGTAAAAGGATTGTTTTTACCCCCCTTAGACTTCAGCTAACAGTAGGTCACCAGGATGTGCTCTTCCTAAAGCTTTTTTGTTAAGTCAGCTAAACTACTAGCAAAAAAATGAAATCCCAAAGCTGTTCTCTTGCCTCACTTTCTTGTAATGTAATGCTTTTAAATTGCTTTAGAAACAAGTTGTTTCTCTGTCTTACAGCACATCTCCAGGTCCCATTTGCTCAATTTAGAGAAAATACTCTGCAGGACAAAATGCTCCCTGTAAAGCAGAAGCCGTGGTTCTCTGAAGGTGACAGTTGTTAGCAGCACTCTGTGTCCTTTTTTTTAGTTACGTCATGAAACTAGGTCAACATCATCACCGAGCTTCCCTCATGTCACATGAATCTGTGTACGCCATAGGGGTACTGTGCCTTCTCTGAAATGTTGTTTACCTTAAAGATCAAATTATCTTAAGCTAAAAGGTTGATGCCAAAGTGTTTTAGGATTAGGTTTAATGGTACCATGCCTCGAGTGCCTCAACTGTGGATCAGTTCAAGCCAAAGAAGCTATGTTTGCCTTAATGTCAATGTCATCTTTTATGTCACGTCATGATCCTAAGTGAAGGAAACCAAAACAAAGCTGGTGGGGAGGGAACTGGATTTTTTTCCTTACAAAAAGGAAAAAGCTGAGCAGTAATTGTCAAGCTGTTTCGAATGTAGCACAAGCGATGACCAATGAACTATGGGTATGTTTACCACACATAAACATGCTGTTAGCATGTGTGGTTGAGGAAGACGGTGTTACATTCACAGCTAATTTGAAAACTTGTCTTGGTTTTATGTGTTTTTGTCAAGGTACAACACATTTCTTCAATTATTTTTTCAACGTTTTCTACTTGTATACATCGTGTACTTTTTTTTTTTATCTTTGTAAGCTGTGCTTATATGACCATTTTAGTTCTTCCTCTGTGTCGATGAACTGGCTTTCATGTCTTGTGTGCTTTTTATTTTTCGGTATGTTGCTTATTTTTGGCTCCGAAGCAAACCTACAGTATGAGTACTTTCCTCCTGTAAAGTTTATGTTGGCTCTGTAATTGTCCTCTGTTGATGTTATTGTTTGTCTAACACTTGACTGTATGACGCAGAGTGGAATTATATGGCATTGATAGCTGCACAGGAAATCTGTAACCTTCTCCCCCCTCATAAAGAAAAACAACCCATATGGAAAGGATTGTACAGTTTCACTATGATACCACTGTTGAAACATCTGCATATACTTAAAACCATAATGTTGTGTAATATGAAGTGGCATTTTTTAACTGACTGGCTCACAGTGCATTATTGTAAAAGAGGGCCTGAAAAGCTGCAAAAACATTACCAACTGTAAGGTATATTTTTTTTCCTTTGATTGTGTTGAAGTTATGTTTTCTCATTTACTTCTTTGGAATAAAAAAGCAATACATGTAGCTCGAGTCGAAAGAGAACTTTTAAAGCCAGTCTTCGTTTTATTGGTTCACAGTGACAGCCATCGTTGCTAATTCATCATGACCCCATTAGCACTGATGGGGTCATGACCGCTCAGTGGCATCTGCTTTCTAGAGGTATCTAAAACAACACAGAGGTGGAGAGGGATGTCTTGTGGGTAATACACCACATAAATAATTCTCTTCTTGTGTTCTGCAAATGGATTCACTGATATTTGACCTTTTTCCTGTGACTCCGGGCTGCAGAGTCTCAAAGGCGAAGCAGGAGTCCTGTAGAGTTCCTCGGTCACAGCAGCCCTTCAAAGAGCCCAGAGGGAACCAGGGAACTGTGCGTTTGGCTCCCTCAGGACGGTGGGACAAGAGCTCCTTTCATGGGGGGAAAAACAGTGGAAAGTCTGTGCTAAGGAGTTAATCACGCGCTGTGTATGTGTCCTCTTTTGGCAGAGAGCAGGGGGATATAGCAGGATTGGGCCACAAGGCAATGAAGGAGGGTGAATGGATGGATGTAAGGATAGGTCATGTGATGGGTAATTGGAACCAGAAGATGAAGTGGCTTTGTTTTGGATTCTCCACTCTTGACATGTGCTCTGCCTGCATGCATTTAAGGATTGAACTGGACTAAGATACTGAGAGAATCTATAACCTTAGTTCACTTTCAGTCTGAAAGTCAGGTACTGAAGAGCCAGAAACTGAAGATGACCATCTTCTGTGGGAATACACTATCAGACCAATCCAGAAACAGACAAAATCAAACAAGAAACGGGCCTAAGATACTCGATCCAGGTGATAACGGACATATTGATGTTTACTAAAATATCTGCAGAGTTTGATACCATTGTTATCCTGGCTTTGTCACTTCAGGGATCTCGTGGCAAAGAAGAAATGTTGGAAACAGATCAAACATTTTCTCTTTGTACGGTTTTAAACCTCTAATTTATTTAGATTTTTACAATAATAGATAAAAAAAATACAAACTGTAATATCTTTGGGGGTTTTGGAAGGCATTCCATGGCCCCCCTTACTGACCTGACCCTTAATATGGGTCAGGTCAGTAAGCCTGATCCTGTTTATGTTTTCCACAGCCAACCGTGCCCTTCTTCATTAGCAGTGTGTTAGCAGTGTGTTAGCTGGATGCCAATAGCTGCATCAGCTACATAATAGCATCACGGTATAGAGTACCCTGCGAATAAATCCAACGAAGAAGAAAAACACGACAAAGTAAACTGTTTCATGACACCATTTTGCAAACAACAAAGTTATCTTCACAAAGTGGACTGGAGATTTAAACATGGCAGGATTATGTGTTGTTCTCTGTTACCGCTGTTCCACAGGAAGGGACGATTCTTTTGACCAATCAATGGACTGCAGTGTTTCTAGCTCCACCTTCTGGGGTTGGATTGGTATGTCTGGCACCCAAACAGAAGAGTACCAAAAAGTGGGACGGTACGGGTTGGTTATTTGGGGACCTGTCCGAGTTTTAGTCAAAGGAAACGCTACAAAATGTGTGCCGTACTGACACAAACCGAGCTGAACCACTTGGTGGAAGTAGGGCTGTACTTTTGAAATGCCGGTTTAGGGGATGGCAAAAATAACAATTCTACCACTAGATCTACACTTTTTTTATTTCTTAATCCATTTTCATTAGTTTTATTCAGTTGCTTTAATGAAACTTTAGGAAGGAATAGCTTGTTTGTTTCACTTGAAGTAACAGATTCTGTTTGGTTGCGTTCTGTTTTTGAGAGTCCAATGGTAATTTTAAATGATTTGGGGGGAAAAATGAAGTTGTATCACCCTTCACGGAAAAAACCTGAATGGATCCTTATCTCCTTCAGACTTACAGGAAAATTTCAAAGAAACCCATTATTTGAAAATATCCAGAGAAAACCTGGTGCTACCAGGTATTGCTTTTATGATGTACCTTTGTGACAAACTTTGTAACTCAGGTTACTGGTTATCAGTACAAACTAAAATACCTTAGAAAATATTAAATTGGCTGTCATGATATGATAAACACACATTCATGGTCCCTAGGGAATGAACCATCTTCTGGCCTTTCTTCAAGCAAATCAATGGACTAAATTGTTAATAATATATAAATATCTTTGCAACTGTTAGTATTCCTGATCCTAAGAGGATAAACAATGATAACTTTTGTCCTCCTCTGGCCTTTCTACTAGTATATCAGCCATATTTAAAAAGTATACGCATTCTTTTCTGGTCCAAGGGGATAAACCATAAAGACTGTTGAGACTTTCTAGTATTTACTCTAGTATGTACATAAGGAAGACACAAAGTCAAGTTCCCAGAGGATAAACCTTAGTTAATCAAACAATTTTCTTATTTTTCTGACAATGTGTCTTTAAGATGGGCCTTTTCATTTTTTGAATTCCAGAACATCATATGTTGGCATTCTTTATCCAAAGAGGTTAAACCATGGTGAGTTTAGTGATCCCTTTATTTTCCCCTTGTATTAGCAACAGCAAGACTCCTTCATTGTATTACTGCTCAAGCAGTTATTAGATGAACATGTGAATTTTCGACAGACATTCAAGGTCCCCGGATGATGTATCTTGCTGTGGAGGTTTCTTTTGAAGTTCATGTCTAAATGAAATGTACTGACGACTGATCGAGATGGTTTTCTGTTGGATTAATTGGCATTCACTGTGCCTGATGCTTGAGTTCTGAGTCTCTGAAGTGTGTTCTTGTCTATTTATAACATTCATTTGTTTGAATCTTTGAGTGCAAATTAAGCTAGGGCTTGTATTGAAGAAGTGAAGCAGGGATGTCCTTTTTCAGCTCTACTGTTCCCTGACTGTTTAAGGCTGTGTACCTGCAGACTGGTGTTGTTTGGTCAGTTTATGTTGAAGAGGTAGCTCTCTAAAGTAAACAAGGCAAGAGACTTTAACAACATGGACAAAATCACTGAAAGAGCAGTGATTCAGTGTTTGCATGAGAAAGGTCTATCACCTGAGGATATCCATACTGATATGGTATCAACACTAGGGAATGATGCTCCTTCATATGCTACAGTGAAAAGGTGGGTGGTGGAATTTAAGCCTGGCAGGCAGAGCCTTGGGGATGACGCCCGTCCTGGAAGGCCTGTCACTGCTGCAACCCCAGAAATGGTCAATAAAGTCCACGATGTTGTTCTGACTGAAGGACAAACAATCAGTGGCTCATATTATGCATCACTTCTGAGGCAGTTAAGAGAAAATATTTAACTCAAACACCGCTCTGTAAACTCAGTAAAGGTGTGTTGATCCACCAGGACGATGCTCCTGTTCACAAGTCTGTCATCGCCATGGCTGCCATTAATGATTGAGGCTTTGATTTGATTGAGCATCTGCTTATTTGCCTTATTTGCTCCATCAAACTTTCATCTGTTTCCAACATTGAAAAAGGTCATTTCTGGTACCCACTTTGGGTCAGACGATGACGTCATACATGCAGTGGACGACTTTCTGAACGGTCAAGAAAATGACTTCTTTAAAAGAGGCATTGAGGCCCTTAAACATCGCTGGCAAAAGTGTAAAGATAAGTGAAAAATAATGAAATATGTCAGCCAAAAGTTAAACCATTAAATATGAGGCTCACAACGTATCAATCAGCCCTCGTATCAGACATATTAAATGTTATTAATCCATAGTGTTGTTGTTTTATATCATTCCCTTTAGAGTCCATATGCTTGCTTAGAATCAGTGTGTGAACATCTTCATTTCATGCCTGTTAGCTTGCTAATGTTAGCATAGCAGCTGTTTAATGAATGGATTGTATTTTCCTGAGCATAATTGAATTTGATCTGGTAAAGTTAATACTTGTTAGGCTCAGTCTCGTGTCTCTAAATCAGGCTTCCCTAAAACTTCCTCGACTGTCAGACAAACCCCGAACTGGAATCTCCTCTTCGAAATCTTCTTTTTATTTTTGTTCTTGTGACAATGGCTTTAAATCTGATTCATTGCCAGGACGGAGAGGAATGTTGACACAACTGCCTCCATCTGCCTGTCCTCAGCTCACAGATGGAGAAGATTCTCAGCTGAGCACACCAACACATGTTCCCCGGCTTTTCATCCTCGACATGCTGTGAGAGAGTTGCAGCTTGGAAATGTGCGTTGCATGTTAGAGTGGTGCAGAATTTCAGGATTAACGGTGTTGACTGAGCATGTGTAGGACTTGTGATTTAAATGGAAGAGGCCTGTGTGTGATTATGGATCTTGGCCTTTTCATATTCCCTCTGCAGCTAGCTGGGAGTAATATCATGCTCATTTTATTGACTCGGTGTTGAAGGTTGATGTGTGAAACATAAATTCGTTTTTGGCGCCACAACACAAGGGAACACAAAGGAGTGACTATAACGGATAGCGCAAAGCGTGGTCAAAAAGTCAGGGTGAGGAGTGTGGGAAGGGGGTTCAGTGACATGTCGGCTGCCAGTCTAAACACGACTTGGAACTGGTGCTCCATCAGCGTGCCAAGGCTATTGACACAGCCCAGCTTTAAAAATCGGGCCTATGAGTCAGCCAAAAGCCCTGGACTTAGAAAACCTATTCCAGTCCCTGTGTTACCATCGCAACGGGAACAGATTGGAACCACATCTGGTAGCCATTTCAGTCCCTGCAAGCAGAGGAAGAAAGAAATTTATGAGTGAGGGGGAAAAAGACAAATATTTTCTGCAATGCAAAGCAGAAAGAAAGCGGAGTCGAGTTACGCTTTAAAAAGGGGTTGAAAATATTAATCCTACGTGGACGCTGGAGTCAGAAGCAGGGAAACGGTTTACGCTTTTCTCCGTTTGAGCTTCAGTCTTGTAAAAGTCAAGCTGCAGAAAGCAACTTCTGTTGGAAAACATTCAAGGAGATAAAAACAGCTTCTCACGTCGCTGTAGAAAGACGTTATCTGTGAAAACTCCAACCTCATGTTGATGAATGAAGGTCTTTCCTGAGGTTTTGACATTTACAAATGAAAGAAGCTTTCTGCTGCAAACTGTATCGCCGTCCGACATGGACGTGTGTCTCTTGCAGCACAGTTTCCTAAAATGCAGTCATTTCCCCGGCCGACTCGTTGCGTCAGACACAATCGGAGGAGATCTGCAAGAGCTGTTTTCGCCTCTCATCGCCGTCGACTCTGTGTCTGTGAGAGACGCTGTCTAATTGCAGTCCTTCTTACACGTTAAACGTTGTTTCTCAGCCTTGTGGAAATGCAGTAACTATGAAATGACATTTACTGGAAATGGAGCTGGTGCTTTTCCTTGAGCCAAAACCGCTGAGAACTGAGGTCAGCGCACAACCGAGGAGGGAGAGAGGCAGGGAGGGAGGGAGGTGAAACAGTGCCAGCGTCGAATGTGTGTTTATAGATTTCCAGTGACATCCACTCGCTGTGTGATTTTAAACCGTCAGTATGATCGACCCCAAACTCTCTTACAATAGCACGGGTATTAAAAAAAAAAAAAAAAAAGAAAGGAAAGGCAGCTCTTAACATGCAAATTAAGAACAACCACACAACAAGCCGACCTCCCAAAGAGATGCTTACTCAGACCGGCTGAAACTAGGTCAAAAGAGCGAGTCCTGGTTTGGGATGGAACCACTTATCACTACAGTGATGGAAGTCAACGTAAAGGGCTGCAAACTACGATGACTTCAAACCAACCTGCCGCGTTTGTAACATCCCAAACTTTACTGAAATGATGACGCGTCCGTCTGGGAGACAAATACAGACGTTTCTCCTGCAGAAACAAATAAATATGAATGGCCAGAAATGTAATTAAGCTGCTCTCCATATCCAGATGGAGATTTTTCTTCCCCCTGTTTTTTTTTTTTTTTTTTCCCTTCACATGCCGGAGTGTGCAAACAGTTGTCTGGGACTTCAAATTGCCCTGGATTTTTCCCCCTTTGTCAGCACAATTCTGTGGAACGAGTGCATCAAGGGAGAAGATTTGGACGGCTAATAGAAAGCAGATCAGTCAGATGCTCACCCCCCCTCCCCACCACCTCCTCCTTCTTCCATAGCCTATTTTCCTTCTTCATTCACTCCTTCCTCCCTCCTTTCCTCACACACCCATCCATCCGCTATCTGCGCAGCAAAGCAGGACTTCAAGACTTCATAATGTGGCTTGAGGTTTCAGCTTTCACATAATTCCACAGGCTGACCCAAACTCTTTTCTTTTTCTTCCCTTCTCTTTTCACTCACTCCAACCCGGAGCAGCGAAGAGAGAAGGAGAAATCCTCTGCTTTATTCCAGATACTGGTACGGAAAATGATCACAAGACCCAAAGTGTCTGTCCAAACCAAAGGAAAATAAGCAGCGGGCTTATGTTTTCCTGCACCGTCCCGACAATCCGTCCCGTCTGCGACCGATGAACTGTGCAGTACAACAGATTTGTTGTCTGAGACGCAAACTTTCACCTCAAATGTTTTGCCAGAGCCAGTCGCAGAAACATATGTCGTGCAGAGTTACTCGGCGTCCGCCAGGAGAAACATGAAGCTGTTTTTAAAACTGCATCTGATTTGTTTTATGGTGGCGTTGTGACTCAGAGGTCGGGATTATTCACACTCTCTTACTTTCTCAACGATGTCAGGTTGAAGGTGCTGAATGTGGCTCCACTGGCATGTGAAGGGAAGTGTTTGCTGTGTGTGTGCTGATGTGTGTGTGTGTGTGTGTGTGTGTGTGTGACCCTTGCAGCCCTGTTCTACTTCACAGGACAACACTGGAGCCATTATGGGGAGCCATGTGTTTCTGATTACCCCGGCACAGATTAGAGGGAGGGGAGCGCTGGTTGCTGTCTGCTCCCCCCCCCCCCCCCTCCCCTCCTCATCTCCTCTGATGTGGCCAGCGACTGGACATCCATCAGTGCAAATCCCTCCGTCGCCTTCGCCTCCTTCCCCAAACCTTCACATCCGCCCTGATGTCCCTACCAGCTCCATCTATCACCTTCCTCTTCTCTCTGTTTAGATATGTAAACAGGCTGAAATTCTTCCTGCTTGACCTACATATTGTGCCAGAAGCAGCAAGCTGTCACCGCTCTGTTCCTGAAAAAGTGCTCTCGCTGCTAAATCATGAAACACTGTTGTGGCTCTAAAGTGGGACCGCAGAAGACAGAGGAGATTTGTTTGTTGTCGATTCAGCGATCTGATACTTACTTGACCTCCGCGGGGAGACTCTGGTTTGATTTGCTAATCTCCTGGGAAGTCAGAGGTCAGGATGAGATACAGAAGAGTGTCCCTCGGAGTGTGAGGCATCAATGGTTTTAACAAGTACACTCCGACAGGGTCACCACAGCATATGAACCCTGGTGGTTGAAGTGCAAGAACACGTTAAAAGAAGTCAAAAGGCCACCAGCAGTTTTTCACATCCTTCTCAAGACTGCATTGTGCTGTTTTTGCACTAAATTTAATGAATTTATCAGACACCTTCCAGTCATTCCAGGACTTTCTATTAGCATTTGAAGTCAGTGGAGTTTGACCTTCCGCCACATTTTCTTTATTTTAAGGCTGATTTAGAAACGGTCATTATCATACTTAATTGAGCCCATGTTTCATCAGGCTTCCTAATGAGCCAGATGGTGTTTAAAGTCGCATCCCCTTTACCATATGGACACTAAATGCATCAATATACACTCCTCATGAACAGAATGCAGAAACCTTCACAGGAGCACGTACATGTCGTACTCAAGTGGCAGCTTCTAGGTGGGAGAAATGAAAGCAGTGTGAAAAACTGCGGTCCTGGATTGTTAATATCTGTGCTGGACAATGGAAACCATGGAGCCACAAGCTAGTTAGCTTAGCATAAGGACAAGCAGGAAAAAAAATGGCATTCACCAAGTTTTGAAAATGCGTGAGGACTGCCTGTTTGGCATGAAATGCAGAGACACCTTTGATTTGAACTGGTAATGTTTTTCTGGGATGAAGACTCTGTTTCCCATGAGCACTAGCACCCAATGTCATAAAGACGTGACTCTTTCAGTACTTGTAGCACAATTTTTTAAACTGCCAACAATCAAACTGTAAAGTCAGTTTTAGTTTAGTGTCGAAAAGGTGAGCAGACTATCTGTTTAGCGTTCCTCACAGCCCGCTGCTCTGAGACGTGTCGGTAACGTGTAACATTCATGAATCCTGGTTATGTCCTACCAGAGCTCATCTACCAACTCCAACCTCACCAATCAGAGCTAACGTAACCTCACTCTTCATTTTATTGACAGACTCTCAAGTTTGATCAGATCACTGCAGAATAACTGCTGCATGTCGGCCGGAATAACCATCATAAACAAACAGATTAGCCTGTGTTTTAGCCTTTAGCTCATGCTCTATCACCATCCCGTTTACTTTTTCTCTGCTCTTCTGTCCTTTTTCTGTCTGACAATTCAGCTCCAGTCTCCACCATCACGACTAAATAAATCACAGAAATCATTTACAACAGAGAAAAACTCAGATCTCTCCTCTCACTTATAAACTTCATCAGCTGGCGTGGTGTTGTCATAGAGACCTGATCAGGAAGCTAAGAAATAGCATTTAGAAATAACCGATATTGGTGCTGATAATGAGACTTTTTTGATCCTCTCATTGTACCCAAATAACACATAGTCTAAGTGTCTTGAGAAGAGACGACAAATTCTATCACCCTCTACTGTAAATCAGACTAAATACTGTGTAATCCAAGAGAAAACCAGAATCCCTCCCATTCTTTCTCTCTCTCTCTCTCGTTTTACCTTCAGCACAATAAACACACTTAAAAACAAGGTCACTGGCAACAAACTGTGCTGCACAGCAGAGTTTCTCTGCCAAGGCCGTCAGCCGACTGTGTGGGGAAAACTGGAGCCACTTATTTTGGGTCGTAGGTTAGAGCCGACCACAAGCTAAATCAAACCCGGTGACGTTCTCGTTTGGTGAATGAGCTGTAGATTTGCTTCGGGTTACATGTCACGCACAGACAGACAGCTCACTCAGAGGATCTTTAACCTGAGATTCTGCTCAAATAACACTTTTTGAGAGAGTAACATCCGACAAAGCAACTCAGCAGCAAAAAAACAAAAAACAAACATGAGTTGCTTTTTCCTTTTGTGCTGGAGCACAATTAACCCTCAACTATAGCGAGGTTATGTCCACTTACAGTGCAGCACACTCATTAGCTTTGTGTTCTGAGTGAAAGAAGGCCTCCACATGGCCCTCACTTCTTTCAACACTACTCCTCTTCTCCGTTGTCGTCTTCTTTATGAGCAGACTGCAGCGCAGCAGGCAGACAGGCAGCAGGCTCCTAAACAGTTGCCCTGAGGCTCCAGACAGATAAACGCACACTCTCGCACACACTCACAGAGATAACAGCTTATGTTTAAACATATTTTATCCACACACATCCCCCCCTTCGTCTTCTTACGGATAAAAGTTCACGTCCACTCAGAGAGAGAGAGAGACACGTGAGCCAAATATCTGTTACAAACACACATCATAAGAGAGCAGACAGCCGGCCTAACGTCCTGCTGCCTGGTAGACACATCCGGTGCTTTGGAGCAACAGGAAGTGTGTGTGTGTCTTTATAACAAGCTGCTCTGAGGGAGGCAGGATTACAGTGAGGTGTTTGAACGTTTCATCTCCTGCCAGCTGCAAGTGTTGCAACTCGCAAAACTACTGGAAAAAGTTGCAGTCTGCAGATTTCGTGAAAAGTTTTCATTGTCTGCTTCCCCGTTCTCCTGGTTATAAATGACTGCCTTTTCCCCCTCCGTCAGCAGATTAATAATAACAACATCCCAATTTTTTGGCGTACGCTGCATGATGTAAGCTGGAACATGCTGATTGTGAACACATATGGTATACATCCACATATATAGACCGCCAGAGCGAGATCACCCCACCCCCTCTCACTCTGCTCATTGTGCTTTTCTGCCATCTCTCAACAAGCTTTCTTTCTCTAAATGAACTATTTCAGATCTTTCGGGGTGGATATACGCCACACTGTGTGGGGAACCGGTCCAGAACTTTAAATAACACAGAGATGCGGATGTGAAGCTCCAGCGAGAGAGCTGAATTTACGATGGCTGCTGAGGGGAGGAATCCCTGTTAAATAATAAAAAGAAAAGGACTCTTTTACTGCCATTTGACACATAATCTCAAACAGTACATGCAGGAGTCCACAGAGCAGGACTCTGAGATCTTGTCTCCGAGACAGAAAGACGGTTTCTGCTTCAGCATTCCACGCAGGAATGGTTTATTTTTGTTGGAAACATAATTGTCTGTGGCAAGGATTTGGAGTTACAGTTTACCCGCCAAACTCTCTCGCAGCGCACATGTGGATGTTATCGCCCTCTTGTGGTGACCTGATGCGCTTACATGGAGGGTTTTGAGTAAACTTAAAAGAGGAGGTTTTCCTCTTGCAGTGCAAATTTGCAGTGCTGTCATGAGGTCCAGCTTCACAGAGAAGTACACAATAGAGTGAAACCTTTCCTCTCATGCAACTCAGTGAACAGAGGGGGGAAAGAAAGAAAAGGCACTGCAGCTTTGTCACTCTTTTTTTAAACACTGTGGCTGAAGTTTTGGGATACAAAAAATACAACAGAGCAACTTATTCAAAACCCAAACTTGATTAAAAATAAACACATCAGATCAGATGTGGGAACTCAAAGTTTCATGCAAAATGTATCCTCATTTTGAATTTGATGCCACCAACACATTCAGAAGTCTTTCCAGAGGTAAGGCTAACCTTGTGTCGCATCACCTCTTCCTGCTCTTTACAACACTGTAAATCCTTTGGGACTGAGGAGACCAGTGTCTGGAGTTTTAAAAGTGAAATGTTGTCCCTTTTTTTTGGCTGGTACAGGATTTCAGCTTCTTAACAGCCTGAGGTCTTCTTTGACATTTTGTTGAATGATTTCTTAAGGTATCAAGTAGACACTATAAGCAGGCTAGTTTAGCCCCCGCACTCTTCTACTATAGAGCCACAATGTTGTGATGGGGGTTTTAAACAAACAAAGACTGTTCTCAGCTCTCAAAAACTGAAATATACTTTCACTGACATTTTAAAAAAAACATATTTCAAGGTTTATCAACCATTTTCATCTTATTCACATATTTATATCACTTTTTCAATGTTAAAGTTTGACTTGGTGTTACAAATCCAAAGGGACTACCTGCTAGCTTTGTTACCTTTCTAAGCTAGCTTTATAGTATCTCTTTAGCTCAACGTTAAGGCCCTTTGTTTTACTTTTACTGCTCCCAACCAGGCTGTAACAGTTACTGTTTTTGGAATACAGAATAAAACTAAAGAAAAAGACAAACAGAACAGAACAATAGCTCTGTGCTTTGGTCCAGCACCAAATAAAGATTAACACAACAACAAACACAAAAAAGCATCTCGGTTTGTGGGGTAAAACTTTGGAACAGCCTCGACATAAAACTTAAAATGTGCAATAATACAAAAGAATTCCCTTTTGTTTTTAATCAAATGTGTTTTCTTCAGTACATATTTAATGAAAGAGACAAATGAGGATGAGTGTTGTCCCTGCACATTTGTACACCTGCATGGCTTCAGTGTATTTAAAATGATGTTTTTCAGCAGCAATATGTGAGAGAGTCTCTGGCTCTCAGCAGCCATCAGCCACCTGCATGCTTACTGTGTGGGAAACAGTGATAAGAGTACAGATGTTCTGTGGACCCCCCCATGACATCTGATGTGGAACAAACTATACTCCACAAAGGTAGGGGCCTCTGTGTCACTTTTACATGTCCGAAACATAAAACAAGCGAGAAAGAAAACCATGCATGAACAGTAGTCTGCAAACTTCAGGCCCGCATCTGAAATTATAAAGAACTTTGCAGGTAAAGGTGTCAGAAAACAGTCTGAAAATCAAACCCAGGGGAGCTGGACTCCCCCTGTAGTAATCAGCATAGTTCAGTCCAAAGTGAGAAGCTCTAAGGGTAGATTAAAGGGTTACATATTGATTGTCATATTCAAGGCAAAGCAGTCAAAGACAGTCACGTCTCGTAAAATGTGGGCCTGTTTGGTGCTCACTTTTGCTCTTGTTGTTTCAGCAACAGAGTCTGGAAATGACTCAGCAGCTGAGGAGAAAGTCGTCATAGCCAGAGGAAAACTGCTGGTGAGTAGAGACAGAATACTAATATGAAACATTTTAATAAGTGTATTTTGAGATTAATTTTGACAGATAATTCATAACATGCAGTGTTCCTGAGCCTCTGCATGGGAATGAGTTAAAAAATGTATGTGCTTTTACACTTTGCTGATCTTTTAATTGAAAAAAGGTTGATTGAAATGATTAAAGTTATTGGAGGAAATGATTAAATGGAGAGATTACCAACTGTTAAAAAAAGGAAATATCTCAAGAGTTTATGTGTTCATTGTGTATTATGTTTATTTTGATATTTCACAGCATGTACATCAATACTTAAAGTCTCTGTAAGGACTTTCCAAGTGATATTGTAAAAGTCTCTCTTCTAGATATCTGCCTGATCCTAATCAACAACTTCAAATGAGATTATCAGCACCAATATAGGTTATTGATAAATGATATTTCTGAGCTTCCCGATCGGGTTGGACAGGACTGGGTTGATTTATGGCACGTTGAAGTCTCTATGACAACACCACGCCGGCTGACAAAGTTAAGTGGTGAGAAGAGAGATCTGAGTTTTTCTCTGCTGAAAACGATTTCTGAGATTAATTTAGTAGTGATGGTGGAGACTGGAGCTGAACTGACCGAGAAAAAAGACAGTAGACCAAAAGAAAGATGAACGGGAGAGTGATAGAGCATGGGCTAAAGGCTAAAACATGAGCTAAAGGCTAAACCATGGGCTAAAGGCTAAAACACTAGCTAAAGGCTAAAACACAAGCTCAAGGCTAAACCACAGGCTAAGGCTAAAACACAAGCTAAAGGCTAAACCACAGGCTAAGGCTAAAACACAAGCTAAAGGCTAAAACACAAGCTAAAGGCTAAAATGCAAGCTAAAAGCCAAAACATGAGCTGAACCGGCTAAACTGTTTTTGATAATGTTCATTCCAACCCACATGCAGCGAGTGAGGTTACATTAGCTCTGATTGGTAGATGAACAGGACATAAGGATGGGCTAACATTACATGTAGGCTTATGGATACATCTCTGAGCATCAAATGTAGCCATTTACTAAACTACAGTACAAACAGACAAAGTTTACTTGTCACGTTTCAGACAACAGCGCTGTGTAACTGTTGATAAATACCTTACCTCATCATGTTGTATCTGGTAAAAAGCTGTCTTGAACAAAGAAAAGTAGTGTTAAAAAGAAGATCTGATCTCCATTCATTTCCAAAACAAACACACGCCTTGTTAAGAGTCATGTCATCATGACAGTGTGTGCATGATTCCAGCTAAAGGTGTCGCTGACACCTGAGATGTCCTCACAGCCTCTTTGAAGGCGTCGTAGGGACTTTCCATTTCCAGCGTAGCAGTGACACCTTTGTCGTAAATCTGAGGTATTCTTCCAGGATAAAGACTCGCTTTCTCATGAACGCGAAACCCGCTGTTGTAAAGATGTGACTCTTGCAAAGAAATGCACTTGACCCTCTTTTAAACACTTTTCTTTGTTCAAGAAATCTTTCCCCCGGATGCAAAGGGATGAAGTAATGTGTTTATTTGTAGCTACATAGCGCTATCATTTGAAATGTGACAACAAGCAAAGTTTGTTAGCTTCCAACAGTTTAAGCTGTGTTTTAACCCTTGCTCCATCACTCTCCTGTTGAGCTTTCTTCTGCTCTGACATCCTTTTTCTGTTTGACAGTCAAGTTCCAGTGTCCAAAATAAATAATAATAATAATAATAAAAAATCCTTTTTAGCAGAGAAAAGGGACAGATCTTTCTTCTCACTGCTAAATACTGCTGCTTGGTGTTTGTGTCATCAAAGAGAGTTTATTTGAACTTGTGGTTTATGAACAGAAAAATATATAAAAGTGAAACAACTTCAAGATCACTTTTAAAGTTTTTCTAATAAATCAAACATTCTCATACTTAATTCTTTCATTTAAGCTCTGAACAGACTTTTCAAACTCCTTTGAATAAAGTTGAAGAAAACAAAGGCAGATGATGGGATTTACAGCTGATGACCACTAGAGGGGGCTGAGACAAGCCACTGAGGCTCTCTAGGAAAATGAAGTGATCATTATAAGAGGAGAACATGGTGCCATTTATGAATGTTTTTCAAATATAAACCATCATTTAACTCTGGTATCTGGTTTCTTCAGATCTTTTTTTTTTTTTCATACCATGCCTGTATAAAAAAGCAAAAGATATGAGTGAGGAGTTTGAGGTTAGCTGGCGCACTCATGGAGAGAGGAGAGGGAGACAGTTATGTTAGCATTCATAGAAGCTCTCTGCTGTCATGTGATCATGTTTTCTGCTGAGACACCAAACCTTTTTCTGGCTGGTCTGATCACACAGAGAGACGCTCGTTCAAAGCCCTTTTTGTCATGCTGTCTTAACAGCCGTGTGTTGTCCTCCCTGCAGGCTCCCAGTGTGGTCGGATGAGCCATAAAGAAAATGCCTGAGCTCCATCATTTCCTCCTGGAGCGCTGGGCTTTGTAGTATCCTTTTGCTCTTTTGTTGCTAAAACCTTAACTAAACAAAAAAAAAAAATCTTTTACAAACAAAACAACATCCTGTGCAAGTTCCAAAGTCTGAGAGCGTTCCAGAACCTCTCCTCATCCAAGCTGAAACCATGTTTAAAAATAGCCCAACAGATGGATTTCCTTCTCTTCTCCTGTCTACCTGTTGTTCCCCTTGATCCCTTCCTTCCAGTCACAACTTGGAATACGATTCATCGGAGGAAAAGAACCCCCGTCTGATCCTTTATAACGAAAAGGAGGAGGTCGTACAGGTGAGGTGTGAGCCAGGAGAACATTTCCTTCACCCACAGCGCGATGGAGCCAGAAAGTGGAGACACATTCGTGCAGTAAACTTGATCCAGACGTGATCTTCTATCAGATAAAAAGTCAAGACTGAGTGTGTTTGAGAAAGTGAGATGGACATAGTTACACAGTTAAGATAAATAAATAAATAAATAAATAAATAAATAAATAAATAAATAAATAAATAAGTAAATAAATAAAAATAACAGATGGTGAGAAAGTGGATAAATCAGGCCTCTGACAGCTGAGAAATATTTGTCTTAAATTGTCTCTTGTTCAGGCCAGATTAAGACAATAAAAGCCTATCTCTGAAGCGGCACAGCGAGATTTCAAATTAAAAGCCTCTCTTTTCTTCCCCCTTATGAAAGTGTATTTCTTCTGCCAGATTCAAAACCCTGTGATTTATTATTATTATTATTATTATTATTATTATTATTATTATTATTATTATTATTATTATTATTATTATTATTATGTGTGCGCTGTGGGATTTTAATTTGACTTTAAATGAATAATTATTTCAGAGGCTGAATTCTATCAACAAACAAAACAATAATAAATGAATATCAACAAATAAATGAAGACAAATGTGCTGCAGGAGCCTCCAAACCAGTGGTGTGTGGACATGCTTTAATAAAAACCCAATTTTGGAGAAGAGAATAAATGCTTCATAAAGTAACAGAGCGTGTCTGCAAACACACACCTTACTGGGTTTAAACTCTCTCTCTCTCTCTCTCTCTCTCTCTCACTCTCTCTCTCTCTCTCTCTCTCTCTCTCTCTCTCTCTCTCTCTGTCTGCATTCAGACTGTTCCCGTGAAGAAAATGAAGGCGGACGAGATCAGCAGCCTCTTAGACTCCCTCGGTTTCTACAAGAGGTCCCAGAAAGGGGAAGAGGTGCCAGAGGAGTTCCAGCACTTCCCCCTGCGAGCCATCAGGGACGAGCTGTGACGACACCCTGTGGCCGAACGCTGCTACTGCACCCCGGCTGCATTAATGACGAGTGGGGCCCCAAGGCCTTGACGAGAAGCCAGGCACCACTCTGAGGAGTTGCTGGCCGGGTGCAGCGTGCAGCGTGTTAGTCACTGTTGTGTCACTGTGTTTGTAAGCTAAATGTGAATAAAAAGGCTTTAAACACCACAATAAATGACTGAGTGGATGAGTGCATCTAATGTGCCTAATGTCTGTGTTTTAAATGAACAGAAATTTGAATATATTTGATTTTTGAAGCATAAGTAACCTCGACACTGTGGTCCCAACATAACTCACTACAGACTGAGCTACTGCTGCTTTAAAGGACAGAGGACGACAAAACCTGAACTCCAATAGCTTAGAAAACTAAAGAAAACTAAAACACCCTTTTAATCAACAACTGAAGGGACCAAAGAACCAGAGTAATGCTATTAATTTAATTTGCATCATTTGCATGATGTTGTTAGGCATCCCAGGAGTCTGAAACCTAAATGTTAAAAAGTTTCCCTCCATATATATATATATATATATATATATATATATATATATATATATATATATATATATATATATATATATATATATATATATATATAATAGTTCAGAATGCAGAATCAGAAATTCTTGGGGCTATTATTTTCTTTATTTTTTATTTTATTTTAATTCTTTTTTTGCTAGTCCGAATTTGAAAAACATGGGGGCAATATCCAGTCTTAAAAAATGTAGAGGAAAAGCTAAAATCTGCAGTTCATTGAGTTGAGAAACCACATACACACCAAGCCATAAAAAATGACTTTTGCAGCATTAACTTTTTAAAAATTGACCCATCAAATAAAAGACTGTTTTTAAAATTTTATTTATTTTTTTATTTGGAATTTATGTTTACTAACCCTTATAACAAAATTCAAAATAAATAAATAAATAAATAAATAAATAAAAAATTACCATCATTTTTTTTAAATGATTTTTTTTGTATCATATTGGATAATTTGGGTTGTTCTGGCAACTTTTTTGGTGAAGTTTTTAGTAAATATGCATTCCTTTGATGCAGAAATGAGTAACAATTCAGATGTTATTTTTACCGCAACTTCTTGAAAATTAGCAAGGATTTTCCTGATAAAAAAATGTGTGGATAATTCCATCAGCTGTTTAAGAAAATGTTAAGATTGTGAGTTTACCCAATCAGAGTTGCAGCTCACGTGACTGACAGGTCTTGGGCCCGCCTCCTGATTCAGCAATATGGCCACTTTTGACAATAGGCTTCATTACTATGTGTCAGTTACAGCTGGGTGACGTCACAGAGACTACGTTCACATATTATACAGTCTATGATCTTGCCATAAAAACATACTGACATATTTGTCCCATATCGTCCCCTAATGGAGAACATATTCCTCTGTCAGAAGCAGAGTTTGCTGATGTTTACGCAGCACGTACCACTGCAGAAAACTGACCACTGATCATCTGGTAAAGCATAACCAGCATGTAGTATTGGGGTAATATTTTGTCTCAGTTTGTCTCTGTAAGCTTTACTGTCTGTTAAACTCTATAATTAGATAAACAAAGTGACTGAGCATCATAAATGGCTCCTAAGTTCATCACACTATGCTGCTGTCTCAGCCTAATCCCCCCCTCCCTCCCTATAATCTGATTAGCAGCGCTGTCTGCCAGCATGCGTCTGTGTGTGTCCATTTGTATCTGTGCCTTCATGCATTCGTCTACTTGTGTGATTTAACACAGCCAGGATTAGCAGCAGACTCCGACACAGGCAGAGTTTTGGACCGTTTCCTGTGATTTTTTTTTTTTTTTTTTGGCTTGGTCATGGTCTGCAGCTTTACCCACAATGCCTGTGTTTTACTCACCTGTTCCAGAGAACCTGCAGATGGGCCTGAGCTACATGGGAGGCTCAGTGTTCACCAACAACAGGACGGCAGACAGCGACTACAGCAGAGAGCAGGAGGATGCAAACGGTGGGTGTTTCCAGAGACAGTTGAGTATAGAGTCAGTGAGATAGATGTTAGATAACAAAAAGGGAACATACAGGGACAGTCTATGCATATACAATAAATCTGAAATTAAGCTCCCGTCAGTGAGACAAAAACTACCTTAAAGCTCCTGTCAGCAATTTTTAGCTGGCAAGATAACAGCCTAAAATGTGTACTGGTGCTTCAATGTGACCTCATTTTGTTATTATCAGTTGAGGCCATTGCTTGAAAAGCCATTGTTTATGTTTAGAAGTACTGCTTTGTCAAAGGGACCACTTCAGTCAACATAAACAAAGAGTTCTTAACAGGAGCTTTAAATTAGAAACAGATCTAGAAGCATCAAAGTGCTGTTGGTTTTGTTACAATGCTCCTTTAAAGTCAAAATAAAAAAGTATAAAAGCCCTCATTTCATGTCTTGGCACTGAGGATAGCAGTAACCATGGCAAACTTAAAGCTCCTGTAAGAAGTTTCTATCCAGTCCTGAAACAGATCGAAAACAACAGAGATGCCTCTTTATCAAATATCCATGCAAACAAAAAATCACTAAGAAAACAGACAATCTCTGATTTTTGTTGTTTTCTATGCCTGAAGCTCTGCTGACGGGGGTAGGTGTCAGACTAAATGACTCCTTTAAAGAAACAGACCTTTTAAGCTTTTCTACAGTAAACACTTGCAGAGATTGAAACATTTGATATAGATTTTATGTCAGAAACCAGGGTTAAAAAAAAATGTACAAGACCCACAAAGAGGAAAGAAGTGCAGCTTTGTCCACCGAGGCCACCGTAATCAACACAAACACAAAGTTCCACACAGGTTCAAACTTGATCTGAATTAAAGAACATATTGCAGGTTGAAGAAAACGTTTAAGACATGTATCGGAAATAACTTCAACATTATATTTTGAAAGAAAATTCAAAATCAATAAACCATGGGGTCTCATGGTACCATTGCGTTTACTTCCTCATTAAAAACTGTCAGGTGAAGGTGACGTCACAGAGGGGGAGTCCTGCTGAGTCTGCCTCTGTTTAACATTAATAAACATGGATCAGACTGTCACTGCTGTCAATGAAGAGGAAGAAACTCTGTCTTCTATACATCTGATGGTCCTCAGGCTGATAATGATGGACCTGTTAGTCCAGATGGAGAGCAGGAACAGGACAGGATCAGGAGGAGTAAACATCCAGAGGAGAGCAGCTGAGCTGTGGTGTGAGGAGAACCAGTGGAGAACGGAGCAGGTGTCCTGCTGAGTGAGCGCTGTTAGCTAGCAGCATGTAGCCTAATGCTGAAATCAGAAACAGTACCTTCAAAAAATAAGCAGTGAGAGCTGATCATAAAGCAAATCTGAACAACATTTCCCTGCCTTTTGTGTGAGAAGAAAAGAGACGTAGGTGTGAATGCAGCAACAGTGTTTTTATATTTTATGACACAGCCCCAGTGCTCATGTTGTTTAAATAGCAGATAAATAAAGTCAATGGTGCAGAATGTTCCTGATGTTAAGAGATTATGAATATCATTGTAATGATCATATTAAATTATATGTAACACACTGGAAAAGACACAATAAACACGACCTGAAACGCCTGCTCCCACTACCACCAAACTGGATCAAAGCCGAGTCAGAGACACGAGTCCTGTTTGCTACATCAAATGATGCCATATTGGAAAAAAAGAGCATGATCAGACAATGTTAAGTGTTGATTTACAAATAAATAAATAATCTACAGAGTGCTCTTTGGGTTAAAATCCTACAATTCCTATTTTTCCGCTATAACTCTGTGGGGTTGAAATATAATCAAAGTGGATGCTTTAACCCACTGGTAACTGCAGTGCACAGCTATCTGAAAGTCATTTTCTCCTAAATGCAGTGGTCTCTGTGGGGGGACCGCATATCAGCTTGAGTCAAGATTTTTTTCCTGAAGTTTTTATTCTTCTGAGGGCATGGAAAGAAAAATAAATTATTAATATTGTTTTTTTTCCTCAAATATTTGATTTTTGCAGAAAGCTAGAGATGCATCAGAGGGTTGAAAGAGGGTTAAATATAAGAAGTTAAATGTGTGAAAAAAGTTCAAGTGATTTGCAATGTGTAAAAAGAAACAATTATTCATGGAATTACTAAAAAAAAAAAATTAGAAAAAAATAGTATCCAAGGTTTATATTTGATGCCCAGGTGCATGTAGTCCACCAGAGTGGTCACATGTGTAACTTTCTGGGGAAAAAAAACAAACAAACTGCAAATATTTGGAAAAAAAAAAAGTTTTTTTTTTCCCTCCCTAGGTTCATTGGAAAAAAACAGGTGAGTGTCATGATTGGGTATAAAAGGAGCATCCCTGAAAGGCTCGGTGGTTCACAAGCAAGGATGGGGCGAGGTTCACCACTTTGTGAACAACTGTGTGAGCAAATAGTCCAACAGACGCCCAAAATCAACAACATAAACAAAAGCTTTAAACAGCAGATATTTTAGTGCCTTTAATAGTATAGTATATGCCTTGAGTGTGTGTTCACCATAGACAATCTAAATCAATGACATGGTTTTATTATTTGCTTTGCAGTGGTCAACGAGCTTGTGTCCCATCTTCCCCTGCAGATGCTGCTCTACTTCAACATGTTTTATTTCCCCTGCTGGTGGTTTTCTGCAGTTTTCATGTTGGAGGTGAAGGTAAGTTTGGATTTTATGCTAAGAAATAGCTAACATGGGTCTTTTTTTACATCATTTTAAATTCAATTAGCTCACTTGCAAAATGCTGCTATTTCCTCAGGTTTGATCCTGTTTGTTTGTAGCTACTCATTCTGTCTTCACACAGACTTATTACAGCATCTTTGAAAGGGATTGATCTGTTCTTTGTACAATTTTGATAATATCTCATATGGCATCCTTCTTACAAATGGACAATGGTGTGTTTTGTTTGCTGGGAACAGTTTCTGCTGCACCAAAAGCCCAAAAAGAAACCCAAAGTTAAGTCAGAATGTAATGTGAAATCAATGAGGACACTCGTATGTGTTCGATTTAATCTACTCATTAAATCCTGAGTAAAAAGATGTTTTTCATCCTGGCACACTAACATCAGCTCTCTTTCATTCCCAGGTCTATTATCTCCCTGGGTACTACCAGGCTCTGCTCATCACTGGGATGATCCTCCTCACAGTCATCGAAGTGGCCCGCCTTTATCTGGGCTACATCGGAAACCTCAAAGAAAAGGTAATTCAGTCCTTTCTCCAGAGCTGGACACAGTGTGCAGTTTCTTTTTTGGACTACTGAATAACAGAAAGGAGGAAAAAACTGCATGAGGCTTCTCTGTGTGTGAGAGAGCTTTTGGCTTCAAGCCGATTACTTCTGTGTCTCGATGCTAAGATAACATTTTAAAAGAGGAATGCATCATCTCCATCCTCTGACATAAAAGTCTCCCTGACTCCTTCCCCTCCTGCTGTCATCAGGTGCCCGAGTTGGCAGCTTTCTGGCTCCTGTCTTTCATGTTCCAGCTGCCAGTGCTGCTCTTCTTCCTGACCGATGAAGGAATTATCATCCTGCCTCTGGAGAGAGCTGTCCACTCCCTTTACCTCCTCTTCCTGCTGGCAGAGATCCTGGCCTCCTTCCTGGCTCTCAGAACCATGACCCGAAAGCTGACCCTGCTCTTCTATTTGCGCCAGTTTGGCAAGGTGGAGAGCTTCCGTCATGCTGGGATGAGCCCTGTGTACGGGCTGCCGTATCACCGCAGTGTGCTGCCCGTGTCACCGCATGACTTCTACAACTGAAGAACATCATCAAAGACATCCTTTGCTCTCGAAGTGTCTAAGAATACCTCTTAACCCTGTAAGACCAACCATTGTCATATTAAAACATCAGATTTCGGTATCTGTAAAATAAAAACCAAATTTTTTCTTTCTTTTTTTTTTTAAAGACTGTTTAAGATTGTTTAAGCCTGCAGTGCCGTTTTGATGTCAAATGTGTTTATAGATCCGTCCATCAGACCACAAGCTCACACAGCCTGAAAACTTCTCTACAGACTCAACGTTTTGTTTTTCTGGATTTCTGAAGATTCAGGTCAGAAAAGAACCCTGATAGAGCCTGAAGTAAAACAACAACCTGGAATTTTGAAAAAAAAAAAAGAATAAATAATAATAATAATAATAATAATAATAATAATAATAATAATAATAATAATAATAATAATAATAAGAAGAAGAAGAAGAAGAAGAAGAAGAAGAAGAAGAAGAAGAAAACCTTAATGTAACAAAGGGTCGATAATGTAAAAAACGTGATATGTGCAAAATATAATTATAACAACAGTAAAGTAATTGTCAGTTGTAACATTTTGGGCTGAGTACTTTTGGTACAATATAGACCAGTTATTACATTTCTGGTTTTATTATTTATTTATTTATTTTATTACATTTTTGACCATAAATTAGTAAATTATTCATGTTTCAGTATTTAAAACTCAGTCTGTAAAAGTGTTTGAAACTCTATCCATGTCATATCCCTTGGAAATAATTAACTGCATAAAAATTATATCATTTAACCAGTCCTGGGCTTTTTTCCCCCACAAATAGCTGCTTGTTGCATCATTGTAGACAGAAACAGGTTTGGCCTGTTTTCAGGGGATGCTTGTTGCATCGGGACAGGTACAGGTGAGAATGGTCAGGAGTGTTTGGGTGTGAAGTATCCTGTTTCAGGATGATAAGTAGAGAGTGCACTGCAAAAACTGAAACGTGAGCAAGTGTTTTTGTCGTATTTTTAGTATAAACTGTCTCATTATACTTCATATGAGCCACATTCATCTGACACGTTTAGAAACATGTCTTATTTCAAGACATTAAAAGACAGAGATATGGTCTGAATTGTCAGTAACAAGTAAAAATAAAATCTGCCAATGGCATGAGAAAGAATTGCTCATCAAGTTTCTTGAAATTAAAAAAATGTCTAAGACAAGAAACTTTTCTCTTACGCCATTGGCATATTTTTGCTATCTATCTATCTATTTATCTATCTATCTATCTATCTATCTATCTATCTATCTATCTATCTATCTATATATATATATATATATATATATATATATATATATATATATATATATATATATATATATATATATGATATATTCAAATTGAAACTATGTAGCCTTAAGAAAACCGTTCATTTGTATATTTACATATTTACTAATGTATTTTGTTTATTTTCATTTATTTTATTTTTTATTTATTCTTCATTTCAGAGTGCCTCCAGCACAGTGAGGTGCTTATTATTATTATTATTATTTTTTTTTTTGATTGAAGCCATCATATATTGAGACAATGACTTACAGATTGAATCGGGCAGGGCAGATGAGGATGTCTTTGAAAGCGGACAAAGAAAACCTACAGTCCACTGATGAACATGTGGGCATTGAGCCCCAAACGAATGAACACAACATGCAACGTGACAGTAATCGTCCTAATATTGATTTTCTGGTCCTGGTGTCACTAACTAATGAAGATAAACAGAAATTCTGCTCCCAGCAAGACCCAGAGTTGTAATATTTTAACATTTTTCCTAAAAAAAAATCCTGAAACATGAATTCATGTTGAAATATTTGTAATTATTTGTGGTATTGTGTTTATTGAAAAACAGCCATTTAACTATTTTAGACAAACTTGACTGCATCATCCTATGTATTATTGTGACTGTAGTGAATTCTGGTCTTTTGAGAGAGATGGAAAAACAACTTCCCAACTTGAATCTCTGAGCGCTGCAGGAGCGTGTTGCTGCAGGGAAAAGTCTGCAAATCCATGACTGTGATCAGGCCGACCTGTCACATGTCCCCCCTGCTCTCATAAAGAACTATTGCTAAAAGTTGATGCTTTCAAAGGACATGAAAAAACGTCTCAATTGCAATCTAAATGTCAAAACTTTACACCATGCTGGCCAAACTGTCACAGTGTGACACTCTCTGCAAGCTAATGGAGCAAAATACACCATCGAACAACAGAGCAGGCTCAGAAACACACAGCAGTGTATTGCCAGTGGCTGCTTTTATCAGAGAGCGTTAAAGGCTTTTCTTTTCTGCAGTGATGATGGATGATGGAGGCTGCAGTCTTGATACAACAAAATTGTTTTAGCCAAGGAAGATTGAATTTTTTTTTGCCCACGAGACAAGATTAGAGTTCAGGTATAGGGCGGCTTTTAGGTCTTTGGAAGAAAACAATGAGAAGACTTGCATTAAATTTTCCCAATTGATCCGTCGGTGTATGATATTATTGTTCGTGTTTGATAAGTCGGCTGTGGAAATCAAATTCCTCAAGGCTTGTAAAGCGAAGGAGTTTAGAGCAAACTGCAGCAGAATGGTGTTAAATATTTATGACCACACAGTGGCAGTCAGCCACCAGAAGAGGAAGAGGAGAGTCTGACTGTGCTGCAAAGTGTAACAAGAAGAGATTATCATGCAGCACATGTCCCGCTCAGGAAAGCCTCTGGCAGCAGAATAAAGGTTAGGCATGTCCACACTGGAATATGACGAATTACCTGATAATCTGAGTCTATCTTTGTATCTGCAGTGAAATCGATCTCACATATTGTTGTCTGCACTTTTTAGACAAGGAATGTAACAGCTACAGATGTCATATTTGTTTTACAGCGAGCTGAGAGTCGGTGAGAAATTATCCAGAGTGCTGCAGTAAGTAGCCAACAAGCTGTTTATGAGAGAGACACAGTTTTAGGAATACGACCTGCTTATTCTGCTCCACTTTACATTCAGGAAGATACGAGCTGCAGAGGCTGCAGCATTGTTTACTGGGAAAAAAAAAAAAAAGAGGAAGATGTGAAAACAGCCAGAGTGGAGGGTGTAATTCTGTCTTGGCAATTAACATTGAAGTGGGTGCTCGAGAGACACCTTTAAAGTGAGATCACGTGTTGCTGCAATGAGCAGGTGGCATCAAACACAAGAAGGAGCCTTCACAATCCTTGAACTGACGTTAAAACGCTCCTAATACCTTAGATTTATATCTGTGACCTTGTTGAGGGGGAAAAACTGCTTTCTGTGCTGTTGTTGGATGATCGCTGTGTAGCACACGGATAAAAGGACAAGAGGAAACCAGGAGCCTTTCATTCGTAGTTTTTAATGAGTATATTCTATAACTGGAAGATGGATATTCATTGATATTCAAGGGAAAGCATGCAGGTACAAAATATTAAATTATAATGTTGGCCAAAGAAATAGTCACATTATAGACATATGCTTTGTCAGAGGCAGCACCTGTACTTATATATATATATATATATATATATATATATATATATATATATATATATATATATATATATATATATAAAATGAGATGGTGCCATATATAAGAAGGTGAGCTATTGACTGAATGAAGCAAAAACATATATATATATATATATATATATATATATATATACAGTGGGGGAAATAAGTATTTGATCCCCTGCTGGATTTGTAAGTTTGCCCACTGCCCTGGGAAATTAACACACTCTATTTTTTATGGTTGTTTACTGGTTATAAGTATAGATAGAATATCAGTTGAAAATGCATAAAAACACAGTATAAAAGTTATAAATTGTTGTGCATTTTATCAAGTGAAAAAGTATATTAGTATCAGCAGGGGATCAAATACTTATTTCCCCCACTGTATATATATATATATATATATATATATATATATATATATATATATATATATATATATATATATATATATATATATATATATATATATATATAAAGAGATGGTGCCGTATATAAGAAGGTGAGCTATTGACTGAATGAAGCTTGAGTAAGGCTGGTTTGATTGAAAAGACTTCTGGAGGAGGGCAGTGTGAGTCCGGGCGTATTGATCCAAGGTCAGTATCTTGTAACAGTCATATCTACAGTTAACTGAGCTCAATACCTGGATCACAAAACTGATCAAGCAGGAAGACAGCCAGAAACAGTCTAGTCTTTTAAAGCATCGCATTTGTATTCCAGGACAATTTAAACCTGTTGCACTCAGTAAATCCCATTTTTAAGGGACTTGTTCTCACTTCATCAGAAGATTTATTCACCCGTCTCCTCAGCAGCACCTTGTCACTCTGCCAAGTTTTGTATTGAGCCTGTTTTTCACTTCAGCCCCTGCTTTCACTTTTAGATGATTTTGAGCCAGATTTAGGGCCTGATTTGTATCCCCCAGTGATCAGGGGGCGTGACCTGATTCGTGTCATCGGAACCGATTATTTGTCCAAATGGTCCTGAAGTATGTGGAGTTAATACGACTATTTGACTGCTCCTGACAGCGTCCTGTGTTTATTTAAACTTCTGAAGTCACATGCGATCAGGAACTGTTACCCAAAACATTAAATGTGTGGTGTTTCTATGCTTTTAAGGAATCAAATATGTTTGATTCAAGGATTACCATGACGATAATCAGTCTGAAATATCTAGAAATCTGTGTGGCATCCTACCAGTTTAAATTTGGTTAAGGTCTAAAAGTTGTCTCATGCACCGATTCCCAGAGTAGAGGTCACGAGATGCCTTCCAAAATCAACCAAAATCATCTGTTTACAAATGCATATTTCATCATTTTAACTAGAATAACAGAAAGTGAATTTAAATCTGATGACCAACACTGCCTCTAAGTATATAATGCAATGTGTGCACACACTCAGAAAAAGCTGAAATTTAATCCAGTGTTTTTATGTTATTTTTAATAAAAATGTCTTTTTAGACTCAAAAATGCTTTATTCCAAGATATTAAAGGCAAAAATGAAGTCTTAATTGTTTGTAATAAGTAAAAAAAAATCTGCCAATGAGATAAGAAAAAAGTTTCTTGTATTAAGAAATTATTCCAATTTCAAGAAACTTGAGAAGATAATTTTCTTACCCCACTGGCGGATTCCTTCAACTTGTTACAAACAACTCAGACCTGATTTTTGTCTTTTAATATCTTTAAATAAGACATGATTTTGGACTTGTCAGCTGAGTGTGGCTGATATCAAGTTTAATAAGACATGTCACTAAAAATAAGACAAAAACACGGATCTTAGTTTTTGCAGTTTAAGCAGTCAATTTTCTTGCTACACGGTGGTTTCTGACACTGCTGTTTTTGGGGATCACGGGCTGAAATGTTTTGGAACCCCTGGTCAAATGTTTATCTTACCTTATTTGCTTATATTTGGCATCCTGTATTAAGAATATATTTTAACATAAAGGTAAATTCCCCCAAAGATGCATTATCTTTCAATTTGAAACAGATTTTAAAGAGACTGTGAAGTGGATTAAAGCGACATCTTTTGGCTGAGGCCAACAGGCAAACAAGGTCTGCATTTGTTGTGGAAAAGAACGGAGATCAGATCTTCTCTTTAACACTACTGTTCTCTGTTCAAGAAAACCTTTAACCGGCTACAGCGTGATGAGGTAAGCTATTTATCAACAGTTACACAGCGCTGGTGTTTGAAACATGACAACAAGCAAACTTTGTCAGTTCATACCGTAATTTAGTAGCCAGTGCTCTGGGATGTATCCGTTGCAAATCCTTGTTATGTCCTGCTCATCCACCAATCAGAGCTAACATAACCTCACTCTTCATTTTATTGACAGACTCTCAAGTTTGATCAGATCACTGCAGCATAACTGCTGCATGTGGGCTGGAATGAACATTATCACAAACAGATTAGCCCGTGGTTTAGCCTTTAGCTCATGTTTTAGCTTTTTTGGTCATGTTCCATCATTTAACTCGTGTTTCAGCCTTCAGCTCATTTTTTAGCCTTTAGCTCTTTAGCCTGTAGTCTGTCACTCTCCTGTTTATCTTTCTTCTTCTCTTCTGTCCTTTTTCTGTCCGTCAGTTCAGCTCCAGTCTCCACCATCACTACTAAATGAATCACAGAAATCATTTTCAGCAGAGAAAAACACAGATCTCTCTTCTTACTACTCAACTTCACCAGCCGGCGTGGTGTTGTCAATCCGGTCCTGTCTGACCCAATCGGGAAGCTAAGAAATATCATTTATAAATAACCTATATGGTGCTCATAATCTGATTTTAAGGCAAAAATTAGGATCAGGCAGATATCTAGAAGAGAGACTTTTTTTAAGATCACCTAAAAAGTCCTCACAGTCCCTTAAACAACATTGCCCCAATATCTTCACTCTTTAAAAGCAGATCTACAGCGCATGGCAGAGTGAGCACCAAGACACTGTTTGTCTTTGTCCCTGCTCTTCTGGAGCAAACAGAGTCAAAGCTGTTTCCAAATGTCAGCCGAGAAACCAGTGGAGTGCTTATGAAGTCACCCTCCACGCGTTTTATTCTCTTCTTGTGTGCCAAAAGGAAAACAGACACTCTGAGAAATACCTGCAGCATCCACACAGCCTGGCTCCCATTTTTTGACTGTAATTACACAAACAAATCATGATTAATCTCATCGGCATGTATTGATTTGGTGTGGATGGTAGTAAAAGCTTCTTTCATTGGTCTCCTCTGTCCCCAGTCTTGTATCCGTTGTGGCTATACAGCACGTGTTTCTCATTTTCAAGCTCATATCTGCCTTTGAGTCACTCAGCTGATATGAGATTCCTACTCCAGCATTGCTTTCACACTCTGCATACAGTTCACCAGGACTCTGGCCCATCCAGCTTTCTGCTGCATCCTGTTTAATAAGTATGAACTCTATTAAGCTCTAGAGAAGAAGATTAGCCAGCTGGGAGTGAGACTGGGAATAGAAATCCCCCCTGGAGACTCAGCAGTCACATCTGAAGCACTACTTCGCACCTTTTGCCTCATCAAATTGCCTTTCTTTGGTGGTGAATAATAGCCCGGCAGAGTCTGGGGACGTAATGTTCTCTATCTCCCTCAACATATTGTTTCCCTCCTGTTTTTTTGCGTCCTTTGAAAATGCGCTCCACGCCACTTCTGATCAAGTTTTCTTCTTCGCCTCTTCTCTGCAATACGGCAGCGTGGCGCGGCGTCGGCTGGGCTCAGGCGAGTCTGTCAGCACCTTAATTATGATTGGGTGCAGCATGGAGGTAATCACAGGATGTGAGGGATGAGGCTGTGCCGAGCACTGCCGGGAAGCAATATCTAAAACATCAGAGCAACATCCTCCTCCCTTATCTCTGTGATCCAGAGCTGGATGGTCCTTTAAATGTTTCCATCTTCATGATCTCAGGTGGTTGAACAATGAGTTTTGGAAAAGCTGGATTTAATATCATTAAAATGACGACAGGTCCCTCCATGATTATTTGCATAAATTACAAGAAACATCATAGTGCTGAGAGAGTCATAGCCAACATATTCCGCATTTGGTTCTGCAAAAATTCATATCTGGTGATGAAGTGATCTGATTAACCAAAGATTTATGTTTTTATTTTCATTATTTTATGATATCAATTCCAGAAGTTACGCATGCATCGTTGAACAGCCCCCAGCTTTCATCTAATAATATACAACCCCAATTCCATTAAGGCTGGGATGTTGTGCAAAATGTAAAATAAAACGGTGTACATTAGTTCGCAAATCCTGTTTAACCTATATTCAGTTAAATACACTACAAAGACAAGATATTTATTTTTCAAACTGATACACTTTGTTTTTTGAAAATATTCACTCATTTTGAATTTGATGCCTGCAACACATTCCTAAAAAGCTGGTCAACAAAAGACTATCCATGAAAAGCTCAGTCGTTCACAAGCAAGGATGGGGCGAGGTTCACCACTTTGTAAACAACTGTGTGAGCAAATAGTCCAACAGTTCAAGAACAATGTTTCTCAATGTACAGTTTCAAGTCTGTAATATCATCAAAAGATTTAGAGAATCTGGAGAAATCTCTGCACGTAAGCAGCAAGGCTGAAAACCAACACTGAATGTCCGTGACCTTTGACCCCTCAGGCAGCACTGCATTAAAAACCAACATCATTGTGTAAAGGATATTACCACGTGGGCTCAGGAAGACTTCAGAAAACCATTGTCAGTTAACACAGTTCATCACTACATCTACAAGTGCAAGTTCAAACTCTACCATGCAAAGACAAAGACATATATCAACAACACCCAGAAACACCGCCGGCTTCTCTGGACCCGAGCTCATCTGAGATGGACTGACGCAGAGTTTCCATATTGCCCCCTAATGGAGAACATTTTCTTGGTCAGAAGCAGAGTTTGCTGATGTTTACGCAGCACATAACACTGCAGAAAACTGACCACTGATCATCTGGTATGAAGAGACACCTGAGGGACAGGTGAGCTTTGATTTATCAGTCTATAACAATGAGGGGGTTTTGTGTCCTCCAGGGGGCGTTTCCATAAGTTTGTGATATCACACAAAAAACTATGAATTGTGTTTGGCTCCATCCACTCCAGCATCTCATCACACCTAATACCAAACAGGTCCACATTTCTGCAGGCTATCATCAATTTCTCCGTAACATCTTTTTTATCAGTAACCAAAAACAACCCCCCATCAGAACATACAGTTCCACCAGTCATCTGTTTTGATGGCCTGCAGGGAACGTCAAGCTGTGGGCCCAGTGCTGTTTCCTCTGGGACATTGTTCAATCTTACAGACCCATTTCCCCACAGAGATGGAGGAATAGAGAAGAACACAACCTGGAATCTGCAGCTGGGAACACATGTATGCCTCCATTATTGATGCTGTTTCCATGACTCAACCAATTTCCCTTCTGCAATCCGAATGAGCAGAAGTGGCTTTTAAGGCTACACAATACATATCGCACAATTACTGACCTGAAATGATATTGGGCCATTAAATTCAAATCTCATTCATAAGCCACTTACAGTATTGTCTCCCTCTGTTCTCAACAGAAGGCGCCATGGGGAAATGTGACATCACACTGGCAGGAAGGAAATATTGAAACTGGTGCTGAAATTGGAGGCTGCAGATTTTCAATTTGGGTCTGATTACCTGGGTGAGGGAGAATGGCAGGGCAATTCACTTTCCCACTGGTTTAAATGGCCACTCACCATACAGTACAGATGAGTGTTTTATCAGGAGTGACAGTATTAAATCAGCCTGCTCCATGATGGGGGAGGATGTCCTTCTTCCAAACCACATAAACGCTGTTACATTCAATGTATGGCTTTCTTTTTTTTTAGTGTTTGTATTATTTATCTGGGTTTGAAGAGAGCCATTTGCATCTTACCTGAGTTTGAAAGGTTTCGTCCACTCACAGAGCTGGAGTAAGAAACCTTTTAAAGCTGCGGCTGGGTTTGCTTTTTGTAAAGTACTTGCAGGAAATGAAACGGAGCAGCGGACTCTTTCTGTGATGAAACATTTGGAGGTTGAAAAAAAAAAAAACTGAGACTGGGACAAGATTATAATGATCCCTGAATTCTCCTGAGCTAAGGTTTCCTGCAGGTACCTGCAATACGATCACATATATATGCAGTATATCACATATATACCTTGGGGGACATCAGACGTCAGCCTAGCGGCTGCACTAAAAAGATGAATGTGGATTATCATGTGAACTCTTTTTGAGCAGCAGAGGACAAACAGTGGCTGCAGACGTGTGCACAGGCTGCCTGTAAAATCCTCCCCTCTTTGGAATAGACGGAACAGTCTCTTCATAATCCTGACACTCATGATAATGTGGTGCTGATGTGCTAAAAGACTGAATATTCAGTTATTTATGAACCTTTTACTGAAGCATGACTTCACAAGATGCTCTATGTTCCTCCTTTCGGTGCAGGCGTCTGTCTGCTTTTCTGATCCGTCTGGTCAAAAAGACATCCACACAAGCTCCCCATGGACCAAAATAATCATAAACAAACCACTTAATTTACCTTGAGTTGTACTACACTTTGTATGAATGTGATCCTGGAGATGATGCTGCATTTTAGACGAAGTCTACCACGCTGCTTTACACTCCGTACACTTTATTTAAAGCAAGCAAGAGGAAAAGTTACAGAGGGAGCGTTAGTCTTTTTGACAAGTCTCACAGAGCAAACAGAGCTAAAGCTGTACTCAAATACCAAACACTGAGACAAATGAAGTGCCAGCACATTGTCAATATGTCTACAGTAACACTACTTGTTCAAAATGAGTTCTGGATGAGAGAAAAATAATGTGTTTAAAGCTGGCATTCAAAGAGCTTCTGTTAAATTTCCCTCAGTTTTGGCAAAAAAGAACGCTCTCACTTCAGTCTGACTCTTTTCATATATATATATATATATATATATATATATCCAGGATTGTTGGCAGCAAAAATACTCTCTCCATTCATCACTATCAGAAAGGAGTAGAAAGCTGTAAATCCCCCACAGTTATAGATCCAACTACTCCATAAAAGCCACCCATCTGCCTGACAAATCCCCTGGCCTTGGTGGATTCTCTGAGTGGCAGTTATTGCAGCAACACTCAGAAATAGAGTCACATTCAAGTAGTTACGCACTGCAAAGCTTAAGATAAATGCCTTTGTTGTTTTGGATATATATCAGCCATGTGAAGTGGATAATATCAGAAATGTGTTGGTGAGACTCCAGAAAGAGTCAAGGATCAGCCTCCTGTCTGGTGTTTGTGTGAGTGACATCCTTGTTTTTTATCGTCACTGGACGTAAAAAAATGGAGGGGGGGGGGGGGGGGGGGGGGGTATGGGGGGGGTCTTGCTTGAAATCTCCAACTTCGGCTTCAATTCACCAAAACTGGGCCACAGAAGACTGAAAAAACATTGTCTGGTATGATGAGTCAGGATTTCTGCTCCACATTCAAGTTGGCTCAGAATTTGGAGTAAACAACATGAAAGCATGGATCCATCCTGCCTTGGATCAACGCTTCCTGCTGCTGCTGCTGCTGGTGGTCTAATGGTGTGGGGGAGATTTTCTTGGCTCTCTTTGGGTCCCTTAGTACCAACTGAGCCTGGTTTAAAGTCCACAGCCTACCTGAGTCTTGAGCACAGTGTACCCATCTTCTGATGGCTACTTCCAGCAGGATAACGCTCCATGTCACGAAGCTAAATACAAAAGAGCTCCTTTGGGGATGTGGTGAAACAGGAAATTCTCATGTTCAGTTCAGCCGATGCAGAAAAATCTCTGAGGAAGGTTTCCTGCAGCTTGTTGAATCTACAAAGAATTACGGCAGTTTTGAAGGCAAAGCAGGTCCAACCTGGAACCAGAAAGGTGGCCGGTGAGTGTAATTTGAAGATTCCAAGGTCAGACACTATTATATTCAACTGAATACACTACAAAGACTAGATATTTATTGATCAAACTGATAAACTTATCTTTTTTATTATTTTTATTTATTTATTTATTTAATTTTTTGGTAAATATTCTCTCATTCTGAATTTGATGGCATCAACATGTTCCTAAAAAGCTGGGTCAGGCTCATGTTTCCCACTGTGTTCCATCACCTTTCCTTTGAACAACACTCAATAAGTGTTTGTGAACTGAGGACACTAATTGTTGAAGCTTTGGAGGTGGAATTCTTTACCATTCTTGACTAATGAACAACTTCAAATTGACCATGATGTCAACCACTGCCCTCTTTGGAGGTGAAGAGAGGAGGTGAGACAAGAGGAGAAGACAAGAGAAGCTGACAGCCAATAGCTTCTTCAGAAACTCTGTCCAGCCCCCTAATGTTCTGGCCTTAGCCCCTGATCTTCCCAAATCCTAGAAACACCCCTGCCAACAAAATCATGTGACTCCTCTGATGGCCAAAATACACCAGATGCATCTCCGGTCCAAATGGTTTCAAATAGTGTCCGTGTGAATTCACACGAGCTCTGCTCTCTTGCATTCTGAATGAGTCTTAGTCCTGGCAGAAACATTTTGTTTTATTTCAAAATCACTTAAACCCAGTGATTAAATGGAAAAAAGCGGGGGGAAAAGTTTTAAATGTTTAAAATAATATTAAAAATATCTCCTCATCTTGAACTTGAGGCCAGTGGCATCTTTAAAAAAAGTTGGAAGAGGGATGATGAAACACCGAAAAGTATTTAATGCTAAAACTAAATGGGGCTTCAGCCTCCAGAACAAAAGCAAAACAGCCGTGAGAGGTCAGCTGACTGAAGCAAAGACGCTGAACCTGACCCCTTACTTTTGAAGGTGTTAAGCTTATGAGTTTGTCTGTTTAAGGGCATGGCTGACTTGACTGACAGGCGGACGCCAATATTGATTAGTGCACGCTCACATAAAAGCGACGTTTTCTGCAGCATCTAATGTATCACAAACATGGAGAAACTCTGCAGAGCAGCCGATTTTTCCTGTGGAGGAGCAGACAGTTATTCTTCAAACATACCAAGAATTTAAAAACATCCTCCAGGACAAAAGCAACACTGTTGCTGCAGCAAAAGCCAGGAAGGAATGCTGTCAGAAAATGCCCGCTGTGCCGGATGCGCAACTGAAATCTTCTGGCTCAGCTGACTGCGCACTCCACGGGCCACAGCACTATAAACACAGACAATAAAACAACTCCACAGCACTCGTTGGTGTGCATGAAGAAAGAATGAAAGACTTTTGCTGCCTCTCCCCTTTTCCCTCCAGTGGGCTAAAAACGCCAGATTAAACAACCGAATACAGATGCAGGCTTTTTCTCGTCCATTTTACCAGTAAAATATTTTTGAAACCTCAGCATTCAAAAGCCGAGCAAGGTCGCTCAAAATATTTCACACGATGTTTACGCACGTTGCGTAGGGCCCCGCAAAACCAAAAGAGGCCCCATGGAAAAAAAAAAAGGAAAAAAAAGTGACGACGCGACCGTCCGTCACAAGTGTCCGTGATTCCCAGCGCATCAGCCTAGCAGGACAGCGTCAAAGTGACGCCAAGTTTCCCCTCAGGGGATGAAAAAAGGAAGAACAAAGTGCATGACAATGAGCTGCAAGAACAGCAGTCAGGTAACTCTGCTCTCCTGGTGAGAGAGTGGGAGGGGTTAGTCCGTGTTTGATCTACATTAACAGGGCGGTGAGCTCTGGGTGAACTCCTGTCTCCATGTGCGTTTTGCTGGGTTCTGTAAATTGAGTTGTAGTGCAGTTACAACTGTGCTTATACAATATGAAAAGCAATGGATCAATATGAACTAAGATTGAATTTTGTTTGCATGGATAACCCACAGGCAAATATAGAGGCAGGTATCGTAGTGGATGAATAAAACTCGTGAAATATTGTGACTGCGGTGCCAAACAAATAATAATTATGTAATAAATAATAATATAAATTATTACACACATCTGAAGTATATGAAAGTTAAAAAAGTGCATACAATTTGATGGAGTTGAGTGTTGTTGGAGTTCCTATTATAGGGGGACCCCTTAGCAGAATTTGGCCTAGGGCCCCATGGAGGTCTGGACCGGCTCTGACGACAGAGAATATGAAAACAAGAGACAGAGGAAATTTCAGTCCCTGGTGAAACTGCTGGAGTTTGCTTGGATACAATGCAGATAATAAATTCATCTTTTGCCAAATCTGCTGATCAATGCCAACAAAAGCAAACGAGTCAGTTGAGTATAGAAAAGATAAGGTGGTGTAACGCTATAACTTGTTAACTATCTCTGCTGTACTGTTAAACCTCAATGTCGTTAATTAGAAACTTGTATAATAATCATACTTGAGGGCTGTGGGGAAGAAAGAGCACGGGGCAACATCCACTGTGTGTCATGATGCCTTTAATGACCTTTCATCAACGTCGGAAAAAACACATCGAACTAACAAGACACCTTTACATCACTGTCAAAACAAAATCACCCTAAGCAACCTTAAAGTGGCAGTGCAACATATTTACATTCATAAAAGAACAAACTGATTCAAAAAAGTGAAAATAAAATTAGGATTAAATAAGGACTATTTAATGAGACTTAACATAAGTTAGGCAAAAATGAATCATCTCATCTTACATCAGTTTGTTTGTAGGAATGAATTTGTACTGTCCTCTTATATGTAAATAAATCAGGATATTATTCAGTATCCCTTAGGCCTAGCTACATCATATTAGCATAACACGGTTTAATAGCAAAACAAACATAATACAACCCCAATCCCAGTGAAGTTGGGACATTGTGCAAAATGTAAATAAAAACAGAATACACTGACTGTCTAATCCTGTTTATGTGACCCACGGGGAGTTCAGTTCAACCTATAATTAAAAAAACATGAAGAAGAAAGAAAAAAAAAAACATGGTGGGTGTTTTTGTTGAGCTGGAGTGAATTACAGCTCAGCCACATGGCCATCATCAAGTGAGCAGGTGGGGGTTAACCACTGCTCTCAAGGACACTTCAGCTGACACTTGATGGATCAACAGTAACCTTGGCTTTAGCGAGCGCTGCACACACGTCTCCTCTGCCACAGCAGAAACGTCATCATTCCTGTCAGACAGGAGCTTGTAGAAAAAAAAAAACTAAGACCAGCCTTTGAGGCCCTTTTTACAAAAGATGGTCTTCTTTGAGCTGCTACTTGTTGATGAAACTATGACTGTATAAACATGATGATGTTTATCTTTTGAGTATCTTAAGGACATGATCAGCAAAAGAACAAATGCTTTGTCTCCATCAAAGTCGACTCATAGCTTGTTATACCAGTTTGGCTTTGATTGGGTCTTAGCTAACACCAATCAAATCTAATCCACTCTATTTATATTGAACATTTTAAAAACAACCAAGTTTACTGAAGTGCTGCACAGGTAAAAATCATGCTGACTCACCAATACAAGCTAACCAAATTAAGATGTACCAGCCTTTTCAGCTTTTTAAAGTTGGGCTGGGAAATTATGGTAAAATCAAAATCACAAATAACAGAACTTTCTACCTCAGTTTTGATTAATGTACAAAACACTGAAATGTGTTTATCACTACAAATGGACTTGGTTCTGTTGTTTTTTTGTGTTTTTAAAGACAAAATACCAACCCTCCTCGTTTATTCAGGCTTGGGACCGGTAAAAATGACCTGAAAGAGGCACACGATTCATTTGCATGCAGTTGCCTGCTCTGGCTTAGGCTGGGAGGGACTGCTATGTGAGTGGTGCTTGTCTGCCGGTCAGTGTTTTGGATAGGGGAGGGGCTTAGCATTGGCTGGCAACACAGATATGGTGTGGTCCTATTCTCCCACTGGTTCTCAGGGAAACAAAAATTCAAGCAGCAAATTTTATGTGAAGTTAGAAATCTAAAATCAAATCCTTTGCCATTTCTGGCTTTCAATTAAATCTGGCTTTATTCTCTGTGTACTTACTGATGTTTTTCCTGTGAATATGAATGTGAAAGCTTATTTGAGTCCATTTTATTAAACAGTAGAGCTGCTGAGCTTCCCTTCGAACACAGATGAAGCAGCCTCAGTCCTGCCAGCCGTTTGATACAGGTCGACTTCTATCTGAGGTGTTTTCTGAAAGCTTTTTGTTCTTTGAGATCTGGATCCCAGGAGGATATGAGCCATTATGCTAATAAATCGATCATATGCACCCATGTGGTGCGGGCAAATACACACGTGATAATTAATGCTAGAGTAAAAATATTGATTCAGGAAACATGACTCATAACTCCCCGGTGAGCACCCTCATATGAACTCTGCTTCCTGCATGCTCTGATGTGTTTGTGTTTTTATCAGGTGCAGCGAAAGCAGAACTGGAAGCCTCTGAGCTTCTGAGAATTCTCCACAGGTGCTGATGGGAAAACATGTTGAACTGTGATCGTTCACCAGGTGATCGAGTTGCCTCTGAGCTGACAAACAGAGGAGGGATGTGGCAGAGCCTGATGCCAGGCTTTTTTTTTTTTTTTTTTCTGAGTTGAAAAACAAAAAACTAATAATTGTTTGCAGCCTGACGATTCCTCATGAGAAGCATAAAACCTCAAAAAGATAAAAAGTGGAAAAGATCCGACGATCAATAATTTAAAAGAAAAAAAAAGGCACTGGTTCCATCTTTTATCAACGTGATGAGCCTCAGTTATCTTCACATTTTCTTGTGAAATATTTATCCAGTCCTTATAGCTCTCCAAGTAATGTTTTTTTGTAGTCATGTGTATTCTGATCGTGTAAATCTCTAAGAAAAAGTATCGACATTTGGTGACTATCAACCACTTTTACGCTTCCAGTTAATGCTCCCTAAGCATCTCATGCATATTCCTAATGCTCTGCTTAGTATTTTCAAGCCATCAGCTGCTGGTAGACTCCTGGGGAGCGAGAAGCTTCAATTCAATTAAAACCTGAAGTTCGGCGACTCCTGATCCAATCAAGCTCTTGGCTCTGATCCACAGGCATGATGGGAATGATAATGTCTGAAAATACAGTCAGACAGAAACATGACAAGCTGGAATCCAAAAGGGAGGACTGTGATGGAAATTAACAGCACCGAGTGGAATTCAAGAACAGTAAGATGGAGCATATGTCTGTAAGTCATTGCAGCATGATTGCCAGATGTCCAGAGACTGCAGTGATAATGTTTCAATCTGAAGGGAGAGGAAAAATGTCAGGAGTGAAGACAGACTGGAAACTGACTGACGGCTTAAAGGAAAATATCATGAATCAGTTACAGATTGCTAATCCTTAAACCTTGCATCAGCTTAACTTTATAGCAGAACTTTAAACTGTTAACTTTTATAAGTACACAAACTTCCTACTGTTTCCAGTTACAGTGCAGCAATAGGAAATGAATATAGGAAGCAGAAGAAAATCAGATATAATAACAGTAAATGAGAAAAAATAAAATGAAGTGTGCAAAAAGTAAATAAGTGATAAGTGGCAATTAGATTTGCAATAAGTACCAAAATAGGATATATACAACATAAAATAATATTTACATAATGCATCTTGAATGTGATGAGATGAGTTGAGTTGAAGATATTGCGCTTATGAACTTTATAAGACAGATATTGCACATGCATCGTCTGAAACAGATCGCACTCTATGACCAGTTGCAGACAGACTGAAAATGTCTACAGTTAAAAAATTAGTCTCAGTTACATTTAATAAAATGTCCAGGTTAAGAGTCCAGTGTCCAGGTATGTGATTTTAAAGAGGGGATGAGTTATGAAGCCAAAAAAAAAAAAAAAAAAAGACATTGGGTAAAAGGTAACAGGATGGCCGGAAACCCTGACATAAAAACTACCTGGAATTCAAAGTACGGCTCCAGAAAACACCCTTAACAAAACAAGAAAAAAAAGACACAAGATGGGGCACAGGTGGAAACAATGAAGGCGGGGACAACAAGAACAGGAAACACATCAGGGCAGGAAGTGAAGTTTTCTGAAACAGTGAAAAAAAGTGTGAACTTTAAATATATGATGAGACAGTGTATTTTATTATTGCAGCTACTGGTGACTTTATAACTGTAAGGGGTTTTAGTCACTGTTAGGGTCAAGTTAGGTTAGGTTAGGTTTGGTAAGGTCAGATTGGGTTAGGTTAGATTAGGTAAGAATAGGTTAGGTTAGGATATGATAGGATAGGTTAGATCAGGTTATGTTAGGTTGGGATATGGTAGGATAGTCTAGATCAGGTCAGGTTAGGTTAGGTTAGTAAGGATAGGTTAGATCAGGTTAGGTTAGGTTAGGTTAGTAAGGATAGGTTAGATCAGGTTAGGTTAGGTTGGGATATGATAGGATAGTTTAGATCAGGTTAGGTTAGGTTAGGTTAGGATAGGATAGGATAGGATAGTTTAGATCAGGTCAGGTTAGGTAAGGTTAGGATAAGATAGGATAGGTTAGATCAGGTTAGGATAGGTTAGGTTTGGTAAAGTCAGATTAGGTTAGGTTAGATTAGGTAAGGATAGGTTAGGTTTGGTATGGATAGAATAAGTTAGATCAGGTTAGGTTAAGATAGGTTAGGATATGATAAGATAGCTTAGATCAGGTCAGGTTAGTTTAGGTTAGGTTTAGTTCGGTAAGGTTAGGTTGTGTTCAGTTATGTTGTTTTTTTACACATAGGTAGATTTATTTTGCAGCAAGATGATGACATCCTCTTTGACATTCGGTTGTGAAACATAAACCTGAATCATAAAAAACAGACAGAACTGACTAACAAAACACTACAAACACGATTTAGAAAAAGGTTCCTTTAAAAAGTCAGACACCAGAGTTACCTAATGTCAAAGTTTAAAAAGGGTCACCTTTGGACTGTTGGACTGTGATGGAGAGTTTTTAGTAAATAAGTTCTAAAAACCCCTTAGCTTCATGTCACTACATTACCTTCAGTTGGCACAAAACACTTCTGAGGCTTGGATGTGTAAAATGCCAGCAGCACATCAGCCCAGAGCTTCTAGCCTGAAGCATGACTAAGGAGGTCTGGGAAGCTCACTTACTTCTTTCCAACTACAAATCCCATATTGATGTTTAACACGTAGCCTTCAGCTTCATTCCACACTGACGTGATTAACATCACTTCAGCGAATCCAGCAGACTTAATTCAGCCTCCACAAATAACAACATTTCAAACTGAAGTGGTACCAAGACAGAACTGTGGATGGGCAGAGCTGTGCAGGGTATTAACAGGGTCTCCAAACTCTTTGTTTTTGGAATAAAAAAGGACTAAACATTTCTCTTTTCAGGAGAGGAGAGAAAAGTCAAACACTGAGGAAACAAAACGAGCCTGAAGAGTTTCACTGGCACACTGAGAGAGAGAAGCCATCCTGGTGTGTCAGTGATAGAACACCCCACCACAATGGTTTTTAGCAATTTTAGGGTCCGAGGGTCACATGTTTGAAGTGTCTGTTGTTGTGTAGAAGAAATAAAGAAAGAAGAAGAAGAAAGTGGCACCAGTTGGTTGTATCTGGGGCCAAGCCAGTTTTGTTTTCACCTGCCCATATAGATAAGGCTGGATTTGGTAAATAAGGTCTTTTATAGTCTCTACACGAGTACACGAAGCCGACTTGGGATCCATCTCGTGGTGGCAAAGCTGAGTTGGCTTAGGTGTGTTCTAGGTCAGGTCTTGGCTATAAAAGACCTTTTCCATCTTTTTATGGTGCGTTTTTGCTTTTTTTCAGCTTCTTTTTGTACACCATATTAATAAAACCCCCATCAATTCTGTAAAACATGAAATAAATTCATCAAAATTCAGTCAACCTCAAAAAAATATACCTGGAGCTGACTCGACATGGATACTTTTAATCCCGTTTTTTGCTTTGCCCTCCTCTGTAGAAGTCAAGGGTCATACAATTTCCTTTCATCTGCCCCCCCCCCCCCCCCCCCAAAAAAAAATAAATAAATAAATAAAAAACAGCAACAAATAAACTGATAAACTACTGCTACCTTTTGGGCCACGGCCCAGAGAACAAACAATCTGCTCTCTATTGACCTGCTGGCTGGAAACAACAGTGGTGCAATCTCAATGTTTGAGAATTTTTCAGTAATTCAGAAATGTACAAGTGATTTGAAAATTTTGAAGAAATATTTGTCGTTGCAAAGAAGGCCCTGATAAAACAAAAGTCACTCTCTAATCCATCAGTACCTCGTATGACCGCCTCCTGCAGCACCGCTGTCTGACTCCTCTGCAGCACAAAGCTGCTGAGCCTCTGAATCTGCCTTTGCTGGATAGAATCCATCCCTGCAGAGAGACCTGACTGGTTTGATGGCCACCGGCAGACAGCAGGTCAGGCCTCTTAATGTTATGTCCCAGGCTTGCTGTATTTGATGTATTACCAACCGCTTGAGAAATTCAATGGCACTGACTCTTAGCTTTCTCTGACCTTAAACTTTTAATTAGAGCTTTGTAAAGGCGGAACTATGAAGCCTTTTCTTACAAGATCTCACCAGGTACACGAGCACCTGCCTGAAGTTTGCCTGTATAGAAAGTTACAAGAAACCTTATGTAACCCACATAAAAAACCCACATTAAAAAAGCATGATATAAATAAATAAAGTCATTAAAATTCATAAATATAATTTAAATAGGTTAAAATGATTAAAATATATGTATTTCATTGATTAAAATTCAGTCTTAAAACGTTTTGATAGCCCTTTAATGGAAACAAATTAAAAGTCTGCCTGCAGAAAATATGATGACACTTCCCCTTTAAGAGAAGCATGCACCTTGCTTCGCGCAGCTCAGCTCAGACAGAAGGCAGAAGGAGATGCAGCAGACGAACACTCAAAGTTATTCAGTAAAATATTTCATAATTTGAACCCTAAAACGCAGGACTTGTCTGGTCAGCGACTTATGAAGACGTTCTCCTTGAGAACCAGAGTGGTTTTGGTGAGTTTTTACTGCTTCTGTTTAAACTCCGTTGTGATGTATTTTTTTTTTTCAGACGTTAGCATGAGATCGGACGATCGCTAGCTCACAGCTAAGAGCAACATTAGCCTTATTGTATTCAGATGTTGAATGTAAAGCTTTTGAGTTAATTTGTAATTGCAGAACAACTTATTTTCTCTCATGACCTGTCGTGCAGGTCAGGTTTTTTTTCCTGGTTTATGAAAACTCATTCGAAGTTGGATTTCGCCGCTGCGTGTGTGAGACGATTACCCGCGGTGCGACTGAGACAAGATGGCGAGCCACCCATAGACCGCGTTCCTGTAAAACACCCTGTTTGTGCCAGTGCGAGGATCCGCTGCACGTGGTTGGATTTGGTAACACTTTCTGCCAGAGCGGTAGGAGTAGGACATTCGTCCTGTTTTCTTTTTTTCAGCTTCTGAACTGAACTCTTACAAGGACGTATTTTGAGTTGTTTTTCTGAACTGAACTGGAAACAAAAGGATTTGAACTGAACTTTAACTTGAAACCACCGAACTGGATTTGGGTTCGACACCATTCAAACAAGGTTTAAAAAAGAAATCACAGCTGTATTGTGTTCCGCTTTCATATTTGCTAAGTTTATGACTGAAGAGTGTGCATGATATTCTGTGTTTTCACTGTGGTTGGTTTTCTGTTTTCAAACTGTTTGATTTTCCATGTGTGAAAAGAAAAAAGGGAGTTAACTCAAGAAAAGAAAAATAAACTAAATTAGGAATAATCTGCTAAATTAAATTAAGATAGTTAATAAAAGACCGGTCTAAATCAAAATAATATTAGCTGTCTAATTTAAAGCAGTGATCCTAACTAATTTAATTCCTAAACTAGACTGTTTCTAAAATAGTTTAAAAAAAAGAGGGATTTTGAGTACTGTATGTTTTTATGTGTCTTGTTTATATTTTTTTCTTCACTAGTCTTACAAAAAAAACTGCAGGATTCCATACTGTGTTGATGTTCACTACACTTTATTGATCGGTTTGTGGTCAGTAAAATTCCATTTTGAATTTAAAGTATCTGGTCTACCGTCTATTTTTATACTCTAACCTCCACTCCTTCCGAACCTAAAACTGGTCCAGTAGCTTTTATTCTATAATCTGATACAAGTGCTACAAAATTTGGCGAGCCAGCCAGGAGTGGCAAAACAGGTGTAAAATTAGTAACTAAAAACCGTAGACCAGATAACAGACATAACACTAACTAAGCATGGAGGTTATTCAAAAACTAGGTGTTAAAATCCCGAACTCTCTCCTTGTTAGTGGCTTAACAAAATCAGAGGTAGATGAAGAGCTTCTTGGCTTTCTAAAGCAGTATGGCTCCATTCAGAGAACAATCCAAGTAGATTTGCCAGAGCCTGATTTAGGCACACACACTATTGTAGAGTACACATATGGTACAGCACTAGAGTCACTCTCATCCATGTTACCATATAAACTTGCTAGCAAATCTCAGACCAACGTAAACTACCACATTAAAGCTCTAGCAAGTGTATACACACCTGCAGTTAGCCAGTCAATCACACAAACTTACCTCACCGAGCTGAAGGAAATCGCAAAGCTAAGTGGCAAAGACTTTTCGGATGTGCTGAGACGAGAGCTTACCCGCATCAGTGGCACTGTTGGACAAGATGAACTCGGAAATCAAGAGGACGATTCTGAGACAAGTTTGGAAGGTGCTCAGGGATACCCTTCTGAGGCTGTAGCACAAGAGAGCCCCCAGCTAAGTGCCCCTTCTCCATTACACATCCAAACCCCTTTGTCTGACCCTGCACCATCTCCTCAACCCTCAAAAGCAGAAACACAGCCCAATCTGAACCTCACAAGTCTCTACCCATCTGAACTACAAAAAGTTGTTGTCGAACACATAGTCAAGCATGAAGACTCAGCCCAAACCCATGCTTCACTAAGACTCAGAACCTTTTCTGGACGCAGCCCCCGTCCCAATAATGAAGTGGATTATGAGACATGGCGTTCCAACGCAGATTTTCTGCTGAAAGACACGCAACAAACAGACCTACACAAATCCCGAAAAATACTCGAGAGCCTCCTTTCACCTGCAGTCGACATAGTGAAGCACCTGACACCTCATTCACCTCCATCAGCGTATTTGGACATCCTTGATTCAGCTTATGGCACAGTTGAAGATGGAGATGATCTCTATGCCAGGTTTCTCAATACACTGCAAAACTATGGCGAAAGATCCTCAACTTATCTCCAACGATTACAAGTGATGCTGAACACCGCACTCAGGAGAGGCGGTGTAAATGTAACTGATCTGGACAGCCAGCTTCTGAAACAATTCTGCAGAGGTTGCTGGGACAATGCCCTGATATCCGAACTGAAGCTAGAACAAAAGAAACACAGCCCCCCTTCCTTTGCAGAACTCCTCTTGCTACTCCGCACTGAAGAAGACAAACGCAGCTCCAAAGAATGTCGCATGAAACAATATTTTGGTTCCTCGAAACAGAGGGTGTCCTCACATGCCCAAGGTTCCTGTGCTCAGTGTGTCGAAGAGTGCAACAAGGCCCCACAAGAACAAAGTGAGTCCAAGTCCGAAATATTAGACCTGAAGAGACAAATAGTTAACTTGCAGTCCCAACTTTCAAAAATGACACAAAAAGACAAGCCTCACTCAAAGAAAGCACCCCCCACAGTTACTAGTACCAAGTTCTCAGCTGAGAGTGCCAGACCACACGCAACACAGCCTAACAAACGGGATGTGAACAACAACCCCAGTAGGAGACCAAGACCCTGGTACTGTTTCAGGTGCGGTGAAGATGGTCACATTAAGCCCCAGTGTGAAGCCGAGCCAAACCCCTCTCTTGTAGCCACAAAAAGAAAGCTGTTAAGAGAGAAACAGTCGGAATGGGAAATGAAAAATGGTTCCTCAACACCTGAACAGTTAAACTAAAATCAGCCACTGTTGAGGGACAAATGGTGGCTGAGACACTGACAAAGCGTCCCAAAAGGAAACAGCGTGCCTCACTAACATGCTCAAACTCCAAGCAACGGGTTGCCACCTTACCCAAAGGACTCATTGGAGCTAAAACCACAGCACAAGTAACCATAGCAAACAAAGACTGTAGTTGTTTGTTAGATACAGGCTCACAAGTAACAACCATTCCAAACTCATTCTACGAGCAGAACCTGTCACACTTACCCATTGAGCCTTTGAACAATATCCTCGAAGTAGAGGCTGCTAATGGCCAAGATGTACCATACATGGGGTATGTTGAAGCAAACATTACATTCCCCAAGAGTGCCCTTGGTTTAGATGTTGAAGTGCCCACTTTAGCGCTTATAGTGCCTGACATGTGCTCAACCTTGTCATCAGTTTTGATAGGCACCAACACACTAGACATCCTCTATGAACAGTATTCAAATGCCATGCCCCAAAACTTCCAGTCATTACCTTATGGGTACAGAGTTGTCCTCCAAACCCTCCAGATGAGACACAGACAGAAATCTGACTCCAGCCTTGGCATTGTGAGACTGTCCAGCAAAGACCCTGAGGTCATCGGCCCCGGTGAAACGAAAGTTGTTGAAGGGTCCCTCAACTGCAGAACGCCAAATGCTGGAAAGTGGGTACTGGTTGAGCCACCAAAAGCCTTTTCCCTACCAGGCGGCATAATAGTCACAAATGGTCTTGCTAGTCTACCACCTAAACTTCCTCGCTGCATACCAGTGATCCTCAAGAACGAGTCAAACCATGGTATAACCATCCTTCCAAAGAGTGTGATAGCTGAGGCAAATGCTATTCAAAGTGTCCAGCCAATCACCCCCACCAACTCAGACACTCCAACTAAACCTGACCAAAATCTGAAAACCAACTTTGACTTTGGAGACTCTCCAATATCAAATGAATGGAAAGAACGGATAGCTGAAAAGCTGAACTCAATGCCAGAAGTGTTCGCACAACATGACCTCGACTTTGGGCGCACTGACAAAATGAAACACCACATAAAGCTCAGTGATGAAACACCATTTAGACACAGAGCAAGACCCATACACCCACAAGACATCGAAGCTGTGCGAAAACATCTTCAAGAGCTCCTTGATGCTGAAATCATCCGTGAATCAGAGTCATCTTTCTCTTCACCGATTGTAGTAGTTAGAAAGAAGAATGGCGACATCAGACTCTGCATAGACTACAGGAAGCTCAATCTTCAAACAGTGAAAGATTCATATGCTTTACCAAATCTAGAGGAGTCTCTTTCTGTGTTGAGTGGCTCAAAGTGGTTCTCTGTGTTGGACCTCAAGTCAGGTTTCTACCAAATCGAGATGGAAGAGTCCGACAAGCACAAAACTGGCTTTGTCTGTCCACTTGGGTTCTTCGAGTTCAATAGGATGCCACAGGGGATCACAAACGCCCCCAGCACGTTCCAGAGGCTCATGGAGCGTTGCATTGGAGAGTTAAACCTGAAACAAGCCCTTGTGTTCATCGATGACCTAATAGTGTTTTCTGCAACACTGGAGGAGCATGAAGAAAGACTAATTAATGTGCTCAACAGGCTCAAAGAGTATGGCCTGAAACTGTCTCCTGACAAATGTAAGTTCTTCCAAACGTCTGTCAAGTATTTGGGCCACGTTGTATCTGAAAAGGGTATTGAGACAGACCCTGGGAAAATTTCTGCCCTCAAGACCTGGCCAAAACCCAACAACTTGAAGGAGTTGAGAACCTTTTTGGGGTTCTGCGGTTATTACCGCCGCTTCATCAAAGACTTTTCAAAGATTGTGAAACCCCTCAATGCACTCACTGCTGGTTACCCACCAGTGCGGAAGCACCGTAATCTGAAAGTGAATGTGGAGAAATATCATGACCCTAAAGATGTCTTTGGCGACAGATGGACGGCTGAATGCCAGATAGCCTTTGAAGCTGTGATTGATAAGTTGACGACCGCCCCTATCCTTGGATTTGCCGACCCCAAATTACCCTACATCTTACATACAGATGCGAGCACGGTGGGGTTAGGCGCTGCCCTGTACCAAGAACAGCAAGGACAGAGACGAGTCATCGCTTATGCAAGCCGAGGCTTATCACAGTGTGAAGCTAGATACCCAGCTCACAAACTGGAATTCCTCGCCCTTAAGTGGGCAGTTACAGAAAAATTTCAGGACTATTTGTATGGAAACCAGTTCCTCATAGTAACTGACAGTAATCCACTGACTTACCTCCTCACATCTGCTAAGCTCGACGCCACAAGCTACAGGTGGCTAGCTGCTTTGTCAACATTCAACTTCCAACTGCAATACAGAGCGGGGAAGCAGAACCAAGATGCAGACGGGCTGTCTAGACGCCCACATGATGGGCTGACCAACGACTTAACATCACAGAAAGAGATGGAAAGAATAAGACAGTTTGCACAAAGACACTTATCTGACCCTGAACACTCAAACACAATAACTGAAAGCACAGTCAAAGCCATCTGTGAGAAACATCTAGTCCACTACATCAGCGACGAACCTGCAGAGGTGCTGCCAAAAACCACCTTGGTCATGTCCCTTGCACATCACGCCAAAGCTATTCCAGTTAGCTTTGAAGATGAAGATCAGCCCGATGGCTCACCCATCATTCCTCACTTCACTGCTGCCGAGTTGATGGAAAAACAAAGAGCCGACTCCAGTATTCGAGAAGTGATCAACCAGATAGAGTCCGGAGAGAAACCTCCCCCATCTATGAGGAAGGAAATCCCTGAACTCGGTCTATTATTAAGAGAGTGGAACCGGCTTGAACTACTAGACGGCATACTACATCGAAAGAGACAAGAGGGTGCACGCACAACATATCAACTTGTACTCCCTGAAGAACTGAGACCCTTAGTTCTGAAGAGTTTGCACGATGATATCGGCCACATGGGCATGGAACGTACATTAGATCTTGTCAGAGCACGGTTCTATTGGCCCAAATTGTCAGCCGACGTGGAAAACAAAATCAAAACCTGCAACCGCTGCGTACGACGTAAATCCTTACCTCAGAAAGCTGCACCACTGGTCAACATCACAGCTACAAGACCTCTTGAACTTGTGTGCATGGATTTCCTCACAGTAGAACCAGATTCAAGCAACACCAAAGATATTCTGGTTATCACTGATCATTTTACGAAGTATGCAGTGGCCATCCCCACACCGAATCAAAAAGCTCGAACAGTGGCCAAGTGTTTATGGGATCACTTTCTAGTCCACTATGGCATCCCAGAAAGGCTCCATAGCGACCAAGGTCCTGACTTCGAGTCTCGAACAATCAAAGAGCTGTGTGAGCTCATTGGCACCCAGAAAATAAGGACCACACCCTATCATCCGAGAGGAAACCCTGTCGAACGCTTCAACAGGACCCTTCTCGACATGTTGGGAACCCTCGAAAACCAAAAGAAAAGTCACTGGCGTGACTTTTTCAAGCCGCTAGTACACGCCTACAACTGTACTAAGAATGAGGCGACTGGTTTTACTCCTTACGAGTTAATGTTTGGTCGACAGCCTAGATTGCCAGTTGACCTAGCCTTTGGCTTACCAGTCCACCACCAACCAGGATCCCATTCTCAATATGTCCAGAATCTGAAATCCCACCTTGAAACAAGCTACAGAGTTGCCACAGAAAATGCAAAGAAAACAGCAGCTCGCAACAAAGCAAGATTTGATAAACGTGTTGTCGAGTCCACTCTGAAAGAAGGTGACAGAGTCCTTGTCAGGACTGTTCGCCTGAGAGGCAAACACAAGTTAGCTGACAGGTGGGAGTCAGATGTATACATCGTCCTGAGACAATGTGGAGACCTCCCAGTGTATATTGTAAGACCCGACACAAGAGATGGTCCACAAAGAACCCTTCATCGTGACCTCCTGCTGCCATGTGGTTTTCTCCCTTCAGTAGAAGATGAAACTTCCACAGAGACAGTCAGGCGGCCTAGAACACGACAACATCCAAAAAGTGACAGCTCAGGTGAAACTGATGAGAATGAATCCCAACATGAGTCTGACTCTGAGGAATATCAGTATTATGGCTATGGAAACCGAAGAGTAGAAACTCTAGGTTTCAACCATACCATGGAAAATGTCCCAGAGCCTGCAGTTGAGCGGAATCTTTTAGATGGAGCCAAAGCCGTCTCTAAAGATGCTCCATTAAAGACCCAGAACTTACCTGTTCCTGAGGAGAGTAACTTACCTGTTCTTGAAGAAAGTAACTTACCTGTCCCTGAAAAAAGTAGCTCCCCTGCCGAGCAGACAACTGAAACCCTTTCTGAAGAAGATCTGAACTCAGTTCACCCCCCTAATCAAGCTACTCTGGAAGAGAATGAAGATGAAGTTGTTATGGAGCAACCTGAAAAAGAATGCTTCAGAAGATCCACCAGAGACAGAATAGCCACTAAGAGACTGACTTACCCTGAGCTAGGGAATCCATTAGTCACAATAGTTCAGTCTTTATTCCAGAGTTTGAGTGAAGTCATCACAGATTCACTAACAGTCACTAAGTTACCAGAACTGCCTAAATTAGCGACAGTTTAGACTGTCCACAAAACTCAATGCACAGGGACGTGCATTAGGTAAAGTGGGGAGGATGTAACCCACATAAAAAACCCACATTAAAAAAGCATGATATAAATAAATAAAGTCATTAAAATTCATAAATATAATTTAAATAGGTTAAAATGATTAAAATATATGTATTTCATTGATTAAAATTCAGTCTTAAAACGTTTTGATAGCCCTTTAATGGAAACAAATTAAAAGTCTGCCTGCAGAAAATATGATGACACTTCCCCTTTAAGAGAAGCATGCACCTTGCTTCGCGCAGCTCAGCTCAGACAGAAGGCAGAAGGAGATGCAGCAGACGAACACTCAAAGTTATTCAGTAAAATATTTCATAATTTGAACCCTAAAACGCAGGACTTGTCTGGTCAGCGACTTATGAAGACGTTCTCCTTGAGAACCAGAGTGGTTTTGGTGAGTTTTTACTGCTTCTGTTTAAACTCCGTTGTGATGTATTTTTTTTTTTCAGACGTTAGCATGAGATCGGACGATCGCTAGCTCACAGCTAAGAGCAACATTAGCCTTATTGTATTCAGATGTTGAATGTAAAGCTTTTGAGTTAATTTGTAATTGCAGAACAACTTATTTTCTCTCATGACCTGTCGTGCAGGTCAGGTTTTTTTTCCTGGTTTATGAAAACTCATTCGAAGTTGGATTTCGCCGCTGCGTGTGTGAGACGATTACCCGCGGTGCGACTGAGACAAGATGGCGAGCCACCCATAGACCGCGTTCCTGTAAAACACCCTGTTTGTGCCAGTGCGAGGATCCGCTGCACGTGGTTGGATTTGGTAACACTTTCTGCCAGAGCGGTAGGAGTAGGACATTCGTCCTGTTTTCTTTTTTTCAGCTTCTGAACTGAACTCTTACAAGGACGTATTTTGAGTTGTTTTTCTGAACTGAACTGGAAACAAAAGGATTTGAACTGAACTTTAACTTGAAACCACCGAACTGGATTTGGGTTCGACACCATTCAAACAAGGTTTAAAAAAGAAATCACAGCTGTATTGTGTTCCGCTTTCATATTTGCTAAGTTTATGACTGAAGAGTGTGCATGATATTCTGTGTTTTCACTGTGGTTGGTTTTCTGTTTTCAAACTGTTTGATTTTCCATGTGTGAAAAGAAAAAAGGGAGTTAACTCAAGAAAAGAAAAATAAACTAAATTAGGAATAATCTGCTAAATTAAATTAAGATAGTTAATAAAAGACCGGTCTAAATCAAAATAATATTAGCTGTCTAATTTAAAGCAGTGATCCTAACTAATTTAATTCCTAAACTAGACTGTTTCTAAAATAGTTTAAAAAAAAGAGGGATTTTGAGTACTGTATGTTTTTATGTGTCTTGTTTATATTTTTTTCTTCACTAGTCTTACAAAAAAAACTGCAGGATTCCATACTGTGTTGATGTTCACTACACTTTATTGATCGGTTTGTGGTCAGTAAAATTCCATTTTGAATTTAAAGTATCTGGTCTACCGTCTATTTTTATACTCTAACCTCCACTCCTTCCGAACCTAAAACTGGTCCAGTAGCTTTTATTCTATAATCTGATACAAGTGCTACACTTACACTAGATCTGATACAAAAGCTATGAATTTGACAGGCTGACTGGCTGATTAAAATTCCTCTTTTTCTTGTTATGCTTCTTCTTCTCCTTGAGCTTCTTCATTATTCACCCCAATACACACCAATGCAAAATGGGCTGAGGGGCTGAAAAACATAATGATCTTTGAAGGGTTACTGTGGAAAAAACTCTGTCTGTTGTGAAGAATTTGAAACACACTGAGGAAAGCTGAAAGATGGCTGAATGTTTGGAACATTGAATGAAGTTGAACATGAATGAATGAGAAGGGTTTGGATGAGGCTGGAAATGTCCTTAAATAAGCAAATTTTAACGATTGTGCTTTTCATTTCATTTCAAAAGTGTGAAAAGTGAAATATCCTGGAAAGTTTTGGTGAAATGGATGTGAAAAGTGCAGTAGTCCTGAATGAGCTGAACGTTTTGAAGATTGAACCGTTTGAATCGGTTAAATCAGTAAAAATCTGCTGAAGAAGAAGTGAATTTAAAAAATCTTCAGACGAAAAAGAAGAATTTGTTGAAGAACATTCGCTTTGAAAGCCTTCTGTATCGCAGCAATGAAAGGAGAATAAAACCTGAAACTCTGGCAGCTGCAGCTGGTTCATCATCTGCAGCAGCAAGTGATTCATCTACTTCCATCAAGCCCAGCTCTGATGGCATCAAATCGGTCCCCAGATCCTCACAAACATGATCAAACTGGCCCTGACCTAAAGGTCGGGGAGAATGACGTCTCCTCTTGGCAGAGAATATAACAATGTTTGATTTCCTGGAAGTCTGGTGATGAGACCTCGTGTCCTGAGCGCTGAACGGGCTGGAAATGGACACAGGGCTGGCAGGGGGGCAGCTGGACAGACGGGCTGTCTCAGTGATTGATAATTTCTGAGTGTAACACCAAAGAAGATGACGTGTTTTCATTTTCAGTCACTTGAAATCTGATGCAGGAAGAAACCTGTTCAGTCCATAGTGCTTTATGCTGTGTGGTGTTCTGCTGCTGCATTTCATGCTATAACCCAGAGAAGAAACGACTGGAAGTATTGTCTCATGTTTTAAAGTTTGAGCCAATAGGACAAAGATCTGTGGAGCATAAAGTGAACTCTGCAGCAGACTTAAGGTCTGCTCTGTTAAGTACAAAGAAAGTAAAGTGGATCCATTTTCAGGGATCCATATTCATTTGTGGCTCATAATTACTTACATCAATGTAATTGATCACCCTGACTGGTTTGGTATTCTGCACCTTTGTTTGTTGCTATTAACTGTAGAACATATAATGACTTGAAAAGACTCATTCAAACAATTGTAACACTTGCCTCTGTGAAAATTTTAAGATAGATGAAAAATATCATTTTTCTTTTTCTGCTTCTGCTGCTGCTGTGAGAACCGGCCTTTAAATAAATCACTCGCTCTCTGCAGGAAATCAGAGTGTGTCCCCTGACTACTAATTTCCCATCTGAGATATATATATATATATATATATATATATATATATATATATATATATATATATATATATAAAAACACCTTTCTCACTCAGTTTTGGTGATTTTGAGTATTTTTCGATCCAGACAACAACACAGAAACAATTGAAGAATTCTGCATTAGCATGTCAAGCCAGTAGAAAGAGATCATGTGTGATCAGTTAGGCATGTCTAGCGCCAGAGAAATACATTGTGTGCATGTCATAGTGGATGTCATACTGTATAGTATATGGACGTAGTCTCTGTGACATCATCCATTTGTTTCTGATGCAGAGTTTTGGGCAATGAGAACCGATACACTTCTTGCTATTGCACTTCTGGTGAGAGGCCAAATCATTTCATCACTTGATACCTGTATATGTGTAATGACAATCAAGATGAATGTCATTTCATTTTATCTCACAACAGGGAGTACTGGAGATCAGATGGAATTGTATGTGTATAGGAAAATCTTGCCAACGTAACAGAAAAAAATAATAAAATTTGTAGCCTTCAATCTTGATTCATGACAAAAAATCTAAACAACAATTATCCAAAACTTTCATTTTTGCTCTCCACACAAAATAGACAAGATAAAATTCTCCAAAATCTTCACAGAGAAAGACACCGGTTATGAAACTGGATTTATTTATTTATTTTTGAACACATCAGCCATGTATGTGTGGGTATAGCCTTAGGAAGACTGTTGCATGTACAGATCACACAACCGTAATCTGTATGCAGCCTGGGCAGTGCAGCCTGATGGTGGTTGGCAAACATTCGACACTCCCTGGACAATTGACTTACTTGGGCGGTGCAAATGTGTTTAGCTCCATATTTAGCAAGGATAATGATCTGTTTTGCTCAGATTCCCGGAGGCGTTGAGGTTTGACAGAACAGGCTGAAACTCGGACATGATGCTTTATTAATTCTGAGATGGATCTTCAATTGGCACCATCACTTTGGTGCATAAATGTGTGTTTGTGTGTTCATGTAAATTTTTGCAGACTTTCAATTAGCAGTTTAACAGTCTGCTTTCCTGCATGAGTTTCATTGTCCTCCCATGTGAATTTCTGCTTTCATTCCAAATGTTTTTTTTTTTTTTTTTATGCTGCAGGAGATCCCCAGAATAAACTTTTATCTGCTCCCTCTAATTGGCTTTCATCCATAAATAAATTTGATTACCACTGCTGCTCTACTTTATCTGTTGGCTCTGGTTCTTGCTTCAGCGTGGTGAACAGAAAAACCATCTCAGAGCTGAACAAACAAACTGGATCATGGACCATTGAACACTACAAACTTCCTCTGAGGATTTTTATCTCAACACACATTCTTGTGTCCTTTCTGTACCACAAAACAGGCTCATGACAAATTCAGAGAATGCCAAATTAAAAGTGTATATATATATAAAGACTAAATACCTTTATTTTAACCCTACTCCTTAAAAGGTCCATAATCCAAGGTGAACTATAAATGTCCCTGGTCCCAATGGAAAATAAATGCAGTTGAAATACATAAGGTACCACCTTTGGTTGCTTGTTGTTTAGGAAAAGTTTTCTTTCCAAGTGAAAACAAAGCTTGTGTAACAGTTCTGGTAATCTGAGATGGTACAATCCCTCTTGCAGTAACTGCAGGTGTTAAAAATGTATTTTCATTTTGGCTTTTTTCACAGTGTTCCTATTAAAGTCCAAAGTTCCTAGGTAAATTCCTCTAATGGAAATGTGTCAAGCACATCATACAGTTTCTGGTCTATTATAAAATTTTTTATGTGAGCATTGTTTCCACTGTTTAAAGGTTTTCTTGTCCTCTTGCAGCATCAACCCATTCAGGGTTGATTTTCCAAGACTAAAGGCACAGTGTACCAACTGAGCTCCAAAGTCCCTGGGAAAAATTCTTGCTGTGGAGGTGCATCAAGTACTTCTTAAAGTTCCTTGTCTGTCAGGACAGTTTTCTTTCTTTCTTTTTTTTTTTTTAACGATGAAAACAAAGCTTGAGTTTAGGTGTTTTTTTATTTGACTGTTTCCTGAGGTTGAAACACACCATGTACCAAAACCTGAAGTCCCTTGGGAAAACTCCTGCGGTGGAAATGCATCAAACCACACCTTGGATTCCTGGTCTGTCAGGAAATCATTTTGTAGAGAAAACAAAGCTTTTGCAGAGGTCTCTGGTCCTCTAAAGCAACTTTGTGGAATATAAAATAATGTCTTCGTTTTTGCCGCTGTTTTTTTTAGGTTAAAACACGCTGTGTACCGAAACACAAACTCCTCAGGGAAAGATGAGAAGCATCAAGTACTTCTTAAAGTTCCTGTTCCTTCAGGAAAGTTTTTTGAAGTGAAAACAAAGGTTGTGTCAAGGTGTTTTCATTTTGACGTTTTCCTTAGGTTGAAACACTGTTTGTGCTTATATAAGACTATAATAAAAGACCCTGAGGAAAACCACTGCTGTAGAAAAGCATCAAGTATGTCTTAAAGTTCCTGCTCTGTGAGGAAAGTTCTTGGATTGGAGACAAAGCTTGTGTCCAACTTTTTCTTTTTGTTTGTTTGTTTTTTGATCTTGTATTGGGATTTAGAGTGAAGGGCTTTCTAACCTTATCAAGGACAAGATTTTCCCTTGATGCATGAAAATACTGGTGATGCTCAGAACTTCAATGGAAGTCACTCATGGACTGACGCAGGAAAGTTATTTCTGGGGGGGAAAAAAAACCAAACAAAAACAAACAAACAGGGTTTGAATGTTTTCATCCACCACGGTGTATAAATCAGGACTGCCTCTTCTTCTCTCATGAGTGTTCAGTGTTCACACGGTGCTGAACTTGATTTTCTAACCTCCATTGATCATCAGGTCCCAGTAATGGTTTGCTGCTCATTGGCGGCTGCAGAGTATTTTCTCCTCTCCAAGGTTTTCACACCACATGCGAAAAAAAGATGAATGTCATGGCAGTGCTTCTCTTTTGATTACCAGTGTTCACCTTGAGGCATTCAGCTACTGATTAATGTTGAGACAAAAGAAATGAAATACTTTTCCCATTTTCTCTCCTCACATGAACCACAAAACCATTACTCACTCTAGTGAGGGCTTGTGCTGCCATTTGGAAGCCTGCAGAGTTTATGATGCTGAAATATTGTGGGAACGAACACAAAAATGGTTGTAAGTAATTATCTGTTCTTACATTTTCCTCACTGTGATGAAAGGATGCCACGGGAAGCTGTTCAAAGCTACTGAAAAAACTGCTCCTCCAGAAACAGAGAAGTTATTTCTAACATGATTTTTTGTGTTGAATCTGAGTAGTGTCGGCTCAGTATACTTCACCTCTGCCTGTTGACACTGTGGCAAAATTTAGCTTGTCTACATTAGCTATCTAAATTGGTAAATAATGCTTTGCTTTAGATAAGGCTGCTGCATTGAGTGCACTTTTTTCTTGTGTAAACAAGTTTTAAATAAAATTAACAAAAAGGATGAAGAGAAGTTATCCGTGTGTGAGAAGTGAGAAACAAAAGAAACACTTTTTCAGTTGTTTTGAGTGAATTATTTTATTGAATAAGTTATTTTGTTCTGTTTTTCATTGTTCATTATATTTTTATTTTTTAAATGTTAAGGTTTATGTTTAATGTTTTTGTTTTCATTATGCAAATTTGAGCTTTAGAAAATTACATTTTTGGAAAAAAAAAACACATTTGTAGTCAGATTATTTATCACTGGATGGTGACATACAGTGATTTGAGGGGCCCCTGGGTGAATTTTTTTTTGGCCTAGGGTCCCAACAGACTCTAGAACCGCCGCTATGTGTGAGGGACATCTTACTGTATTAGGCTGTTTAAAAAGCACAATGGATTCTGCATTAATAACAGTTCCACAGTTTGACCGTTCATTTTTTTTAAAACGGATGCTTCAGACAGGAGGTGTACTTGCCTTAAAGGATCAAATAAGCATCATTTGATTGAAAAACAGACGTCGAGACTCTGCACAGTTACATGAAAGACACCTCAGATCTCTCAGCATTCAGAGCGTATTGATTAGTTTAAACACGGTGTCGGGACACAAGCTGTCTCTCAGCCCCCTGGCAATTTAAGATGCTTCTTATCTCCTTTCAACACCTACTCATATTTTCAGCTGCTGAAAGACACAAACATTCTGCTCTTAGCAAGAGACAAGCAGATCAACTGACAGATGATAATCTTAACATTTACCAGATGAAAATGTTGACGTCTGACTGCAAGGCAAGAGCAGATCAGTAGAAAACTTAGCTGGTTTCCTCATCATTATTAGAAACGTTTATTTGATGTATTTATACAGAATATAATTAGATTAATATGTAAAATCACTTTTTTGACCATAACAGTTCTTTTCAGAATAAAGAGTATTAGAATTTGCTAATGACTGATGTATGTCATTCATGTTTACACCATAGACTGATTAATATAAGGATGTAGTCTCCATCACATCCCCTATTTGTTTCTGATACAAGGTTCTGAAGCCCACTGTTGGGGTGCAAGGTGAGGGGTGAGTCAGACACACTGGTCAAACTCATGGCTGAGACTGCGATGTTTATGGAACCTTGATACTGGCAGCTCCCTCTTGAACCTTTAAACCATAAACGAACACTGAGTGTCTGTACAGTATTCAAAATAAAGTGTTGCACTTTCAGCAACTAAATCCTCTTAAAACAAGGTCTCGGCTCAAAACACGGCATGAGAGAAAACCCACAGGTGGATTAATAGCATACCGTACCAGGGGAGCTAACACATCGCTAAAAAGTTAGCAAAATCATGGCTAACATACTCATATAAAACCATGTTACAGACTCTGAAAACTTCATCAGATAGTGAACAAACATTCTAATAAACAAATCATTTAAACGAAACAGTACATTGACTGTTCATTGGTCAAGATATTTGACTATGATGTGGAAAACGATTGACTTTCAAACCATAAAACAAACACTGACCCAAAGCCTGAGGGCGGAGACAGCACAACAGCACCGCCTTCTTGCCTATTTAGGCAACTGCCTTACATATGCATTTCCTTCAGGGATTAATAAAGTACAGTCAATTCAATTCATTGACTACAAATGTATTCAGCTGAAGTTATTTGGGACTCCCAAATAACATATGTACAGTGTATCACAAAAGTGAGTACACCCCTCACATTTCTGCAGATATTTAAGTATCTGTGTTTAGCTATTAATGGCTTTATTTTGAATTATTTTGAGGGAAAAATAAATTTACACTGTTATTTAAGCTGCACACAGACTACTTTTCATTGTGTCAAAGTGTCATTTTGTTAGTGTTGTCCCATGAAAAGATATACTTAAATAACTGCAGAAATGTGAGGGGTGTACTCACTTTTGTGATACACTGTATGTTTATCATGACAGTTAAACGGCTAACAAGCTCCATGCTACTAGCTAACGTTACTTGCCTCTTTTTCTATGATGGCTCTGTAGGATCAGAGACTGTCGATGGTGAACAAGGCTCATTTCAGGGTAAATTTTGCTAACATTGTACTGCCAACATAATTCTCCCAGATAAATACAAGAAATATGTGATCAGGTTGATTATCAAGGACAGTTTCTTACATCGACCAGAGGAATGTAGAATTTTCATGAGGCTGTTGATTTCTTCACTGTTAAAGCTACAGTAACCACTTTATGGTTTTGAGGATATTGTGGTGCATTGTTATTTTTTTTATTTTTTATTCTTTTTACGAAAGAAGTTTCGGACTCATGTAGTAAAATCATAGTGTTAAAATATTGTTAATAAACTATAAACCCTGGTAGGCATCCCAGAACTATTATGTATTAAAGTATCCAACCAATGCTGTTTCAGTTCCCAGTGTCATTCCAGTATCTCATATTTTGATGGTGAACTAGGCGTCATATTTTGTGAACAGCAGTTGATAAAACCTCCTCCCAGTTCTGCAGATTGCCAGAATATGACAGCCTGACCACTGCTTGCAGGCAAAAAAGATATGAGAGGGATTCTGTTGGTAAAATGGGTCAGATGGTGTCAAAAACACCAAACCAAGCCAAGGGGCATCAATAAATGAAATAAAGCAATCCATGGTCTCAGTGAATCCATCTCTTTCTATGGATCTCAGCCAGAAAACGCCACCATGTCAATTAATAAAGCAATCCTCAGAATTTCATGTCACCACCTCAAACTGTCTGATTTGACATATTGAATACACATTTCACAAAAGTGTTTGGTACATGGTTTTATTCATGTGAAATACAATTCCACAGACATAGAAGAAGAACATCAGGTGGAGACGATGAACAGATATCACATTTTTGCAAGATCCATAAACATTTTGGCAAGATCCAAAGACAAGTATCAAAGTACAGTACAATGGAAATAGAACATTCAGTAGACTATCAATATTTTCATACAGTATTTTCATTTGTAAAAAGAAAATAAATACGGGTTTGTACATTATGCTCTGGTGATAAATAATAAACTGTGAGTGATTTGTTTTAATGTGTATGCACAATGCCAAGTGTCTAAAGAATAAGGCAACAAATCAAACTCTTATTGAAACTTTATTCCCCATGAAAATGCTCCCCAGTTTTGATGTGATAAAAAACTAACTACACAGCATCATTTGTCATTCAGTAAATATTCTGCTCCTCCAGTCTGATCACAAAAATAGATACATCTATGGTAAAGTAATGCCTAAACACTATGTTGAAACAGATGAACAATCATGGCGGTGAGTTGTTTTTTGTGCACTGCAGCACATCTTAAAGTGCAAAATGGAAACCAAAGTACTTGTTGATAAATGGGCTTTTTCACTTTTTTTTTTTTTTAATTTTTATTTTTTTTTATTCTGAGCGTGTTCCCCAGAGAGCTGACACTTTTGACAAATTACCCAGGAGCATCAGATAATCGTTACCCTGCATGGCTCAGGGCGATAGGGGATGTCTAATTCTCAGGCGTCTGTAAAGCTGTGGCTCTGCTGTGAGATTCAGGTTTGAGAAGCTGCCGATAGTGATCTGAAGAGGAGATATGTGACACATGTGACATGTTTTCATCGGGATGTTGTAGTTTTCTATCTCTGAGGCTATTCTGGACATTTTTTTTTTTTCTTTCGCCAAATATGCCAAGGTTAAGTCAAAAGTGCCCTTATCTAGTCCAGAAAATGCTTCAGTTTTGAATTTTCACAGTGAGTCTTTGACTTGTTTTATTCTGGTAATTTTTCACAAAGGATGCTTTCACACCGAAAACTCATACCCTGTTCTCCTTTTCTCGTGAATTATACATTGTTGCTTTTTTGTTTTTACACAGTCAAATAGGCTGTAAGGACTGTCTGTTTGAAGTGTATTGCAGCAACACTTTTTGGCTGCACGCAGTCTTAATGTCATGACTCTTAACAAGGCGTTTGTTTGTTTTGGAAATGAATGGAGATCAGATCTTCTTTTAACACTACTTTTCTTTGTTCAAGACAACTTTTTAACGGGTATGTGACGAGGTAAGGTATTTATCAACAGTTACACAGAGCTGTTGTTTGAAACAAGTAAACTTTGTCAGTTTGTACTGTAGTTTAGTAGCCAACTATTTAAGTGCTGCTCACTGCCTAGTGCTCTGAGATGTATCTGTAGGCTACTGTCTAACGTTAGTGAATCCTTATGTCCTGCTCATCTACCAATCAGAGCTAACATGTGGGTTGAAATAAACATTACTACAAACAGTTTAGCCCGTGTTTTTGTGTTTAGCTCATGTTTTAGCCTTTAGTCCATGATATTGCTCTCCCGTTTGGCTTTCCTCTTCTCTTCTATCCTTTTTCTGTTTGTCAGTTCAGCTCCAGTCTCCACCATCACGACTGAATAAATCCCAGAAATCATCTTCAGCAGAGAAAAATTCAGATCTCTCATCTCACTACTAAACTTCATCAGCCGGCGTGGTGTTGTCATAGAGACTTCAAAGTGTTGTAAATCAATCCGGTCCTGTCCGACCTCATTAGAAAGCTAAGAAAATAGCATTTATAAATAACCTATACTGGTGTTGATAATATTATTTTAAGTTGTAGATTATGATCAGGCAGATATCTAGAAGTGAGATGCTTTCAAGTTCACTTACAAAGTCCTCACAGTCCCTTTAATACAATTTGCATTTTGGTAAATTGTGGGATTGACTTGAAGCAGCATTCGGGCAGATAAGCACATTAGTGAAAAGTCAGAACTTCACCAACTTGTCAGCCAATAAGTCAGGTTTCACCTGTTCTGCCCTGCAGGGTCGTGAAAAGACCAAGAAATTCCAACAGCAGTATGTAAACGGTACAAAACCAGCTTGGCCAAAGCTGAGTCTCTGGTGATGAGCAACAAACTGGTTTGTCAAGCTGGCATATACAAGCATAGTCTTTGTGACGTCACCCATTTGTTTCTCATGCAGAGTTTTGACACCATATTGGAAAAGTTGACCTCATGAGGCAGGTTTTGAGCCTCCTCACGAACAGCTACACGGTGCCTGTCTGTCAGTCAGGTTAAGCTGTGTGAGTTAGCCCTCTTATTGGGCTAAAGCCTAATCTTAATATCTTCTCAGGGGTGGCAGTTCACAAGCAGAGGGCTGTTGGTTCTAGTCCTGACATGGACCAAAATTTGTAAATTAAGCTGGAGAGGTGTCAGCATAGTGTCCTTGGCACTTTCGAGGTGCCCTTGAGCAAGGCACCGACCCCTAACTGCTTTGTTTGCACACTGATGGTGCAGCCCCTTCACCCTGTACTCTCCATCAGTGTATGTTTCTGTGTGCAAAGTGCTGTTTGTGCATGTGTATGTATATAAAGCATGAGTCTCTCTGAGGGGTTTAATAAAGTATATTTGTTTCTTCTAAACTAGTTAGTTCTTCTTGCCATGCACTGCTTCATTTTTGTTTGATTTAACAGAGATGGTGAGTATCATTACCTGAATGCTAGTCTAGACCTGTTTTCTCACTACCTCATCCTCTTCAACAGTATGATAAATGAAGCAGCTACTTGTTCCAGTCACTGGATTGACTTTAGGCTCCTCTTGAAGATGTCATATTGCTTGTTTTGTTTCACATTGCAATCACTGTGTCAACACACGTCCAAACAACCGTTATTTTGGGACTTCTGCAAACCATAAAGGTGTGAAAGCACTCTCTGCTTTCTTTCTCATCTTTCCAAAGACTGCATACAAGAGTTAGCTGAAGTCCAGAGACGCCCTAAACTTGCATTTTCCCCAATAGTCAACAGGGGGCGACTGCACTGGATGCTTTTCAAAGTCAACCAGATGAAAGAAATACTGTAATTCTTTATCAGTCGATGATGTAAGTCAACATATTCTAACGATATGATGACCTCAACTGTAGCTAGGTGTTTGTTTATAAAAAATTATTTGGTGATGCACTTTGTGTAAAGTTTTCAGTTTAATTTGGCACCACTGCTGGATTTGCTTTACGGTCTGTGTATGTTTTGGTCATTGGATTTTCCATACAGAGAAGGATATAAAAAATAATAATAATAATAATAATAATAATTATAAAATGAGAGGTTATTTGAATTTCATTTTAAAATTTAAAACTAAAATTTGAAACTCAAGGCATTTTTCTTTGTCGGGGTCAAAAATGGATAATAAAAAAAAGAAAAACCAGGGTGATTTTCATTCTTTTTCAAAAACTAAAAATAAAATTGTTAGAAATCAGAAACAGAAAAGGCAAAGGCCAAAATATGACTTCTCCCTGTTGTTTCTCTCGCCCAGGCTAAAATGTACGCACACTTACTTAAAAAACGGTAACTTCCTGTTAAACAATATAATAAAGGGGCATGTAACATTTAATCTTTTTTTATTTGTTTTGTGTTAAGACAAAGAAAATGAAAATCATCTGATTTTTAAAGTTCTGTCTTTCCCTTTTGATTGACCCTGATAAAGAAAAACGCCTTGAATTTCAACTTTCATTTTTGAAATTTCATATGAAAATCAACTAACCATTCACTTTTGCTTGTTTTATGTTTTGTTTTTAATGTATTTTACTAAACGGAAAACTCAGTAACCAAAACATACACGGACCCTTTAGTGGCTACCTGTGAGTGGGATGTTGTTACCACAGTGACCTGTCGTCCAGTTGTGTTCCCTTGCGACACCACAGGAAATAAGACAGTGACCACCAGGGAGCCAAACTTAGGACTCAAAACAGCAGTCAGTGAACCAGGAGAGGTCATCAGATTGGTTTCCCCCAATGCTTGAGAACAGCCTGTAAATCTGACCAGGTTGTAATGTCACAGATCCATCCATAGCTTTGGTTGAAGTTGTTTTTTTTATGTACAACACACATCATAAGAGACTTTTCCAGATGCATGCACAACAATCTAAACTACAAGCAACTAAACCCATGAAGTGCCTCACAGACGCTGATGTTTTATTGCAGTGGTTTACACCATTTGGCCCATGTCAAACCTCAATGCACTGGGCAGCTTTAGACGCCCAGTTTTTCCACTCATCTTTGAATTTCACTGAATGACAGCTCTGTCCCCTGTTTAAAGATCACAGCCTGTCTTTCTGCTGTATTGCCAAATCTTCATTTAAAAAGTGCTAAAGAACATTTTCTGACCCCAACACTTGGTAGGTCCATTGGTGCTTATGTTGTCGAAGATTCACGTCTTTTCAAAACATTAATTGATGTCTATTTTACACACATTTATTGCTCAAAAGCAACGCATCCAGACAGAAAATAACAAAAAAAATCAAACAAAATAAGACTACCTGCACATTTTATCAGCACTACCAACCCGACTGGTTTTGATGCATATTCTTTAAATGCTAAGTGCCACAAATCATGGTGTTTGCTCCTCTGTGGCAGTGACAGATGATCATCAGGCCTGGCGAGGTAAAAGATCCAAAGCTTAGCAATCCCCAAAGAAACTTCTACGAGCAAAGCAGCCCTTCTTTGTCATGCAGTTGAATGCTTTACTTTAGTTATGATTGCTGAAACCCCAGACCACACAAATTGCTCACAGTTGTCGTTTAGTAATCGTAACACAGTCATTATGGTAAATACATTGATAAAACTTTTACAAATGTGTCAAGAGGACAGTTAAAACCCATGCACTTCATGCATAGATGACGGTTGTCCTGTCGCTTTGAGGCCTGTGGAGCCCCCCCCCCCGCTGTGGAGACAAAAAGAGTTGTGTGTTTGCTGCACGTCCAGATTTAGTACCCATCCATTCAGACCTCCAAACCTCCCTCCCTCAGAGAGCTGTTAACCTGCCTCACCCTCTCCCATCCGTCTCCGACTGAGGTCCTGCAGCCTGTGAATGAGTGAAACTCTTCCACACAATCACATGCACCGCCCTGCAAACCCTTTTATCAGTCTCCTACCAAGCTATTGTTATTCCCAAGTGGTTTTTGAACAATGTTGCACTGCGTACAATACCTCCTCGATGCCGTGCACTCCAGACCCCCTCGCACAGCATCAATTTCCAGCCTCAGTGATACATCTCCTCCAATGTCCCCACAGTATTTCACACTTCTCTTTTTACTTGTTTGGAATAAACCGCATGGAACACTGGACGAATACAAAACTGGACGGTCACTACACTTCTCTCAATAGCTGCCACCAGACTGAATGCAACACTGCTCAAATTCACATCGCTAATGAAGTCTAACAAAGTGTGATATGTTTAGTCAGGAGGTCCTTTTTGTCTTCAGAAAACTGTCGCTAAGTCTTTGGAAAGTAGACAGATTCCTCCACGTGTAGCGTCCTCAGTAACTCCAGCTGTTTTACAGTCTTACTGGCCTGTTTTTCAGTTGTGTGATTGTCTGTTGGGTTTGTTTTTGAAGTTTTAACTCAGCAGTCATTTATCCGAACAGCAGCCTTTGGTTGTCGGTCAAGGCTGGTAACGCCACAGCATCTATTTCATACCACTTCTCAGCACCTGATTGGCCGCGATGAGCATGACGCTGATGATGAAAGCGATAGCGAAAGCACATATCAGACTCTTGCGCACGCATGTTTGCTTGACCTGCTGCGTCGGGCTGGAGCCTGGGTGGAAAAAGAGAGAGAGAGAGAGAGAGAGAGAGGAGGGGGAATTAAGGAAAAAGAAGCACCTAAAGGTCCACTGAATCAGGTGTTATTTCATGCTTGAAAGATATCTGATAGTAATTTACGAATGACAGAGCTCATCACAAAACCTCACAATTACATGAACACAATTATACGGAATGAACGCTGCCGAGGAGATTTGTTTTCACACCTGTATGCTGCGTAACTGCTTGGAGATTGAAATGTTGATTGGGGTTTTAGAACAACAAACAAATGGCTGCACGCCTGACTGGCATTTTAAAGGTTATGCATCAGGACAGCAGCACACAAGAAAAGGTGTAGTGTACCTGCAGGATGATCTAAAGATATAGACGCCCCTGAAGCAAAAGAAGATGATCAAACGGTGACTTTGGTGTTGCTTTTACAAGGTGTTTCATCAAACATCTTAAATGGGGTACATGCATCAGGATTTTCTAAATCTGAAGAGATTTATTATCTGTTAGAGCCCCCACACATGAAGATAAAAAAAAATCAGTGTGGTGTGCTCTGATAATCTCAACACAGCTCCCACCACCGATCTAGAATCTCGTCCTCCAAGACAGAAATCTCACCTGACCAAACGTGATCTACAAAAACGTAGAAGAAACATAGCAACAACCAGCTAACACCAAACACAGCATGGAAGAGGACATAGAAGAGGGAATGATGGTGGTCCTTGGGCTATTTATAAAAAAAAAAAATTATTAAAAAAAAAAAAAAAAGAAAAAAGATTGGAAAAAATCCTGGGTACGGCAGGAACACGGACTTTCCTCACAAACTTTCTGTGTCAGGTCAGCCATGCTTGATTTGTTTACTTCTGCTTCCTCATTCCTCAGTCAGCTCGCCTTCTGATTGGCTACATTCCTTTCTATATCACAATTCACAGAGTCAAGTCAAGTCAAGTTTATTTATAGAGCACCTTCAAGAGGACAGCAGTCAATCAAAGTGCTGTACACAAATACATAGAGGTAAATAAATAAAACAATAAAAACAATTTAAAAAATAGAAAAACAAAGTAAAAACAGTAAAAAAATTTAAAATCTAAAAACTAAGGTGCCTGTGACTTATAAGAGCTCATTTATGAAACGCCAGGGAGAAGAAGTAGGTCTTTAAATAAGATTTAAAAATCTCAATGGTCTGGGAGGCTCTTATATGGATGGGGAGACTGTTCCATAGTCGAGGGGCAGCTACTGCAAAGGCCCTGTCACCTCTTGACTTGAGTCTGGCTTGAGTCATGACTCAGGAGTCGTCAGCTTTCCCCACGCTCATGAAGATTTTTGGTCGTAAATACTGAACAAGTTTAATATTTATGATTGTCAGCCCTGACCTGTTTCACAGCCGATTATCAGAACATATTTAATCTTAACACACCTCAGACCACGGGACAATCTGATAGGATAATCTGATAGGATGATCTGATAGGATAATCTGATAGGACAGAAGATAATCGGGTGTTTGCTGTCCTTGGTCAGGAAGGAGGAAAGTCATGACAAACAACGCTAGATCACCGTTATATGTGAATCCCATTTAAGATCTGATTTTGCTTTTGATTCATTTTCCTCCAGAGAAAATTAACCTTCTATTGTAAAACGTTTTGTTTCGCCCTCAACAATAACACTATGAGACGACTTTAGACCCTCAATAACAGTTCTCTGTCAACACATCCTCAAAGCAGGAGAAATACCGCTCTTTGAGGCAGAATGCGCCACCTCCAGTAATCCAGCTTATTCTGCAACAAAAGGTGTCATTTACTTTAACCACGGATGTTTTTCTTCTTCAGTAGAGGATTTCCTGCTTTCCTTTCCGTCTCTTTCAAATGAGCTTGTAGAAAACAGTGCTCACCGTGCAGAGTTTATGGAGGCGGGTGGAGATTAAGCAATAGTGTAGTAATTTTTCCTTGTGAGGAGGCAGCAAAAGAGGAGAAGGAACAAAAGCATTCTCTGTGCACAGAGAAATTTGTATCTCTTGTTTCTGCAGCCTTTAAAGAGCCGGGGTTTGGTGCAGACTAGTTTGTCTAACATGCTAATAAAAACAAGTTTTTCTGCTTTAGTAGTTCCAAAGATGCTGCGATCATCAGATAACGAATCAGCTAAAGGTAAAAGAGGTTGTTCCTTACTGTCAATATCCACCTGGCAGTCCTCAGGGTTCTCTATGTGGTTCTCCTCCGTCATGATGATGTTCTCGATGTCCTTCATAGAGAGGTGATCACAGAAGGTGTCGTACAGAAGCCTCTTCAGCTCCTCGACTGTTAACTTCTGCATGTCACACTGGAGACACAAACACCTACATTTAGGCACACTCATAAAAGCCTCTCATTGCACTCGTCCACTGATGCTTCTGCTGTTAATGTTCACTCCCTTTCAGATGTATGTGATGGAAATCGTTCAGCATCCTTGCACTCCTCACCTTCACACTGTTTATTTTTAGTCTTGCATTCATGTTTAATGTCGAGTGTAGGCCTGAACATAAGCATATTATTCACAGAGAGTAAAGTTTACAGAGGTCAGGTTTATAGGAGGTATACTGTGAACACAGCTGGTTGATAAAGCAGAATCTGATTCTGATGATATAAATAATGATGAATGAATTAGTTATTTCAAACTAAAGAGGATCAGAGTGGCATTCAGAAAGACACAAATAAGGATCATAAAGTTACCAGAATAAAGTTATAATTTTAAAAGAATAGGTTATAAATTTATGATTCTTCTCTGATATGTTCACAAGATTAGTTTAAATTTTACAAGATGTTGGAAACAAAGAAACAGAGGCCCAAGAATTGTGACAACAACATTGAGTATTTAATATTTAACCTATACTGAAGTGTAACTTTACAAAATGCTCCAGGTTTCTACCTCTGATGCAAGCAGAGTGAGGAGTCACAAACAGTTTAACATAAACCAAAGGGGACATAAACTTCCTCCATAGTTTCCGTCAGTAACAGCAATAAATCTCAGTGAAAATTTTATTCATTTATTAAACGTGTTTAAAAGTCTCCCCTAAATTTTCTGTGAGATTTATACACAAAGAAAAAAAAATGACAGACAGTATTTCAAATCAGAGTTTGCATATGCTCCCAGTGGGATTCTGTCCGGGTACTCCGGCTTCCTCCCAAAGTCCAAAAACATGCTCATCAGGTTAATCGGTGATTCTAAATTGCCCGTAGGTGTGAGTGTGAGCATGAAAGGTTGTCTGTCTCTGTGTGTCAGCCCTGTGATTGGCTGGAGACCAGTCCAGGGTGTACCCCGCCTCTCGCACTAAGCCAGCTGGGATAGACTCAGCGTTGCCAGACGTATGATAATTATCGTATTTGTACGATAATTTAGCCCTCTGTACGATGTACGATCAATAATTCCAAAAAAGGCTAAATGTACGATAATTTGATTGATTTCGTGTGGTTGTTACAGATCTACCCCAGTCTGACGGATTTATCTGTAAACCCTAAATGCATCTTATATCATGTGACGTTTCCAGCCAATCATAGTTTAAGTGTCATTCGTCTCAGAACGATTGACAGCCAATCACGGTCATAGGAGCTCCGTCAGGAGGAAGTCAGTCAGTTGAGAGAAAAATGAGCACCGGAGCCTCGAGCTGCTGATCAGACGCTGCTGATGTGGGGCAGGGCGATGAATGGACACAAGAGTGCCTGTAGGACACTAAACAGAGGGATCAATTGTGATTTTCGCGAAACAATAAGACAGTTGTTTTGATCATTAACAGTTATTTTGATTATTTTGTCGGGTGTACGATAATTTCCCCCAAAATACGATAATTTTGAGGCTCTGGTACGAGAATTTTATATTTCCCATCTGGCAACGCTGGATAGACTCCAGACACCCACAACCCTGAACAGGATAAGCGGTATAGAAGAAGTATTTCAAATCAGTTTTCGCATGTTTACAAGTAAAGCACTTGTCTGAGAGTGTATTTGTTTTAAAGCAATTATGTGGTAGCACTGGGCGTAGGGTTGGGGGGTGGAGTGAAAAAAAAAAGTTTGGGAACGACTATTCTTGTTCATTTGTGACTTTCTTACAAGTTTACTCTTGAATATTAGACAGTTTTTTCCCCCCTTATGACTAAACTTAAGTAAAAGTTATGACTTTGTTCACATAAATTTTGAACCTTTTTTCTCAAAATTCCCATTTTTTATGTTTCCTTTATAATTTTTGCACCAATGTGTGAGCAATTCTTTATTATTATTATTTTTATCATTGGCACACAGAGCAAGGATGAACTTCTGTTTTTGGAAATTTTACTTGTGGCCAAGAATAATATGTTACAAAGTGATCATATTTCTAATTGTCATGAAAATGTTTTCATTTGGCTATTTTTTTAATCTCCTTCTAACGTGAGGGTTTGAAGAAAACAAGTATTTATTAACCTCAAAGTTTCTTTTTTATTTAATTTTTGTTTTTAGTTTTATCCCATAATATTTTGTAATATTTTGGTTTGTTTTAAAAACACATTGAAGAATGTTTTTTGCCTTTTTTAAACCTTGTCTCTTTTACTTTAAGCTCAACCTGATCCTGACCTCCAGTATGACCGCAGGCTCTGAGTGATCAGTCCAGCTGCACATGCACGATACATCTATTCACATACAATGCTTTGTGAAGCCATGCAGCCTTTGGATCAGTCCCTCAGGATCCTGGGCTCCCTCAGCAGGTGTCTCTGCTGTGATGCTTTTTTTGTGCACCATAAATCTCCTTCATGCTCAGTTTGGAGCCTCAGTCTGTGAGTCTCTGACAGCCTTCATGCTGCTGTTATCATCTAACTGTAAGAAAGGCACACACTCCATCCTCTTGACTTCTAATCTATCTAAAGAGGCGTCTGTAAATAAAGTTATATCTGTTTTACATTAAACCAACTTTAATGTTTTAGTAAGACTGTCACGGTGCTCAAAGAGGCCGAGATATCATCTCAAAGTCTTGATTAAGGAAACACTTCTTGAGAGAATTCGAACCTCTCTGAGATTAAAATCCACCCACTCCCTCCCCGGTGGATGTGACAGTTAAAACAGGTTCACTCAGTGACTGAGCTTGGAGGTTTAATACAGATGTCTCTCTAATATGTATGAAATGAGAAACTGAATTATGAGCACCTTCCAAAAGACGGAGTCAAAGTCAGTGCCGTTGAACTTATCTGGCATCCCAGCAGCCGTCAGCTTCGGGCCCAGAAGAGTCACAAACTCCTCAAAGTCCACCTGGCCGTCGCCTGTGAGGAGAAAAAGGAACAGTTGGTGTTTACTGCCGCTGGTTCCTCTGCACGTCCAGTTTGGAGGGCAAACAGAATGCAAATTGCTTTTGTGGTTTGTGTCTTTCGTTAATGTAAAAAGCAGGCTGTGTGTCTGCCTCACCGTCCATGTCCAGTCTCTGGATGATGACCTCCAGCTCCACCTCGTTTGGCATGTAGCCCAGCGAGCGCATGGCCATCCCCAGCTCCTGCTTGGAGATGAACCCATTCCCATCGCGGTCAAACACTTTGAAGGCCTCCCGGATCTCTGCATAAACAGACACACACGCACACACACACACTTAAGCTGCAGACTTACGGCAGATCAGGATATGAAAGTAGGAAATGTTCCATCCAGCAAAGACAAATTTGTTATGCCACATCAGTGCTTGAGTCATAGTTATATGGGGGTTGGCAGCTCAGGAGAACAAATTCCACCAGCAAAAAAGCCAAAATGGAACAAAATAGCCTCAGACAAAAGAAGACAAGAAGAATTGTCCCCTTTAAGTGCAGCTGTCCCTGTCAACTATGTATTTTAGATTTCACAGGGATTAATCAAAGTAAGAAGTCAAACTCTTCAAGCTGCCAAAATCTGAGGAGCTCTGACAATAAAATAACCAGCTACAATCTCTGCTGTCGGACCAAAAGCAGTTTTTTAGAGAGGTCTTATTTCCTAAATCCTAATGAGTCCTTTCATTTCTTTAAAAAGAAAAACAAGGCTCACTCCGAATTTTAAATGATTGCTGACATTTTGAATCATGCCTCTTTTGCATCAGACTCTGAAACTATTGAAGAACAAGATGTTAATGTGGATGGTCAATATTGTCTTAAACAATTTATTTATTTATATTTATTGAAAGAAGAGTTGAAAAACTCGACTTAACCCTTTAGCTGACACTTTAACTGCGTTTCAGCCGTCATTTTGCCGTATTAAAAACTCTGTAAACATTTTCTTTGTTTCCCATTCACGCCCCTGAAAAGTGTTCATAACTCCAATCATATCCACTGGGTGGCGCTGCTGTACAGAAATATTATTGTCTGTTGAAAAAAATGGAACATGGAGCAGCGCAGCTTCTGAAAAACTACATGGAGAACATGCGAAAGTTGAGAAAAGAAAAAAAAAATCTTAATAGATTTTATTTCTACACACACTTACTATAATATTCTAGTTGAGGGGCATTATTTAGATGATAAAATGTTTATTCATGAGTCCTCAGAAAACATGGTCAGCTGCTCAGTTGAGCTGTCAGTTTAAACAGTCAGCGAGAGCTCGAGTAGCTTGTTATTGACTTTGTAAGCCACACAGACGTAATGATATCAAAATGTTTGCGTACTTGTGAGCACATCACAAGTATGAATCCATATTTAACAATATTAAATATATATTTAATCTGTGGCTTTAAACTGTTTGAGCCGTCAGAAGACACCAATAGAGAACTGGATGGAATATTAGAGTCACTCATTTGATTATGGAGCGCTGCTGTTGAATAAATGGTCGTATCTAAAAAATATACATCAAACAGCTTCAACATTTATAGAATCTGTCCAACTGTGTGAACATCAACTTGTGTGAACATCTAGACTGCTTTTGTCAAAACTGTTTGAACTGATGACCATTCAGACATGAGATTTTAATGTTGGAACCACCAGCGCTGCAAAGACCCAGGATCCAGGTAAAGTTCATGTTAGCTTGGCAGTCCAAGGAGGAGGAACTCCATCCAAACTGTTTTAAATCAATGCCAGGAAGGGCTTCATAGAAAGACTGTGAGGTATGATGCTGAAGCAGTAGCGGCTCTATAGAGCATTTATCATGGGGGGGCAAAGGGGTGGCAGAAGGTCTAGACAGGGTGGCATGGGACAACATCAGTGCAGTATTCAACAATTCAGACATAAAAAGAGACAGTTTTGGCAAGCGGTTAACTGACGTACTGGACGATCGCCTTTAGCGGTTAGTTAGAGATTGATTATGAATTTAACTTAACTTGAACGTCAAAATAGGTACAAAAATATCACCTTTGAAAGCTTCATTCACAGATAGCCAGCTCAAGCTCTCCACTCTGCCGCCCGCGTCCTCTCGTTCAAATCCACACTGTAGCACCGAGCAGGACATTCATCACATAGACCCGCTACATACGCAGGGGCGTAGCTACATTTCTGATGGGCCAAAGTCAAAGGATGATCTTTACACTAAAAATATGAAAATCAAAATTCATCCCTTACTTCAATGCTTTGGGGGCTTTTGAGCACAGTAGTGATTTGTTTTTAGTATGTTCTTATTAACCTTAAAAAATGGAAGGGGGGGCAGCTGCCCCCCCCCCCCCCCCCCCTTGCCTCCCTGTAGATCCACCCCTGTGCTGAAGACATCCCATATCATCTGCTGAGTCTGCTGCTTGTAGAGCACTCATTAGCTAAGTATTGATGATATGAAAGACAGGGAACAACAATAAGAGTACTGAGGCAAAAAGAGGTGGAGTTTGCTCCCAGAATGCTGTACTCAGGTAATTTACAGAGACTTTAAGGCTGACCAGATAAAAAAATAATAATAATACCAAAAGCAGAGTGAAAAGGAGTGTGAGAAAAAGAGGATTTCCCCCTGCCAACACAGAGCTACAATCACTACAGGAGATCTTTGAGCTGTTAATGCCTCGGTTCAGCCACGCAGCACATCAGTGTGTTCATCTCCTTTTATAAGAAAATGTATTCTGTCATTAATATGAAATGACATCCACAACCCAGACACCTACCATTCCAGGCTTGTCAGATCTCTGTGTCACAAGCCTGATTAGCACACAAAAGAGCAGAGCGCGACATGAATCTTAAGATAGAGATGATGTAAATCCTCTGAAAATGACGTGAAATATCTGTAATCATTTTAATCTGCTTTTGGCTGGGAGCAGGAAACGTGATGAGTCAGCGACAGAAGGTGTAACGAGCGTAATCTGTGGTAAGTCACGTAAGAATCATGCTTAGACGTCTGAAGAACGTAAAACATCAGTTCTGATAACACCCTGGGACATGAAAAAGAAATGCAGTGTTGATACAATGAGAGATGAGAAATTTACACACACATATTAAACTGGATACTTATTAGCAATGACGCTAACAGCAAAAGCTGCAGCAAAGAGTCTGAATGTGTAATCATCACTACTTGGTGGCATCTTTGTACAACAGCTGTGTCCAGTTCTTTCAGCAACTTGGATTCAAATCACATTTTCTCTTTACCTTTACTTCTTATTTAAAGAAAATAATATTAAGAACCTCAGAAAGAACCTGTGGAGTGCTCAGCAGTCTTAGCCATTGCATGAGAGCAGTTACTGTAGATTTACTGACCACATAGATGACTCAGACGATGCTACCTCTCAGATTTTGATAAGATTTAAAATTCTAAGGTATTTATTGTCAGTGTCCTTTATATGCTAGGACATAGAAAAATCAAATACTGTTTCTTTCTTCCAACAGTATAGATAAAAACTTAAGTATATAAAAAATGTCAGTATAAAAGAAATAGAATTAAATATAAAAATGTAAGGAAATAAAGTAATAGAAGAACAAGAAAAACAACCTACATGCACATTGTAGGTGCAGTGTGATGACAGTAGAATGTTAAATATTCTTAGACGGTAGTGCAAATGATAGTAAGTGTTTTGTGCAAAAACTGCTGAGGATTCCATACCAATCCCATTACACATGGTGTCCCCCAAGGATCAGTGCTCGGTCCCCTCCTGTTGTGTCTATAAACTTATTTTTGCAAATTCTTGTTTCATGTTTTTGGTTTCCTGTTTTATTTTGAAATGTCTAACCTTTGTCTCTGTTTTCTAGATTTGTTCCTGCCTGCCCTGCCCCCAGCTGATTCCTGACTGTCTTCCCCAGCTGTGTGTCAGTACCCCTTTACCTCTTGTATTTACCTCATGTGTCTCGCTGTCTCGTTGCCAGTTTGTTGTACTTCTTGTCTTTGTCCCAGCCTTTGTTCATAGTCTAGTCATAGTCGTGTATGATCCTTGCCTGTTTCTGGTTTAAAGCCTTTTTGCCTCACGTTTGCCTGATACCTTTGTCTTTTTGGACAGCTCACCTGTGTACCGAACCCTGCTTGTCTGACTGCCACGCCTGTGTACTGAACTTTGCCTGTCTCATTAAATACCCTTTTGCCCTCTGGAACTTGGTTGTGAGTTTTACATTTGTGTCTGTATCTGAGTAAAGGTTCTTGACACCTCCTCTGTATCGTCCACATGTTCTATTTTGAACGCCCAGTGACTTTTTAAATAAAGCAAACCATGTCAAAACCAGATGGTATTTAGCTTGACTGCAACAACAAACTGACATAAAGAGTGGAGCCAGACCAGGAGTCCAAAGTTTTGAGGTTTTACTCAGCCTAACTTCTCAGACAGTGTTAGTAATCACAGTCACATCCTCCCCAGTAGTCAGACACTTTGGCATCACCCTTTACCCCACTCTCTCCTCCCAATCACACATCAGAAACTTAACCAGAACATCCTCTTCCACCTTTGTAACACTCGTAACTCAGACTAGTGTGACAGTATCTTTTGTGGCTTTCACTCTCCTGACCTCCAAAATCTTCAGAATGTGCAAAACTCAGCTGCCCGGTTGCTCACCCATTCCAGCTCCAGAGCTCATCACACCATCCTTCAGCACTGAGTCCACTTCAAGACCCTTCTCATCACCTGCAAAGCCCTCAATAACTTTACCACGATGTATCTGACCAACCTTTGCCACTTTTCAATCATCAGATGCCAGCCTCCTGACCCCCAACCACCAAGACCAAGTACCACACCTTGGGCTCCAGCTCTCCTGACTCTCACTCTTCAAACATCCACAATTCTGACTCACTTACCTCATTTAAAAATGAACTCCAACCTACATTTTCAAAAAAAAGGGTTACTTCAACTCCCTGTTACTTTTCTTGTGCAATATGTCAAACGTCTTTGAGTAATTAAAAAAGTGCTTTATAACTCCTTTCAATTATTATTATTATTATTATTATTATTATTATTATTATTATTATTATTATTATTATTATTATTATTATTATTATTATTATTCAGGTGAGGATCAAGAATGTTAAAATTCTTGAAAACCGTGAAGAACACCACAAAAACAAACTATCAATCCACAGCAAAGCCACAAGTCTTGAGAATGGGTATTTCTGCTCTGTTGATTTGTGTCAAATAGCAACAAATGGCCAAGCCCGGGGCCAAAATCCACAGCGTGACAGCCTGTGACAGATACTCCATTTGTGGAACAAAACATAAAACATCACTTATGGCAAGAAGCAGCGTGTGTCATCTGTGTGTAATGCGAGCAGAGCTTTAGGAAATGTTGTTATCAAATTCAGATCCACAGAACAGAAACCCTGCCACAGGGACGAGGATGTCTGGCTACATGTCTTACATCGGACCACATCTGGGCTTGTGATATATAAACCCCATTGAGTGACATTCACACATTACTCTTCCCTGCCAAATGTCTTCCTCGAGGTAGAGTTTGAATCATCGAGAGCCTCCAGCGGTGTGTTTTCCCCTCCATCCCTGGTTGAGATCTAATGCATTTCAGAATAACACCACCTCTATTTCCACCTGAGGTCCCTGCTCCACCTGTTTGCTTTGGATAGATCTTTCCTGCTAAAGAACACATGTTGCTGCCATGCAGGAGGGAATCACACTCTTAAATAAAGTGCCAAAATGGTTTTGGCAAGTCCTCTGTCTCCTGTTGAAGCTTTGTTTGTTGATCGAACGCCAAGGAGAGCAAAACATCCCTACGAGTGAATAGTGTATGGTATACTTCAGATAAGTTTGTAATGAAATATGTTGTTGGAGGATTTTATACTCTGCCACAAACTATTTACAGAATACGAATGCCCCCAGTGCTGCACGGGCCAGGATTTAATAAATGACTTATCACGTCCTGTGAGATATGCAGCATAGAGCTGGAAATATGAACAGTCAAAACAAATATATTATCAGAACCTCTTGGCTCGGCTTGAAAAGGGACAAATAGAGTGCTATGAGAAGGAAGAAAACCCTGAGGTACAGTAAACCAACGTAATGCCATATGTAATTTATCAAAATAAAAGTTCTGTAATTACCCTTTAGGAGAATAAATTTCCCACTGAACACATACAACAGAGATCAAATGCTATCTCTTTCAGAGTTTCTCTATCTTAATTATCCTCAGGAGATACAAATATATTCTTGCGTTTCATCCAGGTGACAAAAAAATGGGCCAAATCCACACCTTGGACTCTAGAGTCACTCTAATGCAATCGAGAAACTGCCTCAAGAAGCATTCTGTCCCTTCTGTGTGACCGTGATTAAAACAGCTAACGCTGAAAACAATGAAGTGAATATTTCTAACATTAGTCCTGACAGCCAAGCTGAACTATGCTGCCAAATTGAAGGGAAGTAGATGGCAAAAAGAAATCACTGATGTCCTCTTGATTTAAAAGCTTCAGACTAAACCTGTAATTTAAGCCATCATTATCCAGTTATATGTTCCCAAATTCAAACATAGAGGAACTAGGGACTAAATTTAGCTCTTGGATCACTGATCTACCCTTGAAAATGGCCTGCCTGAGTGACTTGGGGTACTTTGGGGGCATGACCTGCAAGCTGAATGTTTCCCAGCTAGGATGGACTTGGTTTAGTACCGCTTAATCAATGGTCTTCTTTAAGCCTGATAGTGTGAATGTGTCTGTCAGCTCCCAGTGTTCCTGTTCAAAGAGTGACTCTGTAAACTGGTGACCTTCAGCTGAACGTGTCAGTGGATATCCAGTTTACAACAGCTGATGAAACACAGAAGAAGTCCTCAGGAATGCATCCTAGTTTAGTTTTATATGTGTCAAAATGTTTTCATCAGATAATTATTTTTATGATGGGCACATTTTTTAGGCTGAAACCTGGGTTGATCTCTGTCGTCTTCACGCTTTAGACAGCAGTGTAGTTTCATTGGTCGTAGCTGTTTGAAACGGCAATAGCTTTGCCACTAGCGCTTATCATCTTTCGGGTGTCAACAAATCCATCTTTGGTGGAATAAAGCATGATCAAAAGCAGCACAGGCTGAATATCCTCCATGCTAACAGGCTAACTGTGATGCTAAACATAAAGGTGTTGGCTTGTCTTCACCTTCTATGGTGTCATTTTTTTTCTGAATGGTCTTTGTCATTGTCTTACTGCCCTCTACTGGTCTGGTGGTTCGTGAGTCACTGGCCTGATCTACATAATCTACCACCATGGGTCTTCAGCCCATGGTGGAAACGCAGATAAACAACCACAGGAACCACTTCTTAAGTCATATGGCATATTTTGACTTGATAAAAGCCAGGGGACAACATATTAAAAATGATTGATTTAAACTTATTTATATAACTAGATGGCACCCAAAATGACTCCAGAAAAAAAAAAAACCTGAAGTCATAAGCAACAAACAAATATCTAATTAAGCAAAGATCAGTCTTGAAAGAGAAGCCAAAACATTAAGAGCTCCTCCTGGTGACGAGCTGCAGTATTGGACATTAAGTCCCCTCTTCAACATGTTTTCATAACTGATCATTATTATTGTGCTGATTTATGCTCAAGTCTGCATCTCATGGAAAACTTTACCTGTAATTAGTTATTCGAAGTGACAGATCTGTTGACAAATAAGGCTAATGCAGGATTAATTGGAGGAAAGAGGAAATGGGGTACATCTTGAGTCTCTGCTTCAGATCAACAAGAATCTGTTTTAATAACCGACTGTGCTGTCCTGAGACATTCTATATGAGTTAAATCTTTTTGTGGTTAGCGAAGGGAGGGGGTGGGGGGGTGACATCGACCCTGAAGCTTGTCATTTGTACCATCTACAGTTTTAACATTTTGTCATATATTCATAAGGGCGTGCTTGGCACTGCATAATCTTCCAAGTTGTTGAAATTAAATCTTTTCAGACGGCTCCTCTGAGATAACAACTTTTGATTTTCCTTCACTGCAGCAGATTTTCCTCATGGCCTCCAGCTATAATCGTACTTTCAGTTTCTATTACATTTAGCTAAATTAATATATGTATGTTTTATTAGAAGCTGCTGTCTCTGCATCTTTCACTTGGTCCTTGGGACCCCCGGCTCCAGCAGGGAGGCGTGAGTATTTTTGTTGAAAGCAGAGGTGTTTGCTTTGATGTAGAGGGGCGCTTGTTGGCTTTCAAAGATGCTGTGCCACGCGGTCTCCTGTGGTGTGATCTGAGGGGATGAAAAGCCTGAGTTAAGATAGTGAGCTGGTGGGGGGAGAGAAAAGCATCTGAGGCTGAACTGCCACAAAGGAACGGTGCAGAGTTCTGCCACTGCACTGCTCTCCCTGCGCGCTGTCGTATATCTGTGAAGTTCACTGGATCCTCACTGCATAACGGAGACACTGAGCAGTGTGGAAACAGTAAACAACGTTGCAGGGAAGACAGGAAAAACAGAAATGGAGTTCATTCATGGTGACAATTTGGAAATGCTTCGAATCGTAAAAAAACATCCAACTTCCTCTATTTTCAATTAGACTTCAAAGGATGTGACAAAGTGCACAAGGTTGAAAGAATGTCTTAATTTGTTGAAAGAAAATTATGTGAAAGAAGAAAAAAAAATACTCCAGTTTCCAGACTTGCTTGGAGGAAACTGTTACGCCTCTTCAGGTTAAATTTAGCATCAATGAAACTTTAGCTAATTACCGGTGATGCACTTTGAGCTAAGCGGGGTGATACTGAGGCTTTTTTAGCTGTGTAGTGTCCATGAATGCAAAACCGGGGCATGTTTTATCAAGAGCCAGGGATCCTCTTGGCTTCAGTCAGACCTGCATCTGCTCAGGGCTGCGTTTGAGCGGTAATTGCAGCACACCCACTCTTTATGTAAGACCTTATCAGAGCGAGGAACACAGCTTTGCTTTGTATGTGTGTGTGTGTGTGTGTGTGTGTGTAAACCTCCAGCGACTATTTTTAAACACTCATAGCAACCTTAATCCGTCTTTAGCTGGAAATGGGCCGACTTGGGCACCCGGAAGGCTTGAATATTACCATAACGTGCTTTTAATAAGGCTCTGGGGTACTCTGAGGGGTTTATAGCACAGATGACAATGTGTGTGTGTCTTAAGGAAAAAATCCCCATTTCAGGTTTAGATGGAAACTCGATTCTGTATTATGAAATGTGATGCGCTTTGACCTCACCAGTCGTACTCACCATACTGACATGACTGCAGGGTGAGGAAAGAATTAGTTGGAAAGGTCAAAGTGCCTTGAACTCTATAAGGAAGAAAAAAAAACACTGCCAATTCCAAAACCCCATCTGACCTCAAGTGATTGAAGTCAGAGAAGGCTGTGAATTCAGCCCATCTCTTCTTCCTCTAACAGTTTCTCTTCCTCACCAGCACAGAGTGAAACATTCATCCATCTTCATCGCTGTTTTGGTTCTTGTGGTTATTTTTCCAAAAGCTGCAAGTTTTCACCATCACAGCCGACATCATGCTGAGCAGGAGCCGGTACCCTCAACCCATGTCAAACCGAGGTCAGAAGTGAACAACCAAAGGCCTCCAGCTCATCAAAGAGTCCCTCATCAGTTCCACCATGTTTATGCCTCCCCCTGTATGGATGATGCTAATAATGAATTTTGTTTTTGTCTGGTGAAGGCTTTGTGATACAGCTCATCATAGGGAGGAATTATTACTCAGGGGGGAAAAAAAGCATTTCACCTTCCAGAACTCATCACAGTTAATTTCACAGGTAATAAAGTCTGCCGGATTCACTCCGATGGGGCAATCGATCAAGATGGGAATAAATGACTTATATTTAACCTTCTCTGAAGATGTAATCAAAGCATTTCATGATACAGTCTGTCTTTCTGCACAAGATCTCAATTAAATATCAACAGTCACAGAAGGGTATGCAATGACGGAACTTTTTCCAGCAGAACATACTGCATGAGAAAAACATCATCAGACCCGTAAATGCCTGCAAACATCTTTGAATCCTGGGAGTTAATGGCAGTTTACTAGGAAGAAACCTGTGCCAAGATTTGGGAATTTGGGTGGTCTTCCCACCTCTGATTGGCTTCCTTAGGCCCACTGGTTAAAACCATATACTGTAAAATATAAGGACGTAGTCTCTGTGACATCACCCATCTGTTTCTGAAAGCCCATCATCAACAGGTGCTAAACTCAACCTAGCTTTGTTCAAGTTAGGATGAGGTTTAAACAGATGACTTTAGCCTCTTTGCAGACAGCTACATGCTGCCCCCTTCAGTCTAGTCACACATGCCCTAATATGGGCAAAACTAATAAGTTTAAAAATTCAAAAAGAACCAGTTATATTACAAAAATACAGATAGAGAAATGAGGTACTCAGTCCCAAACTGTTTTTGAACCAGGCTGTAAATATATTTATACATTCTGTAAACATCTGCTGTTTTGGTTTGGTGAGTGTGTAATTTCCAGCCTTTCCGCAGCCTCAAATGGAATCTCAGAGAGCTACAGTTTTCGGCACTTCTCCATTGGCTTCATTTCTCATGGCTGGAGGTTGCCACTTAGTCGAAACCACAGGCGATCCAAAGGTCGAATCTCCTTTGGTAAGACCTCCAAGTTTGTAGCATGTTTTCAGCAAGGGGTCCATGTTTCTGACACTTCTAAAAGCTGCTGACAGATGCTGCATCACACACAACAACCTTGGTGTTGACCTTCAGGCTTTTGTTTAAAAGAATTCTTCCACAGAGAGGCAAGAAAGCTGACAAGCATTTGTTGATGCAGCTGTTTATTGGAGTGTCAGGGGAGATGTCTGAGGAAAGCTTTTTCCTGGGAGCAGGACTGAAGTAATTAAAGACACCGTCAATAGAGCTGACTCTAATTCTGGCTACAGGAGGAAGACCTCTGTGTGATAGTCCTGTATGAACAGACGTGTTTCCAACAGTGCTTACAGTGTATCACAAAAGTGAGTACACCCCTCACATTTCTGCAGATATTTCAGATATTTAAGTATATCTTTTCATGGGACAACACTGACAAAATGACACTTTGACACACTGAAAAGTAGTTTGTGTGCAGCTTATATAACAGTGTAAATTTATTTTTCCCTCAAAATAACTCAAAATAAAGCCATTAATTACTAAACCACTGGCAACAAAAGTGAGTACCCCCCTTAGTGAAAGTTTCTGAAGTGTCAATATTTTGTGTGGCCACCATTATTTTCCAGACCTTCCTTTACTCTCCTGGTCATGGAGTTTATCAGAGTTTCACAGGTTGCCACTGGAATGCTCCTCCATGACGACATCACAGAGCTGGCGGATATTCGAGACTTTGCGCACCTCCACCTTCCGCTTGAGGATGCCCCAAAGATGTTCTATTGGGTTTAGGTCTGGAGACATGCTTGGCCAGTCCATCACCTTTACCCTCAGCCTCTTTAGTAAAGCAGTGGTCGTCTTTGAGATGTGTTTGGGGTCATTATCATGCTGGAACGCTGCCCTGAGATGCAGTTTCTGGAAGGAGGGGATCATGCTTTGCTGCAGTATTTCACAGTACATGTTCATGTTTCCCTCAATGAAATGTAACTCCCCAACACCTGCCGTACTCATGCAGCCCCAGATCATGAAAATTTGGGGGGAAAATGACAAGCAGTGCTCAAATTGGACATTTAGGGGTGTAGTCTCTTAGGGGTGCACTCACTTTTGTATCTTGCAAAAAAACCCAAAATAAAATAAAAAAACATTGCTTTGAGTCTTTCGAGTGTCTTTCAACCACTCAAAAAACCTTTGGCAATCATCTTTAAGTGAACTGTACAGGGATATTTCATCTTTCTTTATAATTTTGGGCAGAGTCATGAACAAACTGAATGGAAGTGGTCCAAGGATGGACCCCTGAGGAACACCAGATGATGTTTTGTTGTTTCTGGGGATTCAAAATCATCCCTTCAGAAGTTAAATAACCAGCGAAGAATGGACATACTGAGCCAAGTGATTAATGTAGGTAGCTCTTGAATGGAAATATCATGTTTAACAGGCAGCAGTGAGCTCAAGCAATACCAGAACACATACTCACTATGAGTCACTTTAATTTGAGAGCTATTTTAAGCCTTTAGTGGCTCTTGAACCCAATTGGCACAGTGTGTTGTGATCTAAAAGACTCTCATTCATCTGTATGTATATAAAACATTCTCAAGTATTCTGCTGAGAGGAGAATGATGAAGAATTTCCTCTGTTATTATTCATTGCAAATTGAACTGGGTCTTTTCTCTCCAGCAAATCTTAGACAACATCATGCTTGGGAGAATCAGACAGTGGCTTTCCACAGAGAGCTGCTTGGTTATTTACACACCAATAAAAGACACATTTGAACACGTTTATAGGGATGGCATCAAGACAACAGATGTAAGCCTCATGGTGCTGATGCGACTCCTGTCTCTGGAGATAACAGGTGAGGATGTACACATGTGCTCGTGGCAGTAAACTGGTGCTGGGTGGGCCAGATGTGCTGCTGGAGGAGTAAATGTATTAAGTCTGATGCTAGGGACTTGTTACCAACAGAGTTTCTCATAATTTGATCATCGAGAGAATCTCATTAAGGATACAGAGACTTTATAAAAGAAGATATGTATCATGACAGCTCCATGAAAGTGAAGCCACAATGTCACCTCCATGTTCTCAAGTGGGACATCACTTGAACCATGAAATCAAACTTCACATCAGATTTTGTGAAAACATGGTTGAATCTAGGGATGAGCCGGATATTCGTTTCAAACGAGTACTTGTTACGGATAATGCATTTTTGCCGAGTCCGAGCACAACACAAGTTTTTTTTAGGATTATTCGTATCCGTGCTAAAAGAATCCTCATTGGTCACACACAGCACACCCTCCTCCCTGCACCCACATGCTGCAGCGAGGAGGTGCCTGCTCTCCTCTTTCACACACATCAAGCGATGTGAGTGACAAGCAGCGAGTGACAGCGACTGCTTCTCTTGCTTGCTTGAGTTGACTGTAGTTTACGTTGCTCTAATCTCTGTACTACTCACTCAGTTTTCTTCTTCTTGTCTCTATTGAGGTTTGTTTGGTATTTAAAGTTACTTCTTGAACTTAGGTTTTCATTGTCTCGCATCTCTTTAGTTCTTTTTTATATTTAAAGTTAATTGATTAACTGTTTTGCTACCTACACGCAACGCATTTGGAGGCTTAAAGCTGTAAACTCCTTGTGTCGCGTGTCCCCCTAGTTTCTCCACGCCGGACTTTTTTTCTTCTTTTTCTTTTTTTTTTTAACTGGCTGTGTGATTTTAGTTTGGCTGGTGAGAAAGTTGGTTGGAAAGCTTTGCCCATTCTGAGCACAGTGTTTTTGAAAATACAGTGAACAACAAGGCATTTTTTTTTGCCACTGAATGTTTGCACAAATCACCTATTAAATTTACACAGATCATAAATAAAGAGACAGCCTTTCACACCACTACATACACATTTTACCAGTTGTACATAAAACATAGCTGAAAATAAATATAGCCATTTCAAATCAATTCTTGCCAGTTTCAGACTGAAAATAATGTTAGGATTTAAGTCCCGTCCATTTTCGGACAAAACACACCCACTTCCTGTTTAGGCCCCGCCCCCTACGAGTACGGATACGGATACAGATAATATGGATGGGTAAACAGATACAGATACAGATACAGATAATGGTGTACTCGCTCATCCCTAGTTGAATCATTTAAGTTAATTGATCTTGGAAATCAGTGTCACGGTGTTCAGTTATTTGATGTTCTAAATAGAAACATTAACACGGCATTATGATCCTGAGTGTTCAGCTGAAACGGAAGTACAGACAGACCACAATGCTGTGGTGTTCCAAAGCCCTTAAAGTGATCTGACGAGTATGACGGAGGAGTAGGGCTTTTTTTTTTTTTTTCTTTTTTCTTTTTCTAATGTCATAAATTTACAAGAACAAAGTCATATATTTGAGAGAAAAAAAGTCACAACAAATTTACAAGAAAAAAAAAACAAATAAAAAAAAAAAAAACTTGTAAATTTACGATAATAAAGTCAGAAATTTCTGAGATTCAACTCGCGAATCAATTTAAAATAAGTTAAAAAACAAACTTTATTCTGAAAGGTTGTTTTATAGGAGCGTCCATCGTCCTCCTCAAAGAGGATGAAGTGAGAGCATCTTCTTGATGAAGTTGTGTTGAGTTCCAGCTTTGACAAACAGCCTTCTTAATATCTCTGCCAATAGTTTGTTAGAGAACCTGGAGCTTTCTGATGAAGGCAGCTGAAACACGTAGCACCGTAGGCTACCACACTACGACGGAGGATTAGGGCCAAGTTCAAACCTAAACTAAAGCAGAACTTCACAAGATGCTCCGTGTTCCTCAGTTTAATACAGGCGGATGCTGCGGCCTTTATCCTTTGTCGTGGAAAGGAGAGGATCAAGGAGAGAGGAGGGAAATCAAATCTCAGACTTCTTTTATCCTGATACACAGTCAATAGTCTTGAGAGAGTTTTGTTCTAAGTTAGAAGAAAGAAAGCGGGGAAACCATGACTGTATTTATATATTTATCAAAATCAACTTTCATGCATAAGGGAAAATTAAGGGTACATAACAGACAAATATAACCAATGAAATCATTGCACCACACATTTCTTCAAGGCAGTTATTTCCAGCTTGTAGCTTACAGCCTGCTGTGCTGGGTCACTTCAACCTCTCTCGTCTTTACCACCATCCACAGAGCTTTTTCATACTGCCTCTTTCATTCAGGAAGGTGATAGAACCAGGAGGGCCGTTTCGAAATCTGTTCCCGTCTCCCTGCCTGCTTCTTGTCTGTTCGGCATATTAAACAAGATGACTCTCCATCATGCAGGTAGAGCGGGGAAGGAAGGGTGTAAGGAAGAGGCAAAGTAAGATTTAATGCTCTCTGCCTGATTATATTCAAGGCGGGTGCTGTCATGGGTGTCCCCTGTGCCATACACCTGTGAAGTCAAAAACAAGGTTCTAAAACAAGACAGATGGAGTCGGTCTTTTTTGTCTTGTATGACGTCTTTCCCAAAAAAAGTTTTTTAAAAAAAGTAATTTTTTTCAGGAATTTCCAAGATACCAGAGGATGATGCTGATTTTCACAACAATCAGACAATTCGAAGAAAAAAAAAAAAACTACTTCAGAAGATGTGATAACACAAACACCTTTTGCTACTCTGATAAATATCTGTCCAATTGAAAATGTGCCAATCTTTTTACCTGGATGATGATATATTCCAATCCTCAATGAAGCAGCAGGAAAGTAGGCGTTGATACCATTAGAGGTGGGATGCAGAAGGGAAGACAAGATAGCTATGTTGAGGGGTCATGGTTCTCTGGTTTTCATTCTCTGACAAGTTTTGCCCTGCCATCAAAATGTTCTCCCGTGATCTCAAGTCGCAAAAGATGGGAAGCAAGTTTTCCCAAAATGTCTGCAAACTGAACACAATGAGAATGAGTGTACACGTAGCTGTTTTATCAAGCCGCAAGTGGCAACGAATGGGCCCTTGCAACCGTGCGCCCTTTGGGGCGTGTTGCAGCCGCCACATGTGCAGCAGGATCTGCCTCCCCGTCTTCCCCCTTTACTGGGATTAAATTTTCACTGAAGTTTGATGAGTTTTAAGCATGGGATTTTGCTTTGGTTGAAAGAGACTCTTTAGTAGGTGTTGGCATCATAGTTGTGATTCCAACACCTACACCTGTCTGTCAATCTCTCACTCCTTTTTCCTTCACTCGCACACTGGATTTATAAAACTTTTGTTGGAGTTATGCAGTTTGGAGTAATGCCTCAAATACACCAGATGCATCTGCAGTCCAGCTCTGCTCCATTGCGCATGTTGACTGCATTTGTCATCTCACACTGGCTGCGTGTTCAATCTGGCAAGCCACAGGACTGACAGACAGCTGGAGTCATGAGACCCTGAAATTCCTGTGCATCCCTCTCCATTAATAATCCTCTCTTCATTCATGTTGTACTTTAATACCTCAAACCTGTTGACTCCTGGCATGTCTTTGCTCACTGTGACGTTTTCTTGCATTGGTAAAGGTAAATACGATCAGGTTTTGACACAGTTTGTTTTATTTTGAAAGTCTCAGACTCTTTATAGGTAGTTTCTGTACAATACTTCCTGTCCCACTCAATCTTCTCTACCCTCAACCGACACATCAAAGCTCTGGCATGTGGCAAAAAATGGATGGCTGCGTAAGTTGACACATCGACTTGGATGGAAACCTATCTGGTACGGTGCCGTGATGGAGCGGAGCTGGACTGGAGACTCATCTGGTGTATTTCAGCCATGACTGATGAAAAGGGAACTGGCAGCTGGTGAGACGTTTCAGTATGCTGATGAGCCAGTGAGTTATGTTAAGAACAGGTGGTACTACATACTGGCTTAACCTACAGCACCACTCTGCACTAGTGCAACAATATCTCAACATCCTGCTCCAGTATTTTGTCGTAGAAAAAGTCACAAATCAAACACTACTCAAGTTAAATGATGTTGTTTTCCCCTTCATGAAGCCTTCCGAGTTCTACAGTTATGTTTACCAGACTTCAAACACAGTTGAAGAGATTTGAGAAACAGAAATTGGAAATGTGATTGTGTTTGGCACTGCAGACACACTTCATTCATTAGCTTGATTAGCTTTTTTGTTTCAATATTATTTGAGCTGGAGGTGCTTTGATGAAAAGTTTTCTGCAGGAAGGTAAAGCCCTCTCCTCTACAAAGGGAAACAAACATTGTTTAATGAATCCAATTCAAGTGTAATACAAGGTGTTATTTTCTGACAGAGCGCAATAATTGAACTAATTCTGCCTTACAGGGAGAGGGAGAGACTCACTAATAGCGGCCAATCGCTGAGGTGAGGAGGAAAGACAAATAAGTGTTTTTGTAAACACAGCTGGATTGTTTGCACATTTCAAATCCCTGAAAATGAGCCAGCATATCTGCTGCCATCATGATTGGTCTGTTTGTTTTTGTGTTTTGTCCAAATCTTCTTCACAGCATCTGCTTTAAAACGGTCTCAGCTGACCCCTTGGAAGTACACCCCCACAACGCCCACTGATTCTGCACCAGTGATACGTTGTGTGCATCATTTCTTGCCAAGCAGATGCTGGTGTGTCTTTAAATATCCTCATTTGTATTCATGTAAGAATTTCCAAAGGAGTGGAAGTCAACCCTCCACCTCAGGGCAAACGAATGAGTCAACGCTCCGCTCGACTCCTACTGTAGCTGCAGCAGAAACATCAAGATGGCCTCGCAGGCAGTATTTGTTATTAGCAGCACAGTTGTGTCTGAGCTTTTTTTTTTTTTTTTTCTCTGCAGCTGTCAGTCACGGCTGTTTGCAGAGTCCTGAAATCTCTGCCAGGCAATGACTAAAAATGTTGAGAAAGAAACCCCGCTAGAGCGTGTTAATTTTCTACAACTGAAAGCAAACTTCTTTTTGAAAAACAAAATGCAGCGTGGGAGTCTGAATATCCTGACGATTTATTCCTAAAATTGAATTTTCGACTCATGAGACACATGAGGGGGAAAGGATTCACAAGCAAGTCCCACAGACCAGTCAAAAGGACTTATTTCAACTCATTCAAATACAGAGACTTAACCAGTTGGGATGCCACTGGTTGTTTCGGTAAGGGTGCCTTCCTGCTCCAACATAGGGTTCTCTGCTCCTTTACAATTTACTCAAAAGTCAGTAAACGTGTGTGTGAATCAATTCAAAGATATCAAACAGAAAACAAACATAAAGCCTGATAATATTCCCTACTGTGAGTTTCGATGCAGGTACTATCAAACAAGAGCCTTCAGCTGTCGGCAGCCTCATGGAGAAAGTTCAATGACTGTTAATAAAGATGGAAGAAATGTCTCCAACTCCTTTCATTCTGAAAAAAGCAGTGATGCCAAAATATCACCCGCAAGGGGCGGTATTATATTGGGCTGGTGACAATTTGGCGCGATTGTGTTAGGGCTCATCTTTCAAGGCCACAGTATTGATGTTTCACTTAACGTATGCAAACCAAAACCTACTTTTAGCTCACAAAGAAAATATTTTTTAAAACTCAGCTTCAGTCCAAATTAGAAGATTATTTTTGGAGTTGGTCCGAAGTGGATTCTTAGAGTTCTGGAAATTTATTTGCAGTTTGTGTAAGTTTTAGTTAAATTTCCTGTCACCTTCTGTCAGTTATATTAAAGTTTCTGTGAGGACTTTTTAAGTGATCTTGAAAAAATATCACTTCTAGATATCTGTCTGATCCTAATCCACAACTTAAAATGAGATTATCAGCACCAATATAAGTTATTTCTAAATGATATTTCTTAGCTTCCCGATCGAATCGGACAGGACCTGACTGATTTACAGCACATTGAAGTCTCTATGACAACACCACGCTGGCTGATGAAGTTTAGTAGTGAGAAGACAGATCTGAGTTTTTCTGTGCTGAAAATGATTTCTGTGATTAATTTAGTAGTGATGGTGGAGACTGGAGCTGAACTGACAACAGAAAAAGGACAGAAGAGAAGAAGAAAGCTGAATGGGAGAGTGATAGCATAGGCTAAAGGCTAAAACACGAGCTAATCTGTTTGTAATAATGTTCATTCCAACCCACATGCAGCAGTTATTCTGCAGTGATCTGATCAAACTTTAGAATCTGTCAATAAAATGAAGAGTGGGGTTACGTTAGCTCTGATTGGTAGATGAGCAGGACATAAGGATTCACTAATGGTACATGTTAGCCTACAGATACGTCTCAGATACCAGGCTGCAAGAGGCACTTAAACAGCTGGCTACTAAACTACAGTATAAACTGACAAAGTTTGCTTGCTGTCACATTATAAACAACAGCACTGTGTAACTGTTGATAAATACCTTACCTCATCACGTTGTATCTGGTAAAAGTTGTGTTAGTAAATAAAATAAGAGTAATTAAAGTAAATTAACTTTTAAGGGAAAAAGAAGCTAGTACAATTATTAGCAGGATAAGAAATAATTAATAGAAGAAAAAAAAAACAAGAAGTAGGGGTCTAACTTTTAGCCAAGCAACAACCTCTGGTCTTTGGAAAATGCACTAAATTTTATTCATACTGTCAGTGTGAACGCACTTATGCACTCAAAATAACAATTGAAAGTGCATAATAGGCTTTAAGCACCAATTGGAAACATCACAGATGCTACATTCATGTTTCACTTTCAACATAATGTTGCCTTGAGTTAAATGCTAATGTTCGCATGCTAATGTTAGCATGCGAACATTTTGAAAATGACACTGCAAACATACTGATGAAACAGATATATAATGTTAACTTTTTTAACTGGCTATGTGATGGCATGATAGAGATTAGCACATTTGTCTCAACAGGTGTACACGTAACAGGAACATCATCAGCTCAACATGGGCCTAAAACATTTTGAAATCCAGTAGTTCTATAAATAGAGTCATAAAAAAAAGAATAATGGCACCAAATTCCATAAGAGTGAATTTATGTTTTGTTGGGATATTTTGGTCTGATACAAACAGAAAAACAGACAATGGCACTAGCATTATAAAAGAAAAAAGGCTGGAAAGAAAGGATATAAAGGAGACAAAGAAACTAACAAAAAGAAATTTGTACCTTCATGAAACCACAAAAATGAGGCCTTTGGGGTCTAAAAGGTGGGGTGGAGGTTTAAGTCTCCACAGCCACTAATTCTGCTAAAAGACAGTCGACGAACTAATGAAGTTGGACTCAACTTGGTTCAACTCGGCAGATCTTTAAGCCGTTTCCCCACAAAGCAAAAAGAAAAACATACCAGTCAGTATGAATCCAGCTTGAATCCCCAGCAACCCTCATGCCATTATTCCACAATCACTTCCTGATGGCACCATTTCAGCTTCCTGTCTCTGGAGGTGTAGTGACAGCGCAATCTATGTTTGATCTCCAGACAAGGAAAGCCCCATCGCCCTGCCAGCAACGTGAGCAAACAGAGAGATAACCGGGCTGATTGAGATTACAGCAGACGGTTACTCCTCCTTTCGAGAGTCCACCCTGACAGGTCAGACTCCTGATACACTTTCTTTTTTTCTTTGACAGTGATTAGTGAAAGATTTTCATGTTTATCCAACAACACTCAAGCTGTAATGAATGAAGGAAAAAAAAAGTCAAAGTCTTTAAGTAAATTTCCTCTCCGCTTCTCTCTCTTTTAATTCACACTTGTGGAAAGATGTCTTGAAGCGTATTCAAACTTAGTAGTGACTGAAAGAATCAAAGCATGCATAAATATTAGGATTGCTGCAACATTTCAAAACTCTGAACAGCTGAATACTTCTTAATTTGTCATTACTTAATTTCAGCTGTCATGATTCTGCTTTTAGCAGAACGTTGGATAATTAAATGACTACACATTAGTCCCCAGGTATTACCTGTCTCACTAAAAGGAAACCTTTTGTGCAGCTCTTTTCTACCGCTTTACAAATGGACCAGGGTGTTGAAATGCTGCTCTGCTTTTCTTTATGAATAAATTCTGTTTTCACTCTCAGTCCCAGGAGAAAAAAAAAGTGTTTTCAGGTTTTTAGGACAACTCTCTCAAGAATGAAACAGTATTTAGGCCAATTTGTTGAAAAAATTGGAGAAACCAAATCGCCTAAAGCAAAATGAGAAGTTTACTTTCTTGGACTAAAGATGAGGTAAGAAAAGCAGTGAGAGAAAAAGAAATAAATCAATTTCATCATTGTATTTCACTGATAAGTTAGTAGGAAAGCTGTTTAAAATTTTAGTAAATAATAAACGATGATGACTAAATCTTTAAACTCTTGTATTTAACCCTTTATGGCCTGCCATACCAAGTCTGCCAGAGCATCCTTACCTTTTCACATGCTGCAGTATCATTTACTTTCTTAGTTTTCTTTCTCTTTCTTTTTTTTTTTGAATAAAACTGTACTTAACTGTACACTAATACAACTCCTATATCTTAAACTTTAATGAAATGTTTAGACTCATGTCCAAACTAACTACATAAACTTCTAAAAAGTGCAGTAAACCAGTCAAAAAAATGAAAATTTTACACTTATTTTTTCAAATTCAGAAATGTCCTGGCTGTATCCTTCAAAAATATAAATGTAAAAAATGTGAAGACATGTATCCACCATAGGAAGCTTTGTGAGCATAGACTGTATAATTAATGGATGTAGTCTCTGCAACGTCACCCGTCTGTTTCTGAAATGGATTTTTGAAGCGAAATGCTCAGCACGGCCATATTGGAAATGAGGAGGGCTTTGAGTCTCCACAGTAACAGCCTTTGGCGCCCGGCATTCACGTGAGCTAAGCTGTGCCTCTGATTGGATGAACTGGTGATCTTTTCTGCTGTAAGAATGGCTTTTTTTTTTTTTTTGGCTTGGTGTGTTTGTGACTTCCAGTACTTCCAGAGCCAGCCTCAAGTGGACGCTCGACGAACTGCAGATTTTAGCATGGCCACATTGTCTTATATTTTCAGACCGGAGGTTGACGCTTGGTTGTTAGCAGAAGGGGACTGGATTGTTATTGTTTTGTTGTTTACCCTTCATACTGGATTTCTGTAAACAAATAGTGGAAAGAAACAGTGCTCCGAAACATGTTGAAAACACAATATGAATCTTATTCCCCAGATTTTATATGCAAAAAAATAAAATAAAGATAAATAATCTATCTTATCTGGTTTTAAATCGACTGCAAATCAAAACTTAATATGCAAATGTTATCACCAGATTAAAGGCACCGGGAGAATGAACTATTTGGCACTAAATATAGTGACACCTGTGGCAAGAACTGGTAGTGTTTTTTTCATGATGAACACACCATTTCCCATGAGCACCCACTGTCATAAAAATGTCACTCAAAGACTTTTCCCAGGATGCTTTTGTTTCAAAGGTGACAACAATCAAACTTTGTGAACTCAGTTTGTAGTTTAGTGTCCTGAAGGTGTGCAGACTGTTCAGTGTTCCTCACAGCCCAGTGCTCTGAGACGTGTCTGTAACGTGTAACGTTAGTGAATCCTGGTTCTGTCCTACCAGAGCTCATCTACCAACTCCATCCTCACCAATCAGAGCTAACGTAACCTCACTCTTCATTTTATTGACAGACTCTCAAGTTTGATCAGATCACTGCAGAATAACTGCTGCATGTGGGTTGGAATCAAGGGGCGACATCCATGTACAACAACGACAATTTCACTATCAGCACACACTGTGCAGAGGTGAAAACAAGATATAAAGATACGTTTTTTCCAGTCAGAGGCACAGCTCACATGACTGACAGGTCTAACGCCCAGTTGCTGTTAGGGGGACGCTCAAATCCCGCCTCTTGAGTCTACATTTCTAATATGGCCCTGCAACTTAAGAAAACACAAGTAAATTAAGAAAACTTCTTCATTATTTAATAACACATGCACAGCATTAAGAGAAACATGCTGCAAAGACCACGACACAACAGAAGAGTTTCCAGAGGACACTTCAAAGTGATGCTGGTGGTGTTGGAAAATGAGATAAAAGTTTTTTTGATTTATTTTATAATAGCATATTGGCTAATAACGGACGTGCATCACTTTAAAGTGTCCTCTGGAAACACTTCTCTTGTGGTGCGGTCTATTTGCAGTGTGTTTTTCTAATCTGTTGTACTGTGGTCTTTGCAACACGTTTTCTAAATGCTGTGCATGTGTTTTCAAACTGATGACAACAATTTGCTTGTGTTTTGTGTTTTGACAAGTATTGTTTTAAGTTGCAGTGCTTTGAGCTTTCAGGGCCACCGTACCCTGCCAACAATTAGCTTCATTTATCTGTTAAGGAATGGACGGTGACATCACAGAGACTATGTCCATATATTAAACAGTCTATGTTTTGAATGAACGTTATCACAAACATCTTAACTCGCGCTCGATCACGCTTCTGTTTAGCTTTCTTCTGCTCTGATGTCTTTTTTCTTTTTGTCAGTCCAGCTCCAGTGTCCACCATAACTACATAATAAATCCAAGACACAAGAAAAGAAGACGAAGAAAATAAATCCTTTCCAGCAGAAAAAAAGGACAGCTCTTGCTTCTCACTGCTAAACTTTGTTGTTCAGTGTAGTGTCCTCAAGGAGACTTCTAGTCAACGTGATGTAAATGGATTGGTCTCTTCCCTGGACATCCCACCTGGCCTTTTTGGAATTAGGGTTGTATTTTCTAAGTCTGGGAACAACAAAAAGTGAGAAGCAATGAGAGAAAAATCCAGAGTGGGTTGGAAAAATACAAACACTCTGCTCCCGTCCTGCCTCAGCTTGAGTCTGCAGGAGTCTGTTTACATGAGCTTCACTCTGGGGCCAGTTACAAATGCTTTAAACTCAGCCTGGGGACCATTCTGGATTCTGGCTCCAACAGGGCTGTTGTTAGGCAGCGTGAAAATGGGCTTCCCACTTAATTCCACCTGCAGTTATATCTGCACTAAGCTCTGTGTGCGTGTTTGTGAGTGTGTGTGTGTGTGTATCTATTACTGGTGGAGGAGGTCTGCACTACATGGAGCTGTTGTAATTTGACCAACTGCCTTTTTTCATTTTCATCCTTTTTGTGTAGGCGGGAAAATGGAAAATACGGAGTCCAGTTCAACTTATGCTCACATTATTGTACATTAAGGCACTCACAGCTACACAAAACCACACAAAGCCACACATGCACATGCAGCAACACACAAATGCTTATTGAACATCAGAAAAATTGCATTTTGTCCAATTATTGTGTTGACAGCCTTCACGACCTCAAAGTACGGCGCCGGTGAACCAATCCCGAGAGTGTCCAAGCCAGTAATTGAAAATCGAGTTCTCGGCTATGCGTGCCAATGGGGCCTGAGCCTCCTGAACCTAGACATGCGCTCGCACACACATATGCACTAATGTGCAATTTGGTTTGGTGACAAAGCCTTGTCTCCCTGCTGACAGAGCTGATGTATGTGACTTCTCCCACTGCCAACCAATTCTCATCCATCCGTCCGTCAGGAGGTGTGAGTGCAGATGAGACAGGGATGCTGTCACTAGAGGATCTAAATAGAATGGATGAGACTGTTTTAATGTGGACTATAATTCAGAACTCATCCACTGTCCAGACTAACTATTTATAGTTTTTGGACCTGGCTTTTCGCTTTACTCTCATTAATCAACCCCAATATAAAGGACCACCCAGCTTTATTGAGGCACCAAACTGCAGAGCTTGGGCACATTGGGTGCCCTGTTGATGATTTCACCTCTTCCTGTTGACAAAGTGGCAAAAAAAAAATGTTTTTGATGTTGCATTGGGTCAGATCTCGGCCTGGTTTTCCTGCAGACCTGCTGTGGACCCTGTGCATTGAGGCAGCCTGCAACTACCCTCACAGTCAGATGATGGAGACCTGAGGCTGGTGAGAGTCTAAGGGACTGCTTTGAATGCACAGATTGGAGTGAGCTACTGGAAACAGTTGAGAGCAGCATGGACATCAATATACTTTTTCTTTCTTTCTTTCTTTCTTTCTTTCTTTCTTTCTTTCTTTCTTTCTTTCTTTCTTTCTTTCTTTCTAATGTTTGTATCATGTGATTTTTATAATTTCATCTGCTATCTTAAGTACATTCTATTCTATTCTATTCTATTCTATTCTATTCTATTCTATTCTATTCTATTCTATTCTATTTGGAAACAACATAGAGGATATATTTGATATAAATGTGTGTTCCAATCAGAAAATTCAGGAACTTTTACTTTCACGTAAAGCATTCTCAGGAACTGTATGGTATTTTGTCTGTGTTTTTAACCTCAGGTCAAAGACCAAATCAGGCCAGTGACATGTAGCAAAAATAAAAGTAATTGCAACACACCACCAGACCAGTAGAGGGCAGTATGACAGTGACAAAGGTCATTTTGGTTGTGCTTTATTGCACTGCAGATGGATTTGTTGACATTCAAAAGGAGACGAGCACTTAGTGACAAAGCCGTCACAGGTGGAAGCTGTTTGAAAACATCAAAACATCAGGACAGCAGAGATGGACCCTCGTTTCATCTTAAAAGATGAGCCTGACATGAGAATGACGACGTCTCAAACAGCTTCAGACCATCATTAGATTCTTATCTGATGAGAAGATTTTGACACATATTAAAACTAAACTAGGATGCATTCCTGAGCACTTCTGTGTTTCAACAACTGTTATAAACTGGGCATCTTTTTTAGATATGAAATATATTTATTTTATTTTTATCTTGTTTGGTACTTATTACTTATTTTATTACCCTGGTTCTATGCTATTTCTAACTGATGTAGCTGCGTGACGAGCAACAGTAACAATAAATTTCCCACTTGGCTCAATAAAGTGATTTTGATCCACTGACACGTTGAGCTGAATGTGAGCAAAGGACAGAGAGGGATTGGTGGGTGCTCCTCCAATCAGAAACGTTCAGCTTGCAGGCCCCGCCCCCATAGTATCGTCCAGCTATGTATCTTACTTCAGCTGGTCATTTGTTAGATTGCACCTTTTTATGGCTTTATTGTCATAAATATTTTGATACCAGGGTTGTGATCCTGTCTCACCTCAATCAACATTAAGCTACAAAGAATAAAAAAGGTATCTTGAGGCTAAAATGTGAAATGTTAATAATGTATGTGTAGAAGCGGAAATCAACCTGTTGTTTTTAAATAGACAGCAGAGTCTCATGATAGCCGTTTGTGTTCATTCACTTATGTGCTAAGACATTAGCCACCAGCTAACATCTCAGCTAAGGCTTTAATGGTTTAGATCTGTGCTTTGCTCCTGAGTCTTCACAAAAGAGGCAGAAACCACCTTGGAAAACTCTAGAGCTTCATTCACATTTAGAAAATTTGTAGTTTTTAGTTTGTGTTTGTGTTTTTTTAGTTTGGTGTTTTTGCAACACTTCCACATCAGTCTCATTTCTCATAGCTGGAGGTTGAAGCTTTGTTAAAACAATGTAATTGTCAAAAAAGATGATTGGGGCAGACAAAGAGAAAAATGTTCCTCAAACTGAAGAGCTCAAAAGCTGTGGAGGCTCTAGAGGATTACAACTGCTCAGCCCCTCTGTCCAGATCAACCCACTGAGATGATCAATTCACTCTGATTTACTGCAGTAACTCAACACAACTAGAATTTTATTTTACTTATTTCACTTTGTCACCATTTCACAAAAAAATAATCTTAAACTAACTCACAAATGTATTTAAATAAAATAAAATAAAAAGGAGGCATCACCTTTGCCCCGGTAAACATGGTACCTTCCATCGTTAACACACCTGAGCGTGCTCTCCTCAAACCCTGCAGCTGTGGACGAGCAGGACTTCACGTTAAGTGAAAGGAATCAAAAATCAAGCTCAGTGTTGAGTGAGTTTCCTGCCTTCAGAAAAGAAAAGCAGCAGAACTCTGAACCTTCATCCAACCTCCCTTGTGGATAGATAAACAGATTATCGATCTGTCACTAAATAGAAAGGAGATGGTGTGAAGAGATCCAGATGCTCGTCTCTCCCTTAGAGCCTCAGTTACTTGTAGAAAATTATGGAAGCGCCTCTGCTCATGTGCTTCATTAAGTCTCGATGGTTCAATAATGTGTACGTTTACATTTTCTGTCCATTGTAAAAAACAAAGTCTGTCTATAAACATCTCACTAAACTACATTTGGACTGTGCACAGGCTACTTGAATAAATCTAAAGCTCTGTACATTCTGCAGAAACTCAACAACTCTCACAGCTGACGTCTTTCACTCCTTGGCCGCCATTGATGTTGATCACAACCATTGACTTTGACTGACGTCTTTAGGCATTAAATATGTTCTTTATTTTCAAAAGGGTGGGCTGGGGGACGGACTGGCGGAGCTTGTCCATTAATATCGGGCGTGTAAAGTAGTGCACTGACATACTGACCCCTGTAGGTGGCAACAGTGCTCTCATTGGATGAGATATCATCATAGATTATGAGAAGAGAATGACAGAGAGACAACACAAATCTGACAAGCTCAGGCAGCTCACACTCGAACAGAGTATGTGCTGCGACTATGAGAAAAGATGGCGGAGATTGTGGAGAGGATCAAGAGATGGAGCTTCAGAGACAAGCGCTAAAAACCAATCAAAGCTCATTTTCTCCGTTTTTGTTGAAAAAAAAAAGTTATTTTTAGTGAAACCAACCTATGTTTGACTGCCAACTACTAAAGAACGAAAAAAGGCAGAGACAAACTGTACTTGCTGATGCAAGGGGAGGGTCTACTCTTTCTTTTGGTGGTTTGAGTGTTTACATAGTCATACGACACAATATATTGTAGGTCTTTATAGATCAGTAAAAATGCCCCAAAACAGCTGGCAGTACAGGGCTCTGCTCTGAAAACGGCTGGAAGCCAATGCGCCAAATGAATGTTTTCATCATGATGGGAAAATGTGAGAGTTCAAAAAGCACATTAGAGGACACAAGACAAGATTAAGTGGTGCATAGGAAAGAAGAAATCAAAGTTATTTGGGTCTAAAAATGATGTTTGCAGGTCAAAAAACAATCCTGATCAAGTCCAGATCCTGATCCTGCCATAAAAACATGCTGACATATTTTCTCCATATCGCCCCCTAATGGAAAACATCTTCCTTGGTCAGAGGCAGAGTTTGTTGATGTTTACGCAGCCCGTAACACTGCAGAAAACTGACCACTGATCATCTGGTATCAAGAGACACCTGAGGGACAGGTGAGCTTTGAGTTCATCAGTCTGTGGTGATGGAACGAGGAGGTTTGAGCCACTTAGTGAGGAGAACTCACTAAGCATTCAGATGTTACTTTCAGGGTTGGTAAATACATCAGGGTTTGGGCTTAAAGGTCTGAGTATTTTATTCCTCGCTGCCTTTTTTTTTTTGCTCTTGTTGGGATGGAAATTCAAAAACAAACATCATGCCATGCATACCCTGATTAAGAAATAATATTACATGGATAACAAAGCAGCTCTCATTCAGTCGGAGTCCTTTAGTGGGAAAATGCCATTGGAGAAGAATGCAGGTTTAAGACGCTCCTGTATTGGTTCCACTTATGTAACCAGGATTCTACGTCTACTATCTCTGTGCTTTCGAACAAAAACCCTCAAAGACACATCCAGCCCGTGTCACAACATAATCTCGCTTTGGCTGAAAATATGATCCTGTGTTTGTCCTTTTTCTTTGAGAAAAGACAGGATGAGGTAACACCAAGAGCACAAAAACTGATTCTTGGCACATGGTAAAAAATTTTTGTTACCTGATGAAACAGCCTAATCAGCCCTGTCACACTTATAATAGCTGCTGTCTGTGCTATCTGACAGGAGAAGCTGTGACCCTCAGTTCCACTCTCAACAACAACAACAACAACCCTCAATCTGCTCTGTGACAGAGCCTTTAAAGCCTGCCTCCTTCACACCCTGTAAGACATCGCTCACACTGGATCACTAATGCTCTACAGCGACTGGGAAAAAAAGGACTGTCAATGCTGTTAACCGTGCTTTACCCCCCGGCTCTGCTTTTCTCTACACAAACCATCCCGCTGCTTCTCCACTCAATCTGCTGCTATAACTCCGACTGCACAGAGCAGCACAAGTAGATTTGACAAAATTAGAGTCAGAATGAAGTGTTGTCTGATTGTCGCACCCAGAGCAGGGGTTGTGAATTAAAGCAGGAGGATGATATCTTGAGCAGAAGTCTCACTGAGTCAATAAAAGTGACGACTTTTGCTCAAAAGTTTGTCTCTTGCACCGGAAATAAATCTTGAAAATCAAGCTGTGGATGATGCAATGCTCCAGTCAAAGGTCTGAAATCTCACACAGATCATTTTTTGAAGTGACACAGTGACATTTCTTCTTCATCATAAGATCTTTTGTTGGCAGTCAGAGCACAAAGAAAGAATAGAGCTGAATATAAAAGGCAGCCACAACCTGTCTGATCTATTTTGCACCTTTTTTTTTCTCGTCCTTTTTCTGATGTTTCAGGCATTGTGTGCAATCTGAAACAGCTCTTACGTCAAAGCTGCAGACCTTTAAAAACTTTTTTTCAAATTTGGCCTTTTGCACCCTGGTTTCCCCTTTCAATACCTCCCTCAGAAAGTAGGCTGTCTATTTATGATTCCTCCTGACAAAACTCAGCTCCCATTTCTTTTCAGTAAATCATCACGTAAGGAATCTGCAAAGTAACTCATATCTCTTCCTGGAGGTAAGGATGACAGTTGCATTCGAGAAAATCGTTCTGCAGGCTACATCAGCCACCATTCAGCGTCACCATGCTGACAAAAAAAAAACAACACAAGAACTTCTGTCATCTCCCATCCTTTGGGACCTGAACAGCATCCCAAAGGGGCTGCTGGGTAATAATGTGCAGATGTTGCAGGTCCGCATCACAAGTGCTCCAGGCATGAATATTCTCAGGGTGCCCAAAAAAAAGCAAATTGCTCAGAATAGAAGTCAACGTGTCAGGCTGCTTGTTGCTGCGATGCCACTTATTTCCCCAACAGCTGCCACTGATGTGACATTTTCCCTTTAATCAAGAGCAAATCATCGATGATATTTGGTTGAATGTGTAGCAGCGGTGGTGCAGAGATCTCACAGGTGGGAAAAATAGATGGAACATTAAATGTTTTCAGACTGCCAGAAAGTCTGCGTCTAGACTTAATGGTCCAGTGAAATCAAGCTCCCATGAATTGAATTTCCATCTCAAGACTCCCAGTTAGAGCCAATGCATCATTGCTGCCTTGCTGAGGCAAGAACTGGTATAAAAACGAGCAGGGATGCCTTATTTCATGCAATCAAATCAGCTCAACACCTGTAGGACATGCATGCGAAACCATAATATCTGATTTACATCACTGCATGAAAACTGGAGGATTTTTGAGTGCACTGATAAAAATGTGGGTGATTATTTTTACACACTGTTTCATATATCAAGATCAGAAAATAGGATGAAACGGATTTTGGAGATAAATCCCGAAAAGGAGCCATTTTTGTGCAGAAAATCAATGAAATCTCAGATATCAGCCTGGATCACAGTGGAGCTCTGAGCGCTGTCCAAGGTGCTGACCGCGCGCCTCTCTAAATGAGCTCCACGGACGGACTTTCTGAGCAGCTTATGACTTAAACACCTGTTTATTCCCCCTGATAACCCCCAGGTGAAGACGAACAGGTAACACCTCACCTTCAACTTCGTCTTCCGGAAGGTTCACCGGGGCGCTGTAGGAGAGGATGTCCGGGATGGTGCAGATCCCCCGGTACATCAGCGTGGAGGTGACTGGATGCATCGGCATGGCTGCGACCTTTAGGTGCCACCTGCGCCCTTGTCATAAAGAAAAAAGACAACTAGGAGGAGGCTAAGTTCCCCCCACGGTCACCGAGGGAACAGAGGAGCAAGTCCATGGATGTGGGGGGAGAGGAGGGAGGTAGGATACCGCAGCGTGTCCGCCAAAAACCGGTTTAATATCAATGTGGGGGATGTTGCAGGTGTCTCACCTCATCGCAGTTTATTTGATTGCTTTCATGGGGTGAAAGAAAACCTAATTAACACACAAAGTCGTGAGATTTTACAAAAACTACCTCAGACCGAGAGGACGCGCACAGATCTGCATCACCTAAGAATCCCCAAATCAGAGCTAATCAACGCAGCTTGTTTGTCTGTGTTTAAAAACCGATCAATCGATACGCATTTGCAGCTCATCAATCCTCTGATCCTCAGCCTGATGATTTAGTCCCAGTGTGTGTCCGCTGCAAGCTGATTCATTCATCCACTTGTTGGATACGTGCGCTCACTTGACGCACTCCGTCCTCAACATCCTGACGCCTTCATGAAATCCAGAGGAAAAACGAGGTGCTACACTTTTAAGGCGAGGTGCAGCGTGAAACTGAGACAGGTGAGCGCGTGTCAGGATCCGTGCAGACGATAATTGCTCTCGCGCTCTTGATTGGTCACGGGTCCGGGAGCGCAGAGAGATCCAGTTGTTTCATCACCAGTGAGGGAGTGTTTTTGTGAAAGAAGCTCTCTATATGTACTCACCCACCCTCTCTCTCTCTCTCTCTCTCTCTCTCTCTCTCTCTCTGTCTCTCTCTCTCTCTCTCTCTCCCACCTTATCCTCGTCAGTCTCTCTCTTCCATATGTGTGCACATACACACACTCTGTATGGGTGTAATAACACACCCACCCTCCCTCCTTCTGTCTCTCTCTTTGTTTTTCTACAATTACTCTGTGTGTGTGTATTCTGGTAACTCCCTGGTGTCAGACTGAACACCATGAACTGTGATGGATGGCTGTGTATACTGTAGGTGGATGCTTCATCTCCTTTACCTGCTATAGGAACTAACAATGCCACCTTAAGACGAAAAACAGACACACATCTGCTAATTTTAACACTTTGAAGAGGGTAATTTGAATTTTTCGTGGTCATGAGTTGTTTTCTGTGCATTTCCATGATGAGTTCAGGTCTTTAAAACTTGTGGATTTCAATTTTTCTCCTTTTTAAAAACTATTCTAATGATTTAAGTACCAGGCTCGGCCCTTTTGAAGCCCTATCTATCCATCCATCAGTCATCCAGTTGCTAAAGGTCTACACACGTAGCACCTCATCCCAAATGTAACATTAGCTGCATCCTAATTCAGGGGCTGCAGCCTTCAAAGGACCCGGCCTTCATAGACACAAAGGCTGAACTAGATTAAGACAGTCTGGTCTACGGAGCATTTCCTGTTTGTCATTCTCATCGTCACTCTCACCTATCAGGCTTACATAACTAAAACCACATAAATCTGTTTCAATGTTTATAATTTCTTTATTGATGCCCCAGCTACAGCAACCTTTTCAAAGACGTAAACAAAAACCTTTACATTTAAAACTGGAGCTTTATTTATTTATTTATTTATTTATTTATTTATTTATTTATTTATTTATTTATTTATTTATTTATTACTATGGATAAAGTATGAAACCACAACGTACATTCATGTGTAATAAACAGAGTTTCAACATCTGAACAAGCGCTTCCCTGAAAATAATATCAAGGAAGGGTTTATTTTCCTGAGAATGTACATTTATGAACATGGAAATTTGGCCATAATGAAAAGAATGAGAAAAATGTTGACGATGTAAGGGGACATTTCTTACAAAAAAAATAAATAAATAAATAAAAATAAAAAGTCTTTGGCCATGTCCATGATCTTCAGCATTCACGCCCAATGAATCCTGGGATATGTGAAGCCATCGAGGATTCACTGAATCCAGATTTGTTGTTCCGCATTTTGGAAGAGCCTTTGAAATGGGAAAGCCTTCCACACACCACTGTAACATAATTGGTCTTCAAACTCAGCTTTCACAGGCTGCAGCCCCTGGATTATATGTGTCAAAACCATGCACACCAAAGGTCCTGGGATTGGTCCATTGAGAGGGGTCCTGTTGCTCATAGTAACAGCGTTTTGTTAGCCTAATAGCACCTGAATTAGGCTTTCAGGGTGATGGTTTCTTGAATTGCAGCACATTGGCCGAGCGTTTGATCCCATTCCATGTCTCCTCTCTGTTTTTATATGGTGTAGTTGCTTTGTGCTACAAAATGACATAATATGCTCAAAATTGCTGTAAAATAGCAGGAGAAAGGTATCTGGACCAGAAACAGGTGCTTTAACTAACATAAATCCCCACTGTCCTCATGCAAACACTAACACAGAAGTATGTGGTGTTCACAATGGCATCAGGCCCTACGACGCAGCTTCTCTGTTGATTGTGATGAAGTATGAACAAAGCTTAAGTCTGCAGAGAACCATGACCCTGGATACTGTTCCAAACACACCATTAGCCAGGGAAATCCTCTGAAAAAGGTCACTGATTGCTGCAAATTCAGTGATTTCTTCATTAAATGCTTCAGCCTGGTAAACCAGCACAACAGCACTCACCTTTTATGGTGCCAATGCTCCCTGCAGCATCTTCTGCCTCCTTTTCTTTTGCCATGATTTATTTTTTAGTGATCTGAAAGAACTGAGAACCGATCTTTCCTCTCAAAACACATGAAGCATTTTTTGCCTCTAAGACAAGCCAGGTGCATGGCAGACCCAGCTGCAGAAACAAGTTAGAGAGGGGCTGCATTTTTTTTTTTTTTTTTTTTTTTTTTTGAGGGGGGGTTCTTTTCAACCTATTGTATGTAGAATAGACAGTGTGGCTCTGCCTTTTACCAATATACGATTTTGAAACCAAAATACCATCATCAGATCATCAGAGATGCCATTGTGCAGCTACAGTCTGTGTAATAGAGAATCTGAGTGAAGCCAGGTGACAAAGACTTGTCTTTTTTTTGTTCTGTTGATAGTCTAAGCTCTTCTTAACTATCCTTCCTGACGTATTTCACTATTCTGGAAAAAAAATAAAATTAAAAAAACAAAACTAGAACGACAGCTGTCAAGTTTTTGTGGCAACACAAAAAAAAAAAAAAAAAGAAGCAGGGAGCAGAACAAAGCGGTTCTGCCGTTCTGCCTACAATGATGTAGGTAACTTTTACATGTCCCTCCTAGCATGAATGTTTACTCCAGTGTGGCTGTTGACTTGTGTTTCCAATAGAAGTGAAGCTGTGCGGAACTGCATCCTGCTTGCTCCCGTCTGCGGCGTCTCTAGTCCTCTGCACTCTATTTCTCTGGAAATAATTCAGAATATTCACCCAAGCGGCAACCTCCAGTCTGAAAATATGAGGCAATGCGGAAGTGCTAAAGTCTGCTGTTCCTCGAGTGTCCGCTTGAGGCTGGCTCCAGAAGTACCGGAAGTCACAAACACACCAAGCCAAAAAAAGCCGTTTTTACGGCCAAAATAAGCACATTTACAGCCTGGTACAAAGACTGTCTCCCGTCTGAATCGCTAATTTCACTAACGGCACGCACTGTACGGGGGGTGAATTTTTTCCTAATTCGTCAGTTTCCACAATATTAAGCTAGCCAGTTCGTCCAATCAGAGGCACAGCTCAGATCACGTGACTGTGGAGTGTCCTATGGTTGTTACTGTGGAGACTCACAGCACGCCTCATTTCCAATATGGCCGCGCCGGCTGTTTGCTTCAAAAGTCTGTTTCAGGAACAGATGGGTGACGTCGTGGAGACTACGTCCATTAATTATACAGTCTATGGGTCCACCTCTGTTCATAATTGGCTGGCATGTTGCCTTCCTTCACTGGTTTTGCTGAATAGTAGAATGGACAAATCAGGGTGGGCACGGCCCCCCAATGCCCACCCAAGCTGCCAGGTCTAAACTTAATCAATCTCAGTCAGTCAGTCAGTCTGCTCAGCCAACTGGTGCTCCAACTGCGTCAAAATGTAAAGGCTTGTTATTAAGTAAACAAATGTATCTTTTATTGGTTTAAGCTGTATTATTGGAATAATAAATAATAAATAATAAAATGTTACAAAATAATAATTCATCTTTCAGATATTCTGCAGGCAAAGTTGGCATCGAACTTCAGGGCTGTCCTGGATTTATTTTGTTTTTATTTTACAGGTTTATAACTTTCTGCTGAGGAACAAAGTAATAAAACTGAAGTATATTTATGCAAATTGGACGTGAAAACATTCATGAAGTCGACCAGTGAGCTCCACGGTCACCCTTTTGTTTTTGTTTTGGTTTTGTCTCAGAGGGTCTGAGAGACTCTTTCTGTTTGTTTCACAGTAACATGAATAAGAAATGCAAAATTAACCAGTTTTTATTTTCACTCCTATTCAAATTTTCAGAAGAGTACTGGTTTGGAAACCTTTTTCTGTGACTGTGCTTTTATTTGGCACTGGTTTTCAGACCAAAGAGAAATACTGCTTTTGGAAAAATTAAAATTCACAGTCAAAGAAATCTTTGAGGTTAATTCCTCAAAGTGACTTTGAGTCATATTATAAGCTAAAAAAAAACGAACATTGGATGTTTGCAAAGGATATGTTATGTTATTAATGTGTCCATTAACAAAATGTACTGAAATGTTTGAGGATTCAGACCTTGAACAAACTTCTTGAATCTTATCTCGTAAATCTGCTGCTCCCCCAGTTTGTACAGAGTTTTATGGAGCGTTTTACCTCATTTTGTGGCTCTCTAGTCTGCCACTTTCCTCTTTTGGTTCACTGTCTCTGCTCTTATATCTTAATGTCTGGCCACAGTAGGCAGCTGCTCTCAGAAAAAGAGGTCTAAAAACTTGCAGTTATCTGCTTAGCTTGGGCGAAAGACACTTTGCAGCTAGCTGGTGAAAAATGTACTATTTCTCAGTTAAAGAGATGTTATAGACACAAAAAACAAGGTTTTAAATGTGTGGGACTCAAAGATGCTGTCATGGTTCAAAGAAGATCTCTACACTGTCTGGACTTAATCAAGGAGGTCAGAAGGGTTAGAAAACCACCCAAATTTAATCACACATATCAAATAAAATCAATCCAGCAAAAAAAGTCCTGCACATTTCACCTCTGCTTGTTGACACTGTGGCAAAAAACTACTGTACAGTTTTTTTGAAGTCACGTCTCTCCTCGTTTGCAGGTCCCTTCACTTCCAGCCTCCGTGATTATGATCCCCGTCACTAACTGTTTCCACCTTTGCACCCATTTCCTCTGAGATAAAAGTCCCCCGTTGTCTGTGTTCCATGCCTTCCAAGCCTTGTGCTGTATTTATTTTTGTTTGTTTGTTTGTTTTGTTTTGTTACTTGGTTCTCAGATTCCAGCGCTCCAGCGGTGAATTTTGTGTTGATGTGTCATTTTTACACTCTTAAAAATAAAGGGCTCATTTTGGGGGCTCTTTTTTTGTCCCTCCTTGTCACAAATGTCAATATTATTGCATTTTTATGTGGCTTGATGGATAAACCAAACACAGTTACAGCCACTGCCTGTTTGTGGCATAGTTGTGTGTAAATTGTATGCGAGACAGAGATAATCACATTCCACGGCCATAGCTTCCTGTTGTTTCTCCACCTTGCTTTCACACCTCACCTCAGTCCTTTTCATATCTCCACCTTTCCTCGGTCACAGTGGAACATTTTCCTCCGAGTCCATACATAAAAGCATCCTCTGTGCTGGCTGGCAGACTCACTGAACACGTCAACACTGTCCAACAACACCACCAACCACCAACCACCAGCGGCTCTACATTAAAGGGCCCCATTATCCTCAGCTGACTGCAGCTCCGTGTTTTACTTCTGCAGAAACAGTCCACCTGAAGCCCTCTCCACAGAGAGAAACTGAAGGTCAGAGCACTCTCAGAATCCGGCGGCTGCAGTGTTCAGAGTCTGACGCGTTAGCGGGCTCTTTTGTCAATGAAAATGTTCGATAATCGACCCCTGCGATAGGTGAAGGTCTCTCACACTCTGGTTTTCCACATTCAGAGTGTGAGAGGTGAGCTGGTGTTCAGGCTGGCACTAGATGGCAGCTGCTGATCCTGCCAGCCCAGTGCCCTCTGACTCTGTGAATCACTCTCCAGATGCTGCTGTGACTGCAGACTGAACGTGTAGGAACACTCAGATTATATAAAACATAAAGACAATATAAATGTAGTTAAGCTGTGTTAAATTGAGTAATGATGAACAAATATGGGACAGAATGATTCAAACCTGAACTGTCTTAATGTTTCTGCAGGGAGCTTTTAAGTCATGCTCCAGTGTCCACTGGAGACATATTACAAAGAAATATATAAACAACTGCTAGTACTTTTTTCCTAGCATTAGCAACTTCTTTAGACCTGGATAAAGTATCTTTGATAAACAGGCACTGTTCATTTATCCTCCTTGGGTACTGCACATATTGTTGTTGACACAGTAGGTGTAAGAGGACCTTTTCTTCTTCTTGCACTTCCACCTCAACAGTCTGTGATGGGAAAATGACACTGATCCAAAAGTTGAACTACTTTTAGCTAAGCCCACTGTGAGCACAGTAACAAGAAAAAAAAAAAACAGATACAAAACCAAAAGTGTGTTCACGTAGGATGCAGTGAACTGTGTACGACACAAGAAAAAACGCTGTTGGTGGACACAGGCCCTTAAGCAGCACTATGCAGCATTAGTTCTAAGATATTCATTTAAAATCTTATTGTTAACAGTAAACCAAAGGTACATTGTGATAATACTCAGCAACACACTGAGTGTACTGAGGTAGTTTCACAAAATGCTCAGAACAACTACTGAGGCTATGATATCAGCTGTGTGTGCCAAGGAGAGTGGAATTCAAGTTTGCTTTATCTAAAGAGGCTGTGAGGACTATCTGTTTGAAGTGGATCACAGCAACATCTTTAGCTGGAATCGTGCACACACTGTGGTGATGACATGACTCTTAACAAGGCGTCTTTTTGTTTTGGAAATGAATGGAGATCAGATCTTCTTTTTAATGCTACTTTTCTTTGTTCAAGGCAACTTTTTACCAGATACAGCGTGATGAGGTAAGGTATTGATCAACAGTTACACAGAGCTGTTGTTTGAGACAAGTAAACTTTGTCAGTTTGTACTGTAGTGTAGTAGCTGGCTATTTAAATACCTGTCACAACACTGTGTCTGATGTATCTGTAAGCTAATGTGTACTGTTAGTGAACCCTTCTGTCCTGCTTATCTACCAATCAGAGCTAATGTAACCTCACTCTTCATTTTATTGACAGACTCTCAAGTTTGATCAGATCACTGCAGAATAACTGCTGCATGTGGGTTGGAATGAACATCATCACAAACAGATTAGCTTGTGCTCTGTCACTCTCCCGTTCAGCTTTCTTCTTCTCTTCTGTCCTTTTTCTGTCTGACAGTTCAGCTCCAGTCTCCACCATCACTACTGAATGACTCACAGAAATCATTTTCAGCAGAGAACAACTCAGATCTCTCCTCTCTCTACTAAACTTCATCAGCCGGCGTGGTGTTGTCATAGAGACTTCAATGTGCTGTAAATCAGTCCAGTCCTGTCCGACCTGATCAGGAAGCTAAGAAAAATGATTTATAAATAACCCGTTCTGGTGCTGATAATCTCATTTAAAGTTGTGGATTAGGATCAGGCAGATATCTAGAAGAGAGACTTTTTCAAGATCACTCAGAAAGTCTGCACAGAGACTTTAATTAATTAGAAAATCAGTTGTGATATTTTGAACTTCAACTAAATAACCTGGATATATGTTTTACTTTTCAAGTATTTATTGCTTCTTTTGGGATAAACACAACACATTTAAAGTTGAGTAAAAATCCAGAGTTTCAACTTTAAAGCTCCTGTAAGGAACTTTCAATTAGCATCGATATTGGCACCCCTTGTAGACCAAGTGGTGTCTCTTATGGCTCAGGTTTATTTTTCATAACAAAATTCTCACCCTTTGTTCCCTTAAGTATTAAATGCATTCTTTATTGAAATATATACCATAAAAACTTTTGGCTAATTCAATGTCTGCAACTGATATTGACTCCAAAGCAGCATTTTCAGACATTAAAAATAATGTGCAGAAAAAGTCAATGCTGATGACTTTTTTTAATTTTTAGCCCAAAAGAAAATTAAATCCAATCAATGTTGTTCTGTCCCTTTAATATCTTTCACAGGAGCTTTAAAATTTAATTAAAAACATATTTTTAAAGATTTTTCATTTTATGACCAATTGAGTATGTGTCATTTGTTGGAAGATTTGTGTCAATAAAGACATTTTGATGCATCATTGACTTAAGTTTTGATGAACCCAAACATTTGCAGAACAGCCTGAAGATAATTTTCAGTTTGGTTTCAGTTGGGCCAAAACTGTCAGAGAGCTTTAACCATCTTGACAAATTATGAGGGTCATGCTCTTCAGTATTTGGCAGCTCAGCTCCTAATTAGTGAGAGTAAACTTTTTAGCCGTTTGCCTCTCACCCTCAAGTCAGCCCAAACCCCGGTTTTAATGCCCATATTAACCCAGCAGGTGCAGCCAGTGTGATTATGGTCCTTCTGAGTGCCAGAAGTGCAAAAATGACCAGAAAATTACCCTAAACAATTCAGCAGCACAGTCCAAATGTTCTGAAGCCTCATGATTACACTGTGGATTCAAGAGTCCAGTGCTCACTACCCTCATTAGGTCTTAAAATTCCCCTCCATCATCATGCATCACTCCGAAGCAGTCCAGATGAGGAGCCCTGCTGCCTTTAACAGCTCACAATTTTCTTAAGACTGAAAAGTTTAAACACTCTTTGTGTATTCAAGCCTCTGAATATCACTCAAAGCTATTTCTATCATTTATTATGACCGAGGAGTTCTATACGACTCCTGCTGCTGCATATGAACACTTTTGTTAATGAGATAGTCAGCAGTCTGTCCTACACTTGTTCAGAGATTCTTTACTCAAGAAAGAACTAACATAGAACAGAAATAAACTCAGAAGGTAAGGTCCCAAACTACCAGGAATTTAAGGAAAAATTTAATCACACATCAAATAAAATCAATCCAACAAAAAAAAGTCCTCCACATTTCACCTCTGCTTGTTGACACTATGGCAAAAAACTTTTTGTCCAGTTTTATTTTGAAGTCACGTCTCTCCTTGTTTGCAGGTCCCTTCACTTCCAGCCTCCGTGATTATGATCCCCGTCACTAACTGTTTCCACCTTTGCACCCATTTCCTCTGAGATAAAAGTCCCCAGTTGTCTGTGTTCCATGCCTTCAAAGCCTTGTGCTGTATTTATTTTTGTTTGTTTGTTTTGTTTTGTTTTGTTACTTGGTTCTTAGATTCCAGCGCTCCAGCTGTGAATTTTGTGTTGATGTGTCATTTTTACACTCTTAAAAATAAAGGGCTCATTTTAGGGGCTCTTTTTTTGTCCCCCCTTGTCACAAATGTCAATATTAATGCATTTTTATGTGGTTTGATGGACAAACCAAACACAGTTACCCCCGCTGCCTGTTTGTGGCATCGTTGTTTGTAAATTCTATGCAAGACAGAGATAATCACATTCCATGGTCATAGTTTTCCGATGTTTCTCCACCTTGCTTTCACACCTCAAACAAACCACCTCATGCTTCTCTTGGACACAGAACAACTATAATGGACAATGTACAATGGAGCTCATTTAAAGCGGACCAAACAGCTATGATGTCAAAGGGACCTTATATTCTAGTTAATACTGTATTTTTGGTGATGCAATGGAGATGTCTTATTTTAAATGTTTTTATCAGCAGTCTTTTTCTGATTTGATCATAAATGCCCCTTCTACATGTTTGGAAATTATATATGCAGTTAGAGCTTTGGCATAAAATTTCTTCTTTCTATTAAATTCTCTCTCTCTCTACACTCACATTTAAAACTCGCATCTCTTTCCTGCAACAAGCCTCCTTGAAACTTCAGTAACAGACTTCCTCTTTTATTGGAGATATTGTTAAACAATAAAAATGACAACATGAAAAAGTGTGCCAAACTTGCCTGCATGTAGTCACCTTAAAGGATTACATGGTAAATATTAACAGCTGTGTAACACTTTCTGCTTAAATAATCTTTCCTTTTTGTTATAAGAAACTTGTTTGGATCAGAGTACAACCCCAAAACATAAATAAAAACAGAATACAATGATTTGTAAATCCTATTTAACCCATATTCATCTTAATACACTACAAAGACAAGATATTTAATGTTCAAACTGGTACACTTTATTGTTTTGCCGCAAATATTCACTCATTTTGAATGTGATGCCTGCAACATGTTCCTAAAAAGCTGGGACAGGGTCATGTTTCCCACTGTGTTCCATCACCTTTCCTTTGAACAACACTCAATAAGTGTTTGTGAACTGAGGACACTAATTGTTGAAGCTTTGGAGGTGGAATTCTTTACCATTCTTGACTGATGAACAACTTCAGTTGATCAACAGTCCGGGGTCTCTGTTGTTGTAATTTAAGCTTCATAATGCGCCATTTATTTTCAATGGGAGACAGGTCTGGACTGCAGGCAAGCCAGTCTAGTACCTGCACTCTCTTACTACAGAGCCACGCTGTTGTAACAGGTGCAGAATGTGTCTTGTCATTGTCTTGCTGAAATAAGCAGGGACGTCCCTGAAAAAGACGTGGCTTGGATGGCAGCATATGTTGCTCCAAAACCTGTATGTACCTTTCAGCATTAATGGAGCCTTCACAGATGGTCAAGTTAGCCATGCCATGGGCACTAACACACCCCCATACCATCACAGATGCTGGCTTTGAGACTTTGACCTGAGAACAATCCAGATTGTCCTTTTCCTCTTTGGCCTGGAGGACACCACGTCCATGATTTACAAAAACAATTTGAAACGTGGACTCGTCAGACCACAGCACACTTTTCCACTCTGTGTCAGTCCATCTCAGATGAGCTCGGGTCCAGAGAAGCCGGCGGTGTTTCTGGGTGTTGTTGATATATGTCTTTGTCTTTGCATGGTAGAGTTTGAACTTGCACTTGTAGATGTAGTGATGAACTGTGTAAACTGACAATGGTTTTCTGAAGTCTTCCTGAGCCCACGTGGTAATATCCTTTACACAGTGATGTTGGTTTTTAATGCAGTGCTGCCTGAGGGGTCAAAGGTCACGGGCATTCAGTGTTGGGTTTCAGCCTTGCTGCTTACGTGCAGAGATTTCTCCAGATTCTCTGAATCTTTTGATGATATTATGGACTGTAGATGATCAAATCCATCAATTCTTTGCAACTGTATGTTGAGAAACATTGTTCTTCTGTTGGACTATTTGCTCACGCAGTTGTTTACAAAGTGGTGAATTACGCCCCATCCTTGCTTGTGAACGACTGAGCCTTCCAGGGATGCTCCTTTTATACCCAATCATGACACTCACCTGTTTCCAATGAACCTGTTCACCTGTGGAATGTTCCAAACAGGTGTTTTTGGAGCATTCCTCAACTTTTACACTCTTTTGTTCACCCTGTGCCAGCTTTTTTAGGAATGTGTTACATGCATAAAATTCAGAATGAGTGAATATTTGCAGAAAATAACAAAGTTTATCAGTTTGAACAATAAACATCTTGTCTTTGTTGTGTATTCAATTGAATATAGGTTAAACAGGAATTTCAAATTGATGTTTTCTGTTCTTATTTATGTCACACAACGGCCCAACTTCATTGGGATTAGGGTTGTATTTTAGGGTTTATCTTAAACATTGATTTTACCTTTCAACCCTGTATATATGATTTCTGTGGTTATTCTGTAGGTAGCAGGGCATTAAACACAACACTCACTGCATGTTTTTATGATTTTAAAGTCACATAAAAATAAGTAACGTCTGCTTTCACAGTGGAAAAAAAGTGTTTTTTATTGCTTGTTTCTGTAGTAGTGGTGTGCTTTTTGAATAAAATTACTGTTACATGATGAGTAAGTCACTTTTATGTCCTTTTGGGCTTTCTAGTAATGGTTTATATAATAGAGTATAGATATGGCTTCTGGTACCCACACTTGGTTTTCTTAATTTGGTGATAAGAACCGCAGTGTGTTGAAACCAAGCAGAGATTTTGAGGGGAAACGTGTTGTCTTTGTGATTTCTCTGCTATAGGATCCATACTACAGGGATATGTTGCAATGCTGCCCTCTACTCACATCCTCCTGCCCCCTTGGAACCAATAAACCTTTTCAATTCTGAGTCCCCGGCTATTGACCAGCACGGAGAAAAAGTATTGGAGTGAATAATGGCCCATACTGCGAGGCCATTGAGCTGCTCCAGGATTATAAGCATGGAGCCAGAGAGCTGCAGCCTGATGGGGAAAAGCTTTTCCTCTCTGTTTGGGAGAAGCAGCAAAGATGAATGTGGTCATTTCACAAACCCCTGAACAGATTCTGTCGTTACAGCTTTGCATTAGTTAATGCTGATACATTTACTAAATCCCTGCATGAGACGGATGTTTGGGAGTCTGAAATGCTAACAAGAGTCTGCTGAATGGACCAAGCACTACCTTGGATAACCTCACCATGCATGCAGACATCCTCTGCTTGGAGACCTGGCATCATCCCTTATTCTCCCTCCCTTTTTATGCCTGTTTTCGACAAAAGTGGCCCCATGCTGCCGTTCTTAAAAGTTTGAGGCTGTTGGGACGAGGAGGAGGAGTTCCACTCTGTGAGGAAATTAGGAATCAGCCAGTGTGCTGAATCTGCCTCTGAATGAAGCCGCAGGATCAACATAAGCTGCACTGCAGGCCCAAACAAGTATTCCCTCCGTGTTCTGGATGATCCACTCTCCCCTCTTCTCCCCCTCCGCCTCCTCCGCCTCCTCCTCCTCCTCCTGCTGCCTATGCTGGACAGCCCCAAGCTGGACCCCGTTGATAATTTCAGAGGATGTTCGGTGCCTGTTTGAAGTGCTGCTTTGCTATTTGGGGAGTTTCTGCTGAGAGGTGTGGGAGGCAAAAAAAAAAAAGATTGACTTTGGAAGTAAAGAAAAGACTTTTTTTTTTACTTGAGGAAGAAATGAAACAGCAACCCCTGGTGGCTGAGAGTCACCTGGCTGGTTTCTCCCTGAAGTAACAGACAATTGATCTTGGAAATAAAAGATTATGCAAGCCTTTGCAGGAGCTGAGGAGAATATTTGGTGTTTGAGGATCTGCTGGGAGGGAAAGTAAAGAGAGAGTTTGATCAAATTATGTAAAAATACACCTTGATACTTATGTCAAAGTGGTTTTAGAGTCCCACATTGGACACACAGCCTCAAAGATCTAAACCCTTTACTTTGACTGATGCTTATACTTTCAGAGGGATATGAACTACCCCTGCTCCTGAACGTTTCTATCATTTATCAAACCAAAGTTCCACCAAATATTCCTGAGAAAATATTTGATTCTTGTTCATTTCTCAGAGTTGACTGGGGATGACAGCGAAGGGATTTAACAAAGCGCAGCTGACAAGCAGAGAGATTGGAAAGGTGTTCCTTTAAAAAGCAGAACGGAAACCTGACAAACACTGAAGTAAAGAACAGAAAGAGAACATAATCATGAAACACTCAAAGAGATTGCATCAGGAATTGCACTGACAGACTTCAAGTGTGGCTTTTGCAAAAACAACAAAAAACAAGCACTCCTTATAAAGTAAGCCTCCTTTATGCTGCAACAAAAACAGGAGACATGATGAGGACTATGCAGAGTGACTCTGAAATTTATTACATTTTTTAAAAAAGATAATATTCACTTCAGGATGTAAACAGTGAGCTGTGATCCCAAGACGGATGTATTGGCCTACATCTGGTAGTGTTGTAAATACAAGAAACATGATCCCACTCAGTGAACCAATCACATGGCTCACACCATTTAAATGCATAGCCACATTTACAAGAGAGTACATGTCATGGAAAAAATACACCCGATGGTTGGAGCCCTTTGGTCTGGATCCAATCAGATAATCCTGTATTCATCCCTCTATTTAATGGAAACAGGTGAGTGTCATGATATAAAAGGAGCATCCCAAAAGGCTCAGTTATTCACAAACAAGGATAGGGCAAGGGTCACCACTTTGTAAACAACTGCATGAGCAAATAGTCCAACAGAAGAACAATGTTTCTCAATGTACAGTTGCAAAGAATTGATGGATTTGATCATCTACAGTCCATAATATCATCAAAAGATTCAGAGAATCTGGAGAAATCTCTGCACGTAAGCAGCAAGGCTGAAAACCAACACTGAATGACCGTGACCTTTGACCCCTCAGGCAGCACTGCATTAAAAACCAACATCATTGTGTAAAGGATATTACCACGTGGGCTCAGGAAGACTTCAGAAAACCATTGTCAGTTAACACAGTTCATCACTACATCTACAAGTGCAAGTTCAAACTCTACCATGCAAAGACAAAGACATATATCAACAACACCCAGAAACACCGCCGGCTTCTCTGGACCCGAGCTCATCTGAGATGGACTGACACAAAGTGGAAAAGTGTGCTGTGGTCTGACGAGTCCACATTTCAAACTGTTTTTGGAAATCATGGACGTGGTGTCCTCCAGGCCAAAGAGGAAAAGGACAATCTGGATTGTTATCAGGTCAAAGTTGAAAAAGGGGCATCAACACTGATTGGAGGTGGTCAATACTTCAGCCAATCACCAGGTAGAGCTCTCAGTGTTTTGGCTTGTTTCTGTTTTTTATAGTCTATGAGCTTGAACATGATGTCATTAAACCTTGATGTCAGCATTGGTGGTGGTGGTGAATGAAAGGATAAATCAGTGCTAATTTTACATAATATAATTCACAGGGACTCAATCCTTACTACTATGTGGACTTTTTAACTAAGTTTAACTCAGGACTTATTGACTAAAAGACCCTAAAGTTCCCAGAATCCGATCACCCATGTATTAAATATTGGTTACTGGACTAATAGGATCCTCAGCGCTGCAGCCGAGTTGAGAATAAATGAGCCAAAGCTAACTGCAGCATAGCTACGTGAGCAGTTTTAAATGCAAAGATATCACTATATATACATCACCAGGGGCTCTGCTCATTAAAAGCTTGTACTATGTCCAGCCAGTGCAGGGTAACCCCTCAGCTATTTTATAAAACGTAATGTACCGTTAAGAGGGCATCAATCAGAATCTCAAGGATTGGGATGCCTATTAGTCCTTTCAGAGGCACAGCGCTCAAACCAATCCCAGTTTAATGATTTTACAGTGATGCAGGAGATATCATCTTTACGAAAGCGATGACATGTTCCTCCTGTGATGTCAGACCGACTGTGTTACCAGCAGACAGAGGAGCACAGACTGATCCAAAAAACACTCAGGACTTTGAGCGTGAGAATTACTCCCAGACTTTTCCCGCCTTAAGCTCCCAATTTGAGGGATGTCAGATGAACATGAGCGTAGAGCTGGCTGTCCCTGCAGAGTGTTAATAACCCCAACCCAGACACATCAAAGTTGTAGAAACTGGGGTGAGAAAAAATCAGCGTCATGTTTACCTCTTGAGCAAGCCGCTGAGTGTTTACACACCTTTTATTCAGGAGCCATTTCCACACTTCAAAAAATGTGCGACTCTCTTTTTTTACGCTCATGACCCAGAAATGAAAGAAAACACTGAAAGCAGCGGAAGAAGAGAAACCACGAGGGATTGCAGCCTTTTGAAAAAAGTTGAGCAAACTCCAAATTCAGTGGGAGCGAGGTGAAATCTGATGAGATGACGGCGTCATCGGCAAATATCTTTTCTTGTGTTTTTTTCTTACACTTCCTGAGGGCAGAGAATGCCTCGTAGGAACACGAACAAACTGCTAAAAGTATATGTCATCTGTTTAGCATATTCCATGTGTTGCTGTGGCTCAACGTTGCTTTAAATATTTAAAACAAACCTGCCAACCTGCAGAGAGAAGCTCATACTTTTCCTTCGACTTCTCAATAAAAATTGACATTATTTCCTTACATCCCTAGAGACACATCCTAGACTTACAAATTATACTTCCTCTAACTTTTTCAAAGTGTTGCAAGTATCAGTCAACTATTGAATCACCTCCTGGAGACTGCTCTATATGGAAATAGGGGGGAAAATGCAAACGTCTCCCTGGTTAGAATCAATTATTCACAGTCATCTCCAGGGATGTTCAGGCTCTGGCAGTCTCTAAAGATGATTCTCAGAGTGCTTGCATGTGTGCACAAGGCATGAGGAAAGTTCATGCTAAACCCTTTTGTGTAATGTTAGCGGCATTAAGGACGAAAGCTGTGTCCGAACAAACTCTTTCCCCTTCCTCAATAACTGAACCCCACTGAGAAAACCGGCCTCTCAGAAAGGTCTGCAAACAGCAGATAGGGAAAGGTTACTGTGTCTCTTTAGCGTAGCGTCTTATTAGCTTCTCAAGTGCTGTGAAGCTAGAAACGTGTGAGAGTGAAATGGTGTGTAGTGTTCCTCTGTAGCCTTTGTGGACTGAAGTGAGCCCATTCAGTAGCATTTCCTCTGCTGGGCAGGAGGTAAGCTGTTTGACAGAGGTCTTCAGGAAAGATGAAATGTCCAGAAAGTGTTAGTGTACCACCAGTATCTACTCAAAGAGTGAGACCAACAGCAGTGAAGATGGTTTCATTTTCTATGTAGCCCTCAGTATCAGAAAATTTTAGAGCTTAATATAACTATAGGTCAATAAAATGTTTATACAGATGTCATAAAACCCAGACATAATGAGGTATTTGTTGGTTATCGCCACAAAATCCTTCCACACAAACCTTAAAAGGATATTTCAACTTTTTTTGTTTGTTTGTTTTTTACAGTGGGGTTGTATGAGTTTCATGTCTACCGTGTTAGAGCCTGATATGTAACAATGACCGAAATGTAGTAAAACCTGAAATGTAATAACTGACCCAGAATGTAATAACATGCTGAGCCCAAAATCTTAGAACTTTTTGGGTTTTGTCACTTTTTGTTATTACGTTTTGGCGATATCCACTGACATGTTCAGCTGAAGGTCTCCATTTAACAGGGTCACTCTTTAAGCTGGAACACCAGGAGCTGACAGAGACACGTTCACACTGTCAGGCTCAGAAGAGAAGACCATTGTTTAGGAGGTATTAAACCAAGTCAGTCACAGCTGGGTGGAGGGAGGGGGAAATAAAACACTGACTGCTCCTTCAATGAGAAAGCTTGTAAGCCCCCCCTAAAAAAGTTCCAGGACATCTGGAAAGTTCTTCTCCCCAGGTAGGGCTGTTTTAAGGGATAAATTTATGACTCCTGAACAGACCGTAGTTCCTTTGTTCAAAAAACAGTTCCTGAACTCAAAAACACCTCAAATTTGTGTCTCTTGTTCTTACATGGAATAAGTGTCTTATTGTTTCTTTTGGAGTTGCTCGCTGAGAGGACATGATGAAATAACAAAGCTCTCATCAGTTTTCCATTATGTCCTCTCAATCAGATGGCCTCTTCTTCACTCCCTTCTCTCAGTCACATTAGGTCTTTATTTACAGTGTCAGCCTGGAGCGAGTCACGGCAGTCAATAAGGTCTGACAGCCACACACTTCCACCGAAGTGTTTGTATGCTGTCAACAGCTCCTTCACTTCACTGCACCGCATGTCCTCCTGAATACCTAATGAGGCTCCATCAGCTTCCTGTGTCAGTATCATAATGGTACATTATTACAGCACCGTGTGACCCAGTAATAAATCTGAAGAAAAGTGAATCTGACCATGAATTCTTCTGCACAGGCCTTTCTCAGCTCACCCTCTCTTCGTGTGTTCGCTCTTTGAGGTGGAACCACCAAACCGTAACCAAAGAAATGGAAAAGAAGAGAGGGGATTGTATAGGCGATGGTTCTGATTCACATTATATATTATTCATGCAGTCAGCCTGTCAGTTTCTCTCACTGTACTGTTAGGAAACAGCAGAAGGCCTGTGCTGCGGCTTAATTGCATCGATAATTTCTAAATATGTGTTTTTTTCTGATTAGTTGTCATTTTCCTCCCATTACTGGCTTATTGAGTTTCATAATGGATGAGATAAAGTCCTTTGAATTTAAACACCTGAGTAATTCTGGTGTCCGCAAATTCAGCTAGTGTTGGAATAGATTATTAAAACATGAATGGAATCTCAACCTCCATGGTTAACTTGGTTAGTCTCCAGCTGTAAATGTATGTTACTTTGTAGTCCAATTAAGATATTCCTGAGTCCTGCAATGCAATGTGCATACATTATGAAAATAATGCCGCAAAATGCAAATGAGAAACCTCATTTAGAAACCTCATACCTCATTAAATGTCTTTCAGACTCAAACAGGCATGAGTAATATGCCATTCCTTGGACTGTCATGAGCAGCGTCTCACTGCAGGGAGCTGCTTCAGCCTCCTGACTCTGCTTTGACCAATCACACTTCGGATTTCTGGAGGTCATGGTCTTTTGCAAGATGCAATGAGGAGGAAACTGCCGGTGCCAATCTGCTCTACTTGATACCATTTAAAGGCACAGTGTCTTCATGTATTTCATGTGATGGGGAGAAACAAAGTTTAAATCTTTATACTTCACCATCAGTGAAACACATGCTAACATAAGGAGTTGGTTAATTAAAATCCATCAGAGCGCTGCTGCTCTTTAAATCACTGTAACTCCTCAACTATTTCCAAATTCAAACGGCTCCTGAAAGAAGAAAATGCAAGCTTTACAGTGATATCCACATAGGAATCCAAATGCAACTTCATTCCAGTCCCAGGCAATAACTGATACAAGCTCATTTCATTTTACAAGAGCTTCCAAATATGATATTGAAAGCTTAGGTTATTCTGAAAAAGGGGCAAAAGCAAAAACTGATAGCCTGATAGCATCTGACTCTTTTAAGACCAAAATAACAAAGAAAAAGAAAAAAATCCCAGGTGGCCCATATGATTCTTGGATGATAAAGGGTTAAACACAAAGAGGGTATCACTAAGGCTACTGCACCAGAGAGTTAGTCCATAACATCACAGAGAGCCGGACACAATTAACATGACTGTTGTTTGTGTACAAGACTGTAAACATGTTTACTTCAAGTGGCAACTTCTGTTCTGAAAATATGAGACATGTGGAAGTGCTAAAATCTGCAGTTCGTCGAGTGTCCACTTGAGGCTGGCTCCAGAAGTACAGGAAGTCACAAACACACCAAGCTAAAAAAAAAAAAAAAAAAAACATTTTCACAGCAGAAATAATAGACACTTGAAGACCACATCTTTCTTCTGTAAGTTAGCTTCATTTAACAGTTCTGGAGGTTGGTCTTTGGGTTTGACTGACGTACTTTGGTATCTTGTCTAAATTTAGCAGAGCAAGTGAGGGAGTTTGTGATTAGCTGATTATTTCTTTGTTGTAAAAATATTTCTTGGCAGTAAGTCTTATACTTTTGTCAGGGGTGTCACCAGGCAATCTGAGCCCCTGAAAATATATCTCAGTGGGCCCGATCACCACAGCTAACCCTAAAAATTTGTTGTAATCACTACTCCATCCTCCAATGAGCCATTAAAAGACCTAAAGAACTATAAATTGGTTTTAAAGCCCTGAAACCTGTAAATAAATAATCTCAAGAGTGAATGTAATGTTTTCTCAGGAAGATCTCATTTTTCAGACACATAAAACACAATTTAACATTTACATCATATCTCTGCTGTCAATTTGGAGTAGAAAAATGTTTATTTGCATTAAACAAATATATGCTTAACACTACCCTGAATAACTGACGCATATTTAAGCTACATTGCAGTTTTTTTTTTTTTTTTTTTTTTTTTAACAATTTCCACAAATTTTCATCAAACCGCACAATACTGACCTTCAGACTGTCTTTAATTTTTGAACAAGGTTATTTGAAGCCAAGTGACTTGGTGAATAACAACAAGGGGGCATTATTTGGTATAATCCAACTTCAATAAAAAGTAAAACTAAAATAAAAATATTAAAAAACCTACAGTATACTTTCTGTCAGATCCATCCACACTTGATGCTTTGAAAATATACATACATATATATATATATATATATATATATATATATATATATATATATATATATATATATATATATATATATATATATATATATATATAAATATTTCATCTACATTTTCAGCTCCAGTAAAATAACTCAATCAGTTTTCTTTAACTGGCTGATTATATTATATGACTGACTCAATGGTCTATATTTGACTTTTACAGCTTTTACAGCTTGAATTACAGCTATTATGACCAACTTAAATAAAAACATGAACTAAAGTTGGAGCTGATTTAATTCTACTTCGACTTCTATAAATCAGTTACCTGGACATTGTTGGTCATGCTGAAAGGACTCTGTCCGTTCTCTCAGCCTGGGGTCTGGTTGGAGTTTGTGGATTCTCCTCCTTCTTTTGTTTACTTTGCAGCTCTGAGTTCTCTTTTTGGTGTATAAGTTTTTGGTGTTGCCACAGAATCTTATTTGTTTCCTGAAAACATCACAGCTTGCAGTATTTTGGTATACAGCTGTAAAATATCACCAAACAGAGTTCCTCTCTGCAGTATTTCAGCCAGCCATGCACAGTAAAGGTGGACAGATCGATCTGAAATATCACTATATCGATACCAATTTTAGTATCGGTACTGATCAATACTTGCGTGACAATATCAATACTTAAGTTTCAGTTTCTCTTCTCTCCTTGCACTTCTCTCGCTAACTTCACCCATACGCACTCCCGAGGATCAGTAAAGTCTTATTTTAAGTTTAGACATCTTATAAAAAGAGTGTCGGTCAAGCACCTCTTTTCACTTAGATGATTTTACTACTTACTGCACAGTTTATCTTCTGCAGCATCACCCACTGGACTAAATATGGAAACTTTTGGCTACATAAAAACAACAAAATTGTTAATCATTTATAAGATCTTTGGTCAAAATTAAATCTATCTGAAAATTTTGAAGAAAAACAGAGTAAATTGTTGTTATTGTTTTAGTCTTCTTGGTTTAGTTTTGTTGAAAGTTTCAGCGGTGATCAAAGTCACTGGTTCATGTGAAAACAACAATTTAGTTTCAACAGATTCACCAGTTAAAACTCAGCCAGTTAGAAAGTTTTTGGGTAAATTAGTGGACTCTTCTCTCCGGCTGTTTGGCCCAGGAGAGAATTGAAAATGCACATAAAAATGAGTTTCTCAGCCTGCACCTTGTTACCAAGAGGTGTGACAGACAGACCGGAGGACAGATGCAGCATCACATCTTTTGATTCTCAGATGCAGATCAGCTGCTGATGAATGGACAAAGCAGAAGCTGAATGGAGCCACTGAATCGTTCCTGTCCGTCAGTCTACCCACAAACCTCCCCTCACACAGCAGCGTCTCACCAAAGTAACAGCCTGTGGTCGATTCTCCCCCCACTGAGAGAGACTTCATTCCTCTGACTCAGAGTTCACAGCCAAGTACTGATACAGATGGAGCCAGAGCCATTTCCTCTTCCACTGTGAGCAGTCCAGTCAATCTGTGCAGGATAGTAACATGTTGCGTAACTGACACATTTGGTACCATAGAGAGCCGTGCAATCATTCAATACATCAGTGACTTCAAAGGAAGGGATTGTCTGCCTGCACAGTGTCTCTAATGCTGCTGAATTTGTTCATCTTGGTCATAACATTACAGGCGAAAGATTCAAGAATCAAAACAGGATTCATTCAACATTTTTTCTCACTGGAACTGTTATAGATCACACTTCCAAGAATCCAAAGTTAAACACGTTTTTTTTTTCCTGATAAACAAAGTGATCAAAATGGAAGAAAAACCCTTAAAGAATAAAACTTTGAGTAGCTTGACCACTTTCCTCACTGTTGTCTTGCCTTGTCCTGGATTATTTCTCATCCTCCTGCAAGGTTTAAAGCCTGTCTGAACTGACTGATCCCTCCTCGAAATGCACATTCGTGTTCACCTGTACAGGATCTGAACTTGTTATAAAATATCAGTATCAGTGGTAGCATGAAAATATGTGTGAAAACTGGATTTACACAAGTCCCCGTAAGAGAGCCCACAAATGTCAGGTCATGAGGAGCAGCCTGAAAGATTTTTTCAGTACATGTGGAGGATGAAAGGAAATTCACAGGTACTGGTCAACCATGAAACTTGAACAGATATTTGACTTGTTTAACAAGAAAACGCAGTAGCACATGATTTGCATCATTTTATTTATTTTTGTGTGTGACATGATGAACTCCAGTGGGTGTTGTCAATAAGCATAGACAGATCAAGAGGTTAAAGTATGAAAAACAAGAGGGACTAACACCAGACTTCCACCAGATCTGTCTGGTTCAGTGCGCTTTGGCCCCATGTTACACCAGACCAATGTTGTAGTCAAGTCACCATAGCTTTGAGTCCGAGTCGAGCCCCAAGTCCTCAGTGTTCGAGTCCAGGTCGAGTCCAAGTCACCAAAGAAAATATCCAAGTTGAGCTCTCAGTACCTTAACCAAAGTCCTGAACAAGTCCCCAAAGCAGGACATGGGAAACCCATTGAGTGGTACTTTGAGTATAAAACATTATGATGAATATAGCCAAGGTTGAGTTCAGAACAAAGAATTTTGCTGCTTGACGAGAAATTATGGGCTGTGTAAACCTGAACTGACCGTGTTGGACGATTTTAATGTGCAGAGAAGACTTCCATTTAATGAACATTAATGTCTGTTTGTGACAATTAAGGTAAGAGTCTTTCCTGGTAACTTTTGCGTAAGTTCACAGACTGGAAGTATAATGCATACAGAAGAGAGACAAGCACACTCATTGTAGCGCAGTGATCCTCATTTTGTGGTCCTTAGACCACTAGTGGTCCACCTTGACAGTGAGTAATTTTTTTATTTTTTTTATGGAACATTAAAAAAAAAAAAAAAAAAAAAAAAAAAGATTAGTTTGCCAGGACTCACAAAAGTTTCCTTTAACGAGCCTACAGGCAAATTCATCATGTAACGGTTGCTTAAAAAGGGGACAATAAAAGAAAATCAAATGAAGTAGAAAAACCTTCAACACTGCAAAAGATGCAGCAGCAAGAAAATTCAACTGCATCATGGAAGTACGTTAGTGCCACTATGATTAGCCAGTACATATATGATGTCAGTTTATATTACATCAATTGGCGATCTGGGCTGCTGTTTGGGGGCTATTTAGCCTGGTGGTCCATGAGTTTTTTGTTGGGGGGGATAAGTGGTCCTTGGTCGGAAACAATTTGAGAAACACTGGTGTAACAGACAGTCAGGAAAAAATAATGTCACAACCACCACAAGAAACAGGAAAAAACAAAAGTGCTCCCAGGAAATCTCAGTGACGATGCCATCACTCACCTTTTTGTGTTTCAAAGTTGTTAAAAGAAATTTACAAATTTAAAACAAATTTTCAGTATTAACTTTAGTTTATTTTTTTCTATTCTGTTTTATTTTGTAGCAATGACTCTCCTCTAGTTTCAGAAAACTTCACCTTCTGCCCTGATGCGTTTCCTGCCATTGTGATTGTTGACCTCATTGCTTCAACCTGTGCCCGTTTACCTTGCACATAAAGCATGAGACATTTATTTATTTATTTATTTATTTATTTATTTATTTATTTATTTATTTATTTCAAAAAACAAGATAAATATTTGTTTGGATTCCAGTTTTTGAAATGAACCTGCACATTATCATTCTGAGGACTTGTTTTTAGCTTTAGCTGTGTTTTAGGATTGCTTTGATTTTGTCTCCTTCCTGTAGTTGGTCTCATTGTTGTCAGTGATGAGGCCAACCACCGTCCTCCTAAGTTGTCGATGTGGTTGGAGTTTAAGGGGGGACACAGTTGTGGGTCAGCAGGGGTGGAGAGCAGTGGACTGAGCACACATCTTTGTGGGGCCCCTGTGCTCAGTGAGATGGTTTTGGAACAGTGAGTGTGGATTCTTACCCCTGATTCACACATGCAGCGTGAGCACCGTGGTCTGTCAGCACCACACATTACACTGTACTCAGCTGCCACTCTAGTCAATCAGTGCATTCACACAGCCCATGCTGTGGTCCGTCTCCAGCGTGTGCCACCAACGGCTGCTCACGGCTATAACGCTGCGAGCCGGTTTTTAGTGGAGTACGCTGCAGAGACTCATCAAACTCTGCAGAGCAGATCGTACCAAACAGGAAACCAGACACAAAAAACAATCAGTTTTTCGGTCATTTGAAAATTATGCACCATGATCTGGCTTCTGTTCCTTTATTTCAAAACTACGACACTGGAACAGGGCCAGCACTCATCAGCAGGTCAGACCCAGAGGAAATCCAACACCATGGATGAAGAAAAGTTTATCTTGGAGGCGGAAAACCTTATAATTATGTATGAAACAACACATCCTTTATACAAGGACACCAACAGAGACTAAAAGATCGGACGGAAGCTGCGGCCGGGGTTACAGTTTGTGGCCTCCCAATGAGAAAGTCCAGCACAGAGAGGTGTCGAGTCGCAAGTGGTTGAGTTTCTGTATGAGCTGCTGGGGGATGTTTGTGTTAAATGCTGAACTAAAGTCTAAAAACAGCATTAGCACATGGGCCTGTTTGGCCTGTGAGCAAACTGAAACGGGTCGTGGGAAGGAGGATGGATTTGATTCTTGCATGACCAGCCGCTCAGAGCACTTCATGATGGTGGAAATTAGTGCTACGGGCTGATAGTTGTTGTGGCTGTATGGGCGGGATTTCCTCGGGACCAGAATTATTGCAGCAGCTTTGAAGCACATGGGGACAACAGCTTGGCTCAGAAAGATGTTGAAACTTGTAACACCTTTAGGTAATAAAAACAGCTCATTGTTTTTCTTAAGTTTTTCCATCAGTATCTTTGACACCCGTGATCTGACTGCAACTTCTAACAACATCAGAACACCTAAGCCAGAGAACGACACCTCAAGCAACACTTAGAGCTCCTATATTTGGATACTTTCAGAGGCAGATCTCCATTAAGGACTTTTGACACAAGACAGGTTCCCTTAACGTCAGTGTGGACATAAAAACATTTTATTTCAGGGTTTTACAAGTTCTACTGACTGAGAGAGAATTCTCTTCTCCACAGGCTCTAATGTGATATCACTTACAGTATATTTAGTGAAAGAGAAGCAGATTTACAGCAGCTTTGATGAGTAAGGAAGATAACAGAAAAGAAACCGTGACAGCATGAACAAGGTCAGCAAAACACAGCCTGCCAGTCACATCTTCCCAAAGACTCACAGAGTTTAGAGGAAAACAAATCTGCCTCTAGGAGAGACGCCTCTCTGTTCAGATAAAACGTTTTTTTTTTTGTCAGCAGATCCTGCCACAAACAAATACACTAAATGTCGCTGGAATTCACAGAAATAAGTAATAATTTGATCATTGGCAGGAAAAAGTATAAGAAATTAAATCCACTCAATCAAAAGCTGTACGTCACTTCAACATGAATCTAATGTGATTTTATAGCAGCTAAGTGCTCTGATTTGTCAGAGCTCCAGGATTTACTGCTGCCTTTCCCTTTTTTTTCCACAATGTGTTGGCTGCTTGATGGCTTGATTTACATTAAGGCATGCATGTAAACAGATTGGAGCTTTCAGGCAGACAGCTTGAGAGACGTGTCAGGTGACCATAGAGAAAAGAGGCTGGACTGGTTTCATCACAAGCTGTGAACACTTCCTGGCAAAAACAAACTTTTTATTTACCTTGTACAAACACGAAACTGTATACAATTTATCTGCTTTGTATTTAATTGATGTAGAATATACACTTCTGATCTACTTTTCAAAATAAAAACCTCATCAGCAGAGACACCCCCTAGTTTGCACACCATAAGTTCGGTCTGTTTGTCCAGGACGGTGCAATGATCTGAAATCCAAGCAATGTCTTATTTTTAATTTAAAAAAAAAAATAAATAAATAAAAAAAATTATTAGACTATATGAGCCACACTTACCTGACAAGGAGCAAAAAATTCCCTTTCAAATTTTAAGGTATTAAAAGACAAAACTATGTCTGAAGTGTTTGAAAAGTTTAGCCAATAGTGTAAGAAAATTGTACTTGTTTAATTTGTTGTTTAGAGTTATTAATCTTATTTCAATTTTATTTTTCAAAGGTGAGTGTGGGGGTAATAATAATAATAATAATAATAATAATAATAATAATAATAATAATAATAATAATAATAATAATAATAATAATAATAATAAAAAGCACCAGATCTTTATGAGTCTTGCAGAAACAATGTAGTCATTGCACAGGGATTTCTTAACTGGCCAATTAAACATTAGAGGGGGTGGGCCTCAAACACCAAGGCCTGCCCAGGCCTCCAGGGCTGGCTAAACGAAAGGGGGTTTGTGGAGCAGTGAGTCTCAAAGAGACAGCAGTGAAAATGAAGTGTTTGAAACAGAGACTGAATTAAAGTTTTTCTGAAACACCAGTGAGATCAAAAATTGAGATTCTCTTAAGCTGTGATTCACGGTCTGTCTTGATGTAAAAGTTGACAGTGATTTTAAATTGGATCAACAAATAACAAGCAAAGTTCACTGGTGAGTGTCGGGTCACCTTGCACAGAAATAATGGTCATCAGCATTGCTGGAGAAGACAAGGTGAGCAATACGCCGAGGTCAATATGGACCCCAGGGTTGGCTTTGGTAGAGGAGGTGCAACAGTCTTGGCAGGCATCACCAGTCAGCAGAAAACAGATTTGGTGATTGTTGATGGCTCAGTCACTGCTTAACAGAGGGGCTTAACAGAGTCCTGAGGAGATGCTACATTCAAATTCATGCTAGTTTTACATGACTACCAAACCTGCCTTTAATAGTGAAGTAATGAAAATGGTGTTTCTTCTCATTCATAAATAGTATTATGAAAGGGAACTATTACTTATTTCATTAAAATTCAGACCAAAAAGGATATACACTCATGTAAATAACAATATCCTCGACTTACTGTATAGTGAGTAGTGTTCATCATATCATGTCTTGTGCACTGAAAATGAACTCTAATATAAGACTTTCTTTGACATCCGATGGTCTTAGCGTGTTAATCTACCTTTGATGTAACAGTGCTCTTCATGAAGGAGTGAACACCATTTGTAATTTAGTAGAGCTGATCTCTCCTCACAGCAGGAAGCTCTGAACTGTGAGGGAAAGAAGGTCAGATGTATAATAGAGCTGTGGCAGAGGGACCTGCTCTTGTGCATGATTAGTACCTGATGCGCTCCGGCCTGTCTCTCTCCACTGCTGCTCCGTTGTTGGAGCATCGGCGCTGTAATAACACAGCTTTGATTGTAACCAGCGAACCAAAAACATTACTCCATCCGCATACCAATATGTTGTGCCGGCTGCTGAACGACAAGCACGAATATGGACCATAAATCATCCACTATCTGCTGATCGGATGAATCACACCAGGAAACGACCACTCGTAGACTGATATTCAGCTCTCTGTATAATCCTCCTGCTTTATGTTTGTTAGCATGTTTTTGTTGTTTGAATGTCTGACAGCAGTGACCTTTGGTGTCAGTCGGGGATTTACAGAAAAAAAAGGGAAATCAGGAGTTAGCGAGACAGTCTTGCCCCCTCTCCTCCTCCCTGCTGCTGTCAAATATGAAATGGACAGCCAGTGGTTAATGTATTTCTGCCTGTCAGGGAATATCAAACCAAGAGCCTGCAGGAGGGAGACGAGCCTTCATTAGTGTGTTAAAAAAAAAAAAGAAAGAAGAAAAGAAAAAACACCCCCCTGTCTTTCCCTCCCAACACCACCACCTGAAACAGGCTCTCCTCTCCATCCCTGAGTAGAGATTAGGGATTCCACTGCTGGGGGAGTCAGGTGGCTGATAAGCCTGACTGTTAAAGACAAGCGCCTCTGAAGTTTTATATGGACTTAAAAAACTTTCAATCACAGATAAAGGAGGAGGGGATTTACTTGAGGTGCTGCACGATACACATTATCTTTCTCCAAACCTTGACCTTCTAAGTGATTCAGCAAGGAGACGTTCATGGAGGTTGGAAATTATTTAGTGAGGGTAACAAACAAGAAATACAACCTGTTACATCCATTCATTATCTTTACTGCTTTCCCTTTCAGGGTTGCAGGAAGCTGGAGCAAATCATAGCTGTTGAAACTCCTTTGATAAGCAGTAAAGATGCGTTTATCAAAGACAACAGCATCGTCATGAAGTTTGAATCAGAACTGGAGATTTTACATGCAGGTCTACTGATTTCAAACATGTTTTGTGTTCATATTTTTCTAATCAAAGGACAGTGCCTGCCAAAAGCGGAGCCTGCTGTGGTGTTCGCCAAAAGGAATCAACACTGGTGTTAGCCAAAGAGTCTGTTGTTTGGCTGAACAGCACCCAGACACCCCTCCTGAACATCCATCCGCACTTCACACACAGAGGGTTTGAAATCCTCTTCCAAGCAAACTCATTTCTGAACAACCTCCATCATCCTTTTCTGTGTGTACGAACCGAAATCATGAAACCTTTTAAGCATCCCTGTTGTTGCTGTCTGCCTTTATACCCGTTTGCACTGTTCACTGCAGCACCCTCTTCTTGAATAACAGACTTTTGCCTTTTCAGTGAGAGTGGCTCTTTTAAACTGTTTGCTTTCTCAAGTGGATGGACGCCACGCTGGGCTCACAACGTTGATCTGAGGGTTTCTTAACCTTCAGGCTTTGCTTGATTTGAATTATGACAAAATATCTTGTTATCCTCACTTACTGTGTGTATATAAGCCCAGTTTTCATTCCCCTCAGTGCCAGTTCATTTTGCTTCATGTTGCCTTTGAGTTTTGACCAGTTTTGTTGTTTTGTTGCCTGTGATTTGAAAACCTTTCCATGAACTGTTTTGACTTCCTGTGTATGAACCTTTAGTCTGATTATACCAGGACTCTCAAACTCACCAACGGATATGACCTGCAAAACCATTTCATACGGCATTCTGAAAACTCAAAACAAGGTAAGTGGACTGTGTAGAGATTGGGAGGACATTTCAGGGAGATGATCACAAGCGAGACAAAAACAAAAAAAAACATTTAATCTCCTGCTGGCTTCCTCAAAACATAATTTAAATAAGATGTCTCTTACAAAGGCCAAAAGAAAGGTTGATGCCAGGCACAGAGTGTTTCAGGAAAAATGGGAGTTTGAGGGGAATAACCATAGACTGTATATAGAATGGACAGCCAAAAAACCTCCTTCACGGGAGCCGGCATTGTGCAAAGTCTATCCAGTAGAGACTATAAAGGATTCTCAGAAAATCTGAGAGGAAGCGGGTGACAAAAAATATATATATATTTTTTTTACTTTTGACAGTCTAATCTCTTCTTAACTCTCCTTCCTGATGTATTTTATTGTTTCTAAAAAAGAAAAAAAAATCACGAGAATGGCAGCTTTTAACCATCGGTAAACGAGATGTAAAACCCCGTTTTTAACGTCTAATAACTATTGAAAAAGAAACTTTTCAAAAAAAGAGGACTTGAACACAATGCAGCCCAATAATATCTTAATATCACCACAGCATACAAATGTGAGAAACATTTTTACGAGGTGTATTAATTTTTTAAAGTTTGACCACAGCTCATCTGGAATGAATAGAGAGGCAGAGTTTTTGACCTATACTGCAGCCAGACACCAGGGGGAGCAGTGTTTCATGGTGACCTCAGTTTGAGCCGAGTGAGATGACATCCATTTTTTATTTATTCATTTTTTTAATTTATGGGAAAAACACCTTAACTGACTCATATGCAAGGAGAAAGTTGCCGTTCTTAAGAAGTATCACCCGATACAGTATTATTCAACTAAACATACGGAGCAGTGTGCAAAGTACCTGGAAGATGATTGGACACAACAAGCTGCACAGCTAAAGAAAGAGCTGTGGACAGTTGAATGTTTCTTGGGGTTTTTTTTTGTTGTTGTTTTTTTTGTTTATTTTGTGGAGCACCTGAAGTGGCCCTCTTGTGAAACGAGTGTCCAGTGTTGCCAGATTGGGGAGGTTTTGAACAAGTTGGGCTGGAAATAATAGCATCCATTAAATTTAGGCTGTTTGACAACTCAACCTTTGGCAGATTTTATTAAGAAAATGTACTAATTCAATTCAATTCAATACAAACAACTTTATTAATCCCTCTTGGGGCAATGATTGGAGAAAATATTAATTAAACAGTTGCCATTATGTGGCCAATAATAAAAAAAAAAATAGCTCCTGCGTGCAAAAAAACACTTTAAGCACTAATTAATATTTTGATGTTTCTAAACAATGTGATAAGTTGCCATAGTGGATAAGAACTAGCCTGGGCTTTACATCGCATTTTGAGAGAATGAAGTCAAACTTGAGGATGCAGTCCACCAACGCCGACCAATGACCAACAGGTCATTGGTCGGCGGATGCCACTATTCTGGAAGCTATTAGCTTGTTATGTGCGGAACTACAAACCACTAAACTGGAAATCTGCCAGACAATTGAGATTGAGACGGTTGTCGCTATGATTGGAGGAGAATTGAATGCTCTCAAGATTGAAAATAAAAGCACCATCCTGGCCTTGCAAAGGTCAACTGAACACCACAGCTCAACCATTGCCAAAGATATATCATTTCGGTGCTTTGCAGAAACATAATGTAACAATGAATTCTGAAAGCTTTTAAACAACAAGACATTGATATACAGTGTTTGTCTCTTGTTACTGTTAAATTCAATGTATGAGACTTTATCATCAACTAGACGCATCCTCTATAGAGGTAATCTATTTTGTGAAGCTACTTCACCCTGAAGAGGGCGCTCAAAAAGAGGCCAACATCTGCTTCAAAACACAGCGCGATTTCAGTCACAACTGTGTATTTTAAGAAGACAGTGATAAACTATTAAGTAAACAAACCTTGTGGAGTGCCTTAATTTAAAAAAAAAACGTGGTGCGAGTCTTGGAATCTAATTGGTAGCAGATTGTGGGTTTGTCTGTACTCATAACTTTGAAAGATGGTTTGAGGAATGGGTGGGGTGGTCTGACAGCTGTGAGCTACACAGCTGCATAGAAGCTGCACATTGCTGAACACAGGTACTCGGTTTGAAACCTTTTCCATCTGAGAGAATATGAAGTCATGTGTCTTAAGTCAGAGGTCTGGGTTAAAATACTTGGTCACCACAGTGGCTTTGCTGTGCAGTCAAATCAATTGTTGCTCTGACGAGTCACCTGACAGCTGTGGTTATGAGGAGACGCTCTGATCCGGTCATGCCTAAGTGATCCTCATTGATTCTAGTTTCCAGCCTACAGTCAATGTTTCAGTTCCAGCGTCAAAGCCCACATGAGGAAGAGCTGTCAATCACAGCCGTAGACAAGGCCTTCACAATGCTTGGTGCCGCAGATCAATATAACACCAGCGCCTGCTATCGTGGGCTAAATGAAGCCCTTGTAAGGAAGTGAGAGCGAGAGATGGAGAGGAACGTCTCTGGTGTGATATCTTTAGTCTCCAGCTGACAGTGAGGATGATGATGAAATGTTGACATGCTGAAAGAGACAAAAACACTTTTTTCATATCACAGAAAAGATGGATATAAAAAGGAAATTGTCCAAAAGTTAGAGGATAAGGATATGAAAGAGAAAACTGTAACATACATCATGGAGACAGAGGTAGTTTATAAAAGTGCCACAAGTATCAAGCATTCAGTCTTCAGACTGAAATAAGCAGAATCTCTCCTGCAAAGACTTTTTTTAACTGGTTATGGAAAAGGCAAGAACTGGTGCTGATTGTTTTTAAGGAACTACGTAATCAAAAATGGAACACTTAAGATATCTACAGAATTAAACCATAAATTAACCTTTACATATCATCAGACATTAAGGTAAAATGCTAGCATATTTGACAACATTGCAGCAGCTAGCATTTCATCCTTTAAAGATTTGGCTCCAGAGGAGATAGACAGTTTTCATGCACCCCACTGCTGACTGTTTTGACACTGCCAATCACGATAAACCAGTGATGCGTTTCAGTGATGAAAACAGACAAGATAAGTGGTTCAGATATACCAGTGACCATTCCTTCACAACTTTGACTATAATCATTACTATAGACGCTTCCAGAAAAAATTGAGAGAAAGATTAGAACCATAGACTGTAAAAAAAAAAAAAAAAAAATGGACGTCATCTTGCTCGGCTCAAACTGAGGTCGCCACAAAAACTGCTCCCCCTGGTGGCTGGCTGCAGTACAAGACAAAAACTCTACCTTTCTATTCATTCCAGATGGGATGTGGTCAAACTTTAAAAAATTAATACACCTCGTAGAAATGTTTCTCACATCTGTATGCTGTGGTGATAAGTTGATATTATTGGGCTGCATTGTGTTCAGGTCCTCTTTTTTTCTGAAAAATTTCTTTTTCAGATCGACAGCTGCCGTTCTACTGTATTTTTGGGGGGGATCAGGAAGGACAGTTCAGAAGAGATTAGACTGTTGAAAGAAAAAAAAATATTTTTGTCACCTGCTTCCACTCAGATTTTCTCAGAGTCCCTTGTAAGTCTTTACTGCGCAGACTCTGACTGCACAATGGTGGCTCCTGTTTGGCAGAAGCGGAGGTTTTTTGACATCAAACCCATGAAATGGTAAAAAGCAGAGCCACACTGTCCATTCTATATACAGTCTATAATTAGAACACAGAAAGGTTTGAGACTGATGCAGAGCTGATTTAGTTCCCATGACCCTGTGTTGACACAGGTGTGAGCACCACATACTTTACCATCAATGTGTTTGTGTCATTCTGCAAAACTCTTTCACCTGTTTTCCAGTCCAGCTACTGTTTTCAGCTTGCTGTACCACAATGTTTTAAACACCTCTTGTGAAATTCAAGTTGATAACTGTTGATGTTTATCATACAGCAACTATTAGAAAGAAGGACAGAGAGGAGACGTTAGAGGAAGAGCTGGTGGGGGGAAATGTTTTAAATACAGGAACCATGTGGACTAATCCTAGGGCCTACATTGTTGTATGAGAGGGAGGTGGACGTCAGCTCTATGCGTAGGCTCTGCAAAGGTACGTGGTTTAAGTGGACCTATGGCGTTGGGTACAGCGTCCATAAAATTGATTATTTGTCTACATAATCTTCAGGTGTGTTTGCAGCAATATGACTTCCAAACACCTCAGAGCATTCCAGATCTGGAGACATAAATATTAAACATGTTTGATATTTATGAATCCTAGTTGGATCCAGGATATCAGCAAGCTTAAAGCAAGATTTACCAAGATTCATGTCCTCGATTTTCAGCATGAAGGAACACAGACTGGGATTGCCGACTGAAGACGTTGTTTCACTGAAGTCACGTTTGATCACAGCAGCTTCTTTAAGATCTCATGTCTATGGAACTGTGGTTTGTAAACGTTCAGTTTGTTCATGGTCGGAGCGGTTTTGTTGTTTGTCTCTGAGGCTCGGCCTCCAGTGGATGGCTCAGGTTCCAATTCTACTAATCAATCAATTAATCAATTAATCAGTCAATCAATCAATCAATCAATCAATCAGTCAAACATTTTTTATATAGAGCACTGGTCAAACAGGAAAGGGTAACACAAAGTGCCCAACAAGCAGAAATTTATTAATAAAAAAAATCATATAAACTGACAATATCCCAGAAATTAACACACAACCTTCCAAAGCCCACACCCATCCACTCACAACTTACACCCCCCAGTGTAATAAAAAAAACACATCATAACTAACTCATTGTTGCTGAACACACCATATTTGATAAATAAGTTTCAGAGACCTCTATCTCATCAACATAATAAATATTTTCATTCCTGTTTAAAAATGTTTTGAAAATGTTTTCTACCACCTTGAGGATTATTATTCCACTACAGACAGCTGAAATTGTATTCTGGCCCTTTTCAAAATGGCTGCTCTTAGGAAATTATTCACAAACTTTTTTGGTAAAATTGTTGCCATTTTTCAAGAAGGTGTGGTAAGAATAACATCAAAAGTTGCCAAAACTGCTCAAATGATCAAATATGATACAAAAAAACATAAACAAAATGATAAAGCAATATTATCTTTTTATTATTATTTATCTATTTATTTTTGGATTTTGATAAAGGGGTCAATAAATGTCTAAGTTCCCAAAGAAAATTAAAACTTTTTGACTATTTTTTCATGGGTCAGGCTTTTAAGGGTTAGAATCTGTGCTGAGGAAGTACCATCATATCTTAACGAGGAAACAATGAAGGTAGAATAAGATTTTAAACTCATTATAAGAGAATAAAACAACCCGGGGTGCAGATGGCCTAGTGGTCTAGGTCGTGCCCCATGACTGGGTGGCCCAAGTTTGAGCCAAGCCTGTGGCCTGTGGCCTGTTTCCCATGTGTCATTCCCCACTCTCACCTCCTTCCTGCACTCGTCTGTCTAATTAAAGGCATAAAAAGCCCCAAAAGGAACTTAAAGAGAGACCAAAATTAAAGGAAATAAATGAGACAATGAAAGACTTAAACTAAAAGCAAAGAAAAGTAACAGAGAACAAGATACTGTGCTAAAATTTAAAGGTATAATTTTAGAAAGCTGATAAAAGTGATAAAGTGAATAACTTAACTAAAGATTAAAAAAGATAAACAATGAAGTTATCAGACAATAAGATTAATGAATATATAAGTAACTACTAAAAAAATTATGACATTAATTAGATTGAGATCATAATTAGCTAAAATTATACATAAATGAGTGTATAAACAAATAAATAGATTAAAAAAACTCAGTTTAAAGCCAGACTAAAAAAGGTAGGCATTAAGTTTTCTTTTCTTGTTATGATTTACACATCATCTGTTAAAACGAGCTCTATGAACAGGGTGTAGACGGGCCTGAGGCTGGCACTTTGGTTCCTTATTTAAAGTCTGGACTGCTCAGACTTCCTCAGATTCTTACTTTCTGCCTCCACCTTGGATGTCTGAAGTTCTGGCATAAACCTCTAACCGGGTTATGCAGAAGTCCATAAAAATAAGAAGTAATTGCGGCTTTGACCTTCTCTGTGTGTGAGAGGATTATCAGGTTAGAAATCTGATGGATATAGATGAGGCGTTACTGACCCACCAAAACAGCATTAGTTGTTGAGCTGCAGCCCTGAGGAGGACGAATGATCCTCCCGTCAGAAATAATCTCAAACCAAAGGATGTTATATCTGAAATACCAACACGAATCCTGTTTATCTGTATCTTCTGATCACACCGGAATATTTTTCACCATCAGACATTAACAAGCTTGGACACAACCCTGCATCACATTAACACAACTCTTTCCCTTCGTGGGGTTTATTTGCCAGCTGGATCACGTCCACATCGAGACCGGCAAACGAGAGAGAGAGAGAGAGCGAGGCGCCATGTCCAGAGTCATTATGATTGGACAGCTGTTACTTTGGGGACTTTCCAAAATCAACAATCCCTTCTTGGACAGACGCTGCTTACGGCGCTGACGACTACCTGGAGGCATTTTGAGCACGTCTTTATCTACACGCCGCTGTACTGTTAGTGAACGTATGGAGCTTCACAGTGGGGGGAGGGAGGGGGGGGCAGTCCTTCAAGGGAATTTGAATCGACAAGGCTCTCAATTCGAGATCTGAAACTAGATTATATTTAGTTTGTTTCCCATGAGCCACCTGTGCTGAAATTAATGCACATGACCACCTATGCATTAAATGGCACATGTTCTGTTCGACTGAGAGTCAGCCGCCTCATGTTTATTCTATCCTGCTGCTATGGCATGTCATGAATCAGCTAGCATACCTTGACAAGTAAATCTCATTAGGGGTATATTTGTGTGTGTGAATGTGTGTGTGTGTGTGTGAATGTGTGTGTTCACACAGTCGAGATGGCTGGAAGGAGATGAAATGAGGAAGAAAAAAAAAAAGAAGCTGTGAAACTTTCTTTCTGGCAGATGTTCACCTTCTCAGTTGTCCAAGCCAGCCACAGCATGGCATTATGGGTAATGCCCAGGTGGTGTGGTGTGGTGTGAGCGGTCCTCGGTGGATACACATGTTGGTGAGCGTGAGCGGGGATGTCATGCTGGAGCTGGTGTTGATTTACAGTCTGGACGACAAGTCCGGCCACACATGCTCGCCGCACGCACTCTCTGCAGGTTTGGGGTCGTTTGCATTGCTAATTGTTTGTGCACATTTGCAGCTCTCCTGTGTATTTGCAAAATGTCGACACACGCCGAGCATGTGCAGAGTTTGTAACTATTTATTTACTATAATTCTGTTTGTTTTCAGCAGAGCATCACAACCAGAGGAGCGCGGCCCATCTGTGTGCTGTTGGGGAGGTTGTCAGCTAAGACACATAGGGCACGACTGCTCAGTCTGCAGCCATCAGTCATTGACAGCCAATCAGCATCAGTGTTTTGCCAGCCAAATGTACGTAATTATACTAACAGCAGTCCTGTGAAATGCCTCCCAAGTTGTAACAACTTTAATGAGAGAGAGGGAGAACAAGGAACAAAAACAAAGACAGCCAAGGATGATAGCGAGCTCAGGAGCAATTTTGCTCATTTTGTGTTCTCTGGCAATTACCGCCTAATCACTGCTCGCTGCGTCGAGGTGTTAACTCATGGAAACAAAGCGTAATGAGAGGTATCTCTGAACGCAAAGGAAAACACACAAAGAGACACACCTATATTCACATGCAGCAGGCCTGTGTACACAAAGTGTTTGTTTTTTTATTTTTGTTTCTTTTTTCTCAACAAGGGTCTTTTTCTGAAAGTCTCCCATGAGAGGAGAGCAAACGCAGGAGCATGCAGCTGCCCAGAGGAAAATCACAGAGCCTTCTGAGAGCTCCAGCTTGTGTGTGGCTGCTCTGAAAGCTTGGTGTGGAGAATCTCTGAACTTTTCATCGACACCCGGGTGTCATCACTGTCCTTTTAACAGGAGTGTGCAGAGGGACTCATCAGCCTTGCAATCAAGAAAAAAGGAGGAGAAACTACATCTGAATATCTCTGAATGTCCCAAAGGATGGAATAAGTGAGACAGAAATGATCAAAAGAAGAAAGAGGAGAGTATACGTTTGAAAATACCAATGACAGTGGTATCCAGTGCTTCCCATACAGCCTTAAATGTTAGATTTCATTCTATGCATCAAAAATAGACACATCCATTTGAAACAACATGGATCCTTTAGCTTTTGATTGGCGTCAAATCATGTATCTACAAACCGGTCTTGCTCAACACTCACTTCTCCTTCGCTGTTGTCCAACTGACGTCCAGCTTCTTTCAGATCACTCTCTCAGCCATTCTCCTGCCACAGTTTGTGCCCTGGTGAGGTCATGTTTTGTGTTTTTCAAGTTTATAGTTTCTTTCTGACTCCTAATTTCTGCAGGAGGTGTGTGTGTGCCCTGTTCCACCTTTCCACAGGGTGTGTCTCAGATCTGTCTCTGGCGGTCTCCTGGTGTATGGCTCAAGTCTGATTTGCTGCGACAAACTGAAAACATTGACCTGCATGCTAGTGATGTATCATGCTTGAAAGATGCGGCTGTCAGAGCAGATGCGCTCCATCTGCACACAGAGCAATGCGCTGCCTTCCAGAGTGGGTGATATGCTGTAGTGGTGTAAGTACCTGGATTAAACCAGGATATGTGGCACATTTCGTACTTTGTACCACTCAATAACAACACATCATTGTCATCACCAGTCCTCATTTGTGCCGCATTTTATTGTAGGTTACTTTTTATATTGTTAGTCGGACGTTAGCTTACGTTTTTTTTCTAGCTTTCACAGATGTGGGAATGAAATTGTGTTAAAATGATGCCAAATGCCAAAACAAGAGAAATTTATCTTTCCTGACCAGGCAGTTCTCTGGGTGCTCAGCACCCTTAAACCTCTGATCCTTGAATCACACATGTAAGGTACACTGATGTTGAACAGCAGCCAAACTCCACTTTATTGTGCACAGCCAGACACATTACAGTCATAACGACTGCTTTAGAGCATCCTACGGTAGCTCTCCAGGGACATACGATTTAAAAGGCGAAAACAAGCACAGGACAGTCATTGTTAAGCAGGCCAGTTGCTACTGCTACTTCCTATTGGTCCTGCTTCTTGGCAGTGTTTATCTTTGACCTGAGGGAAGCCTGGGGGATGGCATGGGTCAGCCACACTGGACCGAGCTTTGCTTGTGGGTCCTGGCTAGATACAGGCGCGACATGTCAGGCAAGGACGTGCCCACAACCCTGCTGCATACTTTAACAATATCCTGAGGTCCCTTTTTTCAGACTTGTCGGCCTTCAAAGTCGAAAGACATTCAATAAATCAGAAATAAAACATCTGCATAAAAGTCATGTGGACATTGAAACCTCTGAGCTTATGATAAAAATTACGTTCTCTGATGACTCTTTTTGCAGACAGTATCAACCTGATGCTCGAATTAAAGTTTATTAATAAAAGTGTGGTGAACTAAGAGTTTTTAGGTAATTAATCCAGAAGCAGGCAGACGCAGAGAAGAGAGGTTTGAGGGTATTTAATGTCAGACAACCAATGAATGATTTAATGTCCAAAGTCAGGGTGAGAGAGTTGTGGCTGTGTGGATGATGGTCGGGCTGCTGCAGGAAGACCAGAAGGCACTGGAAAGGAAGGGAGAGACACACTGGAGTTAGTGGCACAAAAACACACAGAGATCAACCCGGTTGAAGCACAAATATTCTGGTGCCGGTTCTTCCGGAGGGCTGAGGTCACAGGTGGCAACGGGCATGAGGAGAGAGACGAGGAAGGTGGGGTGTATTTTCAGGAGGGCAGGCAACTTTAACTTAACAGAAGATGGGTTATTACATTTTGTGATGGGGAATGGACCAATGAAGCGCAGTGCGAGCTTACCTGATTCTGACTGGAGAGGGAGGTCCAGTGAGGAAAGCCACAAAAGCTGTCCTGGTTGATACACAAGAGCGGGGGAGTGGTGGAGGTCAAAGGTCAAAAGTCAAAGGCAATGTGAGACCAGGGATGACTCAGAACAAGAAGGGGGCGCAGCAGCCCAGCAGGTGGCTGGTGGGAAGCTTTTCTGCAGGCACAGACAGAGCAGGCGAGGACAAACTCCTTAGTGTCTTTGGCCAGGCTTGGTCACCAAAAGTGCTGCTGGAGGAACTGCATGGATCATACAGGCAGCAAAGCAAGTCCAAATAAGCAGCTACACCTTAGAAAACAAGCCTGAAAACCTGCAACTTTACAGAAAAATAAACCCAAAGTCATGTATGAAAAGTGGACTTGGCCACGATGCTGACAGATCACTCCAGTCACCTGGAAAGGAATGGACTAAACCATTCTGTGCAATCGGAAGGAGGGAGAGGGGCCTTTGGGAAAGACAGAAAGGAATCTTAAACTTTTATTTATTCAGACAATTTTAGTTATCCAATTGCAGTTTTAAAAAATAGAAAATAAAAGCATAGAAGAAAACACATTTTATTTCAGGCCCGTTAAGGGCTCCCCTCTCATTTGGGGCCCTAGCAAGCCAGTCATACTTCTCCCCTCACTACAACAGCCCTGCATGTGAATAATATTCTGGGTTGAAGGGTTAATAAATTGCTCAAAGCACATGCTCACTCCTTCCTCTACAGAACAGTCACTGGAATTATATAAACTAAGGTCATCACTAAGACTGCATTTACATTTCCTGTGGTATATGGCCAAGGCTGATTTTTCTCTTAACACTGAAGGTTTCATGAAAACACAAGTAGACAAACCTATGGGGAATGAGAAAGCCTCCAGCACCAGAGATAACATCCCTGGAATTAACTGCAGGATCTGTTAGTCCAGATTTAGGGAGTGGTCACACTCGACATCCAAACCGTGCTGAACTCAAGCACGATTGCCCCTCCTGCAGCACCGCTCCTCTGCTAGCCAGAACAGCTCGCAGTCACACCACATGTGGCTTGCAAGCTCATGCATGAAGTGTACCGTGCCAAAGCACACTTTTCCTAAGCACGCCAAAGAGAGGTAAGTGAACCACGCTCAAGCACAGTACACCTGTGGTCACACTGGGCTGAAATATGCTTGGGCACGGTATGAATGGGCAGTGTGACTGCGCCGTTGCACAAGTATGAGAGGCAAAATAGTTTCAAACAACTGGATAATAAATAAATTATCCTCTAAACTAAAACCCAAATAAAGAGGATGCTCTTTAATCATAGAAAACCTGTTGTGATAGAAACTAAACCCACTTCCAGATTGTTTCTATGACACTGCACCTCCCCCCAAAAAAGCACCATGTGAACACAAACACTAATTATGATGACAGAAAGCTTTTTTTTCACTTTATAAATTCAGAAAGTAAGAGTGAGTTTTAAGTGGATTAACTTTCTTGAAGCTAAACTTCTTTGTTTGTTCTCAGAAAGAATCTAAATATTCACACCTTGAGTGTTTCACAGCAAAGTGGCACTGCAGTAAGGTAGAGGAAAATATTTTTGGTGTATTTGTTTAGTTTTATTTTGCTAAATGAGAATTTTCACGCTGCTGAATCGATCCTGAAGAAATGCATAACAAGAAGAGTCTCTTCATTTCTGACTCAAACCTGAGAAAGCTGTCTTTGTGTCAGATCATCTCAACAGGTGCCCCTCCTCCCCCGCTCTGCAAACCGCCGCTAATTGTCTCTTCCTTTTTCCCGTGTACACAACATAATGTGTCATTATGCAAATGAGCACTTATGAACGGCTTTGCGGTGCAGCGGTGTCAGGGGTTCCTGAATTCCAGCAGTCGAGATGGAAATGCCAGCAAATTCATCAACATGCAGAAGTAGTGTTCGGGCTCTCTGTCGTACTGTCACAGCTTCCACCGACTTACAGGAAGCTAAATCCTTCTCTGGTTGTAGTTTTAATGAGGGCATGGGAGGGCAGTTTGCTACTATCAACAAACAAAAACTGACAAAAATACAAATCTTGGGATGAATTTATTGATTGCTCAGTGCTCCGTGCAAAACTGCACTTTTTAAAGCTACATAGTTAACTTTAGAGAGAAAGTCTGCTGTGTGTGCCGAATAAACTGACCACACTAACATTAAAAAAACAAAGTGTTTGGAGGTTTTGGGCTTAATTTAAGGAACTTCTGTTAAAAGTGAATACACATAACCTCCATTAACCTCAGCTAATTGGCACTAACAGTAAATAATGACAGATACTGTAAGCTTTCCTGAAACCAGGAAACAGTAATGACACATAAACACAAAGACTGTAAACAATAAGAGACTGGATCCATAATCCAGCCAGTTTAGATAAATCAGATTAATAAAAAAAGTTTTAAGGGTCAATTATGTGGAGGAAGAAAAATCAACACAGAAGGTGTTTTTCAACTAGAAGATCCAGAAACTTTTAGTTCCTGGTAAAACATTCCCAGGGACTACATGGTTCCTGTGGCCTATTGTTTGTTTGCATTTCCACCACAGGCCAAAGACTTGAGTAGGTAAAACAAACCAGGCATGATGTATGAAGGAAATAATAAAGGCAATTGTAACACACCACCAGACCAGTGGAGAGCAGTCAAACAAAAAAGACACCATAGAACAGGAGTCACCGAATGGTGGACCGCGGTCCAGATCCGGACCCAGACACCATGCTATGCGGACTCAGACCTATAATCATTTAATTATGAGGGGATTTTAAATTTGATGAAATGCTGCTATTTTCACAGCAGCTTTTACAGTGTTTGCAGTATTGGTAGAGCAGCGCTGGACACGTACAGACCAATTGCATTCAAGTTAAGCCATCCCACATGATGCTTCTCAGCCAATGAAGGCTCTGCATTCCAGGTCTTAAATGTTGTTGCTCTGCACGCAGGTGAAAGTTTAGAAGCCGGGGCCAGAAGAAAGAACGATGGAGAGAAAATTAAAGAAAGCAATACAGAAAGAGAAGATGAAGAGACGAGTGAGCCGGAGTTAGAGAGAAAAACATCCACAAATTACACAGTCTAAGAAAAGAAAAGTGGAGTGACTCATTTGTGTTCATTTTTACCTTTAAGGGGACAACATCACTGTCTGATGCTCAGAGACCGAGCACAAACATCTGTTCTGATTTGCTATCTCTTATTTTTTAAATACAGCGTTTCTTAAATTTAATAAGATAATAACGATTTTACAGTCTACTGTAAATGTTTTGGTTTCCTTAAATGTTGGCAACCATAAGTATTGTCCAATATATGTTAGTATACAGTGCTTAATAAATTTGTCATAAAAAGGAGAGAACCAGCGAGCATCATGAAGTGTTTAAATTTGAACTCTTTTCTTTCTCAGAGAGTTCCCAACAAAACTACAGGAGTTTGAAACTGCCCCCCCCCCCCCCCACACACACACACACACACAAATTCGAGTCAACACACCACACTGAAACTCTTAGAAGTCAGAAATTATTTAAGAATAACATGCAACCACTAAAACACTTTTTTAAGTTCATGAATGAAGTAAATAATAATTTAAAATTACCAAAAAATAACATAAATTTTTACACATTATGATTTTCCAGACCTTTGATTCAATACATTTTTTCTCTGATTGGACCTTTTGGAATTTTAATTGAATAACCCTGCCGTAGAAGGTGAAGACATACCGACAACGATATGTCCAGCCCTGCGCTTAGCCAATAGCATGGAGGAGATTCAACCTGGGCTGGTTTTAAAGGTGCTCTATTTCACTGCAGATGGATATGTTGAATCTTGAAAGGAGACGAGCACTTGTGCTCACAGCATCTTCATCAATTTGACAACACATGCGAAGCATTTAGAAAACGCATTGCAAATAGACTGCAACACAACGTAGGAGTTTCCAGAGGATATTAAAAGTGATGCACACGTCTGGACACGCTTGTTGTTGACAGATTTTGAGTCACAGCCCTATTAAAGTTCTCATTCCGTGAGTGGTGTTGGAAAATGAGAAAAAGTAATTGTTTTTGATTGATTTTAACATCGTGATCGCATGATTCAGATATTAGCCTATCGCAGTGGTCTGCTGTTAAAATATCATTAGCCTTTTGCTTGTAATTAGCCTGGATGGAAGCTACAGAAAGATCCGGATCAGATGTCATGAGCCATTCCTGCGCGAGGCTAGGAGGTGTCAAAGCTGCATTAATTCCACCTTGTTGAGTGCCAAAACTCTGCACTGCAGTGGAGTAGAAACAAACTAGAGACCTTGTCGGAAAGCTTTCGGAGAGATTTATCACATATTCCGAGCCTGTGGGCATAAATCAGGCTCAAACCATTTTACATAATCTGAGCTCTGCATCCAGATGACACTTGAAGAATTGACCTTTCCTGCTCATTAGGCCCTGAATTCCCCTCAAAACATGTCCTAATAAAGATATGAAGACATTAATTCAAGTTAAGCAGAAATCAATGTATTGTGAAGGGCCATAGTTTATGGTCTAATGAAACCTGTTTTAAAAGATAGTATTAACATGCCAGGATTATTTTGTTAAATAAAATTACGAAATCATGTAAGTCACACAAACTATACAGTATTGTCTTTAAGTATTGTTACATTTCATACAGTTGCATTTACTAAGTATTATGTTGCTAATATGCATCAATCTACTCCAACTGTTTTTATTAAATGTTGAATGTTGAATGATAACATTTGCAATGCATTGTACGATGAGTATTTCCTTAATTCTAGATGAAATTGCTCTACACCAGGGGTCTCAAACTCAACTTACCAAGGGGCCGCTGGAGGTAGTGTCTGAGTGAGGCTGGGTCGCATCAAGTATTCCACAAAAAAAGGGCTTCAAGTATTAAAAAAAAAAAAAGTACAACTGATCCAATCGTCTCAGTCTTAACGGGTCAGAACATGCAGAACATGAACAGTTCTTCAGAACATTTGGCTTGAGGGAGGAAGCAGCTGAGACCCTCAGTGTGACTTTAAGATGCTCATCTTTAAGTTCGGACCTGAACTTTGACTTATTAAAGTTCATTGTGGAGAAGAGCTTTTCACACAGATAGGTGCTGCCAAAAAGACACATGATCCAAACACTGACAAACACCGTATAGCACCAGGTGACAGGATATATTTTCCCTCCACTCGGTGACACAAACATGTTTCAAGTGACCAACTGCTAATTAGGGGCTCCGGATTCGCATGGCCACGAGCCCCTATTGTTCTTCCGTTTGTTTCTTTCTTCATCTCCTTCATCTTCCGGACAAAATTTTGGACCGCTTCTCTTCCCAGAGCTTTGAGAAAACCCCAACAAATTATATATCAAAACGTGCGGCTCAGTCAAGAATGGTGTGTTATGACTTTTCTAAGAATTTCGGCAATTTTTGGCCCCAAAAAAAACCCAAGATGAAACTCATCTTAACCACACACTATCAGGCTCAGAGGATACCATTGTCAGTCACAGCTGGGGGTCATCTTACTGTGGGCGGAGGGAGGGGAAATAAAAACACTGTGGCTGCTCCACCAATCAGTCTGCTTGCAGGCCCCGCCCTCAAAGGTTCCAGGACCTGTAAGTGCTATCCCATTTTCAGGGGTAAATTTGCAATCCCAGCCCTAAATAAAGACCTGAGGTTCTCTAGTAGAAAAGCACATAGAGTTTTTAATTCTGAATATCAATTGGATGTTTTTAAGTTGTATCTCAACTCAACTTCCTGTCCTAATCAAACTCTGGGGCAAATTAATGTGCCAGCACTGGTGGACTCCTATCTGCTGGATCTGAAACGCAGCTGGAGTGGAACAAAGCAGAGTGAGCAGAAAAAAACACCATTAAAATCCAGTGTTAAAGCAGAGCTGGACAAAACACAGATCTGGTGGAATTTGGCTGTTAGTTTGGAGATGATCCTCCTGGTGCTTCAGGAACAAATATTGATTTTTTTGTTTTTTGGTCTATTTTAAATTTCAGTTTAAATGACATACAAACCATCAGAATCTGTTTTTATCAACATTCTTTGCAGCATCCCAACGTTGGAATACATATTCTTGATCTGACAATACACAGACTCTCTGAACTCATAACAGCGTCAGAGACAGGCAGATGTCAGGACAGCTCTCTGAATAATGCATGTAGCCGCTCACAGTTCATTCCACTTCAGTTTAAGCGGACCATTTTACTCCCTGTGTTTGTTTATTTATTTATTTTTGTACTTGTCTATTCAGAGCCATCACTCATTTTTCTGGACTGCCCTGTGCAATTTGTGATATAGGTTTTCATTTAAGCTTTGAAATTGCAAATGTATTAAAGGTCAAAGCAGGCACTGAAAACATTTCTGTTTATATACTGGTACTGGAACTGCAGCTTTGTGCTTGTGGATCTCTTGAGTCCTAGAATTGTGTTTCAGTCTGTGCTGAATTGCATCTTTATCATATCATATTCAAGATTCATATTCAAGATATTTCTCTGTCAGTTTCTGTTGCACTCGCTGTACGAAAACCCTCTCTTCTTCTGTCACACATTTCAGAACTGTTCTTTTGTCTCATGCTGGCAGCTGTTTTTTTCCAGACGTCAGATCGATGCAGCTCTTCTTTATCTTCAGTCACCTCCAGGTTTCATCACCTGGCCTCGTTCACTGAGCCCATCAAAAACTCTGTTCCAGACCAATCGAGATCTACTGGAGATCTACACTACATCCGGTGTTTAGACTTCTTTTCTCTTCCCTGAATTAAAGGGTCTGTGAGGTCTGTCTGTTTGAAGTGGATCACAGCAACACCTTTTGGCTGGAAACCCACACAGTCATGATGTCATGACTCTTAACAAGGTGTGTGTTTGTTTTGGAAATGAATGGAGATCAGATCTTCTTTTTAACACTACTTTTCTTTGTTCAAGACATCTTTTTACCCGATACAACGTGATGAGGTGAGGTATTTATCAACAGTTACACAGAGCTGCTGTTTGAAACATGACAACAAGTAAACTTTGTCAGTTTGTACTGTAGTTTAGTTGACAGCTTTTGTGCCACTTACAGCCCAGGGGTCTGAGATGTATCCGTACATCATCGTGTAACTTCGGCAAATCCTCCTGTCAGTTTCATCAACCAATCAGAGCTAAGGTAACCTCACTCTTCATTTTACTGACAGACTCTCAAGTTTGATTAGATCACTGCAGAATAACTGCTGCATGTGGGTTGATATGAACATTATCACAAACAGATTAGCTAATTTTTTAGCCTTTAGCCTGTGCTCTTTCACTCTACTGTTTATCATTCTTCTTCTCTGTCAGTTCAGCTCCACTCTCCACCATCACTACTGAATTAATCACAGGCAGATTATTTTACTTGTTACAAACAATTCAGAGCTGATTTTTGTCTTTAAATATCTTTATATGAGACATGTTTCTGGACTGGTCTGGTGAATGAGGCTCATATTAAGTCTAAAAAGACATTTTTACTAAAAATAAGACAAAAGCGTTTCCTAAAATTTTAGTTTTTTTGCAGTGAAGACATGAGAATGAAAGCAGTGTCGATGAAATTCTTCTGTCTTCTTTGCTCTGCTTGGACATGTTGCTGACGTCACCTGTGAGACATTCAGGTACTATCGGAAGCTTGAGAATCTCAGAGTTACGCCAGTTTTATTAACCCTTATCGGATTAGACAAATTGTTTGTAAATGCCGATCATTTAATCCTGCTGGCAGGTTTTGGATCCAGAAGGTTTAACTGGTATCAGTGTGAAAAATGATGAGAAAATTTGGAGAAATTACAAATCTGGAGTTCAGCTGGAGAACAGGTTAAAGAGACTGCTGGATTTACTGGATTTCTTAGATTTATTTTGTAGTGAAGGTGGACACTGGAGCTGAACTGTCAGACAGATAAAGGACATCAGAGCAGCAGAAAGCAAAATGGGAGAGTGATCGGGCTAAGCTGTTTGGTTTAATGTTCATTTCAGCCCACATGCAGCAGTTATTCTACAGTGATCTGATCAAACTTGAGTCTGTCAATAAAATGAAGAGTGAGGTTACGTTAGCTCTGATTGGTGAGGTCTGGTAGGACAGAACCAGGATTCACTAAGATTACAGGTTATGGACACATGTCAGAGTACCGGGCAGCAAACCTGATGTTGCTGCAACCAAACAAGTGATGAGACTTTAATTATTTGGAGGAAAATATCCGGAAACAAATAGATCTTCAAGATCTGATTTGTGCAAGAAATCAAAACTCATTAACCAGTGTGTACATTTCAACCACTTCTGCAGTTATACATCATGAGCTCTACTTTCCGTCCCTTTGTAACCTCCCAAAACAAATTTCAGACCCCCACACTGGCAAACATTTCAAGTATAGAGACGGTTTGTTTGTGTTAAAGAGCACATTACCTCTCTGAACCTCTTTCTGCTCTCTGCAAATATTGAAGAAAAAAAATGCAGCAAAAGTGCTGCAGAAAGCATCAATTTTACTTGAATCTTCCTGCTCCGGCTCATTCATCAGTGTGCATGTTAGCGTACATTAGGTTTCATTTCACAGCCCTCTATCTATGCTGACCACAGAGCCACAGTAATGGACTATCAGGTGTAGATAATAAGATATTGATTTATAAAACGGCTATCTTCATGGCAGGTGTTGCATTGGATACACCTTTTGTTCAACGCTGGGTCTGCTTCAGGGTGCTTTCCCTCTCTGATTCATTACTGTGTGTATGTTTGTGTGTGTGTGTGTGTGTGTGTGTGTGTGTGTGTGTGTGTGTGTGTGTGTGTGTGTGTGTGTGTGTGTGTGTGTGTGTGTGTGTGTCCTCTATGTCCAGGGATTTGGATGGAAAATCCTCATATCTGACAGTAGAGTCCATTAAGATTCTGCACAACACACCGGTTGAGGTTTCACTCGAGGGTGGAGGGGGTATTCTCTCTCTATCTCGCTCGCTCGCTCGCACACACACACACACACTCACTCACACACACATTAACAGTCCCCCGTCATCTCACAGCAGCGTCTCCTCTGTACCTGTCTCACCTTGAGGCAGCATTTCGACACCCTTTCTTTCTTTATCTCCACTGTCTCTCTCTCTCTCTCTCTCACTCTCTCTCTATCTCTTTGCAACACACTCTCTACCAGACTGTCAGACTGAGCTGCAATGCTACTGCGGCAGAGTCCACTTAGAAGGAAGTCTGCACCTGGAGAAGAGTGTGTTACCCAAGAGAAACTCATCTGGCATGTCAGGACAGAGGGGAGAGAACCGGGGATACGTCACTTCAGTAAAACAGGCTGGAGTATAATTGGAAGGAAAAGATGAGGATGCAGGGTGTTCTATCTCCTTGTGAGTTTGTGCAGAAGCACTTCAGAGGCTTTCAAATGTGCACAGAAATGGAGCAATGACAGTTCAAAAAGATGACATAACTTAATCAACATTGTTTTTCGAGACCTTCTAATGTAGAATCAGAAAAATGAAGGCTGCCTGTGGTTCTACCTGAAAGAGACCGAGTGGCATTGGACAAAAAAATAAGAGGGACATTTTTCACAGATTCGTGCACTACATCCTTAATTTCGTCGCTTGCCTTGACAAGAACACTGCAGCCGTGATGAATTGAGAAAGGACAAGTACAAGGCAAAAATCAAACCCTCTAACCGATGCAGTGAGGTAAACAAGCTGACACTTAACGCTTGTTTTCTCACACCGAACCAATCAGCACTGTCATGGTCTGCTCCGGTGTGTAATTCAGACGGCATGCTGGTGAGTATAAGAGCCGAGACGTGAAGGAACAACAACATCAAGCATGTAATGTCCTGCCAGCATCTCCATTTACACAAAAATCAATACAGCTCTGGTGTGCTGCCTCATGGTGCTGGATTAACTGTAGGCACACATCACCTTCTCTCTTACGTCTTCATGCGATTAGTGCAGCGTGCTGAGGTGGAATAACAGCCAGAAACATGATGGCAGTCAGTTAAAGTGAACAGGTAGAAAACACAGATGGGGTTTTACTCTCTGATGACTCCGTTGGTTAGATCACAAATCTGATCACAGTCCAGTCAGTTTTATTCAGGCCCAAATGTAAACCAAGGTTGCTGCTGCTCCAGAGCAGATGTTGCAGGTCATGTTCCAGTCCAACGTCCGTCATACTTTATCTCTCGCTGCTAACACAGAAACTACAAAACTATGCAAACCGTACCCTCACACTGACCCTGAGAAGCTGAAAAAGTTAAGAAAAATAAGAACTTTATAAGGGGTTCTCGACTTAAAAAAGCCCCTTTAAACAAAATCTTTTAGAGTTTCTTGAATTCAATTCATAACTTCTCACAATCAGTTTCCAAAAATAACAGGATTTTAAGTCCCAGTTTGTATTTGATTAATGATTCATTAAATATTCAGTTAGACAGGAAAAAATGCAGGATATTAACGGGCTGCAACTAACGATTATTTTCATAATCGATTAACCTATCAGTTATTCTCTCAATTAATCGAGTAATTGTTTGGTCGATAAAATGTCAGAAAATGGTGAAAGATGTCAATGTTTCTTGGAGTCCAAGATGACATCATCAAATGTCTTGTTTGTAAACCAAAGATATTCAGGACTGTCACAGAGAAGCAAAGAAAGCAGAAAATATTCACATTTATAAACATTTATGAAACTGAAATGAGAGAATTCAGACTTATTTTTCTCAAATAATTACTTAAACTGATTAATCCATTCTCAAAATAGTCGATGATTAATTTAGTATTCCATTAATAACCATTTAGTCGATTAATTGTTGCAGCTCTACAGGATATGAATAACATTTACATACTTCACAAAGATGATTCCTCACTAAAGGAAATGGTGTTATAATTTTGCTTCCAGGTGATCATTTTACTGTTTCCCTAACTTCCCTATATGTAAGAGGAGCGGGTACTCTCTAGCTGTGCACTCAGCTATTTCCCCTAACTGCTGCCTCCTTCAAATAAAGAGGGTATTTTGCAGATATTATTTATTGATTTATTTATATCTTAGATTAATGTCCTAATTCTCTGACACCCAAATATTTCAATTACCTTTTCACCATTCCCAGTATACTCGTTGATTGGAGGAGAAGATGACCAGAGCGCATCCAAGTTCTCAGTTTAACTCAGATTTTATTGATTACAGCAAGTCAAGAATGTCATCCTTTAACACATCACTGGTATTTAAAATAAGGTGCTTTAGGTCACACCTGCTCTTATATTAAGAAAATAAAGTCACAGATCAATCAATGAGGTTGAGGTAGACTGGTATGTGTGCCGAGGTATCCAGATTTCTGTCTCAGGGCCTGTCAGAGCCCCATACATAATAATGACCAGAAATGTAATAAAAAATGTAATAAATCTAAAATTTAATAAGCTGCTGAGCCAAAAATGTAACAACTTGTTACATTTTGGGTCAGTTTTTACATTTTGACTATGATTACATTTTGGGCTCACCACTTTTGTTACATTATTGATCAGTTATCACATTTCTGGTTTATCACTTCTTTTTTTTTTTTTTTTTTTTCGTATTCCATTTTGGGTCATTTTTACATTTCGGGCTCTTACAGAGCTGCATAAACTGGTTTCTTAAATCTAAGATTTCATAGTCAAATGTGAAACTTGGATTCTTAAAAAACACAATCAAAACCAGGATATTCAAGCTAAAAAAAAAAACCCACAAAAAACTTTCACCTTTTTTTGACAAATCAGTGGCTGATTTTTTTTTCTCCTGTTTTAGCTGCTTCAGCCAGAAAGGACAGACTCAGTGAGTAAATTTACTCTGACCTCTCTGATTCAACGTCTGGCTAAATTGTGAACAATCAGCCTTCCATTCACTTTGATGCTTCTTGGGAGCAATGACATTTCACTTTTTCTTTTAGATCAGATGGGTGTCTAATCTACCCAAGATGCATTAGACCATTGAGAGACAGAGGAGTGTATGGAGCACAGCAGTGAATCCAGTAGAGTGAGAGAGCTACTGGAGCAGTTCATGATATCTACAGTGAGTGACAGGTGCACATGTAATTACTCAAGGTTATAACCTCGGGTGATGTGACCCCAGGCTTATAATCCCTGTGTGCAGTGCTGCAGTCCAAGAGATTCTTTATTTGACTCAATTTTTCAACTCCAGTTAAATCGTTATTGCAGTCTGAGAATTCACCACATCATCAAAGTCTGAATTTATCACAATAAATGAAAAGAATTTCCAATATATTTTTTAAACAAGCAATCCTTTCTTGGATGTGATGGCCATGTTTTCACACTATTTTGATCCATCAAGATGACATTTGGGCAATCCTCCAGTTCCCCTCAGATCACATGGTGTTGGTTAAGTGTTAGAAAAAAGGTGCAGCTCATAACAAAGACAGGAATGAAGTAAGATGGCTCATCTGCAAGCTACTGTGGTGCACATCGTTTGACAGTAACACTGAGATCCAGAAGTGGAATGCCTCCAGAGGCTCAACAACTCATGCCAGTCTGAGCAGTTTTTGCCGTTTCCTAAGACAGTGGCAGATGGTAGGCCGCTGGATGTTTGACGGCTAGGGTGATTCTGAAAACCCAGGACACCCTACCTCTTAAAGATACTTAAACACAACAAAGTAGCTATATAAACAATATATTTCCCTAAGATGTTCATTTTCTGTTTGAAGTGAAATTTTTCTTTAACGTAAACATAAACCATGCATCACAACATGCTTAAATAAAAAGAAAAAGGGAGACCGCCCATTGTTCAAAATATAATTCTCTTGTAAATAATACTTCAAAATCTTTAACTTCAAAGATATTGGGACATTTAAGTTAATAAAGGTTCTGGCAAAAAATTATTTGCAACTCCCTCATCAGTGCCAGCTTTGCAAACAGTACACAGTGCTTCCCGCAGGGGAATAACACAAGTGTCCCAGTGCAGCACTTTATTATAAATATTAGTAGTCTGTAGAACAAGCCGAGCAAAAGCTGGACCAGAGTATATACCTGCGGTCCAGATTCAGCCTGAATAGCCTTCTTTTCTTTTCCCACCTTTGTGATTGAGTGCCCTATCCTTTTATTTCCACCTGTGTCTTTGTCCTTGTTTCAGTGCCTGGTTCCTCTACACTCGGATGTGTTCCTTTTGGCTTTACCTGGTTTTTCGTTTATTGACCTGTCGATATTCCTCAGATTCTCAAACAAACTTTTTTCTTGTGATAAATTCTTTCTACAATCTGCATGGGTCCCTTCTCTGTCTGTTAAACCCTGCCATCTTTGCATCAGCTGAACTGTGTTAAAATGCACTTACTTGTTGTTGACTGATAATATACAATACAATACATATGAATTGCAAAAATACAATTCAATTACACTCTGCTTGTCTGACAGGAAATAATCTATATTTGACAAAGAAAACAACACTGTGTTGATTCTACGTCAACATTATTCCACTGATAATGGATACAACTATTAATTAAATCTGAAATTGTGAGACAATCAGTTCTAAAATATTCCTTTTTTTATGCACAACTTGAGCTGGATGTCAAAGGAACAACTGCAGCAAACCTCATGTGACCCCGCTTCTGTCACTTTCAAACTCATCACCGATCTTACGCGTGTTATTCCCTCAGCTCTCATGATGCTGGATGCTTTTAAAAAACATCTAATCCCATCATCCCCCTTTTTTTGTCAACAGCATCTCACACACATCTCACACAGACTTCTGTGAGAAGCAAATTCATGATCAGAGGGTAAATTCCCTCCCAGGGTAATAGCGCCTCATCATTCTCAGGGACACGGTTCTTTGATATGAATTTTTTAAGTGATGCCTATCCCCTAGTTGCCTGAAGTTTTATGAGGGGAAATATTTATGACATTAAAAAGGCAGAAAGAGCACTCTGGGGTGCCTGTAATTGGTACTAGTGGGTAATCGTTTAGGGTAATTTTGTCACTGTGTGATGAGGCGCTTTGTTTGGGCCCCGGGGTCCAGAGTCAGCAGATTCCCACAGGGATAAAAGGAAGGGAAGTCTCTTAGATTAATAAACAAGAAGCAGTTCACTGGGTGCCTTTATGAACACACATTAGATGTGTTGGAGGGAATTTAAAAAGTGAAAGAAGTCCAAACTTTTTTTTCTATTTTCTTTGACCTAAACGACAAAAACAAATGGTTGTAACCATCCCCACTGGATGGCAGTAGATTTTAATACAGGGATTTAAAAACGTTGTGGTAATACTTTTCAGAAACCAGTATCAATGGTTGGATGATTGATGTCAAAAGCAGCATGCCAAACTGAAGTCACAATTCAGAGATTATCAACCTCAACAAAAAGGATTGAGGATCTATCATTGTACTGTCCTCCCTACGTCTGTGATGATACTTAGTTTTACAGTCAGCTAAATGGCGATTCAAATGGTGATTGAGTCAGGTCTCAGTTGATCTTTGTTTATTCATCAATGGTTGAATTCAGAATGAAAACTATAACAAAGAAAAATGCACATATTAGCAAGGTGTTATAAATAACTTCTCATAACAAATTTACTTGTAATACAAATGTAACATTAATGCTTAGCTAATTATGCTAAGCTAAATGCTAAGTGCAATGCTAAGTTAAGCTATGGATGATACTAAGCTGCGTGTTAATGCTTCATGCTAAAATGAATGCTAAATGCTAAGCTAAGCCACATGCTGCAATAAGCAAGTAAGCTAAGCAATGGGCTAAACCAAGCTACATGCTAAGCTGAACACCAAACTAAACTAAACGACATGTTACAACAAGCAAGTTAAAATACAGGTTCTGGAAACACATTCTGACAAACTAAGGGCGAGCCATCTTGCAATCATACAAAGTAAATGACTCACAGCCGTTTTTGTCTTAAGGGACACAAGTCAGTTCAGTGTTGAGCTTCTTCAAGAGTTGACACATGTGTGCTCTGATGATGTCAAAAGGAAGAACCTCCAACTTCCTTTTTCCTTTTATAGAGTGCATACTCCTTGTTTCCTTTAAAATGAGTGTACTTCCTGTTTGAGGTTTGTAGGCCAACAGGTGGTGCCATAGCAACCAGTGACAGAACAACCATAAACCTAAGCTGCAAATCTCTGGTGTGAAAAAAAAAAAATGGAGGTAATACAGAAATGCAAAAACCTGAAGTTCCTCAAGTGTCCACTTGGGGTGGATTAAACAACCCAGAATCCTCATCAACACCCAATTTAAAATGCCATTGTAACAGCAGAATTGAACACGTTGACAACAAATCTTTTCAGTCTGAATGGAGGTGGAATTTCGCCAGAAGGCTTAATGCCCACCTACGCTCTACCTCTCTGCCCGTTGATAGGTCGACTTGAAGTTTGGTCGAGTTAAGGCCCATTTATGCTCAACATTAAAAATGGATACGGAAACAGAAGGAGCCTTCTTTCCGTGCTCTGCGTTCATGAATATGGACCAAACGGAGCAGTACCACTGTATTGCTGTTACCACCCGATACGTAGCTCTAGTTTGTACATAATGGGAGTACTAATGGAACTTTAGTGTTTTAAAAATGTCCATCACTGTAGTGTGGCTTCAAAGAGATCAATGACGAATGATAATGGCATTTGTTTACAAGTTTAGTTTTGCTGCCTTTAGCAGCAAATGCCTGACAAAAATTGTTTTCTTTCCCTTTTTTTAAACCAGCACACTTATCATAAAAATACACAAAGGACATAAAAGCATAAAACTAATCCAACCACAGCTTTGGAAATAATGATTATAATAAAAAAAAAAACTGACAAAAATACCAAGACGATTTATTCAGAAGTTCTTTATTCACAACATTTAACTCATTAAAATAGCAATGAAGAGCAAAAACACAATTATAACATACATAAATGATTATTTATTTTTGTCTTTTTTTTTCTTAAGAAAGAGAAAGAAAATTCTGTTAAGTTCTAGTTCAGAAAAGAAAAAAGTTTTGTTTCAGCCCAGTAAAAAACAAACAAGCCAAAAAAAGGCTCCCATTTCTGTTTAATTCCAGTTTGAAAACAGAGAGAGAGAGAAAAGAAAATCTACTCAGTCTTGTCCTTACTAACAGTTGATTAGTCAAACAGTCACGTCAGTCAGAGCATCCAGGAAGATCGAAGTAGACCAAGGAAGTTTAGAGAGGAAGGAGAATGACACTGTTTGTTTTTTTTTCAGCAGCTTTCCAGCATATAACAATCAGTTGTCTTCTTAGCATCTTCCCAGGTGTATTTCAAACTGCTGGGCACTTAGCTCCCAGTGAGCCATCTACATATATACAGTGGGGCAAAAAAGTATTGGGACACCCACCCATTGTGCAAGTTGTCCCACTCAGAAAGATGAAAGAGGTCTGTAATTTTCATCATAGATGGATTTCAACTGTGAGAGACAGAATGGGGGGGGGGGGGGGTCCAGGAAATCACATTAGATGTTTTTTAAACAATTTATTTGTTTACTTGATAGGAAAATAAATATTTGGACACAAACAGAACTTCAACTTCAACTTTGTGATATAACCTCTGTTTCTTGTAGTTCTTGACCAGGTTTGCAAACACTGTAGCTGGAAATTTTGTCCCATTCTTCCATGCAGATCATCTCCAGATCTGTGATACTTTGGGGCTGTCGCTGGGCAATGCAGACTTTCCACTCCCTTCACAGATTTTCTATTGGGTTGAGGTCTGGAGACTGACTTGGCCACCCCAGGACCTTGAAATGTTTCTTACAGAGCCAATCCTTCATTGCCCCGTTTGGGATCATTGTCATGCTGTAAGACTCATCTCATCTTCAATGCTCTTACTAAGGAGGATTTTGCTTAAAATCTCACAATACATGGCCCCATTCATCCTCTCTCTTCAATACGGATCAGTCGTCCTGTCCCCTTTGCAGAAAAGCAGCCCCAAAGCATGACGTGCCCCCCCCCCCCCCCCCCCCCCCCTCAAGGTGGGTATGGTGCTTTTGGGGATGCAACTGAGCATTCTTCTTCCTCCAAGCATGGCAAGTGGAGTTGTCACCAATTAGTTGTATTTTGGTCTCATCTGACCACATGACCTTCTCCCAATCATCCTCTGGATCATCCAGATGGCCTCTGGCAAACTTTAGTCGGGCCTGGACATGTTTTGGTTTAAGCAGGGGAACCTGTCTGGCACTGCAGGATTTCAATCCATGACCACGTAGTGTGTTGCTCACCGTAACCTTTGTGACTGTGGTCCCAGCTCTCTTCAGTAGCGGGTGCTTCCAACATTTGCTGCAGCTTGACAGCGACAAGTCAAGCTATGACAATTCTGGCACAGTGTGGTGGAGCATTCTGTTCATCATCCATGAACAGAAATTTGGGGGTGTGCTGGTGGAATTGGGGGTTGATGATGGTTCTATGATGTCTCTGAGGTAAGAACATGCAGTGACTGAGCCGTCTACAATCACCAAATCTGTTTTGAGCTGTCTGGTGATGCCTGCCCAGACTGTTGCACCTCCTCCACCAAAGCCAACCCTGGGGACCATGTTGATCTTGGTGTATCGCTCACCTTGCCTTCTCCAGTAACACTGATGACTATCATTTCTGTGCAAGGTGACCCGTCACTCATCAGTGAACAGGACGGTAGACCAATGCTGCATTATCCAGGTCACATGGTCTTGTGGACAAACGATCGCAGAAGTGTCTTGGTGTCAGTGAAGTCACCTGCAATGGTCATCTGGCTTTAAGACAAAGCGGTGGAGTTGGTTGTGAATGTTTGTCTGGAAACCCTCGTATCCCTCACTTCTCGTAAACAGGCCTGCAGCTGTGTGGCAGTTGCATAATGGTATCTGAGTTCATGGGTCCTTAGGTACTGGTCATCATTGCGGCCCATCACTCGTGGGTGATGGATATCCCCAACAATATCCCTATTTTATTTGGTGATCACTTTACAGCAGAGCTTTAAAGTTAGTTTTCTTAAGGAATTTCATCTGCAAATATTTCACATTTAATTTTTTTTTTTTTACATTTGAACATGGGGAGCCTTCCATTTAGTTGTCTTACAAGGTCATATGGGTAATGAAGAGAAGTGAACACATATAAGAGTAACAAAATTATATACAACAACACAGGGAAGATACTTCAATGCACTGAGGCAGATCTTGTATTATTTTTCATCTTTTCATTCTGCAAATTCAAAGGTTTAATGAACTCAGTCCATTTGGTTCAAATCTGAAAAAAAACCCTCTCCTTTTGGATTCTGAGGGGAATATGATAATTTCTCCATTTCCTGAATTTCATAAATTATGTCTATCCATTCATTAATTGTGGGTGACTCTGACTTTAGTCACTCTCTTTGGACAGCTTTTTTGCTTGCTGCTAGGAGTATTCTTAACAATTTCTTTTCATTATTATTCCACATTTCAAGGGGGTATCACCCATGTGTAAAACACAACATGTCAAGGTTGCATCCATTATTAAGCCCCGTTTCCACCAAGCTGTCTGGTATGGATCAGTACAGTTTGGTACAGGTCAGATCTGTAAAGTCTGATCCTGTTTTCGTTTCCACACCCAACCATTCCCTTCTCGGTAGGCGGTGTGTAAGCCTGATGCCAATAGCAACATCAGCTACGTAATAGCTTGACGGCATAGCAGTGTGACACAGTGTACCCTGCTAATTAATCCAACAAAGAAGAAAAACATTACACGGTAAACTGTTTTGTGACGCCATTTTTCCAAACAAAAATAAAGTTATCTTCACAAAGTCGACTGGAGATTTAAACATTGCAAGGTTATGTGTTGTTCTTTATTACGGCTGTCACACAGGAAGTGGCGATTCTTTTGACCAATCAAGGGATTGCAGTGTGTCTCGCAATAATCATAATCCCGTGTAATTTTGGGACCTGTCCTGGTTTCAATCAAAGGAAATGCTGAACCCAACTGAACTGCTTGGTGGAAACAGGGCTTTAATGTATTCTCCTCTAAGAGTTCAGGGATTGGAGCCTGAAATTGCTTTAAATTATTGTTTTATAATTCTTTTACAGATCATTTTACCCTTTTTTACCCTGACTAAGATCAGCTTGATAATAGTTCACTATAATGGGAGAAACCATGTTTGGTAAAAGAAATTTGACATGTTTTTGTGTAACACTTTCATTTTCATTGTCAAGCTGAGGGCGGCCCCATGTTTCTGCATGTATAACAATACCGCACCAATCCTTTCTTACCTCTGCACCGAGCAGGTAATTAGTACCTTAAGCTTTTAGACCGATAACTCTGCTTTCAAGGACAGGCGCTGTATTGTGGTCGACCTTAAACACAAAACCAATTACTCATACAATTAACCGCCTACGTGTGTGTGCCAAAGAAAACAAATGACTTTTTTTATTGGCAGTGAGTCCTTCAACAGCTGTGACTGTGGCTTGTTTTACCAGACACATACATCACCTCAAAAAAAAAAAAAAAAAAAAGAATGAACTCTTATCTCCTCGTTCTGCTTCCTGTCAGGAGTCAATGAAGAGCTAAAGACACCTCAAGGCCATGTCTGTCTCACTGATATCTACTCCTTTATGGCAGCGTTACACGTTTCAGGGGCCAGATTGGTCTGCTTGTTTTTTTTAATGATGAGAGCTTGTTTGGCAGTCTGCCTTCAACTTTTTTAATGGTCTCAAGAAAGCAACTCCTGTTGTGGATTGTGTTTTTTCCAACAGATGGTTGGGGAAAGAACTGCTGAGAGATCTTTCAACATTCTGCTCGTTTCTGGGCAAGTGATTTCTGAATTAGCCATTATTGCTAATTAGGTTTAAAAAACACCAGTTTCTCAATATTTTAGCAAAATATTACAAAACTGGGTTTGAAAATAACATTTAATACTGAAGAGACCGAGTACTCACGTTTCACAAAACATTGTTTGATAAAAACTTGAGTAATGAAACATAATTCTGCTTGTTTTTTGCATTAATTAGCTTTGCCTCTTCCACAGGGGCCAACAGCTGGAGTGTGAAATTGACCTTTTAATTCCTTTCTGATTTAACTGCTGCAGTGTTGTCATTTGTGCACCATACCCGAAAACCAACACACTGTTCTGTTCTTCTTCTTCTTCTTTCCTTTTTTTTTTTCTTATAAACTCGACACGTTACATTTCACGTGCAACAGTTGCTTGTTTCAGAGGAAAGTGCACAAGGACGCACAAGGACACTTTTAGCCCCCGGGTCGTTTCTCCAGAAAACTCTTTGAAGTGAGAGATGTTCGTTAGTGAGAGGCTGCACGTTCAGTGGGAGCTGCAGAAGGAGGCGGGCTGCACAGAAGTTATGTAAGACTCCCAGATGGCTGTGACTGCATTTGATCGATGTGAGAGAGGGGACGATTCTGGAAACAAAGGCGAGAAATGTTGTTTATCTTGTCACAGAAAAGAGACTACATATGACTGAAATGTATGCTTTAAATATTTAAATCGCAGCCTCAGTCTCTGTGCACAGTTACAACACACACTATGTTTCTGACTCCAGAAACTTCACGCTTGTTCTGTCAAAACGCCGCTCACCTCAGTGTGAAAACAGGACAGCAGGAACTCCTTGTAACGCCCCTTTGGCTTTTTTCGTCCTCACCACACGTTCTCATTCATCTCACCTTGTTTATTCTCCACTTGTTCTGAAGGGAATGGAAACAGGCAGGAGAGCCAATTGTGGACGAACCCCAATGAAATTACCCCTGTGGAACAAGCAGGCGCGTCGGCTCCCATGCAGGCAGGCTGTGCCGTCGTGCTGGTATCCTCCTGATGAGCGTGCTTCCCGATTAAACTCACTCGTGTTTAAAAAACAAAATGTGAGCTAATACCGTTTCTTTTTCCAGCTGCATGCAGGAGGCACAAGGAGGCATATGGCACTTTCTCACTGCTCCTTTTTTCTTCCTTTTTGTCGTTTAGCTGTAATGAAAGCTGGGAGGAATAATTGCTTCTTTCTGGCGTTGGTGGCAAACAGTAAGCATGACTAGAAGTGGATTTCAGAGGGAAACAAAGGACGCCTTAAACCACATTTGTAATGTGTATTAATGATGCAATTAAAGGAGCGACGCTTGCAAGAAATTTGCCCTTTTGTAAACGCAGTTTGTGATGTACTTTGTGTTTGCAGACGTTTTTCCATTAAATGATGGATGGCCTTTTCTGCTCCTTCTCCTCTACACACATTGTGGTCCGCTTCTTTTGGAATTTTTTATGTGTTTTTATGAAAATCCTACCGGAGTTTGTCTCATGTGTTTGTAATCAATACAAACAGCGGTTCGAAGAAAAAATGAAAAGAATTTAAATGAAAATGTTTTCTTTTCTGTGTTTGTTTGTAGGAAATGTGTTACTCACATGGGATCCTGGTCAGCTCGGCCTCTTTATTGAGAAATCAGAAGCAAGGCTATCGACTTCAGGGCCAACTTTATTTAACCAATTAAAAACACACAAAGTCACTGAACACTTATTTAGAAACTAAAGCTTTTTACTTTGCAGAACTCTAAACAGCTGTTCAGGTCTGTAATTATAGACTGTAAGAAAGAAAATGGACGTCATCTCGCTCGGCTCAAACTGAGGTCACCTCAAAAACTGCTCCCCCTGCTGGCTGGCTGCAGTATAGGTCAACAACTCTCCCTTTCCCTAAAGAAGACACATTTAAAAACACAGCTGCAGACGGCGCTGGTGTTTCAGTGTAAAGTGTGACCCTGTTAACTGGAGACTCTCAGCCTACCATCACTGACATGTTCAGCTGAGAGTCACCAGTCAGCACAGTCACTCTTTACTCTTAGACACTCAAAAGGGTTGACTCCATTGTATAGTATAATCTCTGACAACCGACCACAGAACAACCAGACTTTTTATGCTGCTTACGGTTTGAATTAAGTCTTAAAGGAACATTAACTCGTCTGAATGAACGGAGCTGAACGCTGCTTTGTTGCTAAAATGTGTGGCATTCTTTTAAAGACATTGACTGTAAATTGGTCTATGGTCTCTATGGTGTAAACTGCAGCTCAGCCTCTAGAGAGCTCTCTGTTGTCACACTCCTTTGAGCTTCATTCAGTGGTCAATTGGTGAAACTGCAAGCAAATTTTCACATTCATACTAGCAGAAAAAGTACAAAAGACATGAAGGAAATCGGAGGCACGAAGTTGCTTGCAAAGTATTTGAATTTATTCACAGCTCTTCACATTGGAATAAAGAATGCTCACCCTAACTAAAAACAAAAGAAGCTTCTTTATTGTGAACTTAGAACTCAGAATAAAAATAAAATAAAAAAAAAAATATTGTCAAACATCAAATTAAAAAACTGTGTGTGTGTGTGTGTGTGTGTGTGTGTTCACAAGAACTATTCTACATTATCTGAGCTCTTGACTTGTCTCGGCTGCATCTCCTCCACAATGTTCTTGAGCTCTGCTCATTTTTCCTCGTACCTCCTCAGAGCATTTGACTTTGTAACGAAGCCAAATGTATAAATGCACTAGCATACTGAGGTGCAGTGTGTGCTTCACATCTTTCCATCCACTGGCTTCAACCGTGCATTAAATTGTTCGTTCTGGGGCCACAAATCATTGAACCTGCACTTACCCGTCTTATACAGGTAATTCAGCTTTGCTGGGCTTTTAGTAAGTTTCTCATCTGCTTTGCTCGGCTGTAACCACAGACTGTCAGCTGCAACACACTGCAGTGTGTGCAGCACATTTAGCTGGTTGTGCTCCATAAATTCTGACCGGGCTGCTCAGGTACTCCAGTTCAGTGTTGTAGTTACTTCACAGTGTCCTCAAAAATCAAAACATTTAAAAGCAAGACTGAAGTTTATGCATTTGTTTTAAATGTTTTTGTTTTTAATAAAAGTTAATATGTTTTTAAGACCTTTCAAACTTGTATTTATGACATTTTATGAGATTTTAAGAATATTTTAGACATTTGGGCCCTGAATTGAATTACTGGACTTTAGATGTTTTAAAACTTTATAAGACCCCATGAACCCTGACATCATTTAAAGCGACAAATGCTGCACAATATGTAGTTTTTTTTACTATTTCAGCAATACGAGCCATTTCCACCAAGCAGTCCAGTATGAACCAGTACAATTTGGAACAGGTCGGATGGGTAAAGCCTGAACCTGTTTGTGTTTCCACAGCCAGCCGTGCCCTTCTTGGTAGGCAGCATGTAGGCCGGCTGTCGAAAGCAGCATCAGCTACGTGATAGCGTGACGGTGTGACAGTACCACATTAGAAAATTAGGGTCAAAAGAAATGAAAGAAAAAAGAAACATTGGTGGTCAAATCAAAAGGGAGAAAGTTTTTTTTTTATCACAGCTGTTCTCTGTAAAGAATGGATAAAGTGGTGTTAAGAGTGATGATATAAAGTCATTCATTTCAGAACAGGGAAAAAAACACTACAGGAAAGTTGAATGAAGCGTGTCGGTCTTTGTCTGCAGTGATTCAGGACACAGTGAGTTTCAGTAAAGGCGGGGGGAGGGTTTACTCCGATCAGTGGGCTGAATCTTCCTCATGCTGGAGCGTGTCTGCTGGACTCACCTGGGAAAATATGGATTTCGTGTTTGTGAGTGTAACTCAGGGTGAGATCTTAACTTTTGTGTTTTTTGGCCAGCAAATTTTTTGTTTGACCAATCGGCAGTGGAGAATTGTATTATTTTGTTTTTTTCTCCTTTATGGGATTGAGGATTATTGGAAATGAAACCAAACAGGGACATTTAAAGGATGGAAAAGACTGTCGGACGTCAGGAGTGAAAGCATCCACCTTCTTATTTTGTTGGGAATCATTTGTTAATTTTGTGTCGATCACTGTTTAAGTAAACAGAGTATTTTGTTTGCAATTAAATTTTGTTTGTTGCAATGGGCTGAATGCTTTTTGAGTTTTGGGTGTATGCTGCAAGAGTTTTCAAACTACTAAAACTATCAAACTAAATAAAAACTTACCGCAGTCGCACTGGAAGTGATGAGTCTTCTGACCAATCAATGGCCTGCAGTGTTTCTAGCTCCACCTTCTGGGGTTGGATTGGTTTGTCTGGCACCCCAACAGAAAGCTACCAAAAAGTGGGATGGTTCAGGTCAGTAATTTGGGGGCCTGTCCTGGTTTTATTCAAAGGAAAAGCTACAAAACAAGTGCCTTACCGAAGTGAACCGAACTGAACCACTTGGTGGAAACGGGGCATAAAACAGCTGGACTCTGTTGGGAGCTCTGTATGCTAAGCGATCGTGCTGCAGCTGTATGTGGGCCTCCGATCAAAAGATAACCAAACACTGTTGTTATCAAGTCCCACTCAAGATAGCTGTTACTTTCTTGGTTCATGTGCATGGAATTTTGTTTTATAGTTTTCCTTTTTCAAAGCCTGCAGACTCAAAGACCTGATCAGGCAGAGGAACATGAACAGGTTGGCAAATAATAATGCAGAATAAACTCATCTGTAGCAGCTGTTAGCTAAACTGAGCTAAGCTGCATCTCATACGACCCCAGTAAAACACACACACACACACACACCACCCTTTATTTCTGCAGGATCAATGCTGTAAAACCACATTTGTTGGTCATTTGCCTGCAAAACTTAAGTTAATCAGCTGTCTTCTGTGATGTGTGCCGCCTTGATGCTACTGAGACACTCAAACTAGTTAATTCAGTGTGAAATTTTAAATAATGAGTGTGTGCAGCCAAAACAAATTAAATGGAAACTATCTCTGTCATAAATATGAGTGAAAGGAGTAATGAGTGTTTCATGATATCTGTTTGAACTGTTAAGACACTCGAATACATTTGCATAAAATGTCAAAAACATGAACAAAACGATTCGGCTGTTTAGAAAGAAGAATCTCTGGAGCTGTTAAATTAGCTTGTAACTCATTTTCTGGGAACATAATCAAACTCAGAACCAACAAACATCCCTGTTTTGATAACAGACTTACTCTCAGAAGCAGTGGAGCTGACTGTATGTCAGCGGACAGCTCTTCACCCCAGGATGTCCGTGTGTTCTCAGAGAGACTGACGTCTGTAGCAGGGTTGCGAGACTCTCACCAATAGGGCAAAAGGTAAACCGAGTCCTGGAGAGTTGCCTGTGGCGTTAAAAACATGAGTGGACAAGTGAGCACCTGCTTCAACACTCTGCAGGCAGGAAATCAAAGAGAGAAGGTGATTCAGGCTGGTAAAACATTCCCAGGAACTTTGAGTTGGGTCAGTCCTTGGCTGTGTTTCCACCACAGGCCGAAGACCTGCGTAGATTATGTCAGTCAGGGCCAATGACAAACGGAGAAAAAAAAATAAAGGTAATTGAAACACTCCACCAGACCAGTAGAGGGCACTAACAGCAACGAAAGCTATTTGCCAAATCTCCTCTGGTTAAGTTGTCTTTTATTTCTCCCTCATTTGTTTTATTTTCATACTCACTCATCTCTCGTTTCAGGGTTATGTACCTTGTGTCAGCGTTCCAGCCTTTTTTCTTTTCCTTGTGTAAGCCCTCTCAAGTATTTTGATCTTCACCTGTTTTTCGACCCCATCTCTGCCTCGAGCCTTTGGATCCTTCAGCCTTTCTATCTGTTTGACTTTGTACTGAAGCTGGACTGATTAAACAGATTTTCAAACTCTGTCTGACTCCCAAGTCCTGCATTTTGGGTCCTTTTGGATACCCACTGACACGTTCAGCTGAAGGTCTCCAGTTTACAGGGTCGCTCTTGAAAATGGAACACCGGGAGCTGACAGAGACACAGACCATTGTTTAGGAGCTATTAAACCAAGTCAATCACAGCTGGGGGTCATCTCTGGGGAATAAAGACACTGTGGCTGCTCCACCAATCACAAATGTTCGGCTTGCAGGCCACGCCTGCTAAAGTTCCTGGACATCTGGAGAGCATCTGTTTCCAGATGTCCAGATAAATGTATTACTCCAGAACTTAAATTAAAACCCAAGTTGCTCCAGTTGAAAAGCACATAGTTCCTGGGGAGAGTTTCTGCATCGAAGCGTTTAAGTTTGTGCCGTCTGGACACATTAAAAAGAGACAACCTCAGCAGTCAATGAAAGACTCTTTAATAGTCAGCGATTTAAAAAAGACTTGAGCGCATTCCTTAACATCAGCTCAACAAAGCTCCGCCACAGCATCCACACATTCCTCTGTATCTAAAATGAGGCCTGGCTGAGAGATCTGAGCTCAGCTAATCTTTAACACCATGCTCCATTTTGCCTCTCAAATATTTAAAGCTTATCTAATGCCTCTGGTTTTTCATGATGATCCAATATTAACAGCCAGAGGACCCCGCTGTAAATGAGAAACCCCGTCATTAATAAAACAAACGTGGCGCTCAGGCACTTAGATATGACACGCCGCTTCCTCTCCCTTTCCAGTCTTTGAATGGATGTAAATATGAGCCACAGGGTTAATGAATTTCTGAACGTATGCTTTTCTATATTTCATATCACGTTTATCAACCCTTTCATTGCTTCCATCATCATTATTATGCAGCAGCTCTTTGGCTTTGTTGCACGTATCTGAAAACTCTGCTGAAATACTGTTACGACCCCGTCAGTAACCACCACAACTTCAGGCATGAAATTGTGCATGAAAAATCAACCATCTCAGCTCTGAATTTTCTGCATTCAAAGAGTTTGAAGGGATTTTTCTAAACTTGCTGCTTCTCAGACTTCCCTGCAATAAAAAAAATAAAGAGGCTAAGTGCAAGGGGACGGTGAAACATCTGTTCGTAAGTAAGCTCAAAGGTTAGCATGTCAAGCTTGTTAGCGCTGAGTACACCAAGCTTGTCTACAAGCCTGAAGGAGAACATCATTACTGAAGTTTCTTAGTTTAAAGGGTCACTTTTTAATTGTTTCAAAATGAGCTAATTACAACCAAACAGCTCCCACATCCAGAGTGGAGCATCAAACTGGAGTTTAAGCTAACAGCTTAGTTCTGCTCATTATCGAATTTGGGAGAATCTACATTCAAAAGTTCAGATATCTTCACCCCAGGTCCCGGAAGAGTTTGTAGTTCTCATTCATTAAGAGCAGAAAGCAGCTGTTTCAGAACACACAAGTAATAAAGCGAGGTGTGGTAGAGCGGGCTTGTGTGATGGAGGCACGGTACTTCTGGAAATAAACCTGACACAAGAAGTATGAACATGTGTGTTTGGGAGAGTCTGTCCTTGTTGGAGCGATGCTTCTAGGTAATAAAATCTTACACCGTATGAAAGCCTGTTTGTTCCACTTTTAGATAGTGCCTGCACCTGTGAGCATGGGCCCTGCTAAAGAGGTTGGTTGTTGTCTGCAACAACAAGAAGCCTTTTGGTTTTGTTATCAACATGTTGATGTTTTTGGTGTTGAGTTTGATTATGTTTAAAGGGACTGTGAGGACTCTCTGGGAAAAAATAGTGTTAGCACCAGCAATAAAGACTCCGCTCATCATGAGCACCTGCTTCACTTCATGAGGATGTAACTCTAACCACGTTGTGGTTGTTTTGAAAAATGAAGATCGGATCATCTTTTTATCTCAGCTGTTCTTTGTTCAAGACGACTTTTACCTGAACAGTATTTATTTATGGGGTCAGATCTGTCTAAATACCCACAAATGCACACAGAAGGATTCAAAAACATAATTCTGATTCACACACAAATGTTTGTTATATATATATATATATATATATATATATATATATATATATATATATATATATATATATATATTTTTTTTTTTTTTTTTTTTTTTTTTTTAATAAAATTTCACAAATATACAGAGCATTTACAAGCTGCTTTTCATGTGAACCTCGTTGCATTTGTGAGTGGATTTTTGAGACTCCCCTGACGCGCTTAGATTCAGAAATTCATTTTTTTCAACGGGGAAACATCTGTAGCCAATCAGATGTCTCTCCCCAGTTCAGCCAATCACAGTGGCCTAGATTCGAGAGTGTGTTCTAATCATAGATCATTAATAATTAATCAGATAATTAATGGACGTAGCCTCCGCGACATCACCCATCTATTTCTGAAACACATTTTTGAAGCAAAACAGCTGGTGCGGCCATATTGGAAATGAGGCCTGCTGTGAGTCTCTACAGTAACAACCATAGGACGCTCCACAGTCACGTGATCTGAGCTGTGCCTCTGACTGGACGAACTTGCGAGCTTAATATTGTCTAAATTGCAGAGTTAGAAAAAAAAATTCACCTCCTCATACAGTGCGTGCTGTTAGTGAAATTAGTGATTCAGACAGGAGACATTCTTTGTACCAGGCTGTAAATGTGATTATTTTGGCTGTGAAAACAGCTTTTTTTGGCTTGGTGTGTTTGTGACTTCTGGTACTTCCGGAGCCAGCCTCAAGCGGACACTCGAGGAACAGCAGACTTTAGCACCTCCATTGTCTCATATTTTCAGAATGGAGGTTGCCGCTTGGTTTTAATGTGATCGCTTTAGTGTTTAGCTGTGCATACTGAAGTACTTATAACAGCATGGATATCACTGGGAAACCACAACTAAAATCTGATCATAAGCTGTTTATATTTTTAAACACATTTCAAAGTGATCTATTGGAGATTATTCAATAACTTCATATGAATGCCGTAAAAAAACAATGACATATAGTAACAGGCGGATCAGGCTGAGCTTCAACGATTGATAACATAAACTGTATCTAGAAAAATACCACAGAGAACGGCAGCTGTCAATCATCGGACTTGAACACAACGCAGCCTAATAATATCCTGATATCACCACAGTATACGGATGTGAGAAACATTTCTACAAGGTGTAATAATTTGACAGTTCAGCTCCAGTGTCCACCATCATGATAAAATAAATCACAGAAATCTTTTTCAGCAGAGAGAAACACAGATCTGCATCTCACTACTAGACTTCATCAGCCAGCGTGGTGTTGTCATAGAGACTTCAACTTACCATAAATCAATCCAGTCCTGTCCAACCGATAAGGAAGCTAAGAAATAGCATTTCGAAATAACCTATATTAGTGCTGATGGTCTCATTTTAAATTGTGGATTAGGATTAGGCAGATAGTCATCTATAAAGTGAGACTTTTTCAAGATCACTTAGAAAGTCCTCACAGCCCTTCAAAAAAACAAACAAACAAAAAAAAAAAATTAAAAATGGCTGTCTTTTTGAAAGTTGTGCATGGGGAGAACATGTAAACTCCTCACAGGAAGGCACCACCTGGCCTGCTGGGGAATTAAACCAGGAATCTTCTTGCTGTGAGGATACAGTGCTCACCACTTCATCGCCATGCAGCCTATTTTTATTTGATTCTGCAGTAGCTTCACTCTGACTGTCATCTTTCAGTTATTTCAATCATAAATAAGATTTTTATTCATTTTTAGTCGATTTAAATAAAATAATAATAATAATAATAATAATAATAATAATAATAATAATAATAATGATTTAGAGTTCAAATCAGTTGGTGTTCAGCACTGATGCATGATGAAGGATGTGTAGAAATACACACAGTGGAACGATTCATGGAGTTGATGTTCTGCAGCTACCAAAGGGGGCGGGGCTCTTACATTGGCAGGACCTCATGTTAGACATGTCTTAGAGCAGTGGTTTTTAAAGTGGGGGTGCTAGGGGGGCCTCAGAATATTGGAGGAAAGGGGAAAAAATAGAATTAAAAAAAAATATATATATATTATTCCTTTTAAATAACCCTTTGTCTTGAACGTACAACATGTAAACTGCATAATCATCAGATTCTCAAGTTTCCGACTATACTTAACCGCACGTCGTGTGATACTTCCAACTTGGGCGTGACAAAGTCATCATCTGTGTTAACAGGCAGTTTGTACCTGTTATCAAGCTTCTAACTAGCAAATAAATAAAAAAAAATTGACTGGAAAAAGACCAAAGGAGCAGTCCAACAGCCCTGCCTTGAAGGATTCTGCTGCAAAAAAAAAACCCTAAGAACTCATGGCCAACTAAAATTTGAAAATATGAGGTGTAATACATTAAGTATGGCTTTAAAGCCACACAGAAAAATGCCCATGATTGCCTGAAATGTGTCCTATGTCTGGAGACCCTCTCAAAAAGTGTTTAAAATCTTCGAAACTTCAGTGTCACCTTATACAAAAACACCAGGTAGAGGCTGAAAATACAGTCGACTTCTTTAGATGTAAAGAAGAGCATTTGGTCAGACAATCTGCTGCATTCATACAGCAAGCTACCTTGCCCACGCGGCCCTGAAAGCATCATTTTTAGCCTCATACCATGCATAAAATTTAAAAAAAATCTTGGTTTTCCCCAGCCAGAAGCTCATGCTGTTTGGGGGGCCTTGGCATGGTAAAGTTTGGGAACCCCTGTCTTAGAGGACATGTGTTCTGATGACCTGTGAAGCGAGAGGTTCTGATTTTTACTCCCCTTAAGATAACGTCATAAATTCAGGCTTTTTGTAGCTGAGTCTAATGTAAGAGTTATGAACAAGTACGTCTACAACCAGCAGGCGCACATGACCCTAAAATCAGGACAAGATGAATGTTCCTCACAGTGCCTTTGAGAAATGATTATCATATTTAGTTATTTATTTATTTATTGCTTTTTTCAAATCTGGCATTATCTTCTCTTTCTCTTTGGATATTGTGAATAAAAGGAAACAAAGACTCATCATTAAAATTTGACAAAGTTCTGAAGCATCCAATTTGGCATTTTTGGTGCTGCCAGTGTCCGTAATAAGACGCTGCCATTTTACCGGACAGAGTTATTCTGGATATGAGTGAGGAATTGGCTGAGACTTCTGTCTTGGTACAGTTTTTATATAGAAACCACACAGTCTGAATAATAAGGTGTCCTTTATACCCAGTCGGCAGTGGCAGCTAGTAGACATCCATGTAAATCGATGATGTCTGTGAAAAGGTGACAAGCCAAAAAAAATATTACTGTCTCTGAATGCCAGCAAATAGGTCACACAACAGCACCGAGCAGCGAGGAGAAAGAGAGAGAGACAGGGAGATGTGATTCCCGGCGCAGCAAATGGAAAAAAAAAAGCATCAAATATGGGAGCCTGAAAAGAGTCTAATTTTACCACCGGAGACAAACACTTCCCGATATGCAGACTCAATGTATGTTTGGTTGAAGCTCAGTGAGTCATACGGCATCTTGGAGGATTTTTCCTTCTAGGTTTCCAATAATTTTCTTTACAGCAGAGAGAAAGAGAGAGATGAGCAGCAGAGAAGATAGACAGAAAGATGACAAGAGTGAGCGAGTCGAAAAAAAAGATTCTTTGCTCAAGTATAGATTCTGAACGCAGAAGTGAAACGTCCTGTTTCACCGCCCGCCTAAAAATAAGACATAAGGCAGGAGCATTTCCAGGCCTGACAGTGTTTTGAGTTTAGCTTCTTTAGCTGTTAAGAAACAGAGAAAAGAGGACAGTGAGAAAGTAGAAGCCACTGCCAAGGGTGTGTGTGTGTGTGTGTGCGCGCGCGCGTGTGTGTGTGTGTGTGTGTGTGTGATTCCCTAAAACACAAGCCGGGATATTGGGATGTCTGCCATCAGGATGTAAAAAGGATAGCAGCTCAGAGAAGAAGAGAAGCAAATGGATGAACAATGAAGCTGACGTGACCGCGCAGTAACACAGCCTCCTGTGCCCCAATCTCTGCCTGTTACATAACTCTGTATTAGATCCAGGTTCCCTGGAGTACAAATAAACCAAAGCTGGCATACTTTGATTCTGTGACAATTTATTTGCTTCTTCCACTTCGACTTTACACAGAAATAGAGCTCAGTATTCAGGGGAATGGCAAGAAATACTTGAGACACCTCTGCCTGTCAAAAAACAGATCTCAGCCTTCATAAACAAACTTCTATTCGCAGAGGATCAGTTTTACCTGGGGACCTTTGATAATTTGAGAAGTGACCCCCTGAGGGAGGTCTGTCAAGTTCTCAATTTTACTGACATTTTTGATTGAAAACACTTGAGTCCAGCATGACATCCACCTCGTCACCGGAGGCAGAAATCTCCCCACAGTGTTTAGACATTCATATCAGTGATATGGGTCCATAGTTAGTCTAATTATACCAAGCAGCTAAAGTTTATTGGGCTAATTATTATTTATTTTTGTCTGTTTTAGGATTGGCCCATTCATATATTCTCTCTGCAGGAGGTTCTCAGTCTCTGGCACCACTATTTTTTGGATCACCAGGCTCAAAAGTTCAGGAACTCCTGCTCTTAAAGGCACTTACTTAATGCTAAGAGCACAATGTCATTTTAAGCACAGTAAAACAGATGAAACAGTTGTGTACATACAAAATTTGTAATAAAAGCCCTTTGAGGTCCAGTGACCCATTAAAGGGTTTTCGTCCTTACATTGTCTACATTCAAACCCAATTCCAGGGCAGTTGGGCTGTTGTATAAAACATAAGTAAAAACAGAATATAATGATTTTCAAATTCCCTTTAACCTATATTCAACTGAATTGGTTATAGGATAGAATAGAATAGAATAGAATAGAATAGAATAGAATAGAATAGAATAGAATAGAATAGAATCTACTTTTTAATTCCCAAAGAGAAATTCAGGTGTCAGGCAGATGAAATTATAAAAACTACATAAAACAAACTTGAAATGAAGTCTTTTGATCTCCATGCTGCGCTCATCCTTTTTCCAGCAGCGCACTCCAATCTGTGCATTCAAAGAAGTCCCTCAGAGCCTCACCAGCCTCAGGGGTCCATGTCCTGACTGTGAGGGTAGTTGCAGGCTGCAACAGGTCTGCTCTCTGGTTGAAGAATCAACAAATTGTAAATCCATATATATATATATATATATATATATATATATATATATATATATATATATATATATATATATGTGCGAGCGTGAATGGTTGTCTGTGTCTCTGTGTTAGCCCTGCGATTGACTGGCGTCCAGTCCAGGGTGTACCCTGCCTCTCGCCCTCAGCCAGCTGGGATAGGCTCCAGCCACCCGCGACCCTGAACAGGAGAAGCGATATAGAAAATGGATGGATGGATGGATGGATATATATATTAGTGGTGGGACTTGATTAAAAAATTAATCGAATTAATTATGCCATTTGTAATTAATTAATCGGAATTAATCGCATTTTAATTGCATCGATTTTCAACATCAGAAGCAACACTTTTCAAACAGATCTTGGTAGAAGACTAAATCATTGAATAGTCACATACAGAAATTTAAACTTCAGAATCCTGTTTATTTTGCTCAAAAGATGTTTTTTTGAAAACGCGTCAATTTCCGCAGAGCAGATCGTACCAAACAGGAAAACACCATATATATATATATATATATATATATATATATATATATATATATATATAGATAGAGATAGATAGATAGATAGATAGATAGATAGATAGATAGATAGATAGATAGATAGATAGATAGATAGATAGATAGATAGATAGAATTATTTTTACAGTCCTTGCAAAAAAAAGAAATGTTTAACAGGTGATTTGTACGGCCAAACGTCCCCACTCCATTCATCATTCGTGTTAACTCAATCCAGTCCTCAGAACACATCCAAAAATAGCAAAACATTTGGCTCCAAGGGGAAAAACAGGAAACCCTGGACTTGAGGACCAGTCATCGTCTTTAACCCCTAATTTCTTGAAGCCTACCTCCAAAGTCCACGTCATTACTTCAAGCTTAGTCCTGTCTCAAGAGAGATGTGCACATCACACTATCATTTCTTCCAGACGCGTCTCCTGCTGCCGTGATGGTGTAGAAGTCATAACTAGAGCCAATTACAGAGACACCACTGGGCTGCTGTTCCTCTACCTCCTGGTTGGTGCCATCAATCAACAGGGGCTATATGTTGTAACCTGGAGTTTTGGGTTCATTTACACAGGAGTAGAAGGATAAAGATTTCAAAATAACACATCTTACTGTTCTAGTGGTTTCATGACTTTTTGACCTCGTTCTTTGTGCTGGAAATTATTCAAAACCAAGGGAGACTCTTAAGTACGCCTTTATTTTCCACAACACTCTGGAAATAAGACAGTGTGGTGTTTCAAACGTTGCACAGGGAGCAGCCACCACAGAACTCTCTCTCATGCAAATTCTTTCTTCCTGAACACATCTAATGCAAAGTCTGCAACCCCAGGACAGGTAAGTGGCTGCAGAAGTGGGTCAGTTAAACAGGTCAAGATGGACGAACGAGAGAAAGAGAGAGAGAGAGATGCATTCTTATGATCTCATGAATACCTCCAAGACTCCACCGGGTTATAAATCCCCCCTTTTCTGCTCGTATTGGGGGTTTAAAAAGCAGTCTGACATCACCAAATAATCCACCAGCTGGCCTGAGGTCTCCCCATTAGGCTGAAACCCATCTGTCACACCACCAGATGTGATGAGAATGGAAGCCATGCAAAGAGAAGCTCATTTGGAAACAACAAGAGAGGAATTACAAGGTAAAGGTGCAACAAGCAGCCCCTCAGGGTATGTGCATGCATAATGAGTTATTTTAAATAGGAGGAGGTAAAAAGAAAGTCATTCACGGTCCATTCGGCCCTAAATAATGACAAATAGTTTTACGATCATTATTAATTCATGACAGGCTTCTCCTCACGTCGCCCTCAGTCTAAAGCTCATTAGGAGTCTCCAGAGGTGTAAAAAACACATATTCTTGGTAGAGGATCTACAGCAATGAGTAAAAATAAACCAAAAAGAGGCTGAAGAAAGTAGAGGTACCTTTCCAGGTTCTTTACTGAATTAAAAAAGAAAAATACACAGGCTCAGAAAAGTAAACAGTTAAAGTAAGCTGTTAATCCAGGGAGTGACAACACAGATACTTCCCTAACTGACCGCATGGCAGAATATCATGAATGATGGATCAGTAAAAGAAACTGATGATGCATGGTGTCGTTCAGCTGTCAGCTTAATATTAATTATGAAGACCAGCAGAATGTCTCTGACATCTCCTGTTGTTTCAGCCTTGGTTGTATTGTTTTCTTCTGTTGGTGTTTGTTTGGGGGTGACAGTGAGACATCTTTGTGAGTATCTGCAGGCGTGTGAGTCTTTGTTGCTGCTGCAGGGGGAACAGGGATTAACCAGAGGAGCTGATTGGCCCATTCAGGATCCAGACAGTGCAGTCATTAGACCATGTCAAACTCTGTTAAATTGTGTTCAACGATTTTGTTTGTTAGTCCATGCTTTGAAAATTATAGGGTTTTTACTTTTAGCTAGTTCTTTGTTGAGAAGCATTTTTTTTATCGTAATTTTTTCTGATTACCTCTTCCTTTGTTTCCCGGTGTGTGTTTTTCTGTCATTTGTTTTGTTAAGTTAGGTTTAGAGTTTGTCTTTTATTTGTTTGCTGTCTGGGTTCTGGTTTGAGAGAATGAATCCCTGTTCACTCACTGGTTTGGGGACTGGGGAAGCAGGTGGCTTTGGGTATCCTTGAACCTGTTGACTCCTGGCTTGGCTCAGCTTGTTATATTGGTTTGTTTTTGTTAATTTAAATACAATTTGATCCAGATGTTGAAATGTTTTTTCAGCACATGACTTCCTCCCTTGTTCGATCAGCTCTGTACAAAGTGATGTGTTGTCTCTCCAGCATTTGGCACAAATAGAAGTCTTTGGTATCTGATCCAGAGGGCTCCGACCTGCTGGAGCTGAAACACAACTGGAACTCAAAGGAGCAGTGGCGTTTTCTCCCGGAGGCCAAGGGCAGCCATGCTTCCTCTCTTTTTTTCAGACTGTAGCTGTGTTTTCATAAAAATACTCCTTTTAACAGTTTCGATAATTCTGTGTTCTGTCGCTGTCATCTCTTCCTTATTTCTCTCCTCTACTTATTGAGCATTTTACAATGTGTACAACAGCGCCCTCCTAAATGTTTTGTGGCGAATGAGTGGTGAAAATACGGTATTGCACACTGTTGTCCGCAAGGAGGCCGGGCCGAGTTGGCGTCCCTTTGTGAAAAAAATCAAGAATGAATAACCAATCAGATGAGGCTGTCGTCATGACACTGCTCATCTGTGATTAGTCAAGACTGTGTCAAGGGAAGCCACCCCGTCTTTGGCCTCAAACCAATCAAATCACAGTGTCGTCATCATCGAGCTGCTGAATGAAGAGGAGGAAGATTAGCATATTTGTGTTGACATAAACGATAAGGTAATGCAGAATGTGTGCAAGCCTGCACGCAGTGTTTTACGTGGACATAAAATGTCATGTCATCTGATTATGTTTGTGAATGAATGCTATTTTATTACTATCAAATATGCACTGTGCATGAAGCGGCCGGTTGTGTATTCGAGTGGGCGGTTGTGTAGATTAATAAGATGTTTAAGCTAAGTCAAGAGGACAATGTGTGTGAATGAGTGACTGAGGGGGGGAGAGTGGAAAGGGCGTGTGTCCATGTTCAAAGTGTCTGTTACATAACAAGCGTGTGTACGTAAAATGAGCGCTCTCTGGACGCTCTTAACCGGTCATTCCATTACATGAAATAGCGATATACAAGCTGCAACACAGTCTTTTATGTACCCAACTCCCTATAAAACAGACAGATTAGAGGCTTTGTCTCACTTGGCTTCCTCAAAAAAAATCCCCACACCACGCCACTGCAAAGGAGGGGACCTGGTGTGAGTCAACACATTGACTTGAATTGAAACCTATCAGGATTGGGTGTGATTTGGTTGCAGTGTTGTTTTAAAAAACTGGAGCTCGTGGGTTTCCTGTTTATTTCTGTGTCACCACGAGCAAAATCTTCATCAGTCACTTCTTTCCTCAGGTTGAGTTTTCCCCTGAAGTCAAAGTATTTCTCCTATGTAAATGCTAAATATATATATCTTCACAGGAAGCCTGATCCAAACACTGTTTTATAGTAGACCCACTCCTGTATCTCCTCTAATGCAGACTGAAGTGTGCAGGAGAGAGAGAGAGAGAGAGAGAGATAACAGGGCTGGCGATGACCAATGACTCACAGATACTCTCGTCCCTGAAGACAGAGCAGAAGCAAAGCTTCTGGAAAAGGAAATAAATGATGCATACGAGCGAAGAAAGAACGGATATTACTGAAGATAGATCCACATCCCAGTGAGAGGCACATGTTGAAATTCATAAAGTAATTTGTTATAGACTGAGACAATTAAAAACAGAGCTGATCATTATCTCAGGGACGGGGTCAGAGAGAAATTTATTCATAGCTCCTCATCAAGCTGTAAAAGATGGCACTAAACAGGCAGGCAGACAGACAGACAGCAGCCCATTCTGCAGTCTGACAAGCTGATTTTTTTTTCCCCGGCCAAAATACCAAACTCATTTCCGTCTCTGCTAACTGCAGGCGAGATAATGAACCCAATCATGGCGATTTTCCACAGGTATTTCACTCAGCGACATCTGCATCCTGGAATGAAAGAAGATACTAATTTGGCTTGAAGGACTGAGGGGGATTTCGTGATTTTGTGTCTATCAAGAGTGTGGGTGCATACATTTGAAGCAAAACACTCCAGAAACCCGATGCAGCACAAGTTCTCAAATCCTATACACCTTCCCACTTCCCCACTGAGTCCACAGGGACTGGAAAATGTAATCACTGCAAACACATGTGCACGGCGTGGTGACACGGTGAAATAAATACGAGCGCTAAAAGAAGCAGAAAGGACTGATGTCACGAGGATTCATACCAAGGGTGGAGTGAACCAATTCCCAGCAGAGCGGGCAGGCTGCTGCACCTCACCCCCTCACACGGGGAAAAGTGGGGGCTTTAACATCTTTGAGGACGTGTTTCATAATAGACGAGTGAATGGATCCTCCTGGGAGGACAAGTTAAGCACAACATGCCAATTAATCTGCTTATAGACCTGCAGAGCATGCACGTAGAGTGTATATTTAGATGGAGGTTCTTAAAGCTGCCTTCATGGTCATGTTCTGAGCTCTAATGTGCTTATGTGACGACTGAAAAAACACGTTTTGAAAGGTTATTGAGAATCCTGTGTGGGCAAAAACATTGAAGAGTAGAGTCATACATGAAGGCGTACAGCTGGATGAAATCCGGACATGTTGTGATTCAACTTTTGGGTTTCTTTTAGCAAAGGTCCGTCAGTAAATTGACAATCCTCAATCGCTTCGATACATTTCTCAAATCATCCTCAAAGTCTGAAAACAGTAAGTGCATTTCTCAAAACAACAAAGCAACACACCACGGATTACCTGCAAAAGTCAGTCTGTCGCTCAAAACCCTTAGTTCAGCTCTCGAAAGTAGATATCTGTCAGGGAACATGTCAGTGCCATCAGAATGACGAGTCTGAAAATGTATACGTCCGTTTCAAACGCTGTTACCGTCACTGCTCACATACTTCCATCCTTCTATATCTGATGTGATGTCATCACACGCTACATCCATTGCATGAAGTGTTACCCCTGATTACAGCACCAGCGCCGCAGTCCATCAGTGCCTCGATCAGTCAGTGCGAGCCAATTCACACAGCATCCGTCTCAGGAGCGGAGCGCAGCTCAGCGTACTCCAGAGAAGCTGGATACACAAGATCACAGAAGAACCACATGTTCCTGCAGGAATCACACCCATGACAACTACTTTCATGATATTTAGTATGTAAAACTCACCTGCCCTCCCAGAGCTTCATTAGTTTCTGTTGAGGATGTGTCATATCGTATATAAAATTATAAGGTTTTCCGCCTCCAATATAAACTTTTCCTCGTCCATGGCGTCACATTTCCTCTGGGTCTGACCCGCTGATGACTGCTGGCCCTGTGCCAGTGTCGTAGTTTTGACTTGTGAGGATAATTTTACGATCGACAGGCTGAACATGGTGTTTTATTTTGAAAAGACCGGAAACTCTGATCGTTTTCGTGTCTGTTTTCCTGTTTGGAACGATCTGCTCTGCGGTGATTGATGCGTCTCAGCAGCGTACTCCGGCAAGAATAGACTCGCAGTGAAACAGCCGCGAGCAGCCGTTGGTAACACGCGCCGGAGACGGACCGCAGCGCGGGCTGTGTGAATGCACTGATTGACTTGAATGGCAGCGAAATACAGCGCAGTGCGCGGCGCTGACGGACCGCTGCGCCGACGCTGTATGTGTGAATCAGGGGTCAGCCTCTTCTGCATCTTCCTCTGTTTTTGCCTCCAACTCCTCCACCATGCAGCCTCACTACTCTTCTTCTTCTCTTTCAGAAAACTGGTTGATCATTGGTTGATCTAGTGCTTCCCACATTATTTACCTTTGTTAGAGAAAGTCAAGATTGACCTGAGGGCAGTTTACCAATTCAGGACAGATTGAGAAAGACGTCTAATGGAAATATGGAAGTATGTTTGACATATTCTGACAACATGTTCAAACATTTTGCATGTGAAGACTTATGTGATGAACTAAGACCTAGACTATTCAACAGAGACCCATTATCATACCTTTTGATCAACACGACATAAGCAAATGATAATGTCGGAAACACTGGAGAATAGCACATAATTATAATCAACAAGTAGTTTGGTGAATTTCAGCTCTGATCAGAGAAATGTACCAAAGCAATTCAGAAAAAAACTGTTAAAAACCATCATATCTGTTATTGGAAGCTGCATGAAGAATACAAGTATGATGACGCTATTTTGTTGGATGCTGGAGTACAGAGACCGCCATGTGTTATTTTTAAACCCCACTAAAGCCTTCGGCTGTATCCCACTTCAGATACCGTGAAAGGCTTTCAATTCAAACTAATCTCAGTATTCTTTTTTTCCCCCTCTATATTCTCGGATGAGTCACAAAGCAGAGTTTACGAGGTCTTACCCCAGCTTTTTGTTACAGCGTTAGACAAGATAATTCAAAGACCATGATGAAAGGAGGGAGGGAAAAGCAACATTTGGGCTGTCTTCGAGAAATAAGAAAAGGGTCCAGAACAGCAACATATGTGCTTTTATTCATGTTCTTATTTATGCATCACGTGATCAAGCAGCGACCTCCGCTCTTTGAATGAGAGCCTGTGCAGAAGTGTGTTAAAACCTGCAGTTCTTTGATTATCCACTTGAGGCTGGCTGCAGAAACACTGGAAACCACTTACACACCAATTAAAAAAAAAAAAGAAAAAGGATTTAACTACTCTGTAAAGTCGTCTCACACACATAAAAGTTGTCCTTCTAAGCTCACTGTCTCCTTCAGACAAGCAGATGTTCGTCCTCAGTGATGACCCTGAAAGGTCAGGTTTACGAGGCAACATTTAAGGTTGCTGATTCTTAATCTTTGATTCATAGCTTCTTTGTTGAAAGTTTCAGAGGACTCTGAACACTATCCTCAGATCTACCCTAGAGCAGGCACCTAAAGCCATGCAGGTGAGGTCACAGGTAAAGCTTAAAGAGCCAAAGAGGCGACAGAAGAGCACAAATTGTTACCCATGTCACATAAGTTCAACAGGTGGAGTGTATAAAGAGAGAGAAAGAACATGAAGAAAAAAAAGAACTTTTTTTTTCAGTACTTGCTCATAATAAAGGTAGAGTTTGAGGAAATACCTTGGGAAGAGAAAGCAGCAGCTGTGTCTCTATTCAGATGGGCTGCAGCCTTCACAGGACAGGCTACACAATTTCTAACCACAGACCACAGCTGTAAACATGTAGTGTGGCCTATGGGAGCAGTGTTGCTAACTCTACAATAAGGAAAGAGGCTATAAGCTGTCCTAGAAGTCGCTTAATGATGCCATCACCTAATTTGCATAATTGACTTTTTGCATGATGATGGAAGAAGAGGAGACAAAAAGTGAGTGAGTTAGTTAGTTAGTTAGTTAGTTAGTTAGTTAGTTAGTTAGTTAGTTAGTTAGTTAGTTAGTTAGTACGTTTATTTGACAGGGACCATGCAAAACAAACTGTCAAGCCAGAGTTAGCTATAAAACTAATTTTCATCTGTGGTCCCTGGGCAGGAAGATGTATAAAATATACAATACAACAATAATAAAACAAACATACTAGTATTTAAAACAATACATACTCAGTAAAGGTCCATAACTACCAACACATTTAAAATAAGATCTCACTGTCTGCAGTTAATGCACTTAGAAAATGAAATCAGTGATCACATGACTGTTTTTCCTTGAGCCATAATTTAAATTTTCTTTTAAAAACACTGAGGCTTTTGCAGTCTCTAATGTGAGTAGGGATTGAGTTCCATTTTTTTGCTGCTCTAAATGAAAAAGCAGACTGTCCAAATGCAGTTTTCCTAAGTTTAGCTGAACAGTCTCCTCTTGCTGATGCCCTCGTCTGCCTGAGATTGTTCCTGCAGAGTAACACACATTGTTTAAGTGGTGGTGGGGCCTGATCATGGATTAGTTTATACATCAGACACATTTCTGCATAACACAGAAAACTGTCAAAGGTCAATAAGTTATATTTCTTAATAATGTTACAGTAGTGATATGTTCTTGGTTTTTTATCATGAGTTTTCAGTGATTGTTTGTAGAGAGAGTATAATGGTTTTAGAGTGGTTGCTCCAGCCTGAGACCAGCTTGTGACACAGTAAGATAAGTGAGATAAGTTAGAGACTCTGTAAACATTTTTAGAACCACAAACAAACTTTCTCCTGTTAATTTTTTTTAATAAAAATGTCAAAATATCAAACCTCCTCCTTTATCTGGACCTGCAGAAGTCACCCAAAAAAGATACATACGTGATTAATTTGCGTGCAGTCGTCTGCTCTGACTGCAGCTGGGAGGGACTCCTGCATGCACGGGGAGCACTTGTCAGTCTGTGAGCAAGCAGCAACCTCTGGCCTGAAAATATAAGGCGCTGCAGAAGTGCTAAAAACTGTAGTTTGACGTTGTCCCCTTGAGGCTGGCTCTGGAGGTACAGGAAACCACAAACACACCAAACCAAAAAAGCTGTTTTCACAGCAGAAATCTCCAAACTCCAGAAAAACTAAAGGAAGTGAAAAGTTTCTAAATATAGCAATAACATTGCTAAGTTTGCAACACTGTTCACAAGCGGCAGCTCCTTGTCCAAAATATAAAACTGATCTGGAAGTGCTACAAGCTGCATCCACTTGAAGCAAACCAAGCCAAAAAAGATGATTTTACCACAGTTATAAAAATGATTACTTCCTGATTTAAAAATGGTTTGGGTCTAAAAAGCTAATTTCTCTAACAGTACTCACTGTACTGAAATTTTCCACCACTCGTTATTTTTCATGCTCATAAACAAATTTTGCCCATTTAAGGGCGTCCTGTAGCTGTCTACAAAGAGGCTGAAGTCCCACCTCTTTACCTCATCCAAACTAGAGCAAAGTTACGAGGGCTGACTGACAAGTTGTGAGCCTCATATTCAAGGGTTTGACTTATGGTGGACATATTTTATTATTTTTCAAGATAATCTCCTTCAGTATCTCTACACTTTTGCCAGCGATGTTTAAGGGCTTCAATGCCACTTTTAAAAAAGTCCTTTTCTTGACCGTTCAGAAAGTCCTCCACTGCATGTATGACATCATCATCTGACCCAAAGTGGGTACCAGAAATGACCTTTTTCAATGTTGGAAACAGATGAAAGTCTGATGGAGTGAGATCAGGTGAATAAGGTGGATGTTCAATCAATCCAAAGCCTCAATCATTAATGGCAGCCATGGCAACGACAGACCTGTGAACAGGAGCATCATCCTGGTGGAACAACACACCTTTACTGAGTTTACTGAGCGGTGCTTGAGTTTAATATTTTCTCTTAACTGCCTCAGAAGTGATGCATCATATGTGCCACTGATTGTTTGTCCTTCAGTCAGAACAACATCATGGACTTTATTGACCATTTCTGGGGCTGCAGCAGTGACAGGCCTTCCAGGACGGGCGTCATCCCCAAGGCTCTGCCTGCCAGGCTTAAATTCCACCACCCACCTTTTCACTGTAGCATATGAAGGAGCATCATTCCCTAGTGTTGATACCATATCAGTATGGAGATCCTCAGGTGATAGACCTTTCTTATGCAAACAAAGAATCACTGCTCTTTCAGTGATTTTGTCCATGTTGTTAAAGTCTCTTGTCTTGTTTACTTTAGAGAGCTACCTCTTCAACATAAACTGACCAAATGACACCAGTCTGCAGGTACTCAGCCTTAAACAGTCAGGGAACAGAAGAGCTGACAAAGGACATTCCTGCTTCACTCACATACTTCGTACATACAATCAGCCCTCATAGGTTGAGTTCAACATTTCCAATATGGCCGCCACCAATGGTTGGCTTCAAATCTTGATATCAGAGACTTATTGGTGATGCCACAGTTTCCATGTATCATACACTCTATGCTCCTGTCCTTTGCATGAGATGATTAGCTGACTAACGAGCAAATAGAGCTAATGTCATGTAACCTAAACATTTTGAAGACATTATGAAGCCTCGAGACCCTGATTTTTTTTAGTAATTCATATTAATTTATACTGCTAGCTATTGAGTAGAGTTTTGTGCTATTATCTACATTTCAAGGTGTATTTCTTTGGTCAGTGAGACCGATGGAAAAGTGTGAAATGGATCTAAACAGAAAAAGAATGCATCTGTTGGCATCATTTGAAGGAAGGGTTTCCCATGTTGCATTGCTGTGGTTTCATTGGTCTTGAACTGTGTCCTTTGTAGAATGCAACCCATAAAATACTGATGTTAGCTTATCTGGTTAGCTTACATCTGTTTCAATCATGGGTGCTTTCAGTCAGCTCTTTTACCCTTTATTCAGTTTCATAGTGTTTCCTGGTGTGATAAACCAGGTGACAAACACCACCGTCAGGCAGAAATTGAGGGCTCCGGTGACTCATTCATCACCTGATATGAATATATTTTTTGAAAAACCATCCATAGTGTTTCAAAGAAAAGGCACAGAAGGATCTCTGAGCTGGCAAACTGGCAAACAAGTATGGGTGGGAAGAGATTAGCACAGGGGGAGTAGATTTGAGGACGCGCTTGATAAGCCCACAGGAAATAGCTGCAGCACAGCAGGTGCAGATAAAACACAATGGATGGTTTAGTGGATGGATAGTGTTTGGAGATCACAATTTCAGGAGAGGGTTGGAAAGTTGGGCTGTGATGAATGGGAGTTGGTGGTTTGGAGGTTTTCTTTTTGGCGTTGCATAACTTTTTTTTTGTCAGCTTTTAGAACTTTAAAATACGATAAGAGCTTCAAGACACTGACTCTGAACTTTCACTAGTTTTGTGCAGGTTTTTGAAAAGTACCATCACTTCTTTTGTTCTAGACAATCATTATCATAACCTTAAAATCAGTGTTGTTTTTGTAAGCGATGATGATGACAAAAGAAAAAATCTTTAAATCATGTAAAACTACTATGGGGTCACTAGAGGGACAGAATAAAGCCTTTAAAATAGCACATTAATACTTCCTCTTTAAAGAACAAAGTGTACTTAGTTTTTCTATCACACCTCCCTTGCAAGCCAACTCACAAAGGAGGTGTTTTGAGCTATCAAACTTCAGTTAGGCCATGGTTAAAATATCATTGAAGCTAAAATAATGCTAGAAAAAAAAATGCATATTTTAAGTTTATCTATTTACTGTTAGTGGGGCCGAGGCTGAAAGTGACAGTCAGAGCTAACAGAAAGCTGTTAAGAGTAGGAGAAGTTCCATTTTCCACAACGCTAATAGGATCCGCCAATATTTGACATCAAGAACTTTAATCTTGACCTGAGCCGGACACAACAGAGCTCACGATGCCTCGCAGTGTTTCTGAATTAAATAGTTCACCCTTGAACTGTTGGTGAAGTCAGGTCACAAGCTACTCCACTGGTTCAGTCAAGACATGCTGGTAGCACCAACGTTTCAATCACTACTTCTTGCCTGGATAGTGGTCCATTTTTTGATTGTATGCTTCCCATCAAGCCGTGATGACCTGTGAGGTAGTTTGAGCCCTTGAAAGCAGTGGTTTTGATGTGATGAACGCAGTGATTGTGTAGGTTTACCAGAAAATCTGCTGGGTCTACATAATAAGATAAATTTCCATACTTTCTTACAGGTTTGTCTTGTGATTGTTGTTTTATTCTAACTCATAATCGCAGAAAAATGGTGCTTTTACTTCAAATTCAATTGAAGTTTTTAGGTGTGCGCAATCACTCGTGAAATTATGATTGAGACGTTTTAGTGGTTACTAGACTAAGATGTTTAAACTGTGCCTGTATGATTATTTCAAGCATGTCTTAGATTATCAAGGGGGGGGTTTCCTTCCTGTTGTGCGTACTTGTTCTGCATTCAAGCCCCCGGCAGCTGACGCACAGCCCTGTCAACTCCCCTCACCCTGCAGTAAAGTAGAAACCTTTTCCATCCTGCTGCAAGATGCTGTTTTTGTGCAGTGTCAGTGCGTGTGTGTGTGTGTGTGTGTGTTCACGTGTGACGTCAACCATGATCCCTCCAGAATGGATAAATGACAAAAACACGTGATTGTTCCGGTCTCCTCTTCTCTCGCAGTGTTTCAGGGGAAGGAAGCAATGAATGAGAACGCGTGTCTGTCGTTTTTTTTTCCTGATGCCCCGACAGACCTTCCAGTCCTGATCCCTCTGAGATTTGCGCCCTCAGGGAGAGCTGCCCCCTGAAGACGCACCGACAAGCCGAGGCTGGCCTTTCTCCAACTGAGCCCAGAGGTGACACGCTCCGACCTCCACGCCACTCACTCTGTCAGAGAGCTGTCAGTCTCAGGGGCCCCATGTCACAGGAAGGATGTTACATTAGAGGGTTAAATTGGTGGCACTCACACACACACACACGCACACAGAAAGAGATGTACCAAGACACGTAGCACAGGGGGACGTGATCTGACAGAAGATGGAGGGTACTTTTGTAACACTTGATTCTTTCACAGGTGTGACTGGATGGCAGCTTGCGAGACGTGTCTGGAAAAACCTGCCAAAAGAATTATTTCTGATTGAAAAAGAAGTCACGCTAAGACTTTAGATTTATTTATTTACATGGAAAACATACAAAAGTGTTAAAAAAGTTTCTGTAAAAATGTAAATCTAGAAATAAATGCACAACGTTTAAATACTGCTTTCTATTTCTGATAAATGCAGACAGCAAGGGGAAAAAAGAAGTCATATTTTCATCACATCCCTCAAAATAAATTGCTTTCAAAGGGAAATAAACATTAATTCAAAAAAAGACTAATTAATTCTAAACAGATGCTAATTCATGTTGAAAATCTGTTGTCTTCACATAAAAAAAGAGATGAACCAAACACAAGCTCATCTTTAAGACTCACAGGTCCGTCATAGTTTAAATTCTAAGAACCATTCAGAACAAATGACCGTCTCTTCACATCAGAGAGCAGCGCATAGTGCACTCAGCGCCTTGCTTAATGGCACTCCAACTCAAGTGTTCGGGCAGCCAGAGATGTGTGACATGACATCTCTGTGTAGTGAGATGTAAACACAGGTTCTGAGGCCTCGTGTGCAACAATCTGTTGATATTCACCATGAAAGTTTAAAAGGCACAAAAAACAAAACAAACTAAAACTGTAAGATCAGAGAAAATCCATCAATACAGCCACATAAGGTCATTTAAACAGATCATAGTGAAGGGTGTCTCAGGGTGTCTCAGTGGGTCACGTGTACATTAACCACAGACCATCATCTCCTGATGGAAGTCCATTTCTGCCAGGTTCAAAAAAATAAAAATAAAAAATAAAAAAATACTTGCCCATGAAAACAGAAAACCAGAACTTAAAGTTCCAGCGAGGTCTTTTTAAGTGATCTTGAAAAAGTCTCTCTTCTAGATATCTGCCTGACCCTAATCCACAACTTAAAATGAGATTTTAGCACCAACACAGGTTATTTCTAAATTCTATTTCTTAGCTTCCTGATCTGGTCAGCAGGACCGGACTGATTTACAGCACGTTGAAGTCTCTATGACAACACCACACTGATGAACTTTAGTAGTGAGAAGAGAGATCTGACTTTTTCTCTGCTGAAAACCATTTCTGTGATTAATTAAGTAGTGATGGTGGAGACTGGAGCTGAACTGTCAGACAGAAAAAGGACAGAAGAGAAGAAGAAAGCTGAACAGGAGAGTTATAGAGCACAGGCTAAAGGCTAAAACACTAATCTGTTTGTGATATTGTTCATTCCAACCCACATGCAGCAGTTATTCTGCAGTGATCTGATCAAACTTGAGAGTCTGTCAATAAAATGAAGAGTGAGGTTACGTTAGCTCTGATTGGTGAGGTTGGAGTTGGTAGATGAGCTCTGGTAGGACATTCACTCACGTTACATGTTATAGATACGGTACAAACACGTCTGGAACAATGAAAAGTAGTGTTAAAAAGAAGATCTGCTCTCCTTCATTTGCTTCAAAACAAACACCTTGGTTAGAGTCACATCTTCAATGACAGTAGGTGCTCATGGGAAAAAGAGTCTTTATTCTGAAAAAAAAAACAAAAAAACAAAACAACAATTTGCCTTTCCAGACAGTCCTCACAACCCCTTTAAAGTAAAAAGAAAGGAAAGACTTTACCTTTAAGTAAGATAGAAAAAAGAAGACTTGCCCAAAAGTAAGAAAAAAAGACAACTTGCCCTAATAAAATTAAAAAAAAAAAAAACCCTATTGCTCTTAAAATAAGAGAAAAAGGGAGACTTGCCCTTCAAAAGAAAAAAGAAAACATGCCCATAAAACAAAAAAGAAAACAAATAAATAAAATAAAAATAAAAATAAGGAAGACTTGCCCTTACGAGAGAGGAAAGAAAAGGAAAAGTGTAGGCTTGAACAAATAATATTTAAAGCTAATAATTTTATAACTTCAACTAGATTTATTTTTCTTTGCTTGGCAGCAATACGTTTACAGTCTTTCTATGTTTTTCATTGGGTCAAGTTCTTTTTATTTTCCATTTTTTTATTTGTTTGTTTGTTTTCTTTGTTCTGTGCTCATCAAAACCCCTTAAAACAATTTGATTAAAATAAAAAAATAAACATATTTCAGAGGTACCATCCTTTTTTTTTTTTTAAACCTGGCAGAGATGGGCTTCCATAACTCCCACTATTAACCCTTAGCAGCTATTCAATGTGTTAAGTCAAACAAAAGTCCCTTTATTTGGAGCTTGAAGAGTTTTTTCTTTAACTTTGCCTCTGACAGAAGACAAATAAGGCAGCATGAAGCCATTAATCAAATAAGATGCGTAAGGTTCAGAAAGAAACAAACTGTAACAGTTGAAGGCAGCACATGGAAACAGTATTCTGCTTCCTGAAGAGGAGCTCAATTAGTTTCCTTTTTTCTTCCTTAGTGGTTTGTTTCCAGAACATAAATTGTCCTATATGGACCGACATACCTTTTATTATCAAAAATCACCCAAATTCACTTCAAAATATCAAAGGAGAGTGTTTCGCATTTCACACACTCGCACTGTAAACACACTCTCTATTTTCACAAATCCTACGATTCAGTGCAGGAACAATATGCATGCGTGCTTGTTTGTGCATTCCCAGAAGGCCTCCATGGTCTGTGCAGATGGAAGCAGTGGTCATTTCCTGTGCGTAGTGTTTCCCATAGAGAGGGGAGTAAGGCCCTGTAGAGTCTGCAGCTGAGCAGGAATATCGACTTGTGAGGTTTGTAGGCAGCTGTGCAGTTTAGAGTTCTTCAAAGAAGGCCACTCTGGACTTGGTGCTCTGTAGCGTTAGCTGTGGAGGAGATAACGACAGACCTCATGAGGTTTTTTTTTTTTTTTTAACCCACAGTGGAGGTAAACAGTTACAGAATGTACTGCAGCGAGCAAACTGGAATCTTCACTGGAAACTAAGGTCCCTGAAATCAACCCTCTGCCGTTTCCTGCCTCATCCAATCATTCAGTGCATTTCCTACAGCTCAGAAGATCCTTAATGTCTGCCTGACATACCTCTGAGCGCAGAGGATGTGTGCATCATTTTAAAATCCATTTCAGGTGCATATGCATGAAACCCTCACAACCCTGGATGGGTCTCTGCAGTCACTGGGAGCTGTTACAAATCAAATCTTCTCTCAAATTCTCAGAGTCTTTCAGAGCTTCTGCTCTTGTTTTTATCCTTCAGTGATTTTCTAACTTATTTTCAGCCTGAAGGCTCGGCTGGAGAAGACGTGATGCCAGAGGCTTTCAGCAGGTGTCATGAACATGAATCAAATATCTGGGCTTCATTGTCTCTTATTATATCAGGAGTTTCTATGGGAGCCAGTCATTTGATTTTCTGCCATTATGCGATCATGTAATTTACATCAGGTATTATATTTTAATGATTCAACGAGTGTTTATTTTTCAGTGAGTCCTATGCTGCACTTGCACACTGAGTTATGTTAACTGCCCCCCCTGCTGGCTGGCTGCAGTACAAGACAAAAACTCTACCTCTATTCATTCCAGATGGGATGTGGTCAAACTTAAAAAAATTAATACATCTCATAGAAACCTTTCTCACACCCGTATGCTGTGGTGATATTTAGATATTATTGGGCTGCATTGTGTTCAGGTCCCCTTTTTTATGAAATAATTCTTTTTCATTAGTTATTAGAGGTTAAAAACTGGGTTTTACGTCTTGTTTAACGCTGATTGACAGCTGCCATTCATGTGTAGTTTTGTCAGGAAAAATAAAATACATCAGGAAGGAGAGTTAAGAAGAGATCAGACTGTCGAAAGAACAAAAATAAATTATTTTTGTCACCTGTTTCCGCTCAGATTTTCCCAGTTCCTCATAAGTCTCTACTGTGCAGACTCTGGCTGCACAATGGTGGCTCCCGTGACGGACGTTTTTTGGCTTCAAAACCGTACAATGGTAAAAGGTGGAGCCACACTGTCCATTCAATATACAGTCTATGGTCAGAATAAGAAATAGAGGTTTGCCTGGGCCATGAAACACCACCAGTTGACGACTGAAGACGGGAAGAAGGCATATCTACCAGCACTCCTGATTTCTGTGGGAGTCTCCTGCTTTATGACCTTTACCCTGCTGAACTTCCAGATGAACTGAACTGAAGAGTGAAAGCACAGAAAGCTACAAAGACCCAACATTTAGAGGAACTTCAGCTGGAACAGATCTGGAGGAACTTTCTGTAGAAGATTTGATTTCGTTGTAGAAAGAACGCCAGGAGTGAGTCCAGCTGGTAGATCTGACAAAAGTGTCCAAAGTTTAGAATCAAATTTGTTTTAACACTGATCATTTATTTGTTCCAAATCAGGGTACAATGAGACAATAACTTCTGTACTTGTAAGATATGCTTTTTTTCTTCTCATCCAAAAATGTCAGGAAAGTTTGCTAACTTTTATGGACACTGCTACCAGCAAACCTTCTGCAGGCAGTAAAAATTGTCCTTGTTGGCACTGGTTTTTGTTGAATTGGATGTTTTTTGGGGGCTCGTCAAGAACTTCCATAAAACAGACGTCAACCTCCCATCAATTGTCAACAGTTTTCTCACCTTTGGAGAATAACAGGAGGTCACCATCGGCTTCAGTTTGTTGCACCTTGGTCGTTTATTTTTTTCTCTTTCACAGAAGATAAACGGTTCCGAAGTAATCTGAAGGTAAGAGAAGCTGCTCAGCCTTACAACTGTCAGCTAAAAAGTGACGTTATCTTGTTAGTTTTTTTTCAACAAATGTTAAACTGATACAGTTTGTGCTTCAAAAGGAACAGAAAAGAGATTCCAGAGAAACACCTGCTTCGACTTCTCTCCCCTGACTGAGGCATCATAAGGAGAGGCTAATTGGATTGTCTCTACGCTCATACGTGTTTAGTACATACACAAACACCCCCAAGGTTACTTTTTAATTTGTAATCAATCTGTGATGTTACATGAAAGCAAGTGGCTTCAGCGACACATCTATGACTGGAAAGAGATTGAGACTCGAGCAGAGTTTACAATCGCTCCTAAAGGACAAAGAAAACTGTGTTTTCCAAACTCAGACTTGCTGCAGAGCCTTTCTCCAGGATCAATGCGAGTCACAGGGAGCTTGGTTAATTGTTTTTCTCTCCTGGTTTAAACAAGTTGGAGATGGATTAATCCCGACCGCTGGCTGTGCTTTAACCCCTTCGGCACAGTTTACCTCGAGCTCATCTGGCACTGAATGAGTGAACACAACTTCCAATTGGCTGGGCAAACTTTTTCCTCCCTTCAACATCTGTAGGGTAAAGGGAATTAAAGTTGGCAGCCAAAGTAAATATTAGACTTGAGCAGGAGGGAGGACAGTTTTGGGATGTGGAGGTTATTTCTGGGGAATGTGTAGACGGGGGGAATTAAGCTAATCTGAGCGGATAGTGTGTGGGAGGGAGATGGATTTGCAGCGTGATGTTTACAGATCACCTGTTTGTCCCTGCTGACAGGCTGCCTGAATGACACCTCTTCGTGTGAGAGCCGGAGTGTGTTTATTGATGTAAACACACTGCCCATGAACTCTTAATTCAATGTTCAAAGTATAAGACAGTTAGACAGAAATAAAAGCTTCTCTGATCGTTTTATAAGCAGGAGAGTGTGATTAAAGTGACTCCTGGTGAGAAATTGAACAGAACTGATGTCAAATTCAACCCTCAGCTTACTTTAACAGACTGTAAGGACTTTTTAACTGGCTGTGGAACAAAATTCAAAGCCTTTATGACCTGCAAAAACAAACACCTTCTCTATCCACTGTCACATCCTCTCAACACAGGCAAAAAACACACTTGTGAACTAGAAAGAAAGATACCTGCATAGAGGATAAAACCTGCAAAAAGATCAGCCTTACAACACTTTGTCCTCAGGGGTCACTAAAAGCATCATAATCTTCTTAATGAAGTTTTAACTGCCAACTTTTCGACAGTAATCTGTGCTCTTTGCCCCGCACATTTAACATTTCATTCCATCTTTCTGCATCTTTTCCTTGTATCCCCTCGTCGCTAACTTGTAAGATGCTGCAAAGTGCTCTATTCACGTAGGATTAAAATGAGATAAAACCGAGTCTTGTCTTGAGGATGGGCCTTAATCATATCTTTTATTGAGGTTGGGTATTTTGGTTTATACCTTATAAAGGCCCACCTCCGCCATTAAGTAAGTAAGTAAGTATGTAAGTAAGTATGTAAGTAAGTAAGTAAGTAAGTATGTAAGTAAGTATGTAAGTAAGTAAGTAAGTAAGTAAGTAAATAAGTGAGTAAGTGAGTAAGTAAGTAAGTGAGTAAGTAAGTAATTCAGTAAGTAAGTCAGTGAGTGAGTAAGTGAGTAAGTAAGTAAGTAAGTAAGAACGTAAGTAAGTGAGTAAGTGAGTAAGTAAGTGAGTGAGTAAGTGAGTAAGTGAGTAAGTAAGTAAGTGAGTAAGTGAATAAGTAAGTAAGTAAGTCAGTACGTAAGTAAGTCAGTAAGTAAGTAAGTAAGTAGGTACGTAAGTAAGTAAGTAAGTAAGTACGTAAGTAAGAACGTAAGTAAGTAAATAAGTAAATAAATAAACAAACAAAACTTGGCTTTGCTGAGATTTTTTTTTCCATATCAAATCATAATAATGAGATAAAAATCATGAGATTATCACAAATGAAATATTATCTTTCCTAATGGATTTGTATGGGAAAGTGCTGAGCAAACGCAGTCTCGTAAGGATTTTAAGGAAGACGCAGCTTTGGCAAAATAAAAACAAAACTGACATGTCTGAGGTGGTAACTATGCATTTGTGGTATAACAGCTTTAAAGTCAGTCTCACTGTTCTCACAATCAATTTTTCTAGAGCTCACTCCAAGTAAAGCTAGGTTTCTTCTTCTCTCTTATAATTTCAACTTTTTATCTCATAATCATGACTTTTTTTTATCTCATGATTTCAACTTTTTATCTCATAATTATGACTTAATATGGGCAAAAAAAAAAAAAAATCTCAACAAAGGCAAGGTTTATTTTTTATTTTTTAACTGGTGGATACGGGCTTGCATTTGATCTGCTCTGTTTGAAAAAGGAGATTTAAATTAAATATGAAACGTATGTTTGTAAGTTAAAGGCTCTGTGAGGACCATCTGTTTGGTGTTTGGTGTAACTCAGTTTGTAGTTTAGTGTCCAGAAGGTGAGCAGACTGTTTAGTGTTGCTCACAGCCGGTCATCAAAGGGACTTTCAGCCTATAAATGGATTTGGATTCTTTGAGATACTGTGAAAGAGCATTTAGGAATAACCAATTTTGCTGCTGTTAATCTCATTTTAAATCTTGGATTATAAGAAGACAAATACATGAAGTGAGACTGTTTTAATATGACTTATAAAGTCCTCACAGGGCCTTTAACAGGGACTGATTGATTGATTGAAACAGGCTTATTACCTCGTCTTAAATATAATCATAAGGAATTGTTTTGGTGTAACAAACTTGCATGCTCCCTCTTTAACCTAAACCAGTGCTTCCAAACCTGGGGTTCACGCTCCATGTTTGGGCATCATGTTCGTGATACATTTTTGTCCACATTTAAAAATGTTATTTAGTAACCACACCTCAACTCTGTGACCGTGGCAGCATGAGCAACCTCAGAGACGATGAGGACAGAATCGTCTAACACTGTCGTTGTTTCACCCAGAGATTGTTTTCTGCGTTTCTTGCGTTGGTTTCACATTATTTTTCCCGACTCTCTGTCTGCGATACAGAGTGTGCTCGTCTGTGTGTGTGTGCATCGCAGCAGAACTCTGCTGTGTGTGATACAGAGAGCGGAGGAGAGTTAAAAACGTGTGACCATCCCATCATGTAAACAAGATAAATAACATGAGACTATTTAGTCTGTTCAATAAAATTATGAGTTATAGAGCTGATCTATACGAGAGGGTTCCAGGAAAAAAAGGTTAGGAACCACTGACATAAACAACCACCTAAATCTAAGTGAATGGGACAAGTACAGTTAGAAAAAAGACAATTGCTTATTATAATTATTAATTTCTTGGCAGCTCTGCCATTTTACTTAATGCATGATGGGTATAACATGATGAAAAGGAGGATCAAGAACTGTTAGCAATGTGGATAAAAATGAATCAGCTGATATATTTCTGGATATGAATGTTGGTGCAAAGTTTATGTTCAGTTTCTTTGGTATATCGTGATTTTATACTCTTTAAGTTGGAATAATTTAAGATAAATAGTCTTAAAAAATAAACTCTGAGTTTCTGTTAGCTGTGCACAGACACAGCTGATGGAAACAATGACCAAAAGCTACTTTTTAATTTAACACAGCAAGAAAATTTCAAAGTCTGCTCTCTTTTATTTCAGTCACAAAGTCCTCAGTAAAAAGTCTTTTTTTTTCAACACGTTTCTGTCCTCCTGCTTGATCAAAGAACCTCTCTGCTCTTGCTACCTCTGCTGATGGCTGACCTCTGCTGTGAGCCGCCTCACACAGCCCGGTCTAGCTGCTGCACAGCTGGAAAAAAAAAAAAAGGCCATTAAATGAAAGTTCACACAGAATTACTGCAGCTCTAATGCTTTGGTGCAGTTGTTGAGAACAAGCTTCCCTGGCAGGCCCGGCGCTAACAGAGCAGAACCTGTGGCCTGGTAGAGGCAGGAAGGCGCTGGGCCGTGTTAAAGGGCCTTTCATTAATCATCCAGAGGGGGAGCAGGAGGGGGGAAACATCGCCTGTGGGTGCAGCTGGACCTGATACTCCTGGCTCTGAAATCTGCATTTTGTTCCATATTCCCTCGGCTCATCTTTTCTCAGTCTCCCTCTCATCTTCTTCTTCTCTGGTCCCAAACTTCAGAGCACACTCTAAGCACTTTTTCGGTGACTTAGCCTCCCTCAAACTCTTCATCCTTTGAACAATTTCTGTCCACCTCAGCCTCCCCGAAACTTCTCGCTTCTTTTGGTAAAGCTGGCTTAGAGTCTGCCCCCCCCCCCCCCTCTTCCTTCACTAATAAGATGAATGCTGACCACCTCTGGTTCAATTAAATCAACACTTTTAACTTAGATCCTTCTCCATGGGTACGGAGCTGCCTCATCCATCCAGATGACTAATCACCCAGCAAAAGTCAATTACCGCTCGCTTAACAAGTGTTTTTACACTGAGCAGAGGAGGGGTGGGCTTTCTCTGTTACACTATATGCTGTGGACTTGGCTCAAATGTTCCTTTTACAATTTTACTGAAAGAAGAAGAAAGACACTGGAATAGGAAGATGAAGGACAATGAGTCTAATCTGCCAGTTCATCAGAGGACAATGGAAAAAAGTATCTTCTCTCGCCTCTGACCAATCAATTTAGAAATATCCCTCAAGCCGTCATTTCTCATAATTCCAAGCCAAGAACTTTGATGTGATCTCTTCTCTCTTCAGGGGTGGATATAAGATGCATACAAAAGCACAAGATTTCCATCTCACTTGATCTTTTGGGTATTTTTTTTATATACCTGAGACTTTAATATCTGCTTGCTTTAAAAGGTTATGGTGGAAAATGAGTGATTGCTGTTCTCCTCCCAGGGGGCCTCATCAAAAGAGAAACTCAGGGCTGGGATCTGAACCTCGGGCCAAGTGCTATTAAGAGATTCTCTGAAAATCAATACGCAGACTTTAAATAATATGATGGTTGGGCGTGGGGCTTGTGTGCAGGATAAGGATCAATTTGATCGGCGATTATCCCAGAAAGATACTGTTGGAGGACTTTTTAAACCACTTTTATAGCACACCACCTCCTGTCTCTCCAGCTGCTGGACAGCAAAATGCATAACTGCTGCTCAGATGTAACAGGGATTGATGTGGAAATACAGTTGCCTGGTTTTAAAGATAAAATATGACATTTGCAGACACCTCAACAAGAAACGTACCTGTTGTTCTTATCACTGGGGACAGGTTGGCTGTAAGTATTTACTCCCTCACTGCATGCTGTCTTTGTTCAAGACCCACAACATGAGGGATGTTCCTAAGCAACTAATCTCCACGTTAATCAAATAGAAATTTAAATTCCAATTGACCTACGGCTAAGCCCCGCCCCCTCCACTCACTCAGACAAACGGTGAACATTCAGTGACAGGCGCTATGAAAGGTGTCACAGTAGGAGACATTTCACAGGACGTCATTGATGATTTTTGGAGACAGAAAAATCACATACCATCTAAAAGTCACCAAAAGAGTCTAAACTCCACATTGGAGGATATATGAATCAATTTACTGTTGAAGGTCCATAAAAAGCTTCAGTTACAAGACAAAACTTCCAGGTCCCAGAGCAAACCTGATAAACCACATCTGGTTACCATCAGCATCTCAGACAACAAGACAGAGGATCAGCATCAGTCATTAGAAAAATCTAACCTCCTTTTTACCATCTTTACCAAGAGAGTCTCTGTTAGTTTGGAGCTACAGTATTTACACTGAATCATTCAGCAGAACGTTTGACAACCTTTTGTTATCTGGGCTATTACAGAGAAGCTAATGAAGCTAAGCTCCAGAAGCTAACGTTAGTTTAACTAGAGCCCTTTGAACAACAGCTGACAATGATGGGACGATCAGCAAAGAACAAAAACTAGAACAAAACAGACCAATGAACTCCAACAAACAAAGAGACATAATGAGTAATGAAGCTGGGAGCTAACGCTAGGCTAATGTCAGGCTACTGCACTGAACTTGCACTGAGGTGCTTGAATGCACTTTTCTTATTGTATTGTATTCTACAATCTACAATTTCATTTAGGAAATGCTTTTTCCAAAGCGACGTACAACACAAGCAAGAATTTAAACAAGAAGGAGAAACCTTATTAAGTGCAAAGAAATGCTTCAAGTTGTATTGTTTTGTTTAATGTGTTTTATAGATCTCTATTTATTTATGAAAGTGTGAGGAGTAGGTGATGAGTGTGTTGTCTGTGCAGCCCGAGACAAATTTCTCCCAAGGGAGACAAATAAAGACACCTTGACCTTTATATTTCTTTCCAGCAAAATGACAATGTGTTGGCTAAAATACTATGTTGACTTACCTTAGAGCAGACGTAAACAGCCTTGTTAATTTTATTCATGTACTGCACAACTTTATACAAAGAAAATGCTTTTCTCTGTTTAAATGTGGCTTAAGGAAAGGGTTAAAAATACACCCCATGTATGGGAATGGCTACATGCACTGTGATTGGCTCATCACATTTGAGGGCGGGACTTAGCCATAAGTAATAAATATAACTGTCTCGTCTACAGGTAAGCAGCATCAATGTTTGTGTCACACTGAAGCTGCTTGTTGGTCAGATTGTTGTTCATTATTGCATTATTAGTTAAAACACTCAAAGGGGTAAAAGGTGCCAGCCTGTCCTGCTAACAAACACTCACAAAGGTGTGAATGTTGATAATAATGTGTATTTATTTGCGTTGTACCTTTTTAAAGTTGCTCTGCTTGCTGGTCCCCTGCTCGGTGTTCTGGTTGTGAATGATGTCCAGAGGAGTCTCTCTCTCTTTAAGCTTCAGACTTTCGATCTCTGTCTTCAGCTCGTTCAGCTGCTCCTGCAGGTGTTTGCTTTTCTCCATGTACTCCACCCTAAAAACAATGACGCCACTGATAAGATTGCACTTTGATCATGTTTAAACACTGTGATACTTTAAAGAACTAATTACATCTTCATTAAAAGTTACCTGTTCCAAATAATTTGTACACCTACGTTGCAGAAAAGGATGAAATCTGTGCAGAAAACTTGTTCAAGAAATTTTTGGGTCTGAAAATGTTGGTTGTAGGTCAAAATAATCTGATTATGAAAAACAATCCTGATTAAATCCAGATCCTGATCCTGCCATAAAAACATCCTGACATATTTTCTCCATATCGCCCCTTAATGGAGAACATTTTCCTTGATCAGAAGCAGAGTTTGCTGATGTTTACGCAGCACGTAACACTGCAGAAAACTGACCACTGATCATCTGGTATCAAGAGACACCTGAGGGACAGGTGTATGGAGTTAAATTAGTGCCAAAACCTCAAACACAAAAACTGTGTTTTATTTGCGGCCAGTGATTCACAAACAAACTTGGTGTGATTTGCAAAAGCAAAACATAATTCACAACTAACAAAAATGTCTCTCCAACAAATACATCTTGATTCACAAATACAGAAAAATGTATTTTCACTTAAATGAAAATATCCTTGAGGCGCAAAAATAAAATCTTTCAAGTACAAAAAAAATATATTGTTCAAGATTAAATTTTTTCTTCTCGAGTTAAAAAAAAAAATCTGCAAGTAGGAGACAGTTTTGACATGATTCTACCACATCATGTGACTTTTGGCACGATCTTCCCACCGTCACGTGACTTTTGGCAGTAACTTTCCGCCATTCTGATCCGCATCCGCAGGACTTAGATTTATTCATGAACGCCAGCACACGACTCGAGCAATGTTCTGCAATGTGCACGCCACAACAGCAGATGTCACTGTTGATGCTGTTTAAGACCATAGATCTACATCATAGATACGGCGAGGAGCCCAGGAAAGAGGACAGCATCACTCGCCCTGGACCGCACAAAATCACGGCAGCATGAGCAGCCAACAGGTGAGTTTGGGACCGTGATTTTGCCACCTGCTGTTGTGGCGTGCACATTGCAGAACATTGCTTGAGTCGTGTGCTGGCGTTCATGAATAAATCGAAGTCCTGCGGATGTGGATCAGAACAACGGAAAGTTACTGCCAAAAGTCAATGGACGTGGTAAAATCATGTCAAAACTGTTTCTCCTACTTGCAGATTTTTTTTTTTAACTCGAGAAGAAAAAATTTAATCTTGAACAATATTTTTTTTTTGTACTTGAAAGATTTTATTTTTGCGCCTCAAGGATATTTTCATCCATCCATCCATCCATTTTCTATACCGCTTCTCCTGTTGAGGGTGGATATTTTCATTTAAGTGAAAATACATTTTTCTGTATTTGTGAAGCAAGATGTTTTTGTTGGAGAGACGTTTTTTTCATTAATCAAACTAAATACATTAGTTGTGAATTATGTTTTGCTTTTGCAAATCACACCAAGTTTGTTTGTGAATCACTGGCCGCAAACAAAACACAGTTTTTGTGTTTGTGAGGTTTTGGCACTAATTTAACTCCATACAGGTGAGCTTTGATTTATCAGTCTGTGATGATGGAACGAGGAGGTTTGAGCCACTTAGTGACTGAAAATCACTAAAAGAAACAGTCAACAAATCTTAAACAAAATCTGTCTGAGGCTTGAAATACCAGCAGGACGCGACAGCCACTCACTTCTCTTTCTCAATCTCCATGGAGAGGCGTTTCATGTCGGTGTCTTTAAAGTCAAAGCTGAGGTTCTCCCGGCTGAAGCTCAGGTCTGGAGGCATGCTGTCAGGCGGCAGTCCAGGAGACTGAGAGCAGAGATGGAAAGACAGATTAGAGGAAAGAAAAATAAAGGAAAGGAAAGGAAGAAGACAGAACAGGAAAGATAAGGAGGGTAAAATAAATATAAAAGACTGAATAAAGCTGACAGCATACATCGAGGAAGATGAGGAATGCATGGAAAAGATGTGAAAGTAGGACAGAGAGAGGACACAGTAGGAACACTTTGATGGTAACAGACCGTGAACACAGGAATATATGCTTCAAGGTCCTGACCACATGTGTGAAATGCATCGACCACATGCCAGCACAGGAGTCTGCAGAATAAGGAGTGGACCTGATACACAATATAAATGTAAATCCAGGGGTTGGCATGTGAGTCAGGGCTGCAGAGTGGGTACGTCCAACTGTCTGGAGGCATAAAGGGCAACAGTGGAGATAATGGGAAAGAAAATGTTGTCTGTTTGTGTGTGTATGTTTGGACTTCTTATTCATGAGCTGATAAGTGTATTTATGGAGCTCCAGCAGTTTCATTTGTATGTCCATGCAGCGGTCTTCATTCACAAGCCTGTGAGCGAGTAGCTCTCTATCTGAGTCTGCAATCCCAATATGGACCTGTGTGTGTGCACATGTGTGTGAGCAGATGAATGTGGCGTGCGTGGGTTTCTAGCATGTTGGGAGTATTTGCGTAGGCTGCCTTCTGTGCTTACTGCCTGTTGTTATGTAAGTATCTCCTGTTCAGCTCTGCAGGGCGTCATACGTGCGCCTGCATGTGTTCTGCATTGTGTGTCTTATCTGTATTCAGGCTCATACACACACACAGTTGTTTCCTGACTAACAGATGCAGCAGATAACAGCAGGAGATGGGCAAACTATATTTCCGGGGAGGGGTCTTCTGTATGAATTGCTGTCCCGTATGGGAGTGTATTTGTGTACAGCACAATGCAACAGTTTTTACTTTATTGTAGCCCAGACAATCCAATTTGAAGAGAAAACACCTTAAAGAGAGACATGGTCAAAATGACACATATAAAGAGGAAAAAGAAGAGAAGGCAGAGCAGTCTTGTTAGTAGGGCTGCAACTAACGATTATTTTCAGAATGGATTAATCTCTCGATTAACCGAGTAATCGTTTGGTCCATAAAATGTCAGAAAATGGTGAAAAATGTTGATGTTTCTTGGAGTCCAAGATGACGTCATCAAGTGTCTTGTTTGCAAACCAAAGATAATCAGGACTGTCATAAAGAAGCAAAGAAACCAGAAAATATTCACATTTATGAAGCTGAAATTCGAGAACTTGGACGTCTTTTTCTTCAACAATTACTTAAACCGATTTATCGATTATCAAAATAGTTGTCAATTAATTTAGTAATCGATTAATAATCGATTATTTGGTTAATTGTTGCAGCTCTACTTGTTAGAGCCTGGAAGGTGATAAAAAATAATAAAAAATTTAATGAAACATGAAATGTAGCAGTAATACCTTTTTGTAACAAGCTGTCACATTTTGGGTCAGTTATTACATTTTTTTGTTTTTATTACATTTTTGTTTTTATTACATTTTTTTGTTTTTATTACATTTTTGTTTTTATTATATTTTTTACTACATTTTGGGTCAGTTATTACATTTTTTGTTTTTATTAAATTTTTTGTTTTTATTAAATTTTTTGTTTTTATAACATTTTTTGTTTTTATTACATTTTTTTGTTTTTATAACATTTTTTGTTTTTATTACATTTTTTTGTTTTTATAACATTTTTTGTTTTTATTACATTTTTTTGTTTTTATTACAGTTTTTGTTTTTATAACATTTTTTGTTTTTATTACATTTTTTTGTTTTTATAACATTTTTTGTTTTTATTACATTTTTTTGTTTTTATTACATTTTTTGTTTTTATTATATTTTTTACTAAATTTTTTGTTTTTATAACATTTTTTGTTTTTATTACATTTTTTGTTTTTATTACATTTTTTTGTTTTTATTATATTTTTTGTTTTTATTATATTTTTTACTACATTTTGGGTTGTATTACATTGTTTTATTATATACATTGTTTATGTAATACATATATACTCTGTATATATGTATTACATTATATTATTATATTTCAGGTTGTTGTTAAAAATTGGGCTCTAAAGAAACTCATGTTTGACATCCGTAACAAAGCAAACTGAAAGTATTATGTAAAGTTTCAATCTGCTCTTTTTTCCATCGGGGCAGAGGTTTTAGTATTTTGCAGTCAATTTTAACAGTGTGATGGCTGCAAATTCCTAAAACTTGCAATGTAATAAATGGTTGATAATGTAGCAGCATACAGAAGATGAGAACGACAATGGATTTTTTTTTTTATGCAGTGTTATCTCGTTATAACAAATTAATTTTTTTTATCTCGACATGAAGATTGTTTTCTTGTTATAATGAATAAATTAATCAATAACGTGTTTGTGTTGATTTGAACCTACAAGAGCTGCCACGAATGGCTTCCAGCCACTGGGTGAACGTTTTTCAGACCTAACCGACTAATAGTGTCTAATAGTGTGTGTGTGTGTGTGTGTGTGTGTGTGTGTGTGTGTGTGTGTGTGTGTGTGTGTGTGTGTGTGTGTGTGTGTGTGTGTGTGTGTGTTACCGTGTAGACGGCTCTGGTGGTTATCTCCAGCAGCTTGTGTTTGGCCCTCCGCTCTGACTCCCTGGCTTCCTGCAGGTCTTGTTTCAGCTGCTCGGCCTCTTTGGCCCTGAGGGACAAACAGAATAAAGCAGCTGCTGTTGAAACTTTAATTCACCTCCCAGTCCTTCAAGGGAAACACAACTATCTAAATCGAATCCAAACTGATCTCACACGATGTGTTCGCTGGATCTTGATGAGATGGGACTGTCGCTTTATTACCCCAGTGATCAATGAATCAGTGCAGCAGACAATCCACTCATCCAGAATGTGATATACAGGTGATTACATTTCTTTTGATTGGGTTCCTGGACACTCAGCGGTTCCTTGTGTGTGTGGGGGGGGGGGCCATGCACCTGGAGGGTTTGAGTGGACGTATTCATTTACATGTTGAGTGCCGCCGCTTTAAATTTCTCTGCAGCAGAAAGTGCTCCTCCACAAATCGCTGTTACAGGCAAGTGGTTAATGGTACCCATTTCAAATGATTGGCTTATAAACTGTGGAGGAGAGGCTGTGAAGTGATATTTTCAGTATGTGTGTAATTTGTAACTTGTGTTGTGAAACGGCTTACTAAGGTTGGGATCGGCATCCATCATTCTGTTCACAAAGATCAACCACTGAGGAGCCATCTGCTCGTACATCTGACCTCCAGAGGATTCAAAAAGTCAAACCATCAGTTTGGATCATGTCATGACGTATAAAAGGGACAATTGCTTTTAAAGGTAGAGATCAAAACACGGATCAGTTTCAGCTTTGTGGAGCTTCAATAAGCCCTGACACAGACCGACTCAGAGTCCCCACATCAGTCGATACCACCGCGAACAATTAACAAGCACAAATTGATGTACTGTGTCTAAGAGCTAAAGGGAGGCCTGCTGAACAAAAGCGCTCCCTCTCCTTTGTCTGTGTGTGAAGCACTGTGGCTGTAGCTGCATGATTACCTGCGTTTCAGCTGCAGCACAAGAACAAAGGCTTTAAAATTAAACGATTTTAAACAAGCAAGAAGTTTGGATTCTTTGATCGAGTCATTTATATGCAGCAGAGTTACTTCTTCTGCGCTGCTGAGCAGACTGAAGTGTAGCAGCATGTTTGTGCACCTTGACATTAAACAGTAGAGTGACTCAGAAAACATTTGGGAGGCTCATGAGTGGAGGTTATTTAAGAACTTCAAAATTTCTGCATCGCAAAGAAAGAACGGGCTCATGGGATGCGAGTAAGATACGGGAACAACTTCATCTGAATTCATAGGAGTGTGTGCGATGGCTACAGAGTGAATTCTGATGTGTGAGAGACAATCTTGCAGCCAAAGCCTGATTAGAGTCATTCCAGCATTGATGGCTGCACATTCTATATTCATCCATTCAGTTTCTCCTCCCACCTCCGTTCAGATTCCTCGGCCATCTTGAGGGCCAGCATTTCTGCCTCCAGCATCTTTTGCTCCATGAGCCGCCGCTCCTCCTGGCCACGGATGGCAGTCACTTTGATGCGCTGCATCTCAGTCTCAGCCTCGGCAGCTTTCTGGGCCAGCAGCTTGGCCTCCTCCTCCGCGATCTGGGCCTTTTCTGCCAGCAGGTCCGCCGTCTGCTCGGAGCGCAGCTGGAAGCGTGGAGAGGAGGACGAAGGGCATTTTAAGGAAAGGAGAGAGAAGAGAAGAGGTACATAACAGAGAAAACAAAGAGTTTGTTGACATAAAAAGCACCTTTGAAATTACAAGGAGATGAAAAATAAAACTCTGATCTATCTGTTTTCAAACTTGGCCCACATGATGAGCCTACAAGATGGATTTTGGTTTCAGCAAACTCACTGAAGCTTACCAGAGCCTCATTGGCCATATGAGCCTCATCCTGCAGCTGAATCAGCCTCCTCTCCAGCTCGTCCCTGGCTCTCTCTGCCTCCTCTCTCAGCTGCTTCTCCCTTTGCAGACGCTGCCTCTCCACCTGAGTGACAGAGACAGACAGGTGGAGTGTGAACAGAAGAAACAGGATGTGCTGGAATAAATGGTCTAAATATGGACAAACAATGAAACAGAAGATGGAATATGCATGAAAATACAACAGAGAAAGCATAATTTGGAGCCAAGAGGACCAATGTGCAGTTTAGATGTGTGATAAATGAGGATGACAGGACATGTTTGAGAATAAAAACAACTCCATTTCAGTGACTTTCAGCAGGATGCCTCCTTCTTTAACAGTTTAAGATCATCATTAAATACTGATCTGATGACATTTGGACACAGATACAACCCCAGTTCCAGTGAAGTTGGGACGTTGTGTAAAACGTAAATAAAAACAGAAAACAATGATTTGCAAATCCTGTTTAACCTACATTCAACTGAAGACACTACAAAGACAAGATATTTATTGTTCACACTGATATTGCTTTTTGCAAATGTTCACTCATTTTGAATTTGATGGCTGCAACACGTTCCTAAAAAGTTGGAACAGAGTCAACAAAAGACTGGGAAAGTTGAGGAATGCTCCAAAAACACCTGTTTAGAACACTCCACAGGTGAACAGGTTCATTGAAAACAGGTGAGTGTCACGATTGGGTATAAAAGGAGCATCCCTGAAAGGCTCAGTCGTTCACAAGCAAGGATGGAGCGAGGTTCACAACTTTGTGAACAACTGTGTGAGCAAATAGTCCAACAGTTGCACAGAATTGATGGATTTGATCATCTACAGTCCATAATATTATCAAAAGATTCAGAAAATCTGGAGAAATCTCTGCACGTAAGCAGCAAGGCTGAAAACCAACATTGAATGCCCGTGACCTTTGACCCCTCAGGCGGCACTGCATTAAAAACCAACATCATTGTGTAAAGGATATTACCATGTGGGCTCAGGAACACTTCAGAAAACCATTGTCAGTTAACACAGTTCATCACTACATCTACAAGTGCAAGTTCAAACTCTACCATGCAAAGACAAAGACATATATCAACAACACCCAGAAACACCGCCGGCTTCTCTGGACCCGAGCTCATCTGAGATGGACTGACACAAAGTGGAAATGTGTGCTGTGGTCTGACGAGTCCACATTTCAGATTGTTTTTGTAAATCATGGACGTGGTGTCCTCCAGGCCAAAGAGGAAAAGGACAATCTGGATTCTTATCAGGTCAAAGTCTCAAAGCCAGCATCTGTGATGGTATGGTGGGGGGTGTATTAGTGCCTATTGCATGGCTAACTTGAGTCCAGTTCCAGTCAACTGGAGAATTAGCGCACCCCAAGTTTTTACATCTTTCACACTGGCTGAAATGAAACGTATGGAAATGGATAGTCATCTGAAATGGGTGTAAATCTGCTCTAACGCTGGGATGGAAGCTTTTCAAACATTTAATCAGATCATGTTTGAGTACCTGTTTCCTGGCCCTCTCCTCTCTGGCCTGAGCCTTCATCTGCTGCACCTCAAGTGAATCAACCCGCCGCCTGCGCATAAAAAGGTCATGGTTCCCTATACACAGCTGGAGGATCTGCGTGAAAACAGACCAAAAACTTCAAGTGTTAAACTTCATTCAGGTGTCAAAACATGTTCAAACACTTCTGCAAAACTCACCAACTTGTTGACTCTGAGCCGTGAAGAGTTGAACTTAAAAACGTTTGTTTTCTTGTCCAGAGGTTTGATGGTAAACTAGAAAGAGAAGAGACAAGAAGACCAAACATGGTGTGTGAAAGGTTCCATGAGACAGACAAATGTTTAACTCTATATGTAGATGGACACAGCGTGACTTATTCATCATGTATTTAAAGTCTATTTATGACTTCGTATTCAGGTCGAACCTGTCAGTAACTCAATCAAAGAAAGAACAGAGTAGACTTTACCTCTTTGTCGCTGTAGGAGATGTTCCGAATCTCGTTCCACGGGAAAGAGCACTTGGGCGTCAGCCTGTTGTCCGGCTCGTAGATGTGCAGACCCAGCGCGTCCACCCCGAGAAGAAGATCTGTTCCCTTTTTATTCTGAAGCGCATCAGCAGAGTAACAGATCTTTTCTCCTTATTTACGCTAATATTTGTTTATATTTCCTTTGACAGAGGTGGCATTCTGGTGTTTTGCTTGACAAAACTATTTGTTAAAGCTGAGCTGAGCAGTAGGGTGTTTATACACAGTCTGGGTCTGTTTCTTTGTAAAGTAATGCTACGGTGGATTACTGGAGCTGGGGTCGACTTGCTGCTGGTGTTTGAAAATGTCTCGGCCTTTCACTGAATGTTTTCATCAGGGCCGGAGCCACCTCAGCTGAGTCTCCGTTTGTTGAGACGTGTTTGTTTCTGTTGTGCCTCACATGGAAAAGATAAAGTGAGAAATAGAAGCAATACTTTTTTTTCTTTCAAAGAACAAATTTACAATAACGAAAGAAATTTAAAACAGCAAAGTCAGAATGCAATTCCCAGCTCCACATAAAAACACCACCTTCAAGTTCCACACCTCTTAACCTCTCACACTGGTTTACTCTGTAAAGGTAAAGCAAAGCAGCATCAACTCACCCTGATTAAAAAGTAATTGATGCCATACATGTCCAGGTCCTGAGCTATTTTTAAATACTCCATCTCAGCTTCATCCCTGGTTCAAAGACAGAGAGAGAAAAGGGGAAGGAGATTTAGAGGGATCGGGGGAGATAGAAAGGAGAAGAGGGGGAGAAAAAAAGGGGATCGGACCTTGCTTCTCGGCTTTAGTGTGTAGCATCTGTCATGCTGTGTTATCTCTAAAATACCACATATCTCTTCCGAGGGTGAAAACATCAAGCAGGGTGCTGACACAAAATGCAACCGTAATTCGCTAAAAGGCTTAAGAGGTCATACGAGATAGAAGGGGAGACTTACTCTGATGCCCCCAAGACTATAAAACACAAACCAAATGCATCAAACTCTTCTCTGTCCCTACCTGCAGCTCGTTTGGCAGATCTTTGGTGTGTCAGGGTGGATGTAGCAGAAATGAACATCACCGTGATTCTGCACAAATGTTTGATTCCAGACAGGGCTGAGAAACGATGTTTTAAGCTCCATTAAAGTTTAAACATGCAGGAGAGCATTACGCCAAAAAGAAATCTTAACTAGGTTGGACGAGTCACAGTCTGACTTCAGAGTGAGTGGGTCAGGGGAAATTTAAATGCTAATGTTTGATGAACGCTGAGGAAGTGTTGAGCATAAGTTGAACATGCAAATGGACGCGGAGGGTCAAGTCATTTCTTTGATGTGCTGAGAGCAGGGTGGTTTTCTTCCTAAATTTATGAGCCAAAATATAGACCTTCTCCAACTATATTTGGCTGAATATTTCATCGTACTTCGCCCAGTCTTTTTTAAGTCATCACCTTGCCGTCTTTGCCTACCCTCTTCTTTTTCTTGCTCTGTGTAGCACACTGTAGTGATGTCATGACTCTTAACAAGGCGTGTGTTTGTTTTGGAAATTAATGGAGATCAGATCTTCTTTTTAACAACACGACAAAGTAAGTTCGACAGCAGGCAAGGACAAGAAGCAAATACTGACAGTTTGTAGCCATAGTTTAGAAGCCAGCACTGTGAGATGTATACATAGGCTAACGGGTAACATTATCAAATCCTCATGTCCTGCTCATCTACCAATCAGCGCTAACGTAACCTCACTCTTCATTTTATTGACAGACTCTCAAGTTTGATCAGATCACTGCAGAATAACTGCTGCATGTGGGTTGGAATGAACATTATCACAAACAGATTAGCCCGTGTTCAAGACTTTAGTTCGTGTTTAAGCCTTTAGACATAGTTTTAGCCTGTGTTTTAGCCTTCAACTTGCTTTTTAGCCCTTGGCCCGTGCTCTATCACTCTCCTGTTCAGCTTTATTCTGCTCTTCTGTCCTTTTTCTTAATGCCAGTCCAGCTCCGGCATCCATCATCGCTACAAAATTAATCCAGGAATTTCTTTTCAGCAGAGAAAAGCAGAGATCTCTCTTCTCACTACTAAACTTCATCAGCCGGTATGGTGACTTCAATGTGCTGTAAATCAATCCGTTCCTGTCCGACCGGAACAGGAAGTTAAGACTCCGGTTGCAACGGCTTTTAACAGTTTCTCCATGATCATCACTACAACACAGAACTATGGACTCTGTGTTTGTGTCTCTTTGTGTCTGTCTCTCTTTCTCCCCTGTTGTCTGTCTAACATGAGTCTGGTTCTGTCCGAGGTTTCTGCCTGTTAAAGGGAAGTTTTTCCTCTCCATTGTAACTTGCTAAATGTTGCAAAGGTCTGTACTCATGGTGGGTTAAGATGAGATCAGACTTCTTATCTTGTCTTGATGTTGGGTCTCTGGTCTCATTTAAAGGTCTAGACATGTTTAAAGCGTCTTGAGATAACCTTTGTTTTGAATTGGCGCTGTATAAATAAAGATTGATTGACTGATTGATTGAAATAGCATTTATAAATAACCTTTATTGGTGCTGATAATCTCATTTTAAGTTGTAGATTAGGATCAGGCAGATATCTAGAAGAGAGACTTTTTCAAGAGCACTCAAAAAGTCATCACAGGAACTTTAACCACACAACATATTAAAACCTAGTGATGCATCTTACATTAACAAAATTATGGCTTCAACCGGGATTTTTAAGTCATTTTTAGAGAGTTAGGCCTGGTTTTTATTCTGCATTGATGTGTAAGTGTTGTTCTTCAATACTCCTCTAAAACATCTGAGGGCAGTGTGGTTTTTATGATCATCTGGTACGTTTCATGATTTTTTTTTTATTTCCACCTCCATTTTGAATGTTTGAATGTGTCACACTGGAGTTGCTGTTGATCATACAAAAACTGTGGTAAGGGAAGAAGTGCAATTCATTGTCCAAAGAGTGTGTTAATGATTTCAATAACTGATGACTGCTCAACTGTTAGCTGCAGCCCTGATGTTAAAGTTCTTCCGATTACCTGGTTTGAAAGAAAAAAGGGAGCTAAGGCTGATGCTGATATCTCAAGTTTTGAACACACAACATCAAGTTTGTCTTGGAGTTGGTTCCAAAACCTCAAATATTCTTTATTTGAATCAGCTCTGGTGCCCCCAACAGGCCTGTGACCTCTCCTGCACCCTGACTTCACTGCATCCCTCACCAAACAACTAAAATACCAAAGGTGCGAAGACCGCCCACTTCCCTCTCTCTGCCGGGGTTGAAGGGGTTATTGATCAGCAGGAGTGACTCAATTTTCACTTTTCTGAAGTGCTGCGGTTTAACTCCGTTTCCTGTCCACAACTCCACACCCACGAAGGTTTTAAGACACTCAACAGCGGATCCTGGTCCATTTTCGACTTAGTGCAGAGTGGCAGAGTGGCAAAGTGCAACAACAGAATAACTGATTTTCATTATGGTTTTCATTTTGATTTGTAAAAACAACTCCACTTGTGCAAAATTTTAAAAGCTTTAATTCTCTGTTTTTTTTTTTTTTTTGGTTTTACCTCAAATAGCTTCTCTTAAAAAGTAAGTGGTGTTTGGTACATTTCGCTGACTAACAGATGACAGAAAAGTAAAAACTTCCCTCACAGACTCGTTTTGCCTGTGAGTTTTGCATAAAAAAAAAAATCTCATTAGACAAACTCTTAAGTATAACCCCCAATTCCAAAAAAGTCTGGATACTGAATAAAACATACATAAAAACGGAATACAATGATTTGCAAACCCTGTTTAACCTATATTAAACTGATACACTACAAAGACAAGAGATTTATTGTTCAAACTTATAAGATTTAAAGTTTTTTTTAATCAAATATTCACTAATTTTGAATTTGATGGCTGCAACACGTTCCTAAAAAGCTGGGACAGGGTCATGTTTCTCACTGTGTTCCATCACCTTTCCTTTTAACAACACTCAATATGTGTTTGTGAACTGAGGACACTATTTGTTGAAGCTTTGGAGGTGGAATTCTTTACCATTCTTGATTGATGAACAACTTCAGTTGATCAACAGTCCGGGGTCTCTGTTGTCGTATTTTGTGCTTCATAATGCTCCATACATTTTCAATGGGAGACAGGTCTGGACTGCAGGCAGGCCAGTCTAGTACCTGCACTCTTTTACTATGAAGCCACGCTGTTGTAACAGGTGCAGAATGTGTCTTGTCATTGTCTTGCTGAAATAAGCAGGGACGTCCCTGAAAAAGACGTGGCTTGGATGGCAGCATATGTGATGGTTTTCTGAAGTCTTCCTGAGCCCACGTGGTAATATCCTTTACACAATGATGTTGGTTTTTAATGCAGTGCTGCCTGAGGGGTCAAAGGTCACGGGCATTCAGTGTTGGTTTTCAGCCTTGCTGCTTACATGCAGAGATTTCTCCAGATTCTCTGAATCTTTTGATGATATTATGGACTGTAGATGATCAAATCCATCAGTTCTTTGACATTGTACGTTGAGAAACATTGTCCTTAAACTGTTGGACTATTTGCTCACGCAGTTGTTTACAAAGTGGTGAACCTTGCCCCATCCTTGCTTGTGAATGACTGAGCCTTTCAGGGATGCTCCTTTTATACCCAATCATGACACTCACCTGTTTCCAATGAACCTGTTTACCTGTGGAATGTTCCAAACAGGTGTTTTTGGAGCATTACTCAACTTTCCCAGTCTGTCGGTGACCCTGTCACAACTTTTTAGGAACGTGTTGCAGCCATCAAATTAAAATGAGAGAATATTTGCAATTCAAGTCATTGTTTTCGGTTTTTATTTACGTTTAACACAACATCTCAACTTCACTGGAATTGGGGGTTGTATATCATTCTTAGTGGACTTCAAATTAAACTCTGCTCATGAATATAAAAATTTCAGTGTAGCTCTGTTTACCTCGTCCTGCCCCTGTGCTCAGCATAACACGCAGTGATTCTCTCCTCCCACATCTCTGCAGTCATCTGGTACAGGTTGATCACCTGGAACGCAGAGAGACAGATGTGAATATCCATGAATGTTTGCAGGGGATACAGTATCTACTGAAAAAAACTGAACAGTGCCTGGATAACTGGGTGAATATGTAAGGGTGAAGACAGCTGTCACTCACCCGCTTTGGTAGAAGCTCCTCCTCAGCCAAGAAGCCAGGTTTGTGTATGTTTGGATCGTAGTCTCCGTACTGTCAATTAGAGCAAAAATGCCAAAAGGATTAAAATCTCTCCAAAATAATGGTCTCTTACGATATCAGGGCAGACTTTTCTTCCCTCAGGAGCTGTCTTCAGAAGAAGGTGCCTCTGAGAATGAATGGAAGCCGGTGAGCCGTCAGGTCATTAACGTGCACCCAGTTGTTCGGAGACGTATAAATGATGCTATTAGGGGATATCTCTGAGAGACTGATCGCTTATCATCACATGGACGGGATACAAATTGTATCATGCATGTTTGAGGGGAGATATGGATGGATTAGGCATGACGGACTGGATGGTGGGATATTCCTCAGGGCTGCTGTGGAAGGATATGAATTAAACATGTGGAGAACTTAAAAAGTAGGCTACGAGTGTAGATTTATGTAAGTGGGTTAACCTGCATATTTACCTCCATCTGTGTGTCGCTGTATGTGCTGTGTACACATCTAGCAGTTTCTTTAGCACTGAGAATACTGTTTTCATCCTTTTTTGATGAAGTTAAAAGCTTGAAAGAACCATAAGGAAAGCTTCCTTTACATATTTGTGGATCTCTTTTTCATCAACCAGGTATTCGAGATTCATCTATGTCAAAATCAGAGGAGCAAGGGATGCATGTGTTTGTGTCACTGTGAAAAATCAGTCTTCATCAAAGTTGTAATTACATTTTTAAGTTGAAAACTTTCTGAGGAGGGCTGTCAGAGTTTTAGGAGGATTTAGGAAGAGCCTTTTGTCCCCCACTTTAAGAAGCTGACAGAGAATAAAAGCGGTATCCCTTTACCTTAGGTCTCTTCCTCTATGATCCTCTGGTTTACCTCAGTGGCAAACAGTTGGGCTGAAATGACTCATCCCCTGTTTGAATCTGAGTCTGAGAGAAAACTAACAACACCGCTGAGATAGTTTAGATGGCTTTGAAACGCTATAGTGCTTAAGTGTCATCGCAATTTGGCTCAGACTTTGACTTTTGCTTGGCCAGTTACCTGAAGGAGGAGAAAAATATATACAACAAAGAAACTGTCCCAGAATAAGGATGGAAGCGGATGAATACCAATCAGATGTGTGGATGTGATATAAAACTATGTTTACAAATAAAGGTGTTCATAATTATATTTTATTATGTTGATTTTTTGTTGTTGTTGTTGTTTAGTTTAGTTTTCTTTCTTTTAGCCCGTTTCCACCAAACAGTCCAGTATGGATCATTACAGTTTGGTGCAGGTAGGATCAGTGAAGCCTGATCCTGTTTGTGTTTCCACAGCCAGCCGTGCCCTTCTTGGTGGGCAGAGTGTCAGCCGGATACTGATAGCCGCGTCAGCTACGTGATGGTGTGATGGTGTGACAGTGCCAGATTAGGAAATGAAAGAAAAAAAACATTGGTGGTCAAATCAAAAGGAGAAACTGATTTGTATCAATGTTGTGATAAAAACTGTTTTCACTGTAAAGAATGGGTGAAGGTGGAGTTAAAAGTGATGATATGAAGTCAAGTCTGAATGAAGTGTGTCAGTCTTTGTCTTCAGTGATTTAGGACACAGTGAGTTTAAGTAAAGGAAACTGTGTGTCTGCTTATGTAAGGTACAAAAAACAAAGAGCTGTGTTTACAGATGAAGCTGTCGGGGGGATTTACTCCCATCAGTGGGTTGAATCTTCTTTATGCTGGAACACGTCTGACGGACTTACCTGGAAAAAAATGCAGATTTTCTTGTTTGGGGATGTAACCGAGGGTGAGACCTTTAATCTTTTTGTTTTTTGGCTGGCTAATTTTTTGTTCAACTGATCGGCGGTGGAGAATTGGATTACTTTTTTTTTTCTTCTTTCTGGGACTGAGGATTATGGGACATGAGATCAACGGAGTGCAGTCAGGTAACAGACTTACACCAAACGGGACATATAAAGGATGAAAAAGACTGTCGGATGTTCAGGGTGAAAGTGTCTACCTTCTCATTTCATTTGGAGTCATTTTTTATTAATTTTGGGGCGATCCATTTGAGTTAATGGAGTATTTTGTTTGCAGTTAAATTTTGTTTGTTGCAATGCTGAATGCTTTTTAAGTTTTGGGTGTTTGCCGCAAGAGTTTTCAAACTATTAAAACTATTCAACTAAATAAAAACTTCCCACAGTCTCACTGGAAGTGGTGATTCTTTCAGCTTATCAATGGACTGTAGTGTTTCTAGCTCCACCTTCTGGGGTTGGATTGGTTTATCTGGCACCCCAACAGAAAGCTACCAATAAGTGGGATGGTACAGGTCAGCTATTTGGGGACCTGTCCCGGTTTTAGTCAATAGAAACGCCACAACATGCATGCCGTTCAAAGACGAACCAAAGAGAACCACTTGATGGAAATGGGGCTTTTGTTATTAGGTTTAATGTTTTTATTATCATCATTATTATTTTGGTGCACACCAGTCTGAAAAAAAGCACTGAACAGACTTGACTTTAATAAGCTCAGCAGAGAGATTGGAAAGCCTGGGCCCTCGGCTAAGTGGTCGACCGAGTGAAGAAACTGGGGGCCGTTTAATTAGATCCCTTCAGTTTTGCAGCTTTGACTCCCTCAGTTCCTCGCCTGTTTGTTTGTAACTGCTACATAATTGATAACAGATACAGTCATAGTTATAATGGAGCTTACCAGGCTTCACTAATGGTACAATAAATGTGACACTTTGACAGTAACACCTTTTCTTCTCCAATTATTTCAGACTAACAGTGAGAATAAATTTTCAAAGGTCGATTTTGTGGCAATATTTTCATTTAACAGGATCCGGTGTGTTCAGCTGGAGCCTGTTTCTGAATTTGAGAAATGTATGACTCACACGCTGCAGACACTTTGAGAAAATCTGTTTCAAGCCCACTTCTAAGAAATTCGACTTCCCTCGAAACTGAGTCTTTTTTTCTTGATAGATCCTCAGACAGGTATGAATCAATATTAGGACTCGACTGTCTGTGAAAGTCTGTCCTGTGCCTCTGTGATGGTCTCCTGACTCTTCATCTGGCACCAGTTTTTGAAAAATCATTCATAAATATTGACTGGATTGGCATGAAATTTGGTACAGACATTCAGAACAACACTCAACGTTTTCACTGACCACAGATATATTTTTGTAGGCCTAACTACAAAGAGTCAGCAAGCTGTTTTTGCATTTCTAACATTTTTTTTCCTCCCAAAAATTGAATCTTTCTAACCCTCTTTAAATATGTTTGGGGCTTTTGTTTGTATGAAAGATTGTGCTCTGAAATGTAGCTTTTTCAAAATGCTGATATTACCTGAAATCTTAAGACACCAACCTTTTTTCTTCAAATGTTAATATATATATATATATATATATATATATATATATATATATATATATATATATATATATATATATATATATATATATATATATATTCATATATACATATACATATACATATATATGCATATATATATATATATATATATATATATATATATATATATATATATATATATATTCATATATACATATATACATATATATATATATATATATATATATATATATATATATATATATATATATATATATATATATATATATATATATATAAACTTTCTCTTTTCATCCTTTTTGAAGCTTGTTCACCCTAACTATGGACACCAACATTTTGAAAAAAAATGTCTCAAATCTGGACAAAAAGTTTTTATGCTCTCATAAGGCGGTTTTTCAGAAGTTTTGATACTGAAGGTTATCACAAAACATGATGTAAACACTTCACGTCTCTCAGAAGTCCCTGGCACGTATCCACTGACACACATTTGGACTCTGGCATTCATATTGTAACAGCTCTGCTGTTAGTTATGTGTTCAGAGCAGATGTTGGTGTTTCTGACAGTCAGTGAAGGCATCAGGAAGGCTGTGAGTGGCTCAGAGTGCAGCAGGAGGGAGGGGCAGAGATATGTGTGTGTGTGTGTGTGTGTGTGTGTGTGTGTGTGTGTGTGTGTGTGTGTGTGTGTGTGTGTGTGTGTGTGTGTGTGTGTGTGAGTGAGAGAGTAGGTGAGCTGTAGATGATTTTCATTCAATCTTTCATTCAGGCCTGTTTTGAGTTGTTGCGGTTACAGCCGTCAGTGACCAGTGAATAAAAACGCAGGTCATGAACTGACATCATCATCATTGCAGCGTCCAGATGGACATTACAATATTTAATGCCCCCCGCCTTCGTCTGTTGACGACATCAGCAATGCCCATCAGAATGACATTTCAGCTCTTAAAATGTTTGAGATATCCATGGTTACCGCCGGTTACAGTCTTCCTTACTTTTTCCACAAATTGAATCTTGCGGAATGAGATTTTACTCAAGTTGAGCACAATTCTAGTCATAATGAAAACACTAGCAAGGCACAATTTTACTTTATCAAAACTTCAGAAATATCACTTTGATTTGCAAAAAAAAAGCTAATGTCGAGACAGGCGAGTGTGCCAGGATTTCTGAGGGCTGCTGCAGACAAAGTCAAATGTAAGATTTTGAAAACTCAAGCAGCAATAAAGTTGAATTATCTTTGAACTTGGGAACAGTCATTTTTTATACATAAATCCCTTGAGTTTTTATATTCTCATTTTCGTCTTTTCCACTCTTTCGCTTTTAATTAGTGGATATTTAAAGACCTCTGAAAACTTTTCCTGACCGTGTATTTTTTTTTTTTTTTACTCTAATCTATCAGAAGACTTTTTAAGGATCCAAGACGCAGTCAGTTGGTGAAACTGATAAACACCAAGGTATAATAATAACAAAAAATCTCATGAGAAAAATCTGATTGGTGCAGAAAAGTTATATAAATTTTAACAGTCTACTACACTGTAAAAAGTGAAAGTTTATATTTCAAATAAACTTTGAGATTATATTTCATAGCAAATAACTTATTTTATCAGTACCCTTTCATGTCTTCTAGGACAGTGAATTATTTAATACTACTGGGACTGATTCTGTAACTGGTTAAAAATGACAGAAATGTCATAAAATACTCTGACACCAACAGAAATGTAAACTACACATTTAAACAAACACCAAACATGTTGTTTTAACAAGTTTCAAGCATATTTTTGATACCAACCCTTATTTATCCCTGCTACTAGTTATCCACAAATATATTCTGTGTCTGAGTTTGGCTTGTGGCTGTGATCACGCTGTGAGGTGGACAGCGGAAAAAAACAGCTAAAAGTCAAACTTGTTTTGGACTGAAATCTAAATCATTTAATCAGAAAGTGTTGAAGCCAGGCGTGAGGAAAAAGCTTTTCTTCCATCAGTGACGTTCATAAAATGATATATGTCTCCTCCTCACTGTGTATCTCTGTGTCCTCTGAGGTGTTTGTCTCAGAGATACAACCTCACCCCCTATCAAACCCCCCAACAAAGTAAGTCCCCTCTGTATTTTCTCGTAGTGGCAGCTTCCTGAAACTCCCTCCTGACATCTCTTTTGTTTTATTTATTTATTTTTTTTCTGCAGCACTGCAGCAGCTCCGAATACAAAGCAGGAGGCACTGGAGCCTCTGCAGACTTACAGGTGTAATGTTTGTTCACTGTGTGGAAAACAAACAAACACAAGAGAGCTGAAAAGGTTCTTGAGTGGAATTATTCAGAGGATTTTAAATTTGTCACATGTATTCTTTCTTAATTTGACACAACAGATTGATTAGGTTAAACCTTTAAAAAGTTATATTCATGACGGATTTGTTGTCAAAAGTTTTGTTTTTCTGCTTGAAAACAGCTTCAAACAGGTCAGCTGTGACCAACAATGAGGAAGGGCATAAGGAAAGACAACAGCTACAAAAAAAAAACAGCTGAAAAACTGATAGGCAACTACTTTTACACAATTTATCAGGTTTTTCTTTTCACTAATGGTGCAAATTACTAGGACTGGAATCATGTGCTTTTTTTCCCCGATTCAATTCTTTTTCGATTTTTGGGCTGCTGATTCAATTTAAATTGCAACTCTCAATATTGCAGATTTTTGCGATTTTTAGTTCCCTTCCTTCAAACCAGACAATGTGAAAAAGTTGAACAATGAAGATGTCTACAGACTGTATCAGGAGACATATTTTCCCAAAAAAATGTAACATCACATGTGAGTCAGTTTTTAAAATGTATTCAGGGGATCTGACATCATGTTACTAGACAGTCAGAGAAAAACATTTCACCCTATGTTAGAGAAAGGCGGTATTTTTTTTTTCAAATCCAGTTTATAAACAGACTCAAATGAAGGATTAAAATTTAGAAAAAAAAGTTATTTTTGAACAAAAAAAAATCTATTTTAAAATTGTAAAACAATACTTATGTCAATCGATATTTTCTCCATCCTGTACAAAATACTGGACGCTGTCATGTCTGGCCCATATCAAGTCTGATTCTATGTTCATGTCCTGTTTCCGTGTGTGTTTTTCAGCTTTTATTTTGAAATCCATAGTTCAGTATTGTTTTTAGTTTTACTTCCGTGTTGTGACTGCCCTGATTGTTTCCAGCTCTTTCCTTTACCTTTTGTGCATTTAGTGTCTGTGTCTTCCTTCGTCCTGTGCCAGTTCGTTGTGTTCGTCCATGTGCCAAAATCCCTCGTCTCGTTACATGCTTTAAGATCTCTCGTTTGTCTGAGTCGAATTTTTTCTGATTCCAGCCGTTTGCTGTGATTTTGTGTTGCATTTTGTAGTTTAGGATTCCAGCTTTTGCTGAGTTTTGTTTTGTCTTTTATTTACAGATTGGTTCTCCAGCCGTTGCTGTGAATTTGTTTTGAACTTTGTTATTTACCTTTGGTTTAATAAAATTTTTTGCTTCATCCCCATTCCGAGTTTTCACATTTGGATCCACGTCTGAGCCTTGTCATGCACATGTTAACATTTTTCAGGCAAAACTTTTGAAGAAGTAATGGTATTCGAGTCAGTCTTTTTGACTTGACTCTTGACTTGTTTCAAGCACTCTGCATCTTTGACAGCCTCCTGCTGTGATTGTAATGAGTGGAAAGACATTGTTCTGACAATAAAAAGATGAAATGTGTAGATTTCTTTCTTTACCTGAGCAGAAGAATCAGAAAAATCTTCTTCACAGCATTACTGTAATTTATTTTCTTTCTCTCCTATTTGAATATCAGGCTGGTATAATCATGATTAAAGATGCATCAAAATATATCCCACTGTGTGATCTACTCAACCTAATGGGCGGTGAGGCTGACGTGGGCACGAAAACAACTCATGATGAGACAAAGAAAGGAAAGAAGTCTCTCAGCAGCTGCACTGCTAAACACGTACCTGTCGCCCCATCACAAAGCCAACTTACTCTTATTGTCTCTAATTAAAGTGGACTCCTGTTTAAAATGAAAACAGACTGTAGTCTCATTTTCTCTTCTGTTTCCAGAGCGAGGGCGCTCACAGCAGGGAGCCCGAGTCTCAGGCTCATTTGCTGATTTTTTTTTCCACACACTCTTTAAACCTGGCTGGCTAAATTGGCATGGGATGTGTGAGTCTCCAAAGGCTCTTGGCCAAACCTTTGAGGTAGAGCTACAGTCTCACTAGACCTTGTCCACCTGTCAAAAAGCTGCACCTCACTCTCCCTATCTTTCTTCGTGTGAATTTCAGAGAGATGGGATCCGTCAACCAAAACGACTCTGATCGCTTGAGGTTTATTAAGACTGCTTCTTCCTGTGGAGGGATTTCTGTTGACGTCAGGTGAACCTGTTGTTTGATCCTCCACCAATAAATCAGTGAAAGATTTCATACAGCAGCGCCTTTTTATACAGAGCTGTACAGTTATAGTGCATTTAAAGAAAGCTTACTTTAGATACTTCAGACTGCAATTTTCATCTTACAATGTATTGATTTTGGCACTGAAATGAATCTTCTAGTAATGTCTCACGAAACTCCAAATGGACTGTGCAAAGGCTGCTTGGATAAAGCTAAAGCTCTGAACATTCTGCAGAAACTCCACAATTCTAACACCTGCTGTCTTTAAATGAATGTATTTTATCATGATGTGAAAATGTGAGAGTTCAAAAAACTAATCAGAGCAGTGGTTCCCACAGGGGGGTCCATGAGGGCACTCCAGGGAGTACGCAAGATTCAAAAATGTACATTAAAAAAAATAGCAACCAAGTAAAATTCCTCTAACACAATTTATTCAATCAGTGTTTGAATAAAATATTAGTTTAACTTCATAAATGAATATCATATTGAGTGGGTTAATCAGTTCAGTTATCCTCCGAAAAACAAGAGTTTCCCTCCCTGACAACAAAAATAACAGCACTGTGGTCGAAGCGTAGCAGCATCGCTGGCAACCGACAAAATTCCATCAGTGTTTGGAAAAATATGCTTTAATGGGATTTAAGTCTACAACCTGCATCCGATCCAAGGCACTGTGATTTTTCTGTGGAGAGAATTAGTCAACAATAGCATGAAGCAGCACATCTTCAGCGGCATTTTATTTTTTAGCAAACCTTTTATTTAAAACTAAGTTTATGTCTCTTTTTGAGAAGAAATTTTTATCTATTGTTAAAGGGACTATCTGTATGAAGTGGACTGCAGCAACACCTTTGGTCTGAACCCCCGGCACAGTCATGATGACATGACTCTTAACGAGGCGTGTGTTGGTGTTGTTTGAAATGAATGGAGATCAGATCTTCTTTTTAACACTACTTTTCTTTGTTCAAGACAACTTTTTACTTGAGACAACGTGACGAGGTAAGGTATTTATCAATAGTTACACAGAGCTGTTGTTTGAAAAGTGACAACAAGTGAACTTTCAGTTTGTACTGGAGTTTAGAACATGACTATTTAAGTTCCTCTTGCAGCCCGGTGGTCTGAGACGTCTCCGTAGGCCAACATGTAACGTTAGTGACCCCTTATGTTCTGCTCATCTACCAATCAGAGCTAACGTAACCTCACTCTTCATCTTATTGACAGACTCTCAAGTTTGATCAGATCACTGCAGAGTAACTGCTGCATGTGGGTTGGAATGAACATTATTACAGTTTAGCCCGCGTTTTAGCCATTACCTTGTGTTTAGCCATTAGCTTGTGTTTTAGCCTTAGCATGTGTTTAACCATTAGCTTGTGTTTTAGCCTTTAGCTTGTGTTTAGCCATTAGCTTGTGTTTTAGCCTTTAGCTTGTGTTTAGCCATTAGCTTGTGTTTTAGCCTTTAGCTTGTGTTTTAGCCTTTAGCTCGTGTTTGCTGTATATATTGCTCTCCCGTTTAGCTTTCTTCTTCTCTTCTGTCCTTTTTCTGTCCGTCAGTTCAGATCCAGTTTCCACCACCACTACTAAATTAATCACAGAAATCATTTTCAGCAGAGAAAAACTCAGATCTCTCTTCTCACTACTAAACTTTGTCAGTCAGTGCGCTGTTGTCATAGAGACTTCAACATGCTGTAAGTCAATACGGTCCTGTCCAACCTGATCGGGAAGCTAAGAAATATAATTTATAAATAACCTATATTGGTGCTGATAATCTCATTTTAAGTTGTGGATTAGACCAGGCAGATATCTAGAAGAGACTTTTTCAAGATCACTCAGAAAGTCCTCACAGAGACTTTAAATTAAATAAATTCAGTTTAAGAACGGGCCTTATTTTGATACCCAAAGAGGGCACTTTAAATTAATAATTATTCCAATGTGAACAAATCTTTCCTTTTTAAAACATTGTTAGTTATTTTTATTTTGCAGTTCATGTAGTTATAAATGTTTTGCGCCCACAGTATTCAGGGTTGACACAATGTTATTGTCAATAAACAATATTTCATAAATCAGACAGTAATAGTACAGAGCTGTTTTATGTCTTTTTTTACAACCAAATCTGCTTTAGGGGATACTGTTTAAAAAAAAACATTTCACAGAGGGTACTTCAGTGAAAAAGGGTTGACAAGAGGACACGAGACTGGATAAAAATTATGAAATGTTGCAGAACAAACAAAAATTAGTCCATAAAAACCGTTCAGAACGAAGCATAAGAAAAAAATTTGGGGCTAAAAATGTTGTTTACTTAGTAATGACAAATCACAAAAAAGTTAACAAATAAATCATTCATATGCTACTTTCATGGTGAAAAATAGTAACGTCACCCTCTTTGGAAAAAGTTTGGACACCCCTGGTCTGGCTGAAACAGGCAACATGGCTTTTTATCTCCATTTAGCTACAGTCTTTAGGTGAATCTTTGCAGCCATCTGCTCCAAAGGAAGGAAGATAAATCTATGGAGCTCCATTTGAATAACACATCTTCAGTTTTGTAAATGATGACCCATATTTCTACTTCAACACTTCCTCCTTGTATTATGGTTAGCAGGCCACAGTGGCCATTATTTCATTAGAGGCGAGATGTAAAGCTGAAAACATTTCATCATGTGGCAGAACCTTTGATTAATGAGATTTCTGTGTAGTATCTGTTTGACATTTCCTGCTACCTGCAATCTTCTGGGACACAAAGGGGCTGCTTTAGAAGCGGGTGTTTTTCTCTGAATATCAGAGCAGTTGCTTAAAAGGCTTCCTCCAGAGCACCTGAACTCATACATTAGAGGTATTTCATGCAGGGCTCTGTCGCACTCAGTGAAACAGAAGGGGGAAAAAAATTAGCTGTAGACAGAACTGGGTCTGTTTCCTCTAAAGGCTTGTCTCTGCTTGGAAAGGCCCGAAAACCTGAAGGAAATTTCCCAAACCTCTGGGTCTACACCGTTTCTCTTTAGAAAACTGATGAAAGTTGCTATGATTCATAAGGCAATGGAGTTTTTCCATGGTCACTCTAACAATGAATCATCAAAAATAAACTGTAACAGAGTGCACTGATGAGTTAATGGAAGGATGCAGGACTTCCTTTTCCCCGATAATTAAATCATGAGTTCCTAAAGGTGCCCTTACCTTGGCATGGACGGCGTAGGAGGCCAGCAGCACGGAGGCCTCAGGTGGACAGTGAATCTCCTCCTCCAGGATCTTCCTCTTCACCTGTGGAGTTTCCAAATATAGTTATCTCTCGGAGTAAAAAAGCTGCTTTGCATTTTTTCCACCTGAATAACAGAGCTAGCTTCACCGCACCTTTTCTGAAACACATATTTTTCGCCACTTGTCAGTTCGTTAAATCAGTGTGGGATTTTTTTTGTTTGTTTGTACAACTGCAGAGCACACTAGTGTTGTCACGTACCAGCGTGTTCAGCTCAAAAACAAAACCAGTCAAAATAAAATTATATCAATACCTGTTTCTGTTCCTTGGTACTCAAAATGATTATTTTTGTTCATTTGTGTTTCAGTCTTCACACAACAACATTAATGAAGAAGCCACTAAACAAAGACCAACAACAAACCAATAGAACAATAAATTGGATTTTTCCCCATAAATAATACACAACCAAAACAAAATATGAACTCTGAAGTCTTATTCACAATGCAGGGGAGGTGTTTGGTGGTGTGTGTCTTCAATGAGTGTAATTTCCATCTGTATTTTATCATTTTCATACATTTTTCATTGTATGAAATTTTGCATTGATTGCTGCTTCCTGTCAACAGTCTGCAGGTTAGGACCAAGAGAAAACATGGAAGCTCTCTCTCTCTCTCTCTCTCTCTCTCTCTCTCTCTCTCTCTCTCTCTCTCTCTCTCTCTCTCTCTCTCTCTCTCTCTCTCTCTCTCTCTCTCTCTCTCTCTCTCTCTCTCTCTCTCTCTCTCTCTCTCTCTCTCGTATAATAGACCATATAAAAAAAAATCAGGGGTGCAAACTTGACTACACGTCTTCCAGCTCAACAGCTGCATATAATGGTTGTGTGGTTACAGTTGTGTGTGTGTGGTTTCTTTAAAGAAAAAATAAACACAATTTGAATGAAGAATAATGACACAAATACATAAAATAACTTTCCCCATAATCTATAAAAAAATGTATCCTTTGATCTTTCTTTTTTCATTTTTAACTCTGTTCTATATTTTGTTCTTATCTTACTTTCTGTAGAGAACTTCAAATTGCAATTGTCTATGAAACGCGCTGTACAAATGAAACTGCTTTGCCCTGAGTTATATGCACAACTACCAATCTGACATAAACTAAATAGAGAAAGTAATTAAATGGCAGTCATTCCCCCTGTCAAGCTAATTCTATTTTCTATGTAGCACCGGCTCACACACACAGATACACTAACACGTGTGTTCAAACAGAGAAAAGCACACTCCATACAGCAGACAGAGAGTCGGGAAAAATAATTTAACAACCACTGCAAGAAAAGCAGAAATTAAAACTTTAGGTACATCCAGGGACCATCTCTGTCAAGATGGCACCCCCTGCCCCCACCCACCCAGCCCACCAAGTCTGTAAACCAACGGGAAACACTGAAAGGCTATAACAGCAGACATGACATGGTCATGCAACAGCAGGATGACTCGCGCCATTTAACTAAACCATTGCTCGGTCCTGTCGTTGTGCCCTCTATAACATCAGGAGGATCAGACTCTACCTGACACAGCAGACCACACAGCTCCTGGTTCAGGCTCTTGTGATTGCACACACTGACTCCTGCAGCTCTTCTAGCAGGTCTCCCTGTGTGAACATTCAAACCTCTGCAGATGATCCAGAATGCAGCAGCACGTCTGGTCTTTAACCAGCCCAAAACAGCACACGTCACCCAGCTGTTGATCTCTCTTCACTGGCTGCCAGTTGCAGCTCCAATCAAATTCAAAGCTCTTCTTCTGGTTTACAAAACAGTGACAAGAACGGCTCCTTCCTACCTGGAGTCCCTCATCCAGGTCTACACTCCCTCTGCCCGCTACGCTCTGCCTGTGAGAGACGCCTGGCACAGCATGGCTCTAAATCTCTACCAGACTCTTCTCCTTTGTTGTTCACAAATGGTGGAATGAATTACCCAACTCCATATGATCTGAGGAGTCTCCTTCTACTTTAAAGAGAGGTCTGAAGACTCACCTGTTCAGGGAACACTTGGACACTTAATCTGACCCTTCTCCTCTTTGTCCTCGGGGGTTGAATCAGAAGGTCTCAGACTGAGCTCTTAACAAATGAAAACACTGAATCTTGAATGTTGTTGAATACTGATTGATATTGCAGATATTGAATTTTAGTTAGATGGAATACGAAAGAAAAAAAAAAGGGAGAGGGGGCTTCTTCGGGCACTTGATGGCAGAGTACCCGTGGCTCATCAAACTTGAAGCATTTCTTCACACTTACTAAGGCTTTTCCTTCCTGTTTAAATTCTTACTTTTGTTGTACGTTGCTTTGGACAAAAGCGTCTGCTAAATGAAATTGTAGAAGAAGCATGCATCATGAAAAAAAAAGAAAAAAAAAAAGCTTGTGTCACATTTATGAGTCCCTTCCATTGTGTTGTGTCTATTTGCAGCGCGTTTTTCTAATGTGGTCTTTTCAGCGTGTTTTCTAAATGCTGTGCATGTGTTGTCAAATTGGTGAAGACGTTTTCTTAATTTGCTTGTGTTTTTGTCTTTTTGCATGTGTTCTCTTAAGCTGCAGTGCTGTGAGCTTTCAGGGCCACAGTAGTCAGCTGCTAGAACTGGTAACTTTGTTTTTATACAGCTGTCAAGTAACTCAGAAGAATGAAGACGTTAAAAGAATGAAATGAAAGACCCAACAGGAATAAGAGGACAGTTCCAGATAGAGTGTGTTTATGAGCAGTGGATCATCTATAATGTAAATCTGGAAGTCTCTGTTTTCATTTTGAGCATTACATCCTTTACATTGATTTCCTTTGGAAGATGAAAAAGACCTCAGAGACATGAAGCACTTGAGGCAGATTGACGGCACATCTTACTTGACTCAAACTGAATGAAAGAAAAAAAAAAAAACTCAATACCTCAGAGAGAAGAGTGACAGCACAGCATAAAGCACAACTTTCTGAAAACCTTCTCCTGCCAGCCTGAACTTTTGACAGCCTGTATTTGTCAAAGCACAGTGTTCAGGTTCTCTCTCTTTCAGACGGTGCAGTCTCTAGTTAAACTGCGATACATAAACTGGCAGTGACTTCTGCTTCAGTGTACTGCTGCTTTCAAATTTCAGAGAGGTCTGCAAACGGGGCAACCTTTACAAAATAAATACAGAAGGGCTTTGTGTCAAAGCCACATAGGGACCTATTAAGATAGTGAGCCAGGAGCTACAGCATGTACCACAGCCAACATTAGTTCATATGATTGTTAAGCTGCTCCAAGCCTGCGAGTCAGCAGAGCAGAATAACATGCCAAAGAAGCCCCGGATTATACTTAAAGGGAAAGGCCACCAATTTCTATACTCGTCATGTTTCTCTCTGGACCAGCTGACTCAATGTGTGGGAATCTAAGAGTCACAAAGAGTGACAAATTCCAGGTCGAGGTCTCCAATTTTCCCTTTATGGAAAACAAGCTTGATGCTCAGAGTGTTGACTAAACTGTCAAGGATCACAGTAATAACATAAAGTCCTAAAAATAGAGCAGCAGTGCCTTTTAACAAGCTCCCTGCAGATTCAAGTGCTTCGTCTCACCAGGTGTCACAACCAGAGCTCCCTCACCTGTCAAACTAACTGAATCTGCAGGAGAGCTACACGCAGACGACAAAAAGATGGATTGTTAAGCTTAAATGTAAAAACAGCCCGAGCAAGAGAAGTGCTTCAAACCCCGATCATTTGCAAAGCGGCTTGATGTGTCTCCTCTTGTTTTTGAACTAACAAAAGGTGAGGAGCCCAAAGGTGACAGCTCTCTAATGGAGCGGAGCGCAAGAGGCCGAGGCTGCAATCTGGTTCACAAATGAGAGCATGCTGCTGCCAAGATTTTGGGCCGAGGGGAAGAAGACGTGTGTCTGTTTGTGTAAGCCAGTGCTGTGTGTATGTGTGTGTTTGTATCCAGGTCGGTGATCATTTCTGATAAGCACTAATCCAGCTGTCATGCCGGTGACACAATCTGCACAGAGGGCAGCTCCCGACATTATGTGAATTAATGAGAGCGGGGTAATAAGGAGACAGGCTACACATTGGTATTCTTCTCTTCTTGTCACTGTGCAGCATTTTAACTGAGCCATTTGTCAGCTTTGGTCTTCTTTTCTTTCCCTGCAAAATAAAAGAAACGCTTCGACTACCTCTAAATGGATTGAAGACACAGAGCGACTTTTATAAGTATTAAGTAGACAAGTGTCTCTATCCAAATGTTCAGGAACACAAGCTCTGCCTCCACCAAATTACTAAACCAGCCACAACGGGACGGGTGTGACAGGAGACGAGAATCCCGTAGAGAATATATCATTAACCGGGCCAATAACTGAGCTCTTAAAGCCTAATTGGTAATTGATAAATGTGGCTGCTAGAATTGGATGAAGGGAGCACACGGTAACAAATCTCATCTCTTGAGCGGTGCAGCAGGCTTGGCAGGGATTCCCTGAGGAGCCTTAAGCGAAGAAAAAGGGCAGCGGTAATATGTTGCGCATTGATTCCACGTGGCTGCACACAATGAGACGAGGACAAAAGTGTATTAGAGAGAGCTCTGCTCCACAACTTGGCAGGATGTCTGTCTGTGGGCGCGTGTCCTCTGTTGGCACCAGGATCAGATTTGTCAGGATGCAGCTGAACAGTCGATCAGCCACAGTCTCACACAGTATTTCTAAATTTATATCACGTTCAGAAGACTTTTACACGTTAAAGTCAATTACTGTTCTATTGTTATTTATATCATTGTGGCAAATTTCTGCTTTTGAATCAGAGAGTCTTCCCATTTTTACCACACTGTGTCCAGCCTTCATATATATATGTGTATATATATATATATATATATATATATATATATATATATATATATATATATATATATATATATATATATATATATATATATATAAACCATGAAACAAGTAGTTAGCTAGCTAATAACAATCTTAACTGTAGCTTTCCCTTAATAACAGTAATTTAAGGGAAACAGGTTTTTTTGTTGTAAACTTGTGTAAGAGCCTTGACGAAAAATACTGGGGAGCTGAATATTTACAATTTAACATGAAAAACACAAAAAGTCCTCTCACCTCAAGTTCAGTCTAGAGAGAACTCATTAGGTAAGCTCTGATCCCAATTTTGTGAATTTCCAATATTTGAGAAACAGCGCCCTCTGATGGTGAGATATAATGAACATGTGTTGGTGTGGCATCTCGTGGCAACCCCGCAAGATCTGTTTGAACAAACAACCCTCCCGCTTGCAGACAATATTCTATCTGATACGTCTCATGTGCTGCACTCTGAATATGTTTTACTGAACTCAGGGAGGGGGTACAGGGTTCCTCTGTGTAAACACAACAGATACAAACACTCCTTCATCCTGCTGTCAGTGAAGCTCATTAATGAACAGATTGCTCTGGATGGACAGAGGAGAGAGACTGAAATCATGTGATGGTGACTGATATTGCATTGCACTGAACTGAACTTGCACTGAGATGCTTGAATTCACTTTTTCTTCTAGTGTTGTACTGTATTGTATTGTGTTATATTGTATTGTACTGTATTGTATTGTATTGTATTGTGTTGTGTTGTGTTGTATAATGTGTTTTATAGATCTCTATTTATTTATGAATGTATGATGAGTAGGTGATGAGTGTGTTGTCTGTGCAGCAGACCTCTCTGCCCCAGACAAATTTATCCCAAGGGAGACAAATAAAGACACCTTGACCTTGACCTTGTGACAACCAACCCATGTGACAACTAACCCCGTTCTTCCCTGTATCTCTGACATGTTAGAGCCATATGAACCAACTGAGAACTACAGGGAGGGTCTCCTGCTGGTGCCCAGAGTCAGGACTAAACACGGTGCAGCTGTGTTTCAGTTTTATGCTCCTAAAATCTGGAACAGTCTTCCAGTAGACGTGAGACAGGCCTCAACTTCAATAATGTTCAAATCCAGGCTGAAAACAGTTCTGTTTAGCTTAGCATGTAACTGAATTAATAGATGATTATTTTTATGTTTTATGGAATTGTGTTATTTTATTTTTATTTTGCTTTTTTTGTGATTTTTCTGTTGCTGTTAATCACTTTGAATTGCCTTGTGTAGGAATAGAGCTCTACAAATAAACCTGCCTTCCCAGTGTAAAGACACCTCTTCCATCACCCACTGTCATACAACATGCCCCTTGCATACATGTTTATCGACTATTAGTCATAGAAAATGAGGACCTGGTGGCAACATGACATGTCAGGATCATTTTCTTTACAAGTCTTGAACAAAGCAGCCCTCTGTGGAGACTGCCATCATGGAAACAGATTTTAGGTGATAAAAGGAGCTGTCCACTAGAGAGAGAGTAAACCACAGCTTCTTCTAAGAGGAATGTTGAATTTCAGGTTTATCTTTCAACCCCCAACATGCAGCAGAAAAAAGAGAATATACCAATCAGTGTGAGAGCACTTCTGAAAAAGCAAATTTGGCATCAGAGGCACAAATGAAATAGTAAAGGGGGGGTCTGTACGGTTATTATCTCCAGACTATATCCCATGTGAAAAAAAACAATAATAATCAGTGCAAAAACTGAGCTGATCCAGTCCACCATTGAGAAAATAAAACTCATATCATAATCTTCCAACAAACAATCAGCTTCATGTTACCTGGAGGAAGAAAAGATGCTGTGTGATATCTTGCACAAGCTCCTCTTCTGCATTTTCAGGGTAAAACTTGGCCAGGAAATGAAGTGTGATTGGTTCCTCTTTTGGTACCTCCTGATCCAGAACCTGCAATCAACAGGCAGACAAAGAAATCAATAGACAGGTTTTCCTAAGCATGGGTCCTTCATCTGATGAGGTGGTGGCCTGGATGCAGGCAGCTGTTCTTGTTTCCTTCCTCTCTCGTCATTTTGTATGTTTGTTGATGATTTTATTTGTTGACACTACTCTCAGATGTACTTTAATTTTTCATGTGTGTCGATCTATTTTATTTATTGTATTTCATCTTTTTGCGCTTTCCACTCCTGTGCTTTGATTCTTGTCTCTAAACTAAGAGGTCTGTTTGGTGGTCTGTGAGGGGTGAAGTTTACTGGGTTTTTATTTGGGGGGGGGGGGTGTACAAAACTTGACCACATCTCTGTTGCACTGTGTGTTATGAACCTGCCTTAACCCTTTAAACCTGAGGGTCCCCCAATTTGGGGACTGTGATGTCACTCTGCAAACACAGTGTGAAATAACGCACTTAGGGAATACAGTAATGTTACATATCAAATTAAACAGCAGACCCCGGGCTATACGACTATACAAACATTTTTTACATGATACAAACACAACTCAAATAACAACTAAATGAATCACCACATATTAAACTTCGTACAGCTCTAACACTGCACCACTACACAAACGTATCAGAGAGATAGAGGCCAAAGACTCACAAATTTTAAAGCACTTCACCAAATGAAAGTTGAATGTATATAAATTTTAAAAGATATATATATATTTGGATGTGTTGATCACCATTAGTTATTAACAACTCGCCTGAACTCTCTGCACTAAAAAGCTCTCTAACTTTGTTCTCCTTCAACCTTTGCAGAGATAATGTTCATATGTTGTTCTTTGGTCTGATGAAGGTTTAGAGCTGCAGCTGCATCATTTTCAAAGAAATATTCATCCTGAAATGTCTTTTTTTTTTTGCCAAACCCACATTTTTTATATTTTTTTTCCGGGCACCATCTTCATTTACTTTATATCACATACACTCATATTAACACATCTCAAGAAATCTCACATTTCCCTTTAATATGACACCAAAATTATTCAAATAGACCTAACGTGGTTGCAAACTATACCCATTATATTATGGTTGTGAAATTTTCGATCTGAAAAAATCAGATCAGGGTTCAAAGGATTAATAAAAACGTGCTGCATAAAAAAAAGAAATCAATTTTTCCGCAGCGCTCCTCATGCTTACAACAACTTAATGCACTGAGTTCACATGCCTTGTTTCATGGCTGTTACAGAACGCTGTGAAATGAGAAGCATTTACCCGTTTTTCCATCTTCAGCCAAGCCACCGTGTCCTTGATGTTGTAGCGGAGCCCGAAGAACCAGGTCTCCCTCAGTCCGAGAGTGCGGCACACTAAGTCGAAAAGGTCTTTACCTTTCCACTTGACCTGAAACACATCAATGTTTATTTACAGTAAAGCTGCTTAGAAAAGAAGAACAGAGGTACAGGATATTTTCAGGGATATAGAAACCGTTGTATTTAAAGGCTGAAGGCTAAATCCATAAAATTTACACCATTCACAAAACAGCAAAATAACAAGAACACTTTGTTTTATTTACCCTGATGCTCATTTATTTGGTTTTCTGAGTGTATTTTTCTTCCACACTAGAGTCTCACAGAATGATGCATGTTCTTCTCATCCATCTGAGCCACATCAGGCTCATACAACCGATTTAGACACATATCATCACCAGCCTCTGAGGGACCCCAAGGCACCAATCCCCCTTCGCCAAGTGCATTTAAGGTTAGCATGTTGTACAATCTGGGTCCCTTCCACGCAGAGACACTGACAACCAACATTTAGTCCACACCGCCGAGTGCCTGTAAGTGCTATTTACAAACCAATAATTGATAACAATTACCACCCAAATCCAGAAATGAGAAACCAACGGCTAACATTGTGCGTCTCTGTGTAATTATCACTGCAAACTTTGGAGGGTTCCTCCCATTTAAACACAGACGTGATGGCTGTGAGTAAGTGTGCTGCCTTTCAGATGTGGTGTAGCTTCTGCCAAGTCATATTCTAAACTAGAAACACTGTGAGAGAAGAAACACGAAGGGAAAAAAAGAATAAATCAATGCAGGATTTTTGGGTTTCCCACTGACAAAATGAAACAGGTCTATGACTCCACTCCTGAATAAGAAAGAGATAAATTATATCAGAGAAAGTCTGCAGAGTAGATTTAGCTGTTTATTCACAGTTGCTTGCTGCCATCTAGTGTGGGAAAATTTAATTCTCATATTCTTTTCATTCAAAATCCTCATCACCATTAACTTTTATAAATATCTAAGCAATTTAATGACGTGTTTTTCAGTGCATACACCCAGCCAAGGCTCACCCTACACACTTGTAAATCTGTATGAAAATTGTACTCCATCACCGGATGGTTGTGTTATTCATTGATGAGGTAGAGTTGGCATTATTTTTGATCACCCCCTTTCTTTCCACCTGCATATCAAAGTGGTAAGAAGCTTTCTTCCACCTCAGAAGCATCACCAAGATACGATCAGTCCAGTAGTTTCAGGACCCTGAGGCTCTCATCCCGATGCATTTGTTTCATCAACACTTATTACCCCCATTATGATTATTGTGATTCCCCTGAAGACTTTTAGTGGTCTCTGGTGTTCGTTTCTGCTTCGGTCACACGAAAATGAGCCCATAACTCCAGCACTCTCCTCTCTTCATTGACTGCAGATTTTAAGATGCCGCTTTTGACATTTAAGGTTGTAAATGGCACTGCACCCTCATTCCTGTGCCTGCTCAGGCATTAAGTTCTCAGGGGACTGGCCGTCTAGGTATTCCTAAGGTCACGACAAATACAGTTTGTGAGTGTGCTTTTTCAGTCTGTGCACCAACTCTACAGACAGTATTTTTCATTTGGGGGTTTTGAGCTGAAGTTTAACCCTTAAAAGCCTGATCCATTGAAAAAATAGTCAGGGAATTTAATTTTTTTGGAACTGAGATATTTATTGACCCCTCTAACAAAACCCACAAGAAATATTGCCATATCAATTTGTTTATGATTGTATCACATTTGATAAATTCAGCTGTTTTGGCAACTTTTTAGTAAAGATTTTAGTAAATATGCATTCATTCAATGCAGGAAATACTTCTTTTTAAAACTGAGTAATAATTAGATGGTTTTCTTACCGCAACTTCTTGAAAATTGGTAAACATTTTCCAGAAAAAAAGATGTGTGGATAATTTTCTGAGGCAGCTATTTTGAAAAGGGCCAGAATCAGACTTGTTAATAAAGGTTTAAACAGGTTTTCAGTGAAAATATTCATCATGTTGATGAGATAGAGGTCTTTGAAACTCATGTATCAAATATGATAGTTTGGCAATAAAGGGTTTAAAACTTCTTTTTTGTTACTAATGCATTTGACTGCTGTGATTGTCATTGCATTTTTATTTTTTTTTTGCCTTGTATGTTTTTAAATGACTTTTGTTTTAATTGTTCTGTGAATCTCTGTTTTTAAATATTTAATTTTGTAAAGCACTTTAATTAAAAGGACTGTAAATAAAGTTATTATTATTATTGAATTATTATTGATATTATTACATGTTGCAAAAATCTACCACACTTGAAAACCACTGGCTTAGTTTTGATCCACTTAATTGAACTACCTGTGTCATTTGTGTGTAATTTCATTGTTATTTTTTTTTTCCATGCTTTCTCCTCAATTTCTAACCCATTCCCTTCTCTGTTGTCAGTAACTTGGCATCATTTAAAGTTAGAGTTTTTCCCTCATAGAGTTAAAGATGGCTTAATAGAATGATAAAATGGACGGATACACACCTCGCAGCTGAACTCCATGTCTGACTCCATCGTGCAGATCCTCACATTAAAGGTCCTGGCTTGTCTCCTCTTCAGTGAGTTAAATCCCATTTTCGCTGCTAAGGCACTCGCCATGGCGAATAGTTTATAAACTCACAACTTAATCCACAAAGTTCCCAAAAATTGAGTAAACTGTCAAAGCATCGTAGCAATTATACACTCAGGCGTAGTAAAGCAGTTTGACATTGCTTGGTTATCAAACTATTACAGGTCCAGTTATTCATGTGACCGTCCACCTGTAAGGGCTATCTGTAAATGAATGACTCAAAGGGAGCGTAACGAAAGTAAACAAGAAGCGTCCCACACTTCAATGAGCATAAGGTAGTTTTTCACACTGCCACAGAAAAAGTTAATAACACTAAGAGGGAAAAAACTGTGAACTAAACTTCCTGCTAACTTTAGCTTCCTTTGAGACTCTAATTTACCAAATTTATATGAGAAAACAAAACCTGATCTCGTGTTAGCCTTATAGCGTTACATTTCAACAACGCAAGATCCTGATAATAACTCTGTTTCTAGAGAAAAAAAAAACACGTCTTATAAAGTAGTTGAAACCCTCCGGTTGTTGCCCATTGACTGTCCTGGGAAAGAAACGCTGGCTAACTGCTGCTAACCATTTGTTAGCTTCAGCTATCTCATCTGGAGAGCCGTGCTGCGTTCACGTGCTGTATCAGTGTTGTAATAATATTGTACGAACGGATTCTGGCGTCAAAGCCCCTAAAAACTAACGAAATCGAAGTCATCTGACAAATAAAGAATTAATTTCCTTATCTTTGCTTTTTCTTTTCTTTTTTTCTTTTTCTTTTGCTGTTTTGAACGTTTATATGCTTTGTGATATGTCACATTCACTTCGGTGTCTTTTTCAGTCGCTGGTTGAAAACGTCAGTTGAAGGCCCTGTGAGGACTTTATTGAGGTTTCGAAATGGGTTCACCTCTATATATTTGCCTGTTCATAATATACGATTTAAAGTGAGATTATCAGCACCAAGAGGGGTTATTTCGAAACATCACAAGAAAAGATTTCAGCAAAGTTAATTAAACTGATATTAGAATGCAATTTAAAAGGTAAAATTACAAAACTTTTTAGAAGTGACTTAAAAGATGTCATTGATTTTAAAGAAATTTTCAAATGATTTTTCTGTCAATTCTCATTGTAATTTTAAAAGCAAAGAGAAAATTCCACGTTTTCTTGAAGCTCCTAAAGGTAGCATTGCTCCTTTTCGCCTCTCGACTAGACAGCCAATCACGTTGCACTACACCCCATTAGCCCCGCCCCTAGCTCTGCCCCCTGCGCCATAAAGAGGCGTGATCTGAGCAATGAGGTAATCGGGGTAAACAGTAAAGATGGCGACGTCTGTAGCCGGAGAGGGGCAACCAAATCTAAATGGGATTATTTGCGACCCCCAGACTAAAAATCTGACCGATCTGCCAACCGAGTTGCTCGAACACATCCTGTGCTTCCCCGTCCTCAAACATGTCGACATTTGTAACGTTTCCTGCTGCTGCAAGCGGCTACACGACGTTTGCCATGGAAGGGGAAAGGTCTGGGGACACCAGTACAAACTCAGGTGCTATGATTTTCTTGTGGTATTTCAGTTAGGACGTTTGTTTGTTTTCTGTTACAATAATCCAGGTGATTACATATTCAAATATTTCTTTTTTTATAGTCACACATCACATTACCTCTTCTTACAGTGGGTTTGGTTTATGCAAACTCACCGGCTGTCAAACGCTGACATTCTGCTGATGCACCAAATTCATCATCACGTCAGGCCAGTTTCAAGCCCCCTTGCTCTGCACATAAATCTAAAGCCTGGAAATCTATGCGAGTAAATCCTTCACAAGTTGCACCTTGTTCTCCATTTTAGGCAAATAGAGTCTGTGTGACCTTGAAAGTTGCATGTAGCCTGGTATCTACAGGGGGGTGCAGCTCTTGCCAAAAGCTGAACCCTCCTGCAGACATGCTTGGCTATTACTCTTCTTGCGTCTTTTTTCGAGACAGAGAAATCCTGGACTGTATAACAGGATTGAGTATCGTTGAAATTGCTGACATACATGTAGAAGCTGGTATAAACATTTTTTTTTTAATTATTTTTTGGCATGGATGGCCAAAAAGAGCACTAGCTAATAGATGCATGTGCATAGACTATGAATAAATAGCATTAACCCTTTTATCTCTGCTAATCACATTTATTTAGCTACTAACATTTGAGTGTCATAGAGATGCCATGTTTACATATTTCATTATTTTCTAAACTTTAAAAGCTAACAGAACTGAGTGGCAACATGAAAATGTACCACACTAAACTCTATCAGCACTCAACCAGGTCACGTGAGTCCAAAGGGACAACTGATAGACAAACAGAGGAAACAGGCTACTTTGAAAGGCCACAAAAGCAACTCACAACCTGTTGCAAAAATATGTGTGTATAGCTTTTTCCTCTGACAAGGTAATTAACAAATCATGGTTGAGGATTTCTGGGTGGCACCAGGGTTGGCCTGTGTCCTGTCAGTTTTTTTGGACTTCACACTGCAGGCTTTGGCCTCTAGTAACTTAACTTATTTTTGGAAGGATACCCCAAAAGTGTGTGTGTGTGTGTGTGTGATAAACTAATACAGAAAGTGGAAGAATTACATTGTTTTAAAAGCAGAAGCTGCAGTACCTTTTTAGAAAAGGCATAATGTGTAATAATGCATAACATTAATATTATGCATTGCTACAGATATCACCAAACAGACCGGTTTTCATCTCCAGACGCAAAGAAAAAATATTGGTTTTGTTCTGACTCAAACATACAACACCAATTCCAGGGAAGTTGGGACATTGTGTAATATGTAAATAAAAACAGAATACAATAATTAAAAAAATCATTTGACCTAAATTCAATTGAATACACTACAAAGACAAGATATTTAATGTTCAAACTGAGAAGCAGTGTGTGACGACTGGATATAAAAGGAGTATCACCAGCAAGGCTCACCACTTTGTGAACAACTGCGTGAGCAAATAGTCCAACAGTTTAAGGACAATGTTTCTCAACATACAACTGAAAGGAATTGATGGATTTAATCATCTACAGTCTGTAATATCATCAAAAGATTCAGAGAATCTGGAGAAATCTCTGCACGTAAGCAGCAAGGCTGAAAACAAACATTGAATGCCCGTGACCTTTGACCCCTCAGGCAGCACTGCATTAAAAACCAACATCATTGTGTAAAGGATATTACCACGTGGGCTCAGGAAGACTTCAGAAAACCATTGTCAGTTAACACAGTTCATCACTACATCTACAAGTGCAAGTTCAAACTCTCCCATGCAAAGACAAAGACATATATCAGCAACACCCAGAAACACCGCCGGCTTCTCTGGACCCGAGCTCATCTGAGATGGACTGACGCAAAGTGGAAAAGTGTGCTGTGGTTTGACGAGTCCACATTTCAAATTGTTTTTGGAAATCATGGACGTGGTGTCCTCCAGGCCAAAGAGGAAAAGGACAATCTGGATTGTTCTCAGGTCAAAGTCTCAAAGCCAGCATCTGTGATGGTATGGGGGGTGTGTTAGTGCCCATGGCATGGCTAACTTGACCATCTGTGAAGGCTCCATTAATGCTGAAAGGTACATACAGGTTTTGGAGCAACATATGCTGCCATCCAAGCCACGTCTTTTTCAGGGACGTCCCTGCTTATTTCAGCAAGACAATGACAAGACACATTCTGCACCTGTTACAACAGCGTGGCTTCATAGTAAAAGAGTGCAGGTACTAGACTGGCCTGCCTGCAGTCCAGACCTGTCTCCCATTGAAAATGTATGGAGCATTATGAAGCACAAATTACAACAACAGAGACCCCGGACTGTTGATCAACTGAAGTTGTTCATCAATCAAGAATGGTAAAGAATTCCACCTCCAAAGCTTCAACAATTAGTGTCCTCAGTTCACAAACACTTATTGAGTGTTGTTAAAAGGAAAGGTGATGGAACAAGTTTATCACTTTGAAAAATAAATATCTTGTCTTTTTGGGGTACTCAATTGAATATAGGTTAGTCAGGATTTGAAAATCACTGTATTCTGTTTTTATTTACATTTTACACAACGTCCCAACTTCTTTGGAATTAGGGTTGTATGTCATGCCATTATAATTTTAAAAACTATGCTTCTAGAGCAAAAAAAAGAGAAAATGTGGTGCATGAGAGATCATTTGCGATCATATAAGTGTTAATAACTTTAGTGGTTATTACAGTTTGTTTGCAAGATGTTGCTTAAATAACATTTTTACTGCCTTATCAACAGATGGCCAAGACTGCAGAGGTTTTACCGTCAGAACGAGTGCTGCGACTGGCTCAGAGAATACAAAACACGCCACAGAGTTGGAATACAAATACGAAGGACCGTGGAATCGATCTCAAAGAGATTCTTCACAGAAGTTGTAAGTCATCCATTTGTAATAAATGAATGTTGCAATTTATTTTTATTAACATGTTTTCAAATATTAAATTGAAATGACAAAACAACAAAGAGGACGCAGAAGAGAAGTGAAGACACACAGTTATTTGTTATTGCAGGATATCTGACCTTTTCTGTGCATGTGTGTGTGTTTATGTTCTGTGTGGGTGCGTGTTTGAGCAGAAAAAAATGTGCTCTTTAAAGTTTCAACACTAACCCAGAGATCTGTAACTCAGCCTTGCGTTGGCCAGGTGCTGGGAGACAGCTTTGCAGAGATTGAGTCACTCGGGATGCCGGAGCACTTCTGTGAAGACGAGCTGCTCTTCATCCTCAACTCAGACAAGAGGTGAGAGTCACATTTCACTCTCAGTTAAACCTTTCTCACACTGTGGTTTGTAAGTTTAGATCAGATTAGGAGTTAATCTGTGAGATTTCAGTGATTATGAAAGAGCTTTATTGTTTGTCTGCTCCTCTGTTAGGAAAAGCCTGACCCTGAAGTACTATGCAAAGAAAATCCTTTACTTCCTGAGACAGCAGAACATCCTGAAGAGTTTGAAGAGCTTCCTGGAGCAGCCGGCCGAGCAGCAGTCTGCTTTAGCAGGTGAGACATGAAAAGCATCAACTTACAGTGTGTCACGCTAAGTGAAGACAAACTGTTTGAGCTGCAGTTAATAACCAACAAACAATTTCAGTCATTTGTCAAGCAAACGTCACTTTACAAAGTCAGGATTTTCTGATTTTTTTATATATATAATAACATTGAGATTTGTGACATTTAAATACTTTCATTTTGAAGGAGGTGATTTTAAGATCCCACTTCAGGCTCTGGAAAATTGTGACAAGCACATTTCATAGAACAAACCCAAGGACTGTGAAAATGTTTGCAGATAAATCAATGAGGATGAAATAGAAAATCTCTAAAAAAAAGTCCTAAAATGTGTGAGTCTTTTTAGTGCTTGGTGTTTAGTTAATAGATCATTTATTGTAAAGGATTAATAGTACTGTATTGACCTGAATATAAGATGACCCATCTGTTTTCAAGATCAATCTTCAGGAAAAAAAAAAAACTAATAACCAAAATTTACTTTGTTTAAGAAACTATTATTTCAATGATTTTCTCAGGATTTCAATGAAAAATAGAGACTGCTTTCATTTTTCGGCTGTAAATATAATCACTAAATCTGTATTTCAAATGCCATACTTAAACGAACCACTCACTTAGCTATTTAAACATTTTACTTCTAATAATTCATTAATTATAACAGTGAAATGAATTCGTCAAGCAGTTTGATGGAAAAAAAATACTGAAAACATCTTTTTAGATGCATCATCTTCAGACATTACTCTCTATAGCTCCATATATTTTTGTCTGCCTGATGGTTGTTTAACGTCTCTGCTGCATTGATCATCATTATCTTTAAATAAGCGTCATAACTTCACCTCAGTTTTCTGTTAACTTTCCCAGCTTGTGATCAACTTTGATCTGGACGATCACTGCATCTCCCCCTTTTTTTTAATCTCCTGTTGCTGTGTCTGTGCTGTGATTGGCTGATCACTGCAGCCACAGTGAGGTCACTGGCTTTACAAAACGCTTGTGCCCTCTGCTGTTGCGGTCATGTAGCGACCCTGGGCAGCGATCAGCATGTGTCAATGATTTGAACCTGATTATAAGAGGACTTCACTTTTTCACATTATTTTCGACGAAAATAAAAAAAAAAAAAATATATATATATAAATATATATATATATATATATATATATATATATATATATATATATATATATATATATATATATATATATATATATATATGTATGTATATATATATATATATATATATATTGATAAGAGGAATAAACATTATTTATAGAGCATTAGAGTTAAAAAGCACTTAACAAAGTTTAACATAACTAAAAAATATAGAAAGAAATTAAACTACCAACAGATAAAAAGGTAAATATGAAAATAAATAAAAGATTAAAGATCCTTCCTGAGAAAGATTAAAAAAGCAGCATTTTAAAGATTAAAACCTTCAGAAAAAGAGGTTTAAAATAATGATTCTGATCTCTTTACCAGAGTGTGGAAGCTCAGACAGGAGAGGTCAAAGGTCATCTGTAGCGATCAGCCTTGATTTTGGGATTTCATGCAAAGTGTTAGCGAAGGACCTCAGGTTAAGACCGGACAAATACAGAGCCCTTTTTTTTTTCTTTTAACCCCTCTCTTGTTCTCATCCGCCCCTCTAGGTGCTGTACTCGTGGATCAGTATTGTAACCCACTGGCTGATGTAACCCTGAGCAGCACTTCAGCCCAGCTGGATGAGATCACAGAGAAAGTGAAGAAGATGCTGAGAATCAAGAACCCTTCTCACCCCAGCCTGCGCATTGCTCAAGGTTTGCTCCTGAGTACAGACTCCTCTGTCCTTTCCTGACAGAAGTTATTTTTATCGCCTTCTTTTTTTAAAGTTTCTCTTTGAAAAGCATCAGCAGGAGGCTCCTAAAGCCCAAAGGCTCAGGGTTTTGTTCCCAGCACAGTGTGTTAAAACAAACCAGCACCTGTGTTTCTCTTCAGCTTCATGTGTTGTGTGTTGCAGGTGACTGTTTAGTCGTGGAGGACTTCGAGCTGCAGAGGCAGGTGGTGTGCGCTCTAAACTCAGTCTTATACGAGCAGCTTCAGTACAAAGGCAACGAGTTTGACTACTACAACCCGCTCAACTCTTACATCCACCAGGTAGATCATCCTACACTCAGTTCGTGTTCTGAAGTCACAAAAGTTTCAGTGCTCCAGCTCAGCTAAGCAGTTACTCTGTGTTTTCTACTCAGGTGCTACTACGCCGTACAGGCATTCCCATCAGCCTCTCTGTTCTCTACATGACGTTAGCTCAGAAGCTGGGAGTTCAGCTGGAACCAGTCAACTTCCCCAATCACTTCCTGCTGCGCTGGTGCCAAAAACCAAGAGGGTAAAACTGAAAAAAATTAAAGATTTTAGCTCCTCAGGCCATGGCACACTGAGTCTGTCATTTCTGGATGTTTTTTGTGGATCTGCAGTCCCAAAAATATCGTCACACAAAGATGCCTTGCACGGAGCGCAGATGGCCTGGTAGTTGAGGTTGCGTTCTATGTGGTGAAAGTGCGTAAGCGGGCAGCCTGAGTTCAAGTCTGACCTGTGGTGACTTTACTGCATGTCACTCCCCACTCTCACCCTGTTTCCTCTTCTATCCACTGTCCTGCCCTCTCACATTAAAGACATAAAAAGCCCAACTTAAAAAAAAGACACCTTTTACACCAAATTTGGTGCGTGATGTTTTTATCAATTGGGAAAATTCGCAGAACGAGAAAAATGGAATCATTGAGCAGTGATGAAGTAACTGATCTGAGCAGCGGCTGTTAGTGTGTTTGAGGAAGGCAGACACACACACACACACACACACACAAACACAAACACACACAAGTCTTCATTCATCATCTAAACGTCGCCCGAATTGACAGAAAATGTGTCGGACCATCGACATCGAGAATCAGTTTCATCTTTTAAATCCCTTTTATTTATTTATTTACTTTTAATGTCACTTAATTATTTTACTTACTTCAAGTACATTGTCTTGTATGTTAAATGACTGTCAGATCTTATTGTTATTTTTACTATTTTTACTTTTGCCATTATCATTTTTTTCAATCTCCTTTTATGTTTTAATTTCTTTATTTTATTATTTCCTTTTTTTGTCACTCATCTCTTTTCATCTCCTGCTTTACTTCCTCCTTCCTATCTTTGGTCCTCGTGGTCTCAGTCTATGTAGTTTGGTTCTTCTCTCCCGCGGTTATGTTATGTGCTTACCATACATTTGAGGTTTACCCCTCATTTATTCTTTATTATTTGTCTGTCTGTCTGTCTGTCTGTCTGTCTGTCTGTCTGTCTGTCTGTCTGTCTGTCTGTCTCTCTGTCTCTCTCTCTGTCTGTCTGTCTGCCTGTCTGTCTCTCTGTCTCTCTGTCTCTCTGTCTGTCTGTCTCTCTGTCTGCCTGCCTGCCTGCTGTAAGAGCACTTTGTAAACATACCTTTTTAAAGGTATGTTAAAGGTAAAGGTGCTACACAAATAAAATTTTTATTATTATTATTATTATTATTATTATTATTATTATTATTATTATTATTATTATTATTATTATTATTATTATTATTATCATCATTCCTCTGGACATATCTGTCATTGGTAAATGAATCTGCCAGCTAAATTAAAGGTTATGTTAATGTTAGAAGTATCCTGTAGTGTCTCTGCATATTCAAACAACCCTCGAAACGACCTGAACAGATCCCAAAAAATGCAGAAAGTCAAACCTGTTCCAAAAAAATGATGACAGACAAAAGTTTCAACGTCAGTTTGCAAACATGATCGACACAACCTGGGATTTGGATGAAAAAAAAAGACTCAGTGTGCAAAGGCCTTTATAGTCCAATGTCTTTTGAGTTAAAGAGAAGGGCTGGGATGATCAGTTAAAAGCATCGTTTTCTTATCCTGCCTATTTCAACATGTATATAGTGTTAACTTCCCTGGATATAGTTTTTGGTTTTTATTTTAAATTTGTTGTACATTTTCTTACCTGCTGCTGTTTGAGATGCCAAACTGCTTTTTGTTGTTCACAGCAATGACAGAAAAGAGCTTTCTATTCTTTTTTTTAATGAAAAACAACAAGCTCTCATAAAGTCATCATAAATCATAATAAAGAACATATTTATGGTGTTTAAGTTACACACCCTCTGCTTGGCTTTGAAAGTTGAAGGAATCATCAGATTCTGATCAAACAGTCTCGTATGAAGGATGTTTTTTAAATTCCGGTGAATCAGATCTCTTTTTTTTTCTTTCTGCAGGGGTGACGACATCTATGACTTTATCTACATCGATGCCTTCGGTAGAGGCAAACAGCTGACTGCCAAGGAGTGCGAGTACCTGATTGGCCACCAGGTGACAGCAGATTACTACAGTGCCATCAGCACCACCGAGGTGCTGCTGAGGATGGTGGGAAACCTGCTGAACATCGGCAAGAGAGGGTGAGAGAAACTGCACACCTGAGGGTTAGAGCTGCAAACAACAAGTGGTCCAGGCATGAGGACGTTGTTTGTTGACTAAATAATGAATGAATGAATAATCTGAATAGATTACGTGTTAGCTGTAATTAAATGAGCGTGTGAATGTGTTGTTCTGTTTTAATCATCTCCAGCGAGGGTAATGAGAAATCCTACCAGCTGCTGAGAGATTCTCTGGACCTCTACCTCACTATCAACCCTGATAATGTGCAGTACCTGCTGCTGCAGGCTCGCCTCTACTTCCACCTGGGCATCTGGCCTGAAAAGGTCAGCAGACTCACACACAGATGCTTTTTCTCTTTAATTTAATGAAGAATGAGCCGTTACTCACCTCAGTGTACTGTCTGTGCATGTTTGGACTCCAGGTGCTAGACATCCTGCAGCACATCCAGGCGTTGGACCCCTCTCAGCACGGCGCCGTGGGTTACCTGGTGCAGCACACGCTGGAGCACATCCAGCACAAGAAGCATCCCGTCACACCTGAGGTGAAGAAGCGGAGTGCTCCAGAACACCTGGAGGTCCAGTATTCAGTGGGTCTCATCATGAAGCACAAACGGTGAGTCGGGATGACGTGCATCACAGTGGTTCTGTTGTTCCCTTCACCATCTTCACGTTCATCTTTACGCTCCATCTCCTCCTCCAGGTCAGGGTACAACTGTGTGATCTACGGCTGGGACCCAAAATGCACCATGAGCCAGGAGTGGATCACCACCATGAGGGTCCACCAGCTGTCCAACGGGGCCAACCAGCCTTTCTACAACGTGCTCGTCCAGGATGGCACCTGTCGCTACGCAGCCCAGGGTCAGTCCAAACACACAGACACAGAGTGTGTGCTGCTAAAACATCAAAGACTTTAAATGTGTACAAGTTTTATAATCCCATCCATCATGAGGCGTCTGAGCCTTTCTCAGCTGTTACTGGGCAGGAGGCAGGATGCTCCATGGACTGGATGATGGCCTGTCACAGGTCTGAAAATTAAGATTGATCATTTCTTACAGACAAGAAGTGAAGTGAAGAGAAACAGCAGAAACAGAAAAATTTAAAAAGTTCACATTAATGCCTGTTTACAACCGTACTGGTTCACTGTTTTCATCATCAACACAAATGGGTTTTGTTTGCTTAATCAACTCTAACAACAAAAAAGTCATAAAGACATGAAGAAAAAAGCAGTCACAGCTGAAATACACCAGATGCATCTCCAATCCAGCTCCGCTCCATCACGGCACCCGATCAGATCGGCTTCCATTGAAGTCAATGTGTCAACTAACACTGGATCCGTTTCGTTGTGGTCCAGTTGCGTGCCTGGTCCAGCAGGTCGCAGCTAATACACAGCCATCCTATTTGTGACTGAGGCCGGAGCTGTGATGCCTCAATACTTTTTTTTCTGTCTTTTGAACGTCCATTTATGAAGTCCACAGTACCTCCATAGAGGAGCTAATTGTAGTTTGAATGTGGACTTTGTGGACGTCACATGGAGTAACAGGGATCAAAATAAAATGTGCAAGAATGACGCTGAAAGGACGTCCTGTGAACGTCTCCTTGCGCAGTGGGCTCATTCTCTTACTCCTGCCCCTGCTTAGACATCCAAAAAAATAACCTACACTGCAAAAACTGAAATCTAAGCAAGTGCTCGTCTCATTTTTAGTAAAGAGAATTTTGGTTGCGTTTTTTGGATCTGTAATCTGAAAAAAAAAAGTCACACAAAGACACCTCACACACTGACTGCGATGTGTTTATCGTTCTGTAAAAAATTGCAGTACGATAAAAATGGAATCATTGAGCAGCTGATCCTGAGCACAGGCTGTCTGTGTGTTTGACACACACACTGACACACTCACATATATAATCAGACACACAGACACAAGACTTCATTCATCATCTAAACACAGCCTGAAGAGACAGACAACTTGTCGGCCCACCTCACCAAACATTTCTGCCATTCATAAATTAATCTGCCAACTAAATTTAATGATGATGATGACATCACAAGCAGCCTACGGCGTCTCTAGTCAAATTGTCAAACAACCCTCGAAACAACCTGGGTGGATCCAAAAAAAGAAAAACAGAAAATCAAACCTGTTGAGTTTCAGCATCAGTCTGCAAACATGATCGACATAACATGAGCTCAAATATCTTTTTTAAATGAGTCAATTTGGACGAAAAATGGACTCAGTGTGCAAAGACCTCTTAATATGAGCCACATTCAGCAGACCAGTCCAGAAAAATGTCTTATTCCAAGTTATTTAAAAAAAAAAAGAGGTCTGAGTAACAAAAAATCTGCCAACACACCAAGAAAAAAATAACGTGTAGTTTCTTGTGTTAAGAGATTATTATAATTATATTGATGAAGACCAGCAGTTTTTTCTGACCGCACTGGCAGATTTCTTGTCAGTTGAATGTGGCTCATATCAAGTTCATGAGACATTTTTTTTTTACTAAAAATAAGAAAAACACTTGCTTGGATTTCAGTTTTTGCAGTGTGCGAATTGATGTCCAAGTGGGGTCAAAGTAAGACGTGCAAATATTGGACCTAATTTGCCGTTTGTGCAGAAGTTCAGATTTGGTCTCGGACAGACAGATATGATATAGAGTTGATCTGCACGTCCATCAGACGTCTGGTGTTTGGTGGGTGAGAGTTGTGTTGAAACTTCTCAGACTCATGCTTTATGCATCTATACAGAGTCCTCACGTCCTGAAAACGCTGATCCAGGAGGAGTATTGACGAGGTTCGCACGAGTCAGTCAAACAGACTCATCACTGATACCCCTTTTCGACCAAGCTGGTTCCAGGGCTGGTTCGGAGCTAGAGCCAGACATAGCACCAGTTCTTTGGTTTTCCACAGACTAAGCACCGGCTCTCAAAACCGGTGCTTGGCAAGCACCAACTCTTTGCTGGGCCAGCAGAAAGAACCACGTTACGTTGGGGGCTACGGGCTTTTGTCAGGGGGTGGGGGTGGGATTATTGACCAACCAAAGCAGAGTCAAAACACGAAAGAGAGCCATTTTTAAAAAGACGAGGTTGGGGTAAGAGAGAAACAGAAGAAGAAGATAAGTAAAACAATGGATTTCAAAGCAAAACAGCATGGCCGGCACCGATTTGTGGAAAAGCAAACGGTTATTAACCGGTTTGCACTTGCACCAACTGTGAACCGGCTCTAGCACCAGCACTAGCACCAGCCCTGGAACCAGCTTGGTTGAAAAGGGGTATGAGTGAGGTGAAGTCTGCAGAGGGCCAACAGGTGGATTCTGCTGTGTCACCCTGTTTCTGGAAGTTTCCTACTTAAAGACCTTCCTCACAGGCTGACTCCTACATTTTTATTCGCTCACTCTGCGTTCCTGTCTGCTGATGCTTGTCTCACCCTTTGAATTATTCATACAACAAAGGCTTGCTTTATAAAACCACCTCTTTGACTGTCTACCATCTGTGTTCCTCAGAGAACCTGGAGCCCCACTCGGCCCCGCTGGAGATCGGCCACCCGGAGGTGGGACGCTACTTCTCCGAGTTCGCCGACACTCACTACGCTGCCAACGAAGAGCTGCAGACGCGATACCCCGAGGACATGGATGAGACTCAGGGCGCGGTGCAGGAGCTTTACCACAGACTGACACCTGGCTCTGTGAACCAGGAGCAGGCTGCAGCCTCAGACCAAAACAACCACGAAGCCATGCCCATGTAGCAAAACAGCTCTGTCCAACACTTGACTAACAAATCACCCACTGGTCCCCCATCCTCGATTTACAGTCCACTCAACTGTTTGGTGCAAACCCTCGAGATCAGGAGGTGTGGGTGAAGGAGCCGGGGGTACAGTGACGATGGGATATTAGTTTAAAAAGTTTTAATGGTTTTATTTCTGGCATAAAATGTCCCACTGTTTGGATACACATAGCTTAAAACCCAAAATTTGTTAAGTGTTTGGAAACACAAAAACACACACACACTGAGAAAAAACAAAGTTGAATCAAACAGTTAAGTGGACGTGTAGGTTTGAGGATGGGCGCTCAGCTGCTGTACATTTCCCTTTACCTAAGGAATGATCCTTTACCCACAAAACCCTGCACACACAAGCAGTCTAACAACCTCCAGCATATAGTCCAAACCCTCTCAATTACAGTTCCAGTGCCACACGAGAGACCACGAGGAAAAACTTTGTAAATCTGACTTAATTCACCATATTTTAATCAAAGGTTCATGCACTTCTGAAAGTTCAGCTTTCACATTTCTAGATGTTTTTTTTTCCTCTGTATATTTACAAATGAAACATGTAGGATGATGAAACACAAAAGAAGAGGAACACCAATGACTTGAAACAGAAATGACTCCAAGCTTTGAGGAAATTACAAAAAATAAAGTGTTTCAAGTTTTTTTTTTTTTTTTTTCAGCTTCCCTCTCTGATTTCTTTGCACAATCATTCTTTCACTCTTGTACGCACAACACTGAGCAGGATTGACAGCAGGAAACTGAAGACAGCAGGTGATATCTGCACAGGCTGTGTGGATTTAGGACCTTGAGGATGCCAGCAGGATACAGCTGCGTCGACGTGCAGAGCGATAAAGCAGCAGCGGCGCAGAAAAGTTGAGACAGTTGAAGGAGCTCGTGCGTCCTGACGCATCAGAAGCAGCAGCAGCAGCGATGGGGGCCTCACAGACGCGCTCCGATAACAAATACCAAGATCTGGCGGACAGAACTGGGTGTAAGTAAGAAAAAAGCGAGAATTTTTATTAAGAGGAACTTTGAAGGGCTGATTTAGGGAATTGCGCGGGTTTTTTGCGATTGTTTGGTTCGTAGACGCACGTGCGGAATAAAATCAGCTCTTATTGGCGCAACAGGTTAACTTTTTACTTTTTAATGAAGTTACACGCGGTATTAACGTTAATGCTGATGCAATGGCAGATCAAACTGTGCAGATCACCAGACATGAAGCTAATAAATGCAGTGGCAGCTCCGCATTTAAAGCACACACTGAAAGTTCATCTTTATTTCTCAGCTTATAAACGTTCACTATGTTTGTTCCTGCAGTGATTTCTGTTTACACTCCCTCACTTATTGTTTTATTGCTGAATTCATACCTGTGCCATGAGTTCATCCAGTTGCACCTTGCACACCTTATTTGTTTGTCATAAACCCTCTTCTTCCTCCTCCTCCTCCTCCTCCTCTCTTCTTCATGTTTTGATTGAACGGTTTGCTAACGAAATGAAACAGAAAGCAGACACAAACTGCAGAAGTGTGTCTGTTTTTTTTAGGAAGTGCAGCGGGATCCTGGGGGGGGGGGGGGGGGGGGGGTGATGATGATTCTGTGTACGCACAGAAACGCAGAAATCAGGTCTTACAGCCACACTGAGCTTTATCTGACTGATTCTCAATTGGAGGGACTTTGAACCGTTTTACCACCTTTCGTCTCTCTGAGGTGGGGCGCTGACCTTGTTACCTTGTTTCTGTCCTGGCTCGGATGCAGCATTTCATGACTTGTTTATTCTAGAAACTGATGAAATGTTTGATTGTACTGACATGTTTTCACATGTTGGAAAAAACACGTTTTATAAGGGCCAAGTTTTTCTTTTCTTTCTTTCTTTTTTTTAAACAGAAGAAGTAATTTTGAGAGAATAAAATCATACATTTACGAGAATAGAGTCAGAAATTTCCGATAATAAATGAAAAAAAAAAAAAAAAAAACTCAAAGAGGATGAAGTGAGAGCGTCTTCTTGGTGAAGTTGTGTTGAGTTCCAGCTTTGACAAACAGCCTTCTTAATATCTCTGCCAATAGTTTGTTAGAGAACCTGGAGCTTTCTGATGAAGGCAGCTGAAACACGTAGCACCGTAGGCTACCACACTACAACGGAGGATTAGAGACAAGTTCAAACCTAAACTAAAGTAGAACTTCACAAGATGCTCCGTGTTCCTCAGTTTAATACAGGCAGCTGCTGCTCTTCAGACAGACGAGATACAGACTAAAATAACCAGATTATTCTAACAAATTTAGGAGTTTAATCTCATAGATCTATGACTTTATTCTCCTAAAATTACTAATTTATTCTTGTAAATTTATGAATTTATTCTCATTGATTTATGGCTTTATTCTTGTAAAGTCATGATTTTTTTTTTTTTTTTTTTTTTTTTTGTAAATCTTTGACTTCATTGTCGTAAATCTATGAATTTTTTTCTCATAAACTTATTCTTGTAACTCTATGACTTTATTCTTGTAAATTTACTTTTTTTTTTTTTTTTTCAAAACATGGCCCATATCCTTCGTTGTACATTTAGGTACACTATCTATGCTTTTCTAGTTTGTGTTACATGTGCAGGATCCTAAAATACAACCTCCCACTCTGAGCGTGAACTTCTTCCTGCTTTGTCTTTCTCTGAGTTTTCTTCAGCCACAGTTGCTACTGCAAACATCCACTTGTCAGCCTCAGGGAAAGGGAATGAAAATCAAAACAAACAGGTGTGTTGGTGGAAACACTTGAAAATGTCAAAGCCATCTTGTTATGGCGCAAAGCAAGACTCGATCACGATGTTAGAACCTTTCATTGTGTGGTCACCAGTCCACACCGTGAGTTAATGATTCAGGGAATTCTCTTTGAGTGACATAAAAAGAGAAAGCTGCTGCTGCTGCTGCTGCTGCTCGGGGTGTTTGCTTTGCCATTGAAGTGAGAGCAGAGCTGCAACTGAACACATTAACACAAAGAGGAATCAGTGCTGTGTTGTTTTTATGTTTATAAGTGTCTAAAAATATGCAGGACACTTGATGAACAACTGAAGGAGTGCAGGAGGCATGTTTATGGCTGTGGACTAATTACAGGTGTATCACTGACATACTTTCTTCTTCTTGTTGTTCTTGTTGTTGTTCAGTTTCACCGGAGCAGATTAAAAACCTCCACAAAAGATTCAAGTACCTGAGCAGAAATGAAGAGACCATCAGGTAACATGTGCACAAGAATCATCACTCATTCAGCCTTCTGCTGCGATCACTCCTCCTGAAAAGTACTACCTGCCTGCATTCTGGCTGAAGCGATGAATTGTGGGTAATTTGTGGTATCCCTGGCACAGACACAAACAAGCGGCATATGGTGACACCCAGGCTGAGCTAATGCAAAAAAAAGCAGACAAATACAATATGTCGATGCATCAGGCGCACGCACACACACACACACACATTATACACACATTAATACATCGACCACACACACTCTGACTGTCAGAGAGGCACGCTGCTGTTGCTACACGAGCAATTTCTCCCCTTTTAGAGGAAACAGGGAGCTGATGTTGACCATTCTTCTGTCAGAGTAACAGTTCATGTTACTACCCATGAATAAAACACTGTTACTGAAAGCTCAGTGTGTGTTTTATGATATATTTGTGTGTGTGTGTGTGTGTGTGTGTGTTTGTGTGTGTTTTTGTTCAATGCAGCAGACAGAACTTGGAAAACATCCAAGCCCTCGCTAACAATCCAATCAAGAAGCAGATTGTTGAAGCGTTCTTTGATAAAAGGTGAGTACAGTACAGCTGCTTTCACCATACTCTCCCCTCTGTTGTTAAAGTGTTATGAAACCCTTTCAAAATAAAACCCACATTTCCCCGCAGTAATAATTCATCAAAGCTCAGTTTGTTTTAGCGCTGATGCTTATCTGCTTTGTATGATAAGTACAAATGTTAAACAGAAGATATCAGCAAACTCCTGTTGGTGTGAGGGAGCTGTATATTCCTGACCACAGCTTCCTGAGTGAAGTCAAACATCTCTCTACAGGCCAGAGGTCAGCTTAATATAAACTCACAGACACTATTTCTTTAAGGGAGAAGGGTATCAGTATCTCCTGACAGTAAAGAAGTGATGTGGATGTCTGTTATAACCAGCATCCATTCACTGATACTTCCATTAAAGTCCCAGTGAGGGCTTTCTGCGTGATCTTAAAAACGTCTCTCTTTCTAGATATCTGCCTGATCATAATCTACAACTTAAAATGAGATTATCAGCACCAATATGGGTTATTTCTAAATGCTATTTCTTAGCTTCCTGATCAGGTCAGGCAGGACCGGAATGATTTACAGCACGTTGAAGTCTCTATGACAACACCACGCCGGCTGATGAAGTTTAGTGGTGAGAAGAGGGAGCTGAGTTTTTCTCTGCTGAAAACGATTTCTGGGACTAATTTAGTAGTGATGGTGGAGACTGGAGCTGAACTGACAGACAGAAAAAGGACAGAAGAGAAGAAGAAAGATAAACAGGAGAGTGACAGAGCACAGGCTAAAGGCTAAAACACGGGCTAAACTGTTTGTGATAATGTTCATTCCAACCCACATGCAGCAGTTATTCTGCAGTGATCTGATCAAACTTGAGAGTCTGTCAATAAAATGAAGGGTGAGGTTACGTTAGCTCTGATTGGTTGATGAGCAGGACATAAGGATTCTCAAACAAACAAACAAACAAACAAAAAAACCAAAAAAGGATTCGCTAGCATTAGCTTACTGATACATCTTAGAGTAGGGAGCAGTGCTAAATATAGTTGGCAACTAAACTACAGAACAAACTGACAAAGTTTACTTGTTGTCATGTTTTAAACAACAGCTCTGTGTAACTGTTGATAAATACCTTACCTCGTCACGCTGTTTTCAGTAAAAAGTTGTCTTGAACAAAGAAAAGTAGTGTTAAAAAGAAGATCAGATCTCCATTCATTTCCAAAACAAACACACACCTGTGTGCACATGATTTCAGGTTAAGGTGTCGCTGTGATCCACCTCAAACAGACAGTCCTCACAGCCTCTTTAAAAAAAAAGTAGTTTTATTAGCAGTTCAAGGTGAAAAGAAACAAAATAAAACTATACAAAAATAAGACTTGACAAAGTGAATGAGTGAATCAAGATTTATATTTTAGGCAAAAAAAATAAACATTTTGAAAAAAAATTACAAGAAATAAAAAAAAAATTACAGACAAAGAAATGGGAAATTATTTTATTGTTAAAAATTTGTGTAGTGTATTAATAGTGTAATAGTTCAAACTTGTGTTTTTGAGTTTGGGTTAATTGTTGACTCATTTGCTTTAGACACCTGATTTAATCAAATGAACACAATGCAGTTATCACAGTCTGATGGGAATAACTCTAGTGCCTGGAGATGGGTGTCAATGTGGGTTTCCTGCACTGAAGGAGAAATGCTGTGCAGTTTATGATGCAAAAAAAAGTGATCCAATATCAACCAAAGTGGATAAAATAAAATCAAACTGGGGATTTGTTTTCTTAAAGGACACATTTCACAAGCAACAGTTGTCTTATTTTGAAAGGATTAGCTTCACAGAGCAAACCACAAGCAGGACTGAAGGACAAACAAGCTTTTTGTGAGTGCATGTGACTTGAGCTGTCTAGTCATGTGCAAAATGGGACGCTTGAGGGAACAAATGCAAAGAGCCTAACAAGGAAAATTCCTGCATGGTGGGATATTTAGAACCAGCAGAGATTAAAGCTGTTTGTGTCTTGAATCCTTTAAAGAAATGTTGTTTGGTGTGAATCTTCAAAGAGTGGATTTAAAGCTCGATCTCTCCTCTCTGTGATCCAGAAACCAGCATCAAGAAGAGACTGGCTCCTTCGAGGAGATCGGCTTCGAACAGTTCCTTATGGTCATGTCCCACTTCCGCCCTCCGACCTTAAAGACGACAGATGAGGAGAAGGAAGCTCTGAGGAAGGAGAAGCTTCGCTGTGAGAGGCTAAAGTTAAATTTTAATTCCAGTGTCAGATACAGAAGAACCAGATATACTTGTTGGTTGGGAATGTCATGAGTAGAGTTGAAGCTGTTCATCTAGGGCCCAATACTTCAGTCCCCTGTCATCATCTGTGTGTGTCCCTCATAAGAAACCCCTGCTGCCCAGTGTAGATACATAAGCGATGTGAGTATCTTGTTTCAATCACCACCTACATGCTGCAGAGAGCAGGATGATACATAACTGCTCAAGTGAGCGCTTGGCCTCGCTGCGTGTCACAGTGGAGAGATTTGCAGAGACTCAAGGCCAGAACAGCAGCTCCACAACCACAACTGGATCGATTTAAACCACCAATCTTAGCCCTCATTACTCAGAGTGGTTACTGTAATATCAAACCACAGCAGGTCGTTATTTATGTCCAGTAGTTGCTCGTCCTTGTCCTTCCCTTGAACCCGCCTTGTGTGATATGTAACCTCCTACATTTCACAGACTAACACTGACATGTAAACACATGAAAGGTAGAGCTGGGATGTTGGAAAAGAGTTGACCAGCAATGCATCATGGGTACTCATTTGATTAACTTGTAAACACAGGAGTGTGTCTCTAAAAGTGCAAAGCATTGTGAGTCTGGACTTTAAAGAAAGCTGAAGCGAATGAGGAAGTGTAGAAAAAACTGCAGTTCCTGAACTGTCCACTTGAGGCTGGCTTCAAAAGCTCAGGCAGTCCCATTAACACCAGTGTTAAAATGGACATTGTCACAGCCTGGTTCAAAAAATACCAATTTACCAATAATAAGAAGTCAGTATGGCTCATTTTTGTATTCATTCATCAATTTTTACAGAATGAATTGATTCTTATTTTCCATTTGTTTTGATTATATCGGGGCTAAGAGTGATGCAAAGATTTCTGTAAGAGGTTTGATTGAGCTGATTGACAAAAGGCTATAAGTTAGCAGTTAGCAACTCCACCCATTTTATGTATCTGACATTAGTGTTGGTCGTATTATTAAAATTGTAGACATTGGAGTGCGGTTCAGCCAATGGGTCACACATGACATTAGGTTTTGCTAAGTTAGTGAACTTGTTGCTATATTTAGCCAGTTTTCAGACACCTCTAGCCACTCTTCTTCAAAAGAGAAACAAATCTAGAGACTTATTCTGGAATTCGGAGACTCTGGCGTGATAGCACGTATTGATTTTACTCTCCTCAATGAGCATTCACAGGCTGGCAAGTCCTCCCTGCTAGAGCTGCAGCCAGAGCGGGTGACTGCAAACGTATCACGTATGCACAAACCTGCCACTTAGGGCCACAGTGTCTCTTTTTGGGTCACTTTTGCAGGTCCCAGTCCCAGATAAAGGAAGAGGATTATTAGTTTGACATAAAAAAAGACTCAAATTATCAGAAGACAGTTAAATTATGGCAGTCAGGTGGTGACGTCATTTAGTGACTTTCAGGACCTGTGTGTGTGTGTGTGTGTGTGTGTGTGTGTGTGTGTGTGTGTGTGACTTTTTTCTCTCATCTCCTCCATGAAAGAGACTTTAAATAAAATAATCTGAGATTTTCAGCAGGAAAACTAAACCTTCAGGCCTAAAAATGTAAAATAATCCCATAATCTGTTTAAGAATACAGATCAGACTCCTTGAGCCACAAAATAAAACGGGTAAATACAGTAGATTTGATTCTTAACTTCTAGTCTGTACGTTTAAAGTGAGAGACTGACTCAGTCTGTGTTGTTTTAAACAGCTCAAGAGGAGAAACACGACTCTCACAGCCCCCAGAATTAATGGAGCTGCAGGTTTAGATAAGAGGGGCACAAAAGCAGCGCGTTCCCCAGGCAACGAACCAAATAATGGAGCAATTTTCGTGTTCTATGATCATGGGAATTCTTTAAATGAAGTGAAATCTTTTGAGGGAAGTGGGGTGGTCAGGCTGGCTGCAAAGAGAGGATACTTGTTTCTCCCCACAGTTTGATATTTTTAAAAAAGATAATAACCGGGCAGAAGGAACAACGAGCAGCACAGTTTAAATATCATTGGACATCGTCATAAGAAGCAAACCGGCATTTTCCCCTCTCTGTAGCAGCCGGGCTATTGAACATACTGACATGAAGCTTGTTAAATGTCACCGTTAATAAAAGAAAGAACGTCTTCGAGGTGTTTCTGTGATGGTCTGAACAGGAAATGTTCTGTTATTCAACTCCTCGATCTCTGCATCTCTACAAACATCCCTCTAATCACAGCTTCCTGCGCTCTGTCAGAAACATCCGGCCGTTTTTGACTTGACGAGAGAAAGCTCCTCAGAGATCAGGCCAAACATTAACGCTTCCTGTGCTTTCCTTTTCAGTCCTGTTCAACATGCATGACACGGACAATGATGGCACCATCACCCTGGCGGAGTACAGGAAGGTAAGAAAACACAGCCACTTAAGAAAAGGGGCAGTGTGGATTCTTTACCTTAAAGAGAGTGTGTTGTTTTTTTCTTAAGCTTTATTATGTCTCTCTGGTACTCCTGTAGTAGTTTTACATGATTTACAGCTCAAAAAATCCCTATTGTTCCTACCTTGACATTTTAGTAAACTTATTTCAGCCTTTGTCTGAAACCAATTGTTTACACTGCCGTCTCTTTAAGGCTGCCCGCTCCACAAACCTCCTTCCCCCTGATTGGCCAGCCCTCTGCAAGCCTGTAACTTTGTAGCCCGCCCCTTGAATGTGTCATGAAACATTTAGGAGACTCTTATGTTGTGTCATAATATCTGCAAATTTCATAAAGCTCTTGTACTAATTTTTAGAATAGACCATTTTGAGCAGTTTAAAGTCAGATACAGATTTTATTTTTTTACAACAGATGAATACGTAGAGGTTTGAAAATCTGCACACATTTAGTATGAACATCCAGCATTGTTACTTGGTATACATTTTTGAAATTTTGCGTATGCATGATACCCCGCTTTAATAAAATTAAAGAGGGGGTATCATTTTTACATTTTTTTATTAATTCTACTATAATTAAATGTATAACTAATCTCGATACAAATAGTGCAAGGGATATATTTTCTTATTTGTTTACATACATTTGCACAGGATTAAAATTGTATTGTTTATCAGTCTTTGAAACAAAGATGAGTAAAGGCAGCTCTCAAAAAGTCTCGAAGTCACAACAGCATCTTATGATCTGTAGCAGCTCTAAGTCAAGTCAGTCATTACTCACTGTCTGATCCTTCTGCTGAGCTTGCAGTGTGCTGCAGCCGTTCTGAAAAATACACCAGGCCTTCAGATGACATGTGTCGTCAGAATTATGAGGTTCAAACCGTCCCACCCAAAGTGCTGTTTTGCCGAGTGAATCAGATGTCAGTAAACACACAGAGAGAATAGATATTATCAGTCTAAATGAGTGAGGGTGGATCCTGGAGGTGCAATTAAAATACAATAACAAGCAGTCAGACTTTCTGCTGCTTTGAAAATATATAATTACATGAAGTATTGGTGAGACTGAATGCTGCTGCTGGATGGTTTGACTTGGCTCAGCTGATATATAAACACACATGAAGCTCTCTTACTCTAATGTTTTTAAGATATTCACCCATTATCTTTGTACTGCTGAATGTGCTGTACATATTATACTGTACATGGAGGACCCAGTGCACACACAGGACAAACATGCAAACTCCCAACAGTTTCAAACCAGGAACCTTTTTTGCTGTGATGCAACAGTGTGAAACACTGCGCCGCTGTGCAGGATGTTATAAGACATCCTGGTAAATAAAGAGTCATGCTTCCTTTATTCAAAGTTCATCTTAGAGAGGAAGCCGGAATAGAGCAGAGTGCGAGCAAGGATGACAGAAAAGTGACGTTACTAACAGCAGTTCAGCTTAACTCTAGATTACAGTGGTGTGCTGTGCAAGAACAGCAGCATGTCAGCACATCAGGACTCCTGTTTGCAGTCAACCTACAGAGATTTAAAAACAGTCTGGATATATTTTGTTATTATGGCTGTAAATTGGTCTGAAAATGTCATCTGTCTGAGTGCTTTGGCCCTTTTTTTCCCCAGTCGTACATAAACTTTAATTTTTATCGTCTGGTGAATTATTGTTGCATAGTCGATGTATTAGCGGTAACATTTCACCTGTTCCCATCAAACCTTTGCCATACGGAGTCTTGTGGTATCAAGCTCTTAGGAATCTTACATGAAGATGATTGAAAGTGAACTGATCTGTAGTTTTCTTGCAGTAGAGTGAAAAAACTCTGCATCGTTCATCCTTATTTAAAGAAGCAGATTTGACTTTTTCACCGTGTTTTATCCAAACTCTCTGAACACGTGGACGCCGTCACTGCATTACATCATCTGACAATTATTTCTGTTTTAATTATTCTCACCATTTGCAATTAACCTCAACTGGCTGACAATTAATGATATTTAATCCCAGCTGAGGATTTAGAAACTACTGATTCTCTTCTCGTCCAAGGTGGTAGAGGAGCTTCTGTCTAAAAGCGGCGCCATCGGGCTGGAAGCTGCCAAGGCGATAGCAGATGCTGCCATGTTGGAAGTGGCGAGCACAAATGTTCCCCACATGGTAATGGATCCTACCAAAGCTAAACTGTTACATTAAGTTCTCACATTTCTGCGACAAAGTGACGGATTCATGTGCGTTTCCATCACTTTAGGCTCCGGATGATTTCTATGAAGGGATTACGTTTGAGCATTTCGAACAGGTCAGCACTTCTCGTCCAAGCGTTAAAAAAATATGAATCCTTTCTTCACTGATTCTGTGAAATAATCTTTTTTTTTTTTTACCCCACAGATTTTAAAAGGACTGGAGATGGAGTCCAGGATGCACATTCGCTTTCTGGATGTGGACACCATGACGATGCGCTGTGGGAAATCGACCTCTTGATGGAGTTGTTCTTGTAGAGAAATGTTTATGTTGCTGCTGTTTTTAGCAGAAACTCTCCAGTCCTTAAATGGAACTAAACCAAACACTTTTGATATGCACTAATATATTTTTGGATGGAGGAAAATAATTAATTCCAAAACAATAATAACATTTTTTAAAGCAGCTAAAACACTTGGATGGCGTCATGGTGCTTGAAGAAGGAATAAGTGTCCCATATTTCAGGAGATTAGTCCCCATCTACTGAAACTGTCAGGTTTGAAACTAACAATCTACCTCCCTGTTTTCTCCCGCTTTTCTACGAAACGTTGCGTCACTGTGAAGAGTTCTTTGTACTTCAGTCTAAAGCTTCATGCTAAGTGGCAGCTCTGGCATCCGAGGGTCATCTGTTATGGCTGACATCCAGAGCGTGAGACCGCGGGCACATACCATTCCTCTCTGCAGATCCAGAATAGTTGCAGGTTTAATTTATCCGTTCCCATGAGCCTTTGTGTAACCGCTGTTCTTTAAACATAAATATCTGCTGTTTTTACACCCCTCGTGGAATAATTAACACTTTTCTTTCTTTTAATTATCGCAGACTTTGCACTGAATTGTAGGAAATAATCAAATAAATTTATGACATAAGATAAAAAAAATGTGTGAATGTTGTTTTGTTCCAGATGCTCATTCTGGAGTTACAAAGAAGACGTTTTTCTCTTATATGAGGTAAAATTAGACCCCTTTATTGCAGATGCAATCAACATTGAAAAGACATGTACAGATAATACAGATGAAAGTTTAGAAATCTTAAAACTAGTCCAGTAAAGAGACACAGTTTGGAGAATCAAACTGATCCTGAGTCAGAGCTTCTGCTGTCCGCTCAGTGGGATGGATGGGACCCTGACAGTCTGTCGTAAGGCACAGCCAGCCCGATGTTGTAGTTGTATCCGTGTGACTCGGTGTAGTCGGACCTGCAGATCGGCAGGATGTGATCCTGAGACAGCGCGTCCTCGGCGAAGTCGTAATGGCAGATGACTCCTCTGTGTCTGCGGAGGAAAACAACAACAGAGACGTCTTTAAATACGGCCCCCAGCTTTCATCTCACAATGTGTTAATCATGGCAGCGAAATGAATCATGTTCTAAATCATGCGTTCATTTCCACTGTCTGTGACCTGCACAAACCAAACCAAAGTCTATTTATCAACATCTCACTAAACTCCATCTGGACTGAGCACGGGCTACTTGTATGAAGCTAAATCTACTCAACAGCTCTTACAGCTGACATCTCTAAATGAATGTTTACTGTTCAAAAAAAGTTACTCAGTGATACTGATTTTATTTACACTTTCCTAAACTTCATTTTTTTACATTTTAAGTTCCTCTATTGCTTTTGAGACAAGAACTGTTTTGTTTACAAAAAATTATGAGAAAAAATAAAGTTTCTGCCTTCAGAACAACCAGAAACCTTCAAAATAAAAGACTGCATGGCTCAGTGGATGTTTGTAACACACCCAGGCCTGTGCAAAAGTATGAACAAAAGTAATGTGGGCATTAACTTTTTTGACCAGTATATTAATCAGGATGAAAATGTGAGAGTTCAAAAAACATTTTTGAGGCCACAAGACTAGATTTAAGTTATAAAATGGTGCAAACAAGACAAAATTGGGGCTAAAAATGATGTACGCAGGTCAAAATAGACTGAATATGAAAAAACCGACCCTGATCAAATCCAGATCCTGATCCTGCCATAAAAACATCCTGGCATATTTTTTCCACATCGCCCCCTAATGGAGAATATTTTCCTTGGTCATAAGCAGAGTCTGATGATGTTTACGCAGCAGGTAACACTGCAGAAAACTGACCACTGATCATCTGGTATGAACAGACACCTGAGGGACAGGTGAGCTTTGATTTCATCAGTCTGTGATGATGGAACTGAGGATGGTTGATGACACTCAGAGACTGATTTTTCTGGAGCAACATTTTGGGGTTGTATTTTAGCAGCAAAATGTAAAAGAACAGCGTTTTCACTTCAGCTCAACATGACTTTACCCCAAAGTTATGCAAAAGGAGGTCAGATTTTTGCAAATTATATGAAATCAGTAAATCCATTCATGTTGATGGGGTGAGCAATTAAACCACCGAGCCACACCAGCGCCCCCATGCATGCTTTTTACTGCTCCCATTCTTAACTTTATCTAAATCTACTTGAGCATGGGGGAGTTTGTTTGGGATTAGTAAACAAAGGGCTGCACAATTGAATCCTTCACGTCAGCAAGGTCACTGTGACTTCTGGGAAATTCCCACAAGAAGGCTGCAGAAAGTCTTTCACTTGGACACATCAGAGTGCGTGATGATTTGGTTATGAGACGGCAATAACTTGTTTTGTGCTTCAGATCATTTATCGTTACAGGACGAAAATATCAAACTCTTCCTCAGAGGGGAGAAGCTGAGAATTTCTGACTCACACACGGTGAGCTTGAAAGAGCGAGGAGGTTAGGTGTAGAGGAGGAGGAGGAGAGGAGTGGTAAAAGAAGAGTGTGGTATGATCAGCGACCTGCGGTGAGCTGTGAGGTCATCGTCTGTGATGCACGCTCCTCTTGGCGACTTGTCATCAGGGATGTTTGCTGTTAGCAGGGTGCTGGTGTTGAAGCGAACGTGGCGCACAGGATGCCTGCAGCACGAACAGAAAATAACACCTTCACTTTAAAGCATTAATCTGCATTTTTTTTTCTTTTATATTTTTTCCTTTGGAGTGTTTTTCTTTTTGCATGAGCAAATACTGTATTTTTATTTCCATTTCTTTCCATTTGAATCATGTGGATGTGAGCTAAACTTTCTGAAATATGCGCCTCAAACCACAAAATAACGTTATTTGTCATATTTTCAGGAACTTTTGGGAACAATAACTAATGAAAATGATAACATCTACACTTTTAGCATTTGTGGGTTTTGTTCGATTCTTAATTAACTCAGTCTCAAAGGCACACCTCACAGCCGTAACTTGTGAGCAGCTCTGCTACAAGAACAGATGTGACGCCTTAGAAAACCGTTCAGCTTCACACCTTTTCGGCGTTTCTGTGAGTTTACATCTCCTCTCAGGAGGATCAGAGGAAAAGACGATCCCACCTGTTGTGCATCTCCCAGAGCTTGGCTCCCATCCTCATCTCCCACACGCACACTAATCCCTCGCCTCCGCCGCTCACGATCTTCCAGTCATCCGCCTGAACCGAGGTGACGCCCAGGTGGTGGGCATAGAGGGACGTTACAGAGCAGCCAGATCTAAGGTCGAATACCCTCACCCTGAATGACAGAAGAGGTGAGAAGACGACAAATTAGTTCGGAGAAAACGATGCAATACCTGTGTGAAGGACGGAAGAATGTTCAACCCCAATTCCAATGAAGTTGAGACGTTGTATAAAATGCAAATAAAAACAGAAAATAATTTGCAAATCCTGTTTGCTTTTTTTCTTGTTGCTTTTTATCAAATATTCACTCATTATGAATTTGATGCCTGCAACACATTCCAAAAAAATTGGGACAGGGTCAAAAAAAGACAGGGAAAGTTGAGGAATGCTCCAAAAACACCTGTTTGGAACATTCCACAGGTGAACAGGTTCAGTAGAAACAGGTGAGTGTCATGATTGGGTATAAAAGGAGCATCCCTGAAAGGCTCAGTCATTCACAAGCAAGGATGGGGTGAGGTTCACCACTTTGTGAACAACTGCGTGAGCAAATAGTCCAATGGTTTAAGACGTACAATTACAAAAAAATGGTGGATTTGATCATCTACAGTCCATAATATCATCAAAAGATTCAGAGAATCTGGAGAAATCTCTGCACGTAAGCAGCAAGGCTGAAAACCAACATTGAATGCCCGTGACCTTTGACCCCTCAGGCAGCACTGGATTAAAAACCAACATCATTGTGTAAAGGATATTACCACGTGGGCTCAGGAAGACTTCAGAAAACCATTGTCAGTTAACACAGTTCATCACTACATCTACAAGTGCCAGTTCAAACTCTACCATGCAAAGACAAAGACATATATCAACAACACCCAGAAACACCGCCGGCTTCTCTGGACCCGAGCTCATCTGAGATGGACTGACGCAAAGTGGAAAAGTCTGCTGTGGTCTGACGAGTCCACATTTCAAACTGTTTTTGTAAATCATGGACGTGGTGTCCTCCAGGCCAAAGAGGAAAAGGACAATCTGGATTGTTCTCAGGTCAAAGTCTCAAAGCCAGCATCTGTGATGGTATGGGGGTGTGTTAGTGCCCATGGCATGGCTAACTTGACCATCTGTGAAGGCTCCATTAATGCTGAAAGGTACATACAGGTTTTGGAGCAACATATGCTGCCATCCAAGCCACGTGTTTTTCAGGGACGTCCCTGCTTATTTCAGCAAGACAATGACAAGACACATTCTGCACCTGTTACAACAGCGTGGCTTCATAGTAAAAGAGTGCAGGTACTAGACTGGGCTGCCGGCAGTCCAGACCTGTCTCCCATTGAAAATGTATGGAGCATTATGAAGCATAAAATACAACAACAGAGACCCCGGACTGTTTATCAACTGAAGTTGTTCATCAATCAAGAATGGTAAAGAATTCCACCTCCAAAGCTTCAACAATTAGTGTCCTCAGTTCACAAACACTTATTGAGTGTTGTTAAAGGAAAGGTGATGGAACACAGTGGAAACATGAGCCTGTCCCAGCTTTTTAGGAACGTGTTGCTGCCATCAAATTCAAAATGAGAAAATATCTGCAAGAAAAAAGCAAAACAAAACAAAAAAAAACCAATTCACAACATCCTAACTTCACTGGAATTGGGGTTGTAACACACTTACAAAGTCAGAGGAGTTCCTCTTACGCCTGGGTCAAGGATCAAAAATAGAACCAACTGTTTCCAATAAAAATTGGTCACTTCCAGTGAAGCAAGGTCGTTTCAGATTTTACTTCCCATTACAGAGGAGGAGGACTTCAAGGCCACAAAAGAGAGGGAGTTCAGTGAGTCAAAGAGCGCTTTCATCAGCAGACAATAGGACACTATTCTCACATTTAGAGGAACTTCTCAACATCCGAGCCAGGAGAGCAAAGACAAACACCAACTGGAGCACACATGCTGACAGATTTGGCTTCACACTCAAATGTCCTGTGTTCACTTTAGATCTCATGTTTCTTCAGCTCCTTTCTTCAAACAAAGATGAATTCAGCCGGTTCACTAAATCTGCACCAGTTTAAAAACTTACCAAACTCAAGAGATCATGTGAGGTGTTAGAGAGCAGCTACGAGTGAAACTAATAAACTCAGCAGATCACAGCAAAGAGTGAAAAATACACACTCCTCATTGTCATCATTGTCATTCACTTTCTATAATCACTCGCTGTTATTATTATGGCAGTATTTGAATCAGTATGTGTCATGGATAAAAAGGCAGACAGTGGACTCGTGCTGGGTTGCCTGAGCAGCAGCAGCCCAGGGGACCTGCAGCTCCATCTGTTGTCATTGTGGCTTTATTACAGCTGAAAGCATCCAGGACATGACTCCATCCAGCCTCAACCTTCTTCCAAGACCTCATTACCATAACCAAATCCACTTTGGGGCCTCAGACGGATTTCACTTCCAAATTTTAGAGTTAAATGGCTAAACGGGCACGGCGGACTTGTTGTCCTTGCAGTTACTTCTGTCTGTTTGAGGGCATTACGTGATGGAAGCACAGGTTTAAACAATGAGGACTGAGCATTACTGGCAGACCGCAGGGAGTCATAAATCTAACGCTGGAAGCAGCTCGGTCTTCAGTGAGCTGTCAGCAGACAGACTCCTCTTCATTAATCAGGAGCGGCTCAGATAACTCCAGTTACTTCCCAAATCCTCTACCAGACATGGATCATTATATATGCAGGATTAGGAAAAACTGATGAAGAGGTCTTGTTTTTATTTCAGACCAAAGATGTCTCCAAGAATAAAAAACTTGGGCAATTAAAAATGCATTTTGATCATTGTTGCATTTTTTTTCTTCTGCCAAAATTACAACCTGTGAGTCAGAATCACCTGACTCAGGTTAAAGCTAACCCTGAATCCACATAGAAATCAATCAAAAGTGAGCACAGTTATTGAACATGGGATGACAGGGTCTGGGGTAAACAAAGCCAGATTAGTTTGCTGAGTGTGACTTATATTCGTAGAGCTCGCACCACCATCCTTGAGTTCTCGTTTCAGATCAGCATCCACATTAGGGATGGTTATTGATGAGATTTTACTGTTACCATTGCTCTTATTGATTCCCATTATTGATTCCCTATTCTATTCTTATCAGTTCCTCCTATACGTGTTCTCTGTACAAAAAGTCAGCTTTACAGGTTTTCTATGTCAACAACATTTTATTGTGTTTAAGTAAATAAATATGACATTGGTCAGTGGATCTGGATATCTCTGGATAAATAAATAAATAAATAAACAAATAAATAAATAGCTCTTGTCACATGACATCCATGTATTGTTTTGTTATCTTTTTTTGGCGAAATAGGCAATACAGTGTCTTGAAGTGGTTATATCAATGCTTTGAGTTGTTTGGGACCTTGAGCTTGCTGTAGTTAAGCTGAAGTCAGCCATGAGCCTGCACATAACTTTTCTAGCTAGGGTAGCTAGCTTAGCTTATAAGCTATATACAACTATACGACTTAACTTCTGGCTTCTCTGCCATAATGTAAGGAATTGAAAAGGGAATCGTTTAGCTTAAAGGCTAATGATGTTGATGGATTGAACCGCTCCTAATCGATTCTTAATAGGAACTGGTTATTGACACCCATCCCTAATACGCCTGAAACAGCCTTACAAACAACTCTCTCTAGATGTGCTACCAAATGCTATCTTACATCTGTTTTTGTTTACATCCAGGTAGTAAAGCTGCACAGCGGTATGACATCAGCCAACAACCTGAGCTACAGCTCAACAGGTGGCCGCGCTTCCTTTTAAATATAAAAAAGTATTAGTATTTGTTTAACCGACCAGTAATTCTGGCACCAACTAGTCCATTCGTGGGCAATGATTCTGTGAAGTTTTGGTCAGCACCAGGTTTCCTCTGAAGCCAATTCAGCAAAGCTTCTGTTCTTCCATCCAAAAAACAAACATTAAGTTCAACATGAGTCAGTTTTTGAAGATTGAATAACAGTTCATCCGAAAGTTTCTGGGAGATGTCATTCAGAGCAAGAAAAAGACTGACATAGCCTTTCTAGTGTGACAGAACAACGAACTCCAAGACGTTCAAGTTCTTAACTTAGCTGGAAAAGACTGAGTAAAGTCTGAAATGCTGGATTCAGTCCATCATAATTAAAAAGATCAACAGGTGTGATTCTCACTCTTCCTCCTCTTTATTCAGTTTTGCTTTTCCCTGTTTGAACAAATGTGGCATTCTTCCAGCAGCCCTTATCAGACGCCCTCATTTGCTCCCTGGATCTTGCAGAAAGCAGAGGGATGGAAATCATTTGGACAAAAAAGAAGGGATGCATTAGAGTTTGGCCTGAAGCCACCCTGTTAGAGGGCCAGGATCACCGACCGTCCCTCCATCTCCATCATTTCCATTTGTCTTCCACTGAGCATCAGCTGGGGCCAAAGTGGAACCTCTGAACAAAACTGCTCGTCTTTCAGAGAGAAAAATGACACAAAGGACAGACTCAATCGGAAGAGGGAGAAAAACAATTCTTTACTGAAAACAAAGCCGAACATTTCTGCATCCACTTGACAAACGCTTGGAACAGAGCATTTTTTTATGCAGTTGCTAGGAGGCGTACCCAAGTATAAGAGGAAAAAAAAACACAACTTAACAATATGATACGGTCCATCTCTCTCTTTACGCCAACTACTTAACAGCCAGATGGATTTGGTGCTGAATAGAAACAGCAGGGGCAGCTTTGGAAGAGGTGGCGCCAGGGATTTTTGTCCTGCTGCCAGCATGTGCACTGCGGCACTCGTTAACAAGTGAAGAATAGACAAGAACGACTCTTTTATGCGTCTTTTCCTCATCTGGAGAGCCAGGTTAGCACTGTGGCAAGCATGTGCAAATGCACACGTGTGGCCAGATGTCTTTCTTGTATAGTTTCCCAGGTAATAGAGGAGACAGATGGAAAGATGTCTCTATTCAACACAAAGAATGTCTCGCCAAATTTCTGAGTGCTTCGAAGCTTTCTCACCGGCGCTGAGACGCGTGAAAAGGTTTAGATTGGATCCAGCCTCGTCTTTTTGCACATCTGTTGTCTACTAACTGAACTTCTGCATCAGGTGTCACTGAGGGAAACTTTCCTTTCTGATCAGTTTGTGAAGTTTAAATAACTAAAACATGCGTCCTACCTCCTGTCTTTGTTCCCACACACCAGCAGGTGAGGCAGGCTGTCCTTCAGGTTGATGCAGGAGAAGTCTCCAGGAGAGTTTCCGACACAGACCACAGGTTTCCTCGTCTCCAGGTTGTAGACGTGAATCTAAAACACAAGACCAGACAGAAACATCATTGATTTGGATCATTGAACTCAGTCTATTCATTTCAAGTCCCACAAGCACAACGTTAACGCACTATAACAACAAAACATACAAACAAAGAGCCCCCAAAAACAAAGTCTGTGAGAGGACTTAACATCAGTATCTCCAGTCCAAACCACAGACTATATAAAACAGGTGGATTCAGCATTTGGTTTCAAAAGTGAAGATAGTGAAAATAAGACTTCAACCAACGTTTTTTTTCTCTGTTTTATTTTTTAGAGGGTTTAAGTGCCTTAATTTAGAAGACAGGGCAGCAGAAAGTAGGAAACTGGGAAGGGGGAGCTGTAAAAGGTTCATGGTTTCTTTACCATCCACAGGGGGCAGTTTGTTTTTCAGTCAGAGAGAAAAAATACAGCATAACATTAAAAAATTGGTGTTATATGGCATCCTTAGGCAGGCCAGTTGCTAACAAGACAAAAGATTTTCTCTTCCCGTCTGGTGAAACTCGCTAAAGGGATGATTGCACAGGTCAGCCATGATGGACCGGGCTTTGCTAAGAGTCCTTGCTTGATATGGAAAGACCGCAGACTGTATGATTCGCCCACACACCCAACACAGCATGGTGAGGATTTGCTGTTCATCATGAGACTGGGGTCCACATTCGAGATTTCCTGCTGCTTAACAGGTTTTTCCTTCCGCCATGATGGAGGGATTTATGATTGGCTATATGGATTCATGTTGGGTGTTGGATGTATATATTTGTATATATATGTATATGTGTATTTTTATATGTATATATGTATCTATGCATATATGTATATCCTCAAAATGAAGAGCTTTGTGCTCTATTGTAAAGTGTCTTTAGATAACACTTGTTATGAATTGGCGCTATACAAATAAAGATTGATTGATTGATGATTTGTGGACATAATCTCAGTGATGTCACCCATCTGTTTCTAAGGCAGAGTTTTGAAGCCTATCCTTGGTGGTCGCCATATTGGAATAAGTGAATTTGGTTGATTTTAGTATGAAGCAAAGAGGCAGCCTCTAGCCTCTTCGCTAACTGATACAGAGCCATGCCCTTGAAGGGCTAAGGTTGCAAGTTAAGTAGCTTAAAAAATAAAAAGTTATAAAAACGTTAAAACCTGTGTAGTTTGTGTCAATAGAGAGATGAGCTTTTAACACCAAAATCACCTTTTGTAGCAGGCTGTAAACATAAATTTGTTAAGATCGGCTTTTTAAAAGGGGATGTATTTGGTTTGTGGTGATTCAGCTTCAAGTGGACGCTTGATGAACTGCAGTTTTTTTTTCTTCTTTAACTTACTTTCAGTCTTTTTTTCATGCCTTTATTCAGAGGGGGGAAAAAGTGGATAGAGCAAGAAACAGAGTGATAGTGGGTACTGACAAGGTGCCTCAGCCTACTTGAGGGCTAGCCTTTCTGGGCATGCAATCTAGACTGCTAAGCTATAGGGGCAATAAAACTGGCCAAAACCACATCTGTCAAATGTTTCATATTTCAAGACCAGAGGTTGCCACTCGAAAAGACATGTAGCAAAAAGCAGTCAGGTTTGAACCTGGACTTCCATCTGCAAAACTGCGCTAAACTGATGCCCTTATCCAGTAGAGTATCATAAGTGGAAGTCAAAAAGACTTGAATGAAGAAAGAAGAGAAAATGTTTTCTTCAGATTTCTTTACTTTATGCTTTATTTCAGACCCATAAAACGAGAACAAAATCACTACAGTTCAAAAATTTAAAGCAATTAAAACACCAGAACACATTTGGTTTAGGTTTTCCAAAAACAATATGAACACCCGAAATATTAAGTCAGTAAATGTAGTATATCAGTAGTGCGCATATCAAAGACTCAAAAAGTCCAAAAACCATTCATTCATTTTCTATACTCCTTATCCTGTTCAGGGTTGCAGGTGACTGGAAGCTATCCCAGCTGAGACAGTCAACCTCACACTCACACACACACACACACACACACACACACACACACACACACACACACACACACACACACACACACAAAAGTGTGTTCACACTGACAGTATGGAAACACAGTGCACTTTGATTTCTCAGCTGGTGCACTCAAATCCAGCAAAAAGTTGAGTGTGGAATGATGGACACTTCTCATTCTCAACGGTCGCCATATTGGCTACGTAGAGGAAGGGGCGGGAACAAATCAAACGATGGTTGATGGATGTAATCAATGAATAACAGAAGAAGACCTGTGAACGGTTGTGAAATGGGATCATAGTTTCCAGTAAGTGTGAAGCCGCAGAGTTTGACTCAGTGCGATATCAATCAAGAATGAAATGCTGTGTGCAATAAAGTCCATTTGTTTAGTTCTCTCATGTGCAACAGTATAATTATCTATTGGTTTTAATATGTGTAATGTTTCATAGTGCAATAATTTAATGCAACAGTTAATCCGTGTGTAGCCTCATCAGTATCAAACTCATCTGTTTCATTCACTTTGTTCACTGTCAGGAGCTGTTTCTGCATTTGCATTTTAACTTTGACCTTATTTATTAAATCGCACCCGACACGTTGCATTACTCAACAGACACTTACTCTCTATTTGTATTATCAATCTTGACTTACTAACATTTTGTATTTTTGTATTATACCTTTATTAACTTTTGTATCTTGTACCCTCGTAACACAATTTCCTTTTGGGATTAATAAAGTAGATCATATCTTATCTTATTTTATCTTATCTTAAAACTCCACTTGAGAAAAACAAACTATACTTTTAATGTCAGTGTTAAAAGAAGTTAAGAACACCTCATAGGAGCTTTGATTGATTGAACACATTGAGTTTTTTTCACAGATAGCAGCTCTACTCTGTGATTCTCTGCACGCTGAACGATGTAACACTCTGAAAAACACACAAACTGATGTTTTTGTGTCTCATGAATCTTACAAACACAAGCCCGGCGAGCTGAAGTGACTCTTTGCCAGTTAATTAAAAGCAAAGCGGTACTTAAGCATCAAATCTGGGAAAAGAAAAAAATAAACCACCTCGAGGCATTCTTCACTTACAGACAGAGACGCACACCGGCGCCTGCGGCTCTGTGGCTGCAGCAAACTTTCTTCCTTCAACTCACAATGATGTCATCTGCAGGCGGCCTAATTGGTCAATTAGCGGCTGGTGTTTTCTCATCCAAATGAGACAGAACAAACAGGATAACCGCCAGGCAAAATTGACTTTGAATAATTAAAACGATAAAGAAATTAAACCGAGGGGGGGATGGAGTGAGAGTGAGAGGAGCCAGAAGGTAGAAGAGAGAGAGAGAGGAGAGAGATGGAGAGACAGCGGGGCTGATAAGGAAGTTTAAAGGAAGAAGAAAAAAACAGAGGCATGATGTAAGCCTTAAGGAGATGCCAGCGGTTTCTGTGTGTCCCTCATTACAGCCAAGCAGAGCTTTAATTGTGCACCACCCAGGGGCAAAACCCAAATCACACCGGACTTTGAAATGACAGCTTGATAGGATTTGGACAGCAGAAGAGAGAGAGAGAGGAAGGGGGGAGGCAGAAATGAGGTTGAGCCTGCTGTTCTCCATGAATTATTACAGTGTCGGGCAGACAATTCTTATTAAATATCCCCCCACTGAAACAAAGAAGTGCCGCTCAGGGATGCAGAGAGACATTTTGTGATGATGCTGGGGCCTGTTTGGAGTCTGCAGCAGTATGTTTGGAGGAAGACTGATCATGAGGATGACTACGGATGAGTTGTTTGGTTAATGCACTTGTTGGAGCGTCTGTGAGGCTCGCAGACAAAAGAAACTGAAATGGCAGCTTGCACAGGGATGTTAATGTAATTACTTATTTGCTTTTAAAAAGATGAAAAAATTTGGCGATGATTACAGCACTTCTGAGAAGTCTTTTTATGCGGCTGTTGATGGAGCAAATTTGGGCAAAGAGAAGACATTAATTTGGGAGTTTATGGCTTAAACTTTAATATTTTTCTGTAAAAATTCACCTCATTGATAATCTTGGGTGACATATCCTGAAGGTTTAGACTCCAACCAGCTCAGCAGCGAAATAAGGTGAGAGGTTTGGATGAAATCTGCAGACTCTTGGCCGTCACTCGCTCCTGATTCTCTGCCTGTGTCTTACACAAACACCAACATCTGAACCAAATACAGAGTCAGAGCCACGTTTGGTTTAGACACCATGTGGACAAACAGAGATTAGCACATTGGACCTGAGACATGACAATGGCAGCTTTGTACTTTGTGTCATTTGGAGGTTTGAACCTGCAGCCCATCCAGCAGAGCAGAGTTTCAAACTTAGTGAGAAGATCTACTCTTTCAGCAGGATGTGCAGTGTTCCCACAGTGGGACAGAATCACATGGGCGGTTTTACGGCGCCCTGCAGAAAACAAAGCAAGTAGAGAAGAAAACAACAAGATTTGAATGAGTGGTTTCATTGTGCTTCTTCGCCTGGTTTTGGTTCTTGGTTTTGATGTTTTTGGCTGGTGCTCAAAATCTAAAGTAAAAACAGTGACATGAACAAATCAAGAAGTAAAACCATCTGTATGTTTGGGGAGCTTTAAAAACAAGAGCTTCACACAAAGTTTCAACACTTTGGCAAAGAATAAAAGAAGAAGTTGCAAGTTTCTTTCTTTATTTATTTGTTTTCTTTTTAAATGCTTACTAAACAGTCTACAGAATATATTCCCAAGGGGGTAAACCAGTGGCCACCAGATGGCACCCACAGTTACAGGTTTACACATGACAGTTTGTAGTTTTGCTGGTTTCTTTTTAGTGTTTAACTTTTTTTTTCCCTTTTGTGAGAGCTAAAATTTCAGCCTGGCTCAGGCTTGGATCAGACTCTAGTTTTGCTGCTGAGACAGAGACAGATAAAGGTTGATATCAAAAATATGACTGAAACCAGTTAAAACAACATGTTAGATGTTTGTTTAAATGTGTAGTTTGCATTTCTGTTAGTTTCATGGTGTTTTATACTTTTTTTTTAACCAGTTACAGCATCAGTCTCTTTAAACTGTCAAGTGGTGTAACAACAAAAACACAAGTATGAAATAATTCACCTTCATTGAACTTATGCAGGTGTACTGATGAGATGAGTTTTTTGTTGTGAGAAACCATCTCAAATTATTTTTAAAGTATTTTATTTCTAAACTTGATAATATGGTTTTTGTTGTACTGGGTGAGTCAGTCTGCCGTAGACATCAGTGTTTTCTGTCGGTTTTTGGGTCAGTTGGTTCAAAATCATTTAAATTTCATTCATACTCATATATATTTTGCACAGTATTAGATTTTTTATGGAAAACGTTGGTTAAAACACTTGACATTTTTAAGTTTCACCAACTGACCACATCTTTCGCCCAGCTATAAACTGTCTACTTAAACTGGGATCCAAAATCAAAACTGTTTAGATTTCATCCATTATTGTTAAAAAAAAAAATAGGATTTAAATTTAATGTAAAACCCTGAGAAAAGAAAATATTTGATCTGTTTTCTACATTTCTTTGCTGAAGAGCCCAGAATAACGATGGCATTAGCGGAGCCAAATTTATTTCAGAAACAGCAATATATGCAAATAAAAATATAATAATAATTTTCTACCAGTCAGCTATATTAAATATCTATCTTTTTTGTTTGTTTGTCTGTTTTTGTATTGGCCCGTTAAGCGTATCCACACAGCAGGGGGTCGCTGGTCACCAAGCTCCACTCTCTGTAGATCTGCCATAGAAACGTACAGAACTCGGCGGTCTTCAATGAAGAAATGTGGAAAACAGATCAAACATTTTCTATTTGAATGGTTTAATATAAAATTTAATCTCTATTTCAGTTTATACTTCTAAAATAATACGTGAAATATGCTCTTCTAAATAGTTTTTGGTTTTTATTAGTGCGCTACCAGAAAAAAATCACTGGGTTAATCAGTCAAGTTGTTCTTCAGAAGTCACCACAGCATAACTTTTCAACGTATCAAAATATTTCTATGCATTGGGCATCTCCCACTCTTAGCTGTAGGCAGTGTTTTGGGGTCTAACTTCTGACAGAGGTGCTGAAACAACCTAAACAGCACCCAGTGCTCCTCTGGCTACATTGAGCTACAGGTCTGAACATTTTTGTACATAACTATCATGCCTAGACCCACAAAAAAGTCTCTTAATGATATGATAAAATCCAAACAGGAAGTTAAAAAATTTGAGTTAAATGTTGAATTTTGATGATTTATAAGGTACATATTTGAACAAACTTGTCCCACAATTTTTTCGGTTCATCTTATAATTTTATTTATTTTTTTTTTTTTTGTTTATGCAAGAACACTGATGGTTAAAATGTTGGATCTGGACCTAATTACACACTTATGTTCAGTGTCACAGCCCGAACACATTTAAATGCTTTCTTCATCGTATGTTTTACTCTGTGAATAACAACATATTTAACATATTTTTTTTTTCAAATGTGCTCAGAAATGTCTTTCAGGCCTTCATAAAGCTCCATTGATTAGGTCATGTCCTGTACTCAAAGGGTGTGTCTATGGCAACATGTCAAACTCTGATGTCTCACCATGAACCAGGAAGTCATTGTAGCTCCTTCATTTAACCTCCATTCTGATTCAGATTTCACACACATGATCAAGGTCCACCTCCCAACACATCCCTATCTTTAATATTCTGCTACATCAATAGCGCCACCCTCTGAATTGCATGGTAGTATCTTTCACATACATTCTCCAGTCTTTACCAAATTTAACACTCAAGACCACAGTAATACTCTAGACTCATATGCACATGCATTAGGGTGATAGGATAGTGCCACCTATTGGTCACAAGTGACATTTACTCCCATAAACACCTTCAAATCATCCACACTCTTTAAAAATCTCTCGTCAACATGACTAAAGATGATAAATTTATCTTAGTCGCGGCCATATCTATTGCTCAAAAGCAGTGCTGCAACGTACTTTGTTTAAAATTTCCCATGTATGCTTGCTGTAGGGGCCAAACCTCACCTTCATACATCGTTGTTTGCTGGGGCAGATCCTGCTGGGCATGCTGCGCCTGCGTCATATCCCAACAGACACATGGGGGCAAAGGCCGGCTTATCGCCATTTGCAGCTTTAATTTATCTTTTCCTTTCTCTAAATCATGTAATATATATTTACAAGTGGGTTTGGCAGCTGATATTGTCTGGTGAGCATCTTGAAAATGCTCCTTTTAACTAACTCTCACTCTGTTCATGATTTTCCAAAGTAAATGACCCTCATGGGCCAATCTTCAACAGTACTTGTAATCCTCTTTAATTTCTCCTTCTTTATCCAAAACAACTAAAAATGAAAACTTTCCCTCATCCATCCAGCCCTCTTGACTCAAAGCAGTGACAGCTTTTCAGACGGCTCTCCTGCTCTGAGCTCAGTGGTAGACGGGCTGCAGTGGATGGACAGTTTGCCAGCGGAGATGCCAGCTTGTACCGAATGCCCAGCCACGAGCTGGGTGTCTGCCTGGTTGCCCCCCAGTCCACTGGCAAGAAGGCGGCACGTAGTAATGAGGATCTGGAGACTGGCTCCGACCACACACACAAACATAAATGTGCAAAGACAAAGCCGCCAGCTGAATGATAACGCGCCTCAGAATATGGTAATTTGTTTTTAATGGGAACAAAGCAACTTCTATTCTTCAACCTGTTAGAGTTTAAAAACTCCAACGTTAACAAAAAACTCAAAGTGTTGTTGTGTTCACGCTCCCTAAAATGAAAACGTGCCACTCTCCTGTGAGACGAAAAGGTGTGACATGACTTCCTCCATGAATTCTGACAGATTTTAATGAAGCATATGTTTTCTGACAAAAAACTGGGAAAAATGTTTGCAGCCAATCCCTGCTTTGTCTTCCTTACTTTTTGAAACTCTCGTTAGAGGAGTGACAGAAGGTTAATTAAATTTGTGAAATACATAAATTAGTAAGAAGAGCAGGTTAAACATGAATTTATGAGGCAAATTATGGAAAACAGAAAAGTTTCTAAGACTTTCTGTTCTTCAGTTAAAAATTAAAAATGTAGTTTAGTGGAAAAGAAATTGTGTCTTTTCATCTTTGAATACTGAAGTACGGCTGCTTCAGTTTAAAAAGACAAAGATGAAGTAATGGTTGTGCCACTCAGAACTGAAATTGAATTTTTAATTTTTGAATTTAAGGAGTATATTGAGTTGAATTTTCAAGTAGGTTAAATATAATTTGAAACAATTAAATCCAATTTCAAAACATTAAATTGGATTTTGGATCGTTCTTTTCAAATTCAATAACAGAATTCAAATTCAGTTTAGTAGCACAAATCTCAGCCCATAAAAGTCGGCCGTCTAGTGTCTGGAAGTGGTTATAGCAATGCTTTGAGTTGTTTGGAACCTTGAGCTTGCCGTAGTTCTGCTGAAGTCAGCCATGAGCCTGCACGTAACTTTTTTTTCTCTTCCTGTTTGAAAACATTTGCCTGTTAGCATTTTGACATTTAGTGTTTTCAGTTTTGCTTACAAAGAGTAACTGTGATATGTTTCTGTGATGAAAATGAAATTCTGTTTTAAACATATACATATATCAACATATATCTATGTATGCTAAACGCTAGTGTATCAATGCAATTTCCCATGTACATTAGCATCAAGCTAGCCCTATGTTTTCTCTATGGTTTTTGGTCCATTAAGAGATGTATAACATGAATGTATTGAATATGAGTCTCTTGTCAGAGAGTAATCAACATTTCTTTGTGTCTTCAGTTTTACAGCTTCTTAAGTCAAACTTCAAGAGGAAAATCCAGAATCAGAGTTCTTGAAAAAGTGTTATCTGCTAAGCTAAGCTAGCTGGGCCAGAATAGTCCACATTAGAGACGTCCATTACTCCACAGTTTCACCAAACAGCTTCAAGAAAACTACTGAGCTATCTACACCTTTGTATTAAATGAACGGCTTCTGGCTGGAAAAAGAAGAAGAAGTGTGTTTGTTGTCACTCACAAAAGCTTATAGGTCGATTAAGGTTTTTGATTGCAAAAACTAAATGGACCGTTGCTCCAGGAATTTCACCAGCAGGAGCGATCAACAATAGAGCTTTTTGATCTAGAATCCAACCACCAGACCAAAATTAGTCCAATAGTTATATCAACTCAAACTGTACAAGCTAAAATCAGAGAGCTGTCAGCTATTTAAATAAAAATAAATAATATCAAGGTAGTTACTCATCTTCTGCCTGTTATTGAGCCACTTATCACGTCACTTCTACATGAAATACAGTTAATACTGTGCAGAAAGATGGAAGAAGAGTTTCAAGGAATACTGCAAAGCTGAAGTACTTTTAGAGAAAGCTTCCGAAATCTCATCAAAAACTGTTTCTCACATTTAAAAAAGTATTTTTTTTTTTCTCAGTGTACGCCAAGGTGTGTGTTTGTTTTGGAAATGAATGAAGATCAGATCTTCTTTTTAACACTACTTTTCTTTGTTCAAGACAACTTTTTTACCTGATACAACGTGACGAGGTAAGGTATTTATCAACAGTTACACAGCGCTGCTGTTTGAAACGTGACAATAAGTAAACTTTGTCAGTTTGTACTGTGGTTTGGTAGCCGGCTATATTTAGCACTACTCACAGCCTGGTGCTCTGAGACGTATCTGTAGGCTGACGTGTAACGTTAGTGAATCCTTCTGTCCTGCTCATCTACCAATCAGAGCTAACGTAACTTCACTCTTCATTTTATTGACAGACTCTCAAGTTTGATCAGATCACTGCAGAATAACTGCTGCATGTGGGTTGAAATGAACATTATCACAAACAGATTAGCCTGTGCTTTAGCCTTTTGCTTGTGTTTTAGCCTTTAGCTCATGCTCTATCCCTCTCTTGTTTATCTTTCTTCTTCTCTTCTGTCCTTTTTCTGTCTGTCAGTTCAGCTCCAGTCTCCACCATCACTACTAAATTAATCACAGAAATCATTTTCAGTAGAGAAAAACTCAGATCTCTCTTCTCACTACTAAACTTCATCAGCCAGCATGGTGTTGTCATAGAGACTTCAACGTGCTGTAAATTAATCCGGTCTTGTTTGACCCTATCAAGAAGCTAAGAAATATCATTTAGAAATAACCCATATTGGTGCTGATAATCTCATTTTAAGTTGTAGATTAGGATTAGACAGATATCTAGAAATGAGACTTTTTTTAAGATCAGTTGGAAACTCCTTACAGGGACTTTAATTAAAGATAAAAAGAACTCTGGAAATGGAACTTGACGCCTTTTTTCTTTATATGCATATTGAAGAGATTTGCTAGTAGATGAGACACTCATCTACTTAAAGTTTTCATGGTCACAGGTAAAAAAAAACAATTATTAAATACTGATGTCAGAGGAACTGATCACCATTAAACATTTTAAACACAACAAATATATGTATTCATGTATTTATTCACAGCAGAGGAGAAATAAGTGCGATGATAAAGAGTCTAATCTTGCTCTTCCTGTGTGTCTGAATTCTTTCATGTGTCTGTGTTCATGTGTAATAAAACAACAGCTAGCTGAAACCTGGACAGGAGTTCATGTGTCTCCTCCACTGCTGCTCTCTCTCTGCTCCACTGTGTGGTGCTTTCGCGCTGCCTCTGAATCCGCTCTACAGTGTGTCAGCTGTTCTTCTCTTACAGCCCGATGATGTCAGTGAAGACGCTTTGCCAAAAACCTGTCCATCACAAACAGCGCGCCGCAAACGTGCACAATATGCAAGCGTGGTACTAACAGATGTCCAGTCTCTATGGCAACTAACATCTGAGCTTCTCTGCTTAATTATGATTCGTTTGAAAACATCTCGATGATGTGAACTTGAAGTCATACCTGCCTCCTGATCCCTGCAGAATAGCTTGTCTCCTGGCTCTTTGTACTTTTCTAAGTAAAGGCTGAAGAGTCAATAAGTGTGCAGGGTCATTAGAAACACTGTATTATTAGACGCAAACAGGCGCAGCTCAGGGAACAGCGGTTCATCAAAGTGTCCTTATAGGCCGCAGCAATTAGGAGCCCAGTCCGACGAGGGGTTTGGAGCTATTTAAGAGCAGCATTTGTTCTATAAACAAACCCTCCTCAGGTACATCACATTTATTTCTGAGGGGAGTCAAGAGGTCTGAAGGGACATGGAGTAACACTGATCACACCGTCAAGAGACCAAGTTTACATTTACACAGATGAGACACATCAGGAGCGGCTCGCTCTCTGATATTTAAAAAAAATAAATAAAAATAACATGAAGGAAAATTAAATCTCTGCTTTCTGGCTGAGAGGATTGTATTTTAGCATGTGAAGCTGGCCCGAAGCCAGAACCTCTGTCCTCTTCATCATCATCATCGTCCTTCCATTTCATCAAACCACAGTATTCACTCATTTTTTCATTAGGAGCCTGTTTGAGAGCACATGTGACCTTGTTTCCACATGTCGGAGCTTTTCATTTTTTAATTACTGATGTCAGGGTAACATTTTTTATGACTTCATCTAAAATCAGGAGACAAAAGAGGCCTTGAAACAGCTCCATCAGTCCCATTAACACGAAAACACGAGAGCGCTCTTCCTTTTTTCATGCAGAGGCTTGTTTTTCTCAGAGTGGACAGAGATGACACGAATTTCGTTGCATGAACTTTAAATGCTGCTGCATTATTCCTTTTTTTGAGGTTCTCATTTAGTGATCAGCTCACTGTGCTTCGATTTTCTGTCAGAGTTTAACTCATCACTCACCTTGTTCCCTCCATCGTGCATGGCCCATCCTGAGCGCTTTACTCCAAATGCAACCTGAGAGTCTGAGGCGTCCAGGCAGGTAACAGGGTGACCATAGACTGAGTGGAGCGTCTGTGGTTCCTCCTCCCTGGGGTCCAACAGGTACACGCTCTCTCCTGCTGACAGCACAGCCAGCGGGTGCTGCTGCACCCTGCCTGGCACCAAAACCAGACTCTCTACCTGCAATGAAGACCAGATAACAGATCAGAAAAGAACAGTGTTTTCCACAAGGATCTACTGTTCCAGACATTTGAAGGCTCAGGTTCACATGAATTCCCACAAAACTTCAACTCACAGTCTTGGGCAGCTGAGTCTGGCAGAGTGTCCTCCAGTAGCCTCGATCATCAGCGCGGTCCAGCCGAACATCAGGCCCAGCGGCTGAGCACAGGACGGGGCTGTCAGGGCTCAAAGCCAGAGCCTGGATCCTCCCCGGGGTCTGGTAGTGGTGGATGGGCTCTCCTCCTGTCTCTGTGCTCCACAGGTCCACACAGCCTGTAACAAGAGTCACTCAGTTTGCTCTAAAAGTAATAATCAAACATTTAAAGGTCAGATTTTCCTGATGAAAAAGGCCCACCGTCTTCATAAGCAGCAGCAGCCACCGTGCTGTTGACCTGGACGTGACTGACATGTGGTCTGGGTTCAGATTGAGCTGACAGGCTGTTTGTCTTCAGGTAAGAGGCTGTTGAGTCCCAGTGCAGCGTGTCCCACAGCCTCACATCCCCAGACGTGTACCTGGAGTCCAAAAAAGCCCAACAAATCAAGTTACAAATGTTGTTTATTTCATATTTGTTGTTGTTAAAAAGCCACGTGAATGTGATGTCTGCAGAGCCGCCTGTCCTCCGTCGCACTCAGTGAACTTTGTCTTTTCGAGAATACCTGACGTCACCTTCTCACCACTGAATCATTCCCCCTCTCACACCGTTCTGACTGGTTGTTATTTTGTTTTCTTGAGTCTTTGTTGCATGATCTTTCCAGGATTACAGGGGTGTTGTTTGGGCGGAACAAGGCGGAACATGTCACATCGAATGCTCCAGGTTTGCATAACTCGTACGCAGTTAGAAGAACTGAATCTTATGACACATTTCTCTACTTTGCAATAAGCTTAAACGCTTCAAATCCATTCATTTTTAAATGCTACAGCTTCACATCAAACATTATTTTCAACTTCAGTGCAATACCTGACTTATATTTTAAACAACTCAAGTGACAATCTGTTTGTATCTGATGAGAAGATGTTTGAATGTTTGTCTAAAGGAGTCCTGAAATTTGTTTCTCTGACTAATAGTTTGACATTTAAATGTATGGTGTGTTAAATACCAACATTAAAAGACAAATGATGTAATTTCACAGCAAAGTGAAGCTGCAACTACTTGATTCTGAGGTTTTTGTTTGATTGAAATCCCTTAACAATCAAATCAAAATTCAAATTACAAAAACATTCAACAAACTATAACAAAAAAGCAGAACAGCTGAAGACATCAAGGCACATGAGCACACCTGTTTTTTTTAAATGCCTAAAACTGCAAACCAAGTATTTGTTTGACCACTGATTTGAGTCATTAACAAACATTTACAAGTTTTACTGCAAATAAAAATTTAAAAAGAGACATTTTTGCACTTTTTCATTTGAGAACATGACATAAACATGATCATCTGAGGCTTTGGAAAACTTTTTATTCTTCAACAATCGATCTCTTCAATGACTCCTTCACAAAAAATTTTTATCTTTGTTAAAATTTCTTTTTTTTTTTTTACTGTATTTTCAGCCAAAATTTCAGAGATAAAGGTCTTTTTCCACCTTTTTCCATTTGGGCAAAAACGCCAAAAGACCAGCGTGAGGGCTTAAATACTCGCAGGGTGTCACCATGAGGTCCCTAGACATGTCCCCCATGTTTTTTTTTTCAAAACTTTATTTTCAGTCAAAATTTTGGAAAAAGGGGTTTTCCCACAACAAAGTTTCTGAAAAAAATCTACTTTTTTGCCTTTTTTCCAAATGGGCAGAAACTCCAGGAGACGTACCCTGAGGGTTCACATACTCCCAGGGTGTCACCGTGAGGTCACCGTGAGGTCCCTGGGAGCCCTAGGAGTGTCTCCAGTGTTTTTCCTCAAAAATGAAGTTTACGTAAGTTCATGCAGGAGACAGAAGTCATACGCCCAGCTGTTATCAGCTTCCAACCTCGCTCAACCAATCACAGCTCGTGTATAGTGATAATGTGGTGTATTTAAACACCTCTCCACTCTCACTTAAAGCCTGCTACTCCTGAGCTACCTGCACTTTGCTGCCATCTTGATGTATCCCCTTCTCCATCCGATCCTCCTCCTGTTGAGTCTCCATTAATGTATCCCATGAAGTCTGTAGTCATGTTTTTACCCATGTGGGGGATTCTATATTGCACTCTCTGGAAAGCCTGAGCAGGCTGCTTGGCTAACCCAGGAAGTACTCTGAAAAGCAGAGCCTGTAACGCCAACTATTACTGTATTTCTATTTGGCAAAAAATGGTTAAAATCTATGATGAGAGTGTTCCTGACTGAACTTGAATTTTCAGTTGAAATTTCAGGAAAAAAATTGTCCTTTTTCACCCTTTTAGGAATTGTGCAGAAACTCCAGGAGACGTACCCTGAGGGCTCAGTCACGCGCAGGTTGTCACTGTGAGGTTCCTCAGAGTGTCCCCAGTGTGTTTTATCAAAACTTGACTTGATCAAAATTTAAAAAAAAAGAAAAGATTTTTTTTTCATCCTTTTTCCAAAGGGGCAAAAACTCCAAAAGGCATAACATGAGGGCTTAAATACTCATATGGTGTCACAATGAGATCCCTAGGAGTATCCCAAGTGTGTTTCCTTTAAAACTTGGTTTTCGGTCAAAAAATTTTCTTTTCCAACTGTGCAAAAACTCCAGAATGAAATTCAGCTGAATGAATATTAAAGGCTCTGTGAGGACTCTCTGTCTGGCTTTGATTATAGTGACACTTTGGACCATAATCAGTTGTGTTTTGCAGGGATAAAGACTCCATTTCCCATGAGCACCATCACCCACTGTTGCCAAGGGGAGTGCAGTAAGCATGAGTCAAAAACAGAGTGATGCCTGTGATCTGTAGCTTCATATGCCGTGCTCATCAATAGACATGGATAAAACAAGCAGCAGAGAGAGGTGGAAACGTGCAAGATATCAGGAAGTCGCTGCAAACTGTTGGATTGTTTTCAAACAGAAGCAAGAGTTTATATCCCCAAATCACTTGAATAAATCTAAGCATTAAAGTCACTGCTGGGCAGAGAAATCCCATCCTTTTTCTTCAAAGCAGTTTCATTGAAAAACAAGACAAAGTAAGAGTCAGAATTTGTGCTGTGGTCTTGTTTATTTTTGTAGCTCATAAAGAGGTATGACTGTTTGTTTCAGTCTGTTTCACGAGCAGCTAAAAACTCCTCGTGGGGGCTTTGAATGAATGCTCCAAATGTTACCTGATATTTACAAATCTTTAGAGATTAAAACATCTTTTTTTTCTTTCTGCTACATCCTGTAGATGTTCAAACCTTTACCCGCTGATCGTAAAGTACCAACACAGCCCTCCCCCTTTCTGCTCCGTTCACTCCTCGCCCAAGTCAAGGAGCTCTCCCTGTGGGAGACGACGAACTGCCAGTGTTCCCACCTCCACAGATACCATCATGTCTGAGCAAGTTCCCACCTCGCAGCCAGAGTGTGTGACACAATGACAGCAAGTGTGACAGAGGGTGTACATGTGAGCCCCCGCTCACAGTGTCTGTGGGTTTGGCAGGAAACACACAGATGGAAAACACACTTTGGATTAATTGGTGCGTCTCATCAGCAGGACGAAACGCTGAATCTGCTCCAAATGAATCCCTCGAAACTTTCACAGGAAACTTTGTGCTGCAGTCTCGATGCGAGCCCTGATAGATTTGGCCTTTAGGGTCTCTATGTGACTCCCACAGAGTTCTGGGTAAATGGGGCGACGTCTCCTCGTGTCCTTTTAAATGCAGAATCTCATTTCAAACACTCCTCTAACAAGATTTCCTGGATGAAAATCACTTTCTGATTACAGTTCTTCACTTTGCTTAATGACTTTCTGAGCAGCGTTAATGGGAAAAATATCGATGCTGCTGAATTGTTAACAGCACTGCTACAAACTGAGCATTCAGGAGCATGTTTAAAAACTGCCACACACTTTTTTTCCCCATCTGGACTCTTTCATCTTTACTTCTCTGACATCTGCCGACATGAAAAGATAAAAACAGACTGTTTTGTTTTTATTTGTTCCAGTGAGACACAGCAGGACTGAGGGGAATCTAATCACATCTCTCCCTGGAGACCAAACAAGCTCCTGTGGTTCATCACAATCTATCAGTGTCTCTCTTACTTAACGGCAGGTTTGGTGCAGTGAGGCTGTGATTTACACGCTCATCCCTCACATCTGCCGTCCGTGAGGCCATAATGCACTCAAACGTCCTCAAGAGTGACGTGAGAAATGAGAATTAAACGCAAAGTCAGCTAAACTTCATCAGTATTGACTCACAGAGGGTATTTTCCATGTTAAAGAGGTCACTTATTTACACTTTGAACAGTCAGGCGTCCAAACTGCTGCCAGAAAGTGATGTTTTAATGAAAAACCTTCTGTTTGTGTCCTTTCCTCGGTCCTTGTACAGACGAGTCTGTGATCCCCTTCAGAAATGTCGCTCTTCTCTTACCCAACATTCTGTCATTTTCTGCTTTCTTTAAAAAAACACACTTTTCTTCTTTTTCTTCCTACGAGGTCATTTTAACAGTTTGCATTTGGCACTAAGTTCTATGAGGTGGGGGGGGGGGGGTGCAGCTTAGCGGTCTAGGTTGCACACCCCATGAGGTTAGCCTTCGAGACGACCTTTCCAGTTTGTCACTCCCCACTCTCACCCTGGTTCCAGCTCTATGCACTGCACTCTCTTTTCAAATAAAGGAAGAAAAGGAACAAATACAGTGTATCACAAAAGTCAGTACACCCCTCACATTTCTGCAGATATTAAAGTATCTGGGTTTAGCTATCAATGGCTATATTTTGAGTTATTTTGAGGGAAAAATAAATTTACACTGTTATTTAAGCTGCACACAGACTACTTTTCATTGTGTCAAAGTGTCATTTTGTCAGAGTTGTCCCATGAAAAGATATACTTAAATAACTGCAGAAATGTGAGGGGTGTACTCACTTTTGTGATACACTGTAAATAAATAAAGTTCTTTTTTTATTTTTAAGTTTCAATGTTTCACTTCCAGTGCCTTTTTTTTAGAACTAGCATTCACTTTTTCAGTGATTTGAGCTCCAGAAGTTCCTTCATTGGATTTGTACTCAACTCAACTTTCTATAGTATCTTTCAAACACAAAAACATACTGCCCAAAGTGTTTGAGAACAAGGGATGAGACAGCAACAATTAAAACAATTTAAAAAATTAAAAGAAGCTAAATTAATGAAATACAGAACCAACTCTTACCTTCAGCATTTCATCCTGGTACGAATCCCTTACCACCAACATTAAAAATAAACTGTCCCATGTGATCAATCAGGCGAGCAGAATAACTGGTTGACCTCTGCCCTCCCTTTCATGTCTTTATCAGCGATCTGTGATCAGGACAGCCACCCTGATCACAGAGGACCCCTCTCACCCCTCCATCACTCTTTCCAATTACTGCCATCAGGCAGACGATATAAAGCTCCACTGGCCTGGAAAAACATTTATTAAAAAATCCTTCATCCCCTCAGCCACAACCCGTCTGAATAACAGCAGACAGTCACAATTCTGCTTTTTCTGTTTTCATTTGCATGTTTTTATTATAAAAGTTGTACATGAAAGGAGAAGGAGAATTTCTGTCACCTCTGGGGTGGAAAATAAAGTCTACCAACCAACCAACCAATCTATCTATTTCTAAAGAATAAAAAAATATAACTTAAAGTCAGTGTTGATGATCAGGTTTAGACAGACTTTTTGTTTTTCTGGTTAAAATGATCTTTATGTCCTGATGTCAATCAATACATGATGTGTTCTTAAAACAGAGTGAAAAATATCTGCTGTCTGCAGCAGGAGTAAACCTGAGAAAACATCAACCAATCCAAGTGTTTAGGATCCAATTTGTTAAACCAATCAAATCACATCCTGCTGTTTTTCCCGCCTCCTGTGTGTACATTTCTCTGGCGTGCACTCGCCCTGATTCAATGCTCATAACCAAGAGAGATCCAAGTACGCTGGAGAATGGCAGAAAAACTACCTATACCCTGATTACTGGTAACTTGAGTCTGGGGTGGGGGCTAAATAGAGTCTTGAGGAGATGCTACATTCAAATCCACGCTAGTTTTCCGTGACTACCAACCCTGCCTTTAAATCAATAGAGTAAGATAAACCTCCAATGACTTCCAGGGCCATTTAGATCTGACAGCACAGGCCACCCCTCCTCGGCCTCATAAGCTCTGGCCCTACATGACCTTGTATTTTTCCCTCCTTCAGCCACTGTAGGTACTCACTACTACAGGCCAGGAAAACCTGACATGAACTTCAAGTTTTGTAGATGCTCTGACCCAGTCACCATCACAGGTATTTGTCAAAGTCAGGTATTATTCATCCTTTTTTTTTCTGCTTATGACACGCCAGCTTCAGGGGAGCGTGTTCACTTTCTGACTAAAAACATCCTACACACCAGAATTCACTTCAACCTGTCAGTGGTCATACTCTAATGTCAGCTTCATGTGTGTCTCTTCGTAACTCACCCAGCCAGTACAAAGTTGTCACAGGAGCTGACGTCACAGAGAACCTTCCCCAGCTCGAACTGCAGCTGGCTGATGGATCCAACTCGATTCTGCACAGAGAATATTACTCTGCTGTGAAATATGATTCCATGCTCAGGACAAATACAATATCTGCTTCTGTTACATTTCCTGTCTTGTCTTTTTATGCCAATAACAAACCTGTGAAATAAGTTAAAATCAAAAAGAGGCAAATAGATTTTGAACAAATATCAGCAGGAAAAACAGCTCAGGTGTTGTACTTTGAAAAACAGATTTCTCTGAGTCCTGGACTCACCTTCCAGTTGGAGCACACGGTTTTGGCTGAGTTCCTGCAGTCTCGCAGCGTGCTCTTCCAGCAGGGGGAGTCGGACACGCTGGCGTCCTGGTGAAAACCCTCCCCTGTGCATATCTTGTACCACAGGACACTGTCCTCTGCGAGGGCTCTCCATGCCCGGCTCACCTGTGAGGAGGTTGGACAGTGTTACTGCCGATTGAGTCAGCATACATTAGCAGCTTGCATCACTTGATTTATGTGTGCTTAATGAGCCCGGCTGACTGCCAGACGGACACACGCGCTGTGTGCTGCTGTCCTGCTGCTGCTGGACAAAATGTAATTGAGTGATCCAAAGCCATTTAGGTCACATGAGGTAATAAAACTCACCTCAGCAGTTTGAGGGAGTAAAGCCACTCAAAGCAAGAGGAGTGAAAGCTCGTAAAAACATGACAAGCAAACAAAAAAAACCCAGAAGAGAGCATCTACATTACCTTAAACTGTTTTCAACAACATATTATTTCTGATGACATCATGTTAACCTAGTTCAGGAAACAAAGAGTATACGGTATCTACAAACTCTGTCAGAATGAGCCCAAAAGTTTGATTTTTCTCAACTCTTTACATTTCAGGTTTGAAATTTCTCAGTGGGAATAACCGAAACAAGAGTTGGTCATCAGTTTCTGAACCCTGCTGGAGTTGGTGTGTCTTACAGTCTTTGAGATTATACTTTTTACTTGCCGTGTCCACTAATAAAGTTGTTTAAATCTGTGAAGGAAGGCAAAAAGAGCAACACCTCTATCAGAAGAGAGATTCCTAAAAATAAACCCCAGAAAAAAAGGGAAAAATCTAAACAAGATGTGCATTGATCAAAGCTTGCAGCTTGGATCAACGCAGACCATCACCTTGAAATACTGAAAGTTCAGATAACTCAGATTCAATGAAGACTAACTGGAGCAGTTTCAAATGGTTGGTTTCAACTTGTAATTCTTTAAATCTTTAGTTTGTGACCCCTGAAAGTTAAATTAAAGCCGAGTTATAGCATATTTAACTGAAAAGTGCCTCAGGTTTTAGATTTACGAGGAGGTAAAACTGTCCAGTGTTTCGAAAAATTATTCAAAATTTCACTTTGGTTACAGACTCTTTTAGTCAAGAGTTTTGAAATATTATTTTCTACTTTTGTTTTGTAAAGCAGAGGCAGAGGATTCTGGGAACACCTCCAAAGTGTATGGGAGGAGTCTAAAAAAGGTCTAAACCCCTACAACACTTTATAAGGATGGAAACATAATTCTTTATTACGATTTATTGAAGTTTATCTATGATTTCAGCTGTCACTGGAATTCTGACGCATTTTAAGTGTCCTTTTTTGTTTATTTCTTAATTTCTTTATTTAGTCTCTTTATCATATTATCACAGAGAAAGTTTTGACCACACCAGCAGCTTACCTGTGCACACCTGCCGAGCTCAAAACAGTCCAAATATTGGAATATCTTCAATGCCAACTCATATGGCAGCTCAATATCAAAGAATGGAATGTCATTGACTTCATTCTGCAACAGAAAATAGATAATTTAGAGTTATTACCTCATTCTAGTTTACAAACATGCATATCATCATCATCATCATCACCCTCCTCCTCTCACCAGATCCTGAATGAGTTGCTCCACAAGCTCCTTGTCCTCTTTGATTTTACTCCTTTGCTGCTGCTGCAGAGACAATCTGCAAACATCAGTTTCTTCATGATACTGTCTCTTTCTCCTGCTCCTCTCCTCCTGGATCCTGTCCAGGAGAGGGCTGGTCCGTCCATCTAGCAAACTACGTGCAATTGAGACATATTCAGGCTGATCCTCGGATTCTGAAGCATCTTTTCCTCTTCCCTCGTCCTCCTCTTCTGGTTTTGAAGCACTAGAAGGATGACTGTGGTTTATTAAATCTTCAAAATAACTATTCTGTAAGTCTGCTTTGCTTGACTGACCACGGGAATCACACGAAGGGGAAGAAGTGCAATTGAGTGGTTGCTTCTTATTTTTACTCGACAACTCTTGTTTCCAACGTTTCCTGAACGCAGCAAGCTCGTCGTCGGACATATTTAAATCTCATCATGAATAAAATATAACATAAAAACTTTAAACTGACAAAAAATGTCGTATTATGTTGAAGTATTTCGCCAAAACTGAGGGAAAGAATGGCTCTGCGCCGACTCAAAACAAAAACCTCGTCCTTTTTGGAAAATATTCCGAAGAGGGACAACATGCTGCTGTGCATTGGTTCCGTCGGTTTTTAATTCCGCAGCTTTATTATAGGCGCAGTTGAAATATTTGTCTTTTTGCCACTACTTACAATTCTCTAAATATAAATGCATCCATAACTCAATTATGCAAATGCAGAATATTTATTTGAAAATAATATAAAATGCACATCATAAAATATAAAAATGAGAGAAAAGAACACAATGTCCCTCATTCCTCATAACAAAAGACTGCCCACAACAAACCAGACAAGAGTTAACCATTGCATCCCTCTTTTGGGAGAAGATGATGTAAACCCCACACCATGTGACTCCTTAATGAATAATACAGAAGAGAGAGAGAGAGAGAGAGAGAGAGAGAGAGAGAGAGAGAGAGAGAGAGAGAGAGAGAGAGAGAGAGAGAGAGCTAACACGGTTAAGGTTTGATGACAGAGGAGAAGGATGGTCATATATCCTTAGGACTTTGAGAGAGCAGCCTTTTTGTTCTGACAGAGAAGATGTGCTGGCTGCCGATAGACCAGCCTCTGCTCCTGCCCGGTGACTCCACCTGCAGCTCCCACGGACCCTCCCCGTGCTCCGTGGCCCAGCTGCTCGCCTCCCGCCTGCGGAGGATCGGGGACCAGCTGGAAAAGAGCTGGACGGCCGGGGAGACAAGGAGCGGCTCCAGGTGCGCAGTCAGAGGGACGGTGGTGATGGTGACCGGGAGAGGACACCTGAAGAGCCTCCTGCGAACAGCAATACACTTCACCGTGCTCGTGATGGTGGTTGCAAGGCGACACCTGTAGGGCGCGAGGCGGCAACAGCAGCAACAGGTGTGTAAACAGTGTCGCATCACGCGCGTGGCGTTTGAGTAAAGCTTTGACCCGCAGCTGTTGTGACGGTTATATTGCTGTTGTGGTGCATGTTACACGCTGGATGAAAAAAATATTTTTTTTAAATATTCTTGAATAAAAGTAATACAGAAAATTACTCTTTTAAGATTGAATGGTCGTTTACTTTATTTCTTTTCGTTGTTTTTCTTTTTCTTTTTTTTAAAAAGGGCCTTCTATGTCATTATAACTGTTTTCTGTTTGTTTTACCGGGTTTTCATGATAGTTCAATTAATTAGAATAACTGCAAAAATGTATGAACAGTTTTATTATTATTATTATTATTATTATTATTATTATTATTATTATTATTATTATTATTATATTTAAAAAAAGGGGGGGGGGTGTAGCAGGGGTTAACAACTGGCAGACAAATACTCGGCTCAATTCAACTTAATGCCAGAAGGATGCAATTTGAATCAAACTGATTTCACTTTTATTTTCTTTAATCTTTCATTTAACGATTATTGCGGTCTCTTTAATCCTAATGGTTTATGGTGTATTTAGGTTTTATTTTGTATTATTTCCAACTTCGAATAACTCTAACCTTTAATTCACATTTTTGGCGGACATAACATTAAGATGAAATTGGTTTGATGTTATACGAGAAGCTTACTTTGCAAACTTGCAGGTACGTTTTTTTAAGACAGGTCTTTTTTGTGTCTCAAATTTTCTCTTAAGTGTCCGTCTTTCACTTTTGACCATGTTTCTGTTGGAAAAAGTAAGTGTTTCTTTGCACAAAATTGTGTTGGTGACATATCCGTCTAAATTCAGCGTTTACATCATATCTCCTGCAGATGGTGCCTTCAGGACCATGCACGAGGAGCATTTTTGCACTGAAAACAGGGGATGAGAAGAGCCGTGCTGGAGGAAGAGATGTGCACACATCGATGAAGAGCTCGAGGAAGGAGGATTAATGCACGTTTCAGGGTCAGGACCCTGTGTCTGAACAAACTCCATGTGTCGTAGAGACTCGCTCAGGCTTGACGTGGACGCACTGAGCTCTCTAACGAGCTGACACACTGAACCCCAGCAGCCCTGCAGTCAGTCAGCTGCACGTCCTGCCCCCTGCTGACTCTCCCATTCTGTCATCCCAGATACAAAACGGTGATGTAATCCTCCCCTGGTAGAGTGGAGGGAAAAGCTTACTAATAGGACTGCTTTGATTTTACACCTCCTCCAATGTGAGTGCAGCAATTGCAGAGGAGTTGAACCGAGTTGACCTTCAACACACCTGTTTTTACGCTTCATGACGCACTGTACTTTCTAGTATAAGCTAAACTGTGTGTACAAATGTGACTAACAAGAGTATGATGGTTTTATAGATGTTTTCTACAGTGTTTAGATAATGTTTACACACTCTCCTGTGCTTTAGCATTATCAGTTGGGGGCAGTGTTAAGTGGCTTTTCAATCATGGACATGATACAGGACCTGTGCAGAGGAAACTATGCTGTTAATGCTGTTTGTGATCTCTGGAAATAAGCTCTTTTTTTCTTCTATATATCAAGTGTAATGTGAGCTAAAAAAAAAGTACTGAAGCTGTCTTTTATAAAGTGTGTGCTATTTATACTGATTCAGCGTTTCATATGGATTTTTAGTAGTTGGAATAAAAAAAATCTGAAAACATCTAATCTGCAGGTGTTGTTACTTGAAATCAAGAAGGAAAGTGAGCTGAAGTGCTTTATTTTACACCTGAACATTTCACTGCACTTTGAAGCAACTGTGCAACACAAGAATTAATTTAATTTGAAGGGGGGAAAAAAAATCATATTTACACCATTTAAAGAAAGCAACATTTGAAACATATGGACAAGTGAATCCATGGGACGGATTTTTGCACCACACGCGACACAAATCAACTTGCTTATGAAGCATATAGATGGAGGCAATAAAAGGTAAACTTCTGCACAATTTACCGTCTGAATTATTAAAAAACACACACCAACTTACTTTCATTGCTCAAGACTGAAACAACTTCACTGATTGATAAAAAAAGATGATTTTCTTACAGTCTTAAAGTACATTTTGATGATTTTTCTACTGAATGACATTTTTTTTTAAGTATGAGTCACAACTCTGAACTATTACACATTTTAAATACAAAGAAATGGTGTTACATACCAAACATTATATCAAGCATTATAAAAAAAGAGATTATACAAGAACAATATAAATAATACAATTAAAAAGAAAGTAAATAATGATAACAGAGGTCACTTTTTAACAATCTTACAATGATAAATCAAGTTTTTTTGTTTGTTTGTTTTCTTTTTTTGGATGCGTTCACTTTAAATGACCATGTTCACTGTTGACGATAGTGGCTAAGATAAAGTGGACACACAAGTAGGTGCCGTGACTGTGACAGAAATCAAACCTCAAAACTGAGGTCAGAATTGTGTTTCCACTTTCTGAGCTGATGTCATTCTGACGTCCACAGACAAAACAGTGCAGTTATTTTTCCTCTTCATGTAGAACTAAATGCCTCTAAAACTCAATACTTCAACGTAATAAAGGCGATAAACTTAACCTGATTTAGAGAGTGACCAAAAGTAAGACGGACAGGAAAATCAAGGCCCGAATCTCACGCACATTCTTCAGCTCATCAAACTGCTCTGTGTCTGTGATTTGTGGTCAAAGCTTCAGTAGATCTGGAAGTGAGCCGAGGTTGTGCCGTCCTTCCAGCATCGCAGGGTCTCGATGACAGTGGAGCGGCACAGCGGGCATGTTCGCTCGCGGTCGAACCACAGGCAAAGGCAGTCCTCGCAGAAAACATGCTGCAGGGAAACAGAATGTACACTTCAAGCCAATAATGAGCACAAGAAGGATGAAACGTGATGCTGATTTGGGTCGATGTGTCAGCAGGCTTCATGTTTTGACCAAAGAGGGTGGCAAAAATTTCTTTTTCAGCTTAGATCCTCTTTAAATTGTCTGTTTCCTTTCAATAAATGAGTGTTGTTGTTTTTTTTAACTACCTGAAGGAATCCTTACCTGACAGAGCAAGGCAATGGGGTCTTTGAAATCCGCCTGACAGATTGCACAAACATCACCAGCTTCACTGCACTGCTGAATGCCTGCTCTCACTCCATAACTCTGCATGAGAGACAGAAAGAGAGACATTTGACAGTTCTGAGTTTGAACTTTTGGAAACGTGTGAATATCTTCCTGTGCTTTCTGTGATCCAAGTGTAAATCTGACCTGGGAGCTGCAGAGAATGACCATGGCTTTTCGTATGGCAGACACTCGTCCACAGATGTCAAAAGACTGCAAACAAACAGACAGTCCGACAGACAACAATCAGGATTTTATAAGACTGAAAACCAAAGTTATTTGAAATAAAGCAGAACAAGGTGTTTACAAAGTTCATGTCTGAACTGTTTTAAGGCAGCCCATTTCTCATCTTGTGCTTGTGATAAAAGTGACCTCTGGCTAAGCCCCGCCCCCCTCCACTCATTCTGACAAATAATGAACACTCAGTGTCAGGCACGATAACAGGTTTCACAGTAGGAGACATTTCACAGGAGGCCGATGATGATTTTTGAAGATAGAAATATCACATATCATCTAGAAGTCGCCATTGGAGGGATATATGAACCTTTTTACTGTTGAGAAGGTCCATAAAAAGCTTCAGTTACAAGACAAAACTCCCAGAGCAAACCTGATAACCTTGTTACCATCTCCATCTGCACTGAAGTTCAGGTTTTTGTCTCAGAATATGAGAAAAATCTGACCTCCTTTTTAACCATCTTTACCAAGAGAGTCTCTGTTAGTTTGGTGCTACAGTATTTACACTGAGTCATTTAGCAGAACGTTTGACAACCTTTGTTATCTGGGCTATTACAGATAAGCTAATGAAGCTAAGCTCCAGAAGCTAACGTTAGTTTAACTAGAGCCCTTTGGACAACAGTTAACAATGATGGACGATCACCAAAGAACAAAAACTAGAACAAAACAGGCCAATGAACTCCAACAGACAAAGAGACATGATGAACAACGTAGCTAGGAGCTAACGCTAGGCTAACTTTAGAGATGTTAAAGATAACTTTATATTTCTTTCCAGCAAAACGTCAACACGTTGCCTCAAATATGATGTTGACTTACCTTAGAACAGACGTAAACATCCTCGTTAATTTTATTCACGAGTTTATGGGACTGCTATACGCACTGTGATTGGCTCATTGCATTCAACGGCGAGACTTTGCCATAGGTCAATTAAATCTGTGACATCCGTCAGCGGTCTTTTAGTCTTATATAATCCACATCTAACATGTGCGCTTTGGCCAGCAACAAGTAGGAAGCTAAAAAAAACTCGCACAACAAACATGTCGGGGGGGTTCTCTTAAACTGTGGAACACCTAAATTCAAATAGTGGGGACAACAAACGTTGGTAAAAACCAATGTAATTCAAATGTAAATCCAATGTAATTCTCCCTAAACATCTCGTTGACTAAACTATGGCTCCCACATTAACTGTGAATGATGAAAAGTGAAATAAAGTACTTAAAAAGAGTTACTAGCTGTATTTTCTAAATAATGACATAATAATGCCTATCATTGCTTATTTCATATAAAATAAAGACGATTGTTAAGCCTCTCTGTGCATAATTTCCCCCTAAACCTGATTTACTAGAATTCACAAGCAAATTATTCTCTTTCTTTTTAAAGGCACGGCTGTTTTTCTAAATAATAAAAACAATGTTACCACTTGTGACACAACACCATGAGAAACATGACATTAGTCAACAACTGATGCACATCCGGCACAACAGCATGATAGAAACACTCACTGACACACGGCTGATGTGGACAGATTCTGGAAAACACCAGTGCGACGTACCTATTGCACGCACACCCCGGAAACTGCACGCCATGTTTGGCTCAAAAAGTCCGCCTACAATAATTACACCCGCTGAATCACTGATGTATCAAAAAAAAAAAAAAAAAAAAAACAGCCTGGGTTATATTTGTTAACACTCTGGCCAAATATAACTCAGAGTTTGTGACAGACTCAATGAGTAAATACTCGAACGATGATTGCATCATTAAGTGTTTCATTATTCCAAGTTACACAAAGTTTCACTATCATAACTTCCCGTTTCTTATTATGACTGAATCTAACTGACTCATACCGCCAACTGTCAAAGAGGGGGTGTTATTGCTTTTTTTTTTTTTTTTTTTTTTTAACTAGGCTTTTTACTGTTCCTCTGGTCCTTGAAGAAGCTTTGCAAAATTGACACCTCAAACAGATCCCTATTCTCCTCGCACTGGTGATTTAGAAAACCTCATTTCAGCCTCTGTCTTCTTGATGCTGTCTCTTTAAAGCTCCCCGCTCCACAAACCCCCTTTCCTATGAATTTCCAGCCCTCTGGAGGTCTGTGGGGGGCAGAGCTATGGGGAGATACAGTTAGAAAATCTTTACATGACGTTATCATTTCATTAAGTCTTGTAAAGATCCATACCATTTTTAAAACACACCGTTTGAGCAGGTTGATTCAGGAATTTCTACCCCCTCTTTAAATTAGCTGGCTGACGCTCACTAACAGGGATTACAAATAGCCAAGGCAGGACTGGCAGGCTTGACCAAGGTTCTGCAAAATGATCCAAAGTTCTGAACTTCTAAAGAATTTGACAAGCTGATCATATGATACTAAAAAGTCAGTAGGGTTCATCTGGAAGGGAACATGAATACCAAAAATGTTGCAAATTTATTGTTTTCCAACAAACAATGCTGACATTTTACTGTGAACTGACGATGTCGGTCTCTGGTTCCACTTCAGAAAATAATGGACTATCATTACAGACTTCAGGGTTCAGCTTCTGGGAACTATGACCATCTAAGAAAAAGAGAAGGCTACTCATCAAATGGTTTTTAAAATCACTTCACTGATCACATGTTGCTTAAAATTCAAAAACAAAAAGTTGTTGCAATTTTATCTTCCTGCTCCCCAGAAGATGAACCCTGAATAATTTTAAACAATGATGAATCAAAAGCTGAGATTTTCACATTTTGAATAATTTTATCTGATTTGTGGATCTTTAATAAAAGACCCTGCTATGGACCCTTGTGAAAATAACCTTGTTCCCTTAATAAGATGTTCTTTTGACCCCAAACTGGCACCAAACTACAACTTCATGTAGCTTAAAAGAGCAACAACATTACCATAATCTTGGTTAACATTTTGCTACAGGGAGGGATTTTAGAGATTATTTGCAAGATGCTTAACGTCTCGATTCCCTGGCAATGTTTACCTTGCAGAGGCTGTAGATAATGATGAGAGTAGCTCCCAGGAAGTAGCTGTTGGACGGGTCCTCTCCCATGATGTACTTGTACCACAGCTGGATGGGCACCAGGGCCCGAAACAGTTGGCTCAGCTCCTCAATCAGCAGGTAGAACTTCCCCTGGACGAATATACAAAATTGGAAACAGCAGCAGCAGAGGAGAGGCGTTTAGATGCTTCAATCAAGCTTTATGTTCAAAGCAGGTGGGACTGGCTGTAAATGTGCCCACTTTGTATTTTTCTAACTCATGCAGAAACACTTTCATCACATATAAAACTAAAAGAAGAGGTAAAAGCAACTACAGGAACTTTTTAGCAGCCTCTTTGAATAAAACATTTGTTTACCTAATTATAGCTTCACTGGACCTGGTGACTGTGGTGACAGTTGTTACAAATGATGGAATAAAAGTCCTGTTTGCTTTGTTAGTCATATGGAAGCATCAATCTAAACTTCAGTTTGTTTCATATCCCATCAAAACTGGTTGAAGTACAAAACAAAGTTCTGATTTCTAAACCCATCAGACTGTATTCTGCCTTTGATCCACTAACATACTGTCCAAAAAATCAGAAAGAGCTCAGCAGCTTCAGGGGGCTCTTCTATCTAGTCAAGAGCAGTGCAGTATTAAAAGCTTAAACCAGCACGCCTCCAGCTCAAACATGGCTGCTGTCCAGAGCTCCACAGTTTCACAGCAGCACAAGCAATTTCCCCACACTGCAAGGGAAACTGGCAGCAGCTCTATACACCTGCTACCCAGTGCCCGCGTTAAACCCAGCCCTACGGGGGATTGCTAGCTGCCTTTAAAGGACCTCCCCTCCCCTGAATAATCACACAGAAGAAATGAACTCCGGACGAAGTCCCCACTGACAAAAAGTGCACAAAGTGAATTGGGGATGGTAAAAAAAAAAAAAAAAACAGGTGACTTAAATGAAGGCAGACTTGATTCCCTGATGGCCCCTGCAGCATCCCAGCTTGATAATGACTTCCTGGATGTTGGCTGACAGAGATTGATGACTGTGGATAAAGAGCCTTGAGCAGCCAGGTTGGTAGGGGAGGAAGACCTCTGCTAGTGGCTAATTCATCTTCCTTATTGTCCCCTCAGCCTGGTATCCCACAGTGCCCATCACGCCCACGCAAAAAAAACTGTCAAATTTAAAGTTTGGACAGAAGCCAAAGAGTCTGAGTGAGCTCCACTGCAGGCCGTGTTTGACTTGTTTCCTGCTTGGTTTCATCACTCCGCTCCTTTGTGCTTTCATTGAGTGAACAAACTTTAGATTTAAACTACAAAACTGTTACACTGTTACGTTATTATAACTTTACTTTGGGAGGCTATGAATGTGTGTGTGTTTTAAATTAGACTTCTTAAATATTTTGGGTTGTAATTTTCAAATATTCAATTAATCGTTTAATAATAAAAAAAAATCAAATAGTTCATGTGACTGTTATCTCATCATTTGAATGTTTAACCAGCCTCTAGTTGTACTGTGATACAACCACCAGACAGTGGTTGGAGGGCAACAAAAAAATTGTAAGATTCCAAATAAGGGGAGAAACCAGAGGCCTGTACTACTAAACTGGATTAACTGATCCAGGATCTCTCTCAGTTACCTGGGTTGATTTAACGAGACATTCTCAATCCTGATAAGCTGAACTATGAAGCTGGATATCAACTCACTCAGTGAATCCAGGGTTTTCCAGTCTGGACCAGAGCGCGCTCACATTAAAGGGGTGGAGTCTGCAGCATCTGACCAATCACAAACATGGAGAAACAGGAGAAACCCTGCAGAGCAGCCTACTTTACCATGGAGGAGCAGACAGTTATTCTTCAAACAGACCAAGAATTCAAACACGTCATCGGGACAAAAGAAACAAAAAAAAGCTCTCCTAAGCGCCTCTCTAATGATCTGCGCATCAATGTGGACAAGATCCTCTAAGAATGGGCAAGCACTTTTTTAGAGAAAAGCTGATTGGTCATGAGGTGTTGTTTTTCTACTCGTTGGTCTCTTATCCAGAACTTAACCTGCTCCGGAGCAGGTTAGCTGTTCAGCATAAGTTACCATGGTGATTTATCCCGCTAAGAAGTGAACCAGTGTTGTACGACAAAAAAATCCAAGGCTAAGCCTGAAGTCAGCTTGATAAAAGAAAATCCAGCTTCGTCGTACAGGCCTCTGGAGTGCCAAAAAATAAACAAAAGAAGAAAAAAGAAACACTTATAAATGTGTTTTAGTTCTACAAAAAACTTAAACATGGCTAAAAGATCTCAAACTCTGCATGTTGTTGAGCAGATTTGCATAGTGTGGCTTAAGTTAGCAGAGCTAGCACCACCACCCCTCGGCTGGCCTGGGTATGCATCACTCAAGTTAAGAGGTTATGTGCCAGTTTAATCAGACTTTTTCTACATTTTTTACAGCCATATATTGCCAAAGTTCACCATGATAGCCTCTGTCATCTGTGCTTGTTTACATCTGGGTAGTAAAGCCTGATGGCATCATGGCAGTAAGTATGAACTGTAGCTAGTAGAGAGTGACGCTGTATATTACTCACAGCTGTCTTTGTGACTTCCTTACTGACATGTAGAGGAACATCAGCAAACCAAGAAATAAACCACATATAGGACATCCCTAAATTTAGGAACTACTTGCGTGCCAAGAGATCCAGGCGCCTACACAACCATAAAAAACTGACTCCTCTGAAAGCGGTCTTACAAAACCACAGATCTGACCGAAAGCAAAAACAAAGCTGCTATGAAACCTGTGTGTGTGTGTGTGTGTCCTCACTTGTGCAGACTTGTACTGATTATGTAGGATTATTAGCGTGTCTGCAGTGGGAAGCTGTACTGAAGTGGACAGGCTGATGATGTGACTTCACAGGAATCAAAATCAACATGAAGAAGAGAGTGATGATATGATCTCAGACTTGCTCAAACTCAACACGTGTCCCGTCAAAGCTTTTTTCCTCTGTGTTAATCTGTGTGTTGTGTGTGTGTGGATGGTTCAGGTAATGGTCCAGCTCCAGGGAGGGATGACCTCACCCCTGTAACCCCCTGGAGGCTAAATGAGCTCAGTTGCTGGCTGCTGTGGTTTTGACAGGCCTGTGGGTCTGTTTATCAGTGGAAAATTTAATCCTAATACTTCCTAACACTGCCCTCCCCTCCTCTACCCTCCTCTACCCTCATCTACCCTCGTCTCCTCTCGACAACATTAGCCTCAGCCGGCACCTGTATGGAAATCAAACTCTATCTGTGTGTGTGTGTGTGTGTGTGTGTGTGTGTGTGTGTGTGTGTGTGTGTGTGTGTCTGTGCGTGTGTTTGCAGTCATATCCTGCAGCCTGAGGCGACACAAACGCTTCCACACAGACACACACATACATACACAGGAGTACCATTTAAAACCTTATGAATACAAAACAGTTTCACACTGTGACCCTTTGGCACTTCCTTCACCCGGTGGAGTATTTCATCAGAGTTCAGGTTTTTTTTTTGGTTTTTTTTTGATTTGCAACAAAGTTTCACAACTTTAATGTTGAACTTCCTGTAACTCAATCATTGTACATCATGTGAAGGGTCATATGTGGCAGAGAAGCAGAAACATAAATTCAGTTTTCATGCCTTCAGCCTTGACATACAAGATTTCCAGAGTCTACACATTCAGTAATATGTTTAAAAGCAGCCATACAAGCTCTAATATTGTTACCCTGAAGCAACTGTAAAAAGCCACAGAGGATAATTTAATGTAGAGGGAACTTTTGTATGAATCTAGTTTTGGTCAGATGATTACCAGTAAATGAAAACAGTTGGCAAGGACAAAGTGTGCAAAAAGCTGCAACTGTTCATGGCAGTTTGAGCACACGGGCACTTAAATGTTTTAAACATTATATCCAAAAATATAAATCCCAGTCAGCACAAAATGATGTACTGGACTGTTACTTATAAGCAGCAATTAAAAAAACCTTCACAGTCTGAAGTGTTGATAAAAACAGATTTTGATGGGCTGACAACTATTCAAGCCCAGTGTTTAATTAAAACCAGTGCAAAGAACAGTTAAAAAAAACAAATGCTGAAAGGGGAAATTTAATTGTTTTTTAAAAGTTAAAGGTACTCCTGCTGTAGACAGCGGCTATTTTTCTCTTTATTTTAAGAACACATCACGCATTGATTGACATCGGGGCATAAAGATCATTTTAACCACAATAACAAAAGTCTGTCTAAATCTGATTGAGAACACTGACTTTAACAGGACATGGAGTCCACTCTTTCCTCAATAAGAAGAAAAATGGAGTTTGCTTTGTGTTCGGGTTTGTTTTTGTTCAGGTGAAGAGACGGGACTTTATTTCTGCATCGGTCACAAAAAAACGTGGTCGTCTGTAGAGGCCATTTTCAACAGGAAGATTATGTTCCTGGTTATATGATGGAGTTCAGGATGGGAGACCGGAGCCAGGTCCAGGTGAGACTGCAGCTGCAGGTTCACCAGTGGGGAAGCAGCCCCAAGCCTGGCTCCCGGTGGCAGAAGGAAACAAGGATTTGTCAGAGATTCACCCTGAGCTGAGCATTATTGTCTGTATTTGAGTTTTCTGACTCTAGATCAGTGGACAGACCTCTGATAGAGCTCTCTGTCTGTCTATGGGCTCTGTGATGACGGCTCAAAGCCTGTTGCTTTATGATCAGCTCTTACTGCTTATTTTTGAAGGTACTGTTTCTGATTTCAGCATTAGGCTACATGCTGCTAGCTAACAGCGCTCACTCAGCAGGACACCTGCTCCGTTCTCCTCTGGTTCTCCTCACACCACAGCTCAGCTGCTCTCCTCTGGATGTTATTCCTCCTGATCCTGTCCTGTTCCTGCTCTCCATCTGGACTAACAGGTTCATCATTATCAGCCTGAGGACCATCACATGTATAGAACACAGATTTTCTTCCTCTTCATTGACAGCAGTGACAGTCTGATCCATGTTTATTAATGTTAAACAGAGGCAGACTCAGCAGGACCCCCCTCTGTGACGTCACCTTCAAATGATAGTTTTTAATGTGGAAGTAAACGCAAACGAACTAATGTACTATTAATTCAAAAATTTCTTTCCAAATCTTATTTTTAAGTTATTTTCCTATAAGTTGCTTAAATGTCGTCTTCAACCTGCAGCATTTCTAAACCGTCCAAATGTCATCTGATCTCCCAGTTGGTATGTTGACACGTGCACAAGGCCAATGTTTCTAAAACGGATTCATATGTTATAATGATTCTTAACACTGTTTTGCATGATCTGCAAATGTTCATGAAATGTTTTATGTGTGTGCCTTCAAAGAAAGGTAACATTTAAATATTAAAAGTCTCATCTTCTGTAAGTGAATGAAAAGTCTGAGGAGGGAGTGACTGAGGATTTCTTACCCTGGATTTGAAGGCCAGGAGGATCTTTGGCAGAAAGAGAACAAAGCATTTCAGACCAATGGTGAAGTACTTCAGGACAAAGTCAGTGATGCCCACAGCCCAGATCAGATCAAAGAAGTCAAAGCTGTTCAGGTTGGGTTTGGCAAACATGAGGCTAGAGGGGAAAAAACAGAACATGCAGATGACTTTCATAGGAAGATCTGATGCTTTCATTCAGGATGGTGAAATGACAACAGAGCTAATGTTCAACAAAAAGAAAAGAAACAAAATAATGAAGTAGGAAAAAAAATACTCACAATAAGAGGAACACTCCCTAAAGGAGAAATGGAAGTAAAAAATAAAATGGCTTAAAAAACAAACACACATACACACACAAATGAATGAAAAACAAATGAAAACTAAATGACAGGCAAAGAAACACAAATTATATATATATATATATATATATATATATATATATATATATATATATATATATATATATATATATATATATATTTGTGCAGTACCTGCTGTGCAGCTCCTCCTGACTGAAGGTGTAGTAGATGTAGACGATATTCCCTGAGAGGAAGATGAGGATCCAGAGAGCAGTAAAAACAGAACGTTCCTCCTGTTTACAAAAAAGATACACTCTATTAACGCTGCAACACTGTTTTACACCTTTAATTTAAAAACACAGCTTATTTATTATTAAATTAGCAGGATGAAAAACTGTTTTGTGTGATTTAAGTCTGAACTTGGTCCAATTTTGTTTAGGCACGTATGAAAAGACAAAATATGGCCACTAGTGGAGAAACAGATGTGTTCAGGCACAAATCTAACAAGAAAAAGTGCTTTTAATGGGTGAGGAATGAGGCCGTTTGTGTGTTATGTGTCAGCATTGGTTTAGGTTGACATCACAAATGTCAATAACTTGGGTTAGAAAGTCCAAGAGAAAAGTAAAGAGTGCTCAAAATATGTGAATATTTTTTTTACCCGCAATGAAACTTGGTGCCTCAATGTGGAATTGGCATAAGCAAAAGTGCTGGCCATGCCCACACACACAGCAATGCCTGCAAAAGAGAGGAGCAACATCATCACGAAACCGCGACTCATGAAAGTGAATGTTGTTTTTTGTGAGTGGAGGATATGATGACTGGGGTACCTAGCTTATGCTGGAAGCAGACTTTAGCCAACAGAATAAGGATGAAGGGGAAGCCCCTCTGCAGCCACGTCACTACTGCCTTTAACTCAGACAGGGCTGGAGCCGGGGTGGATGGGTCTTCTTGGGTCTCCTCCCTGGAGCTGTGCCTCTCTGTGGCAGACCCTGTGGCAGCCTGCTGGAGCAGGGAAGGGGTCCTGTGCTGCAGAGGCTGGTGATGGAAGTGGTGATGATGGTGATGGTGGTGCGGGGGCGGTCGGGGAAGATAAGGTCCAACCTCTGTGCGGTGAGAGCCACCTTCCTCTCTGGATGATGCAGTCATCTGGATGAAAACTTCTGGAGGGGAACCCAGGACTAAGCCGGCTGCCTGGAATTGAGCGGAGGAGACGGAGCTGGAGGGGACACCTACAAGGCCGGAGAAGATCTGCTGGGGTGATGCTGGGGAGTCGGGTTTCAAGCAGTCAAACACACCACCCTCATCCAGACTGCTCTCTGATCCCAGAGTTTGGCTTCGGCTCCTTAGTAGGGAAAGAAGGGAAATTAAGATTAAAAACATAACTCTAGAGGATGATAATGCCTCCTTTTCTTTTTTTATAGTTTATCTATTCAGAATGTAACATCATGCTGATGTGTCCTGTTAAGAAACCTACATATTTTGAAATTATTTCTGTTACTTAGAGCCACATCTCAATTTTACATTGAATAAAAAACACCTGGGGGTTTACTGATGGACATGGGATCCACCCACATTTGGTAAAACAGGATAAGAAGACAAAGGAGGAACAAAAAGCTGTCAGATAATCTGTGCAGCTTCCCAGAGCTTTAGTCCTCACCTTTCAGAGGGCATGCCATCCGTGTTGCTGCTGTGTCTCCTCTGCATGGCATACCGCTCCTCACCATATGGTCCAGCCCTGCTAATGCAGACCAACATTAGCACTATCTGTCTGACAGGGTGGTTACACTTCACATCTCCATCTTTTCTCATTTTAAGGTGTGCTTCACACTAAGTGCTGTAAAAATGAATCCATCTTTACCTGAATTTGTCCAGTGAGTGGCCCCTTTTGTGTGAATTTTGTCATGTTTGTTTTCAGGTTAGCTGGGCTGTTATTGTGAAAGATGCTCCGGCTGTAAAAGCTGTAGGTTGACGTCACGATCACATGGTACGAACGAGCCAATCAGCGTCATTCGTCTAGCTACACCATATCAGTATTGTGAATTTGCTTTGCTAAACGCTGGATGTCAGATTTCTGAGGATAACTGAGATTTTTTCTTGCTTTGCTTACTTTTTTTGGCAATGCAGAAGCGACCACCTCATAGAAAATGAAGCTACATCTTTGCATTGTGTCATTACATTGCGTCAGATTAGTATGAGATTTGTTTTTGATGTCTAGCTTGTACAAAACTGAAAGCTAATGCTAATGTCAGCTAGGTAGCAGGCTAACAAAGCAGGCTTTTATGATAAAATACCGTTAGTACTATTTTTAACTTATCCGGACTGTTACTCATTTTTATACTGCCTGTGTCTGAGTCGCATATTAGTGAAAATAGCACAAGCAGCATGGGTTAGCTGGAAGCTGGACAGCATATGTCAACACTTGCTGATTCTTGTGTTTTTTAGGACATTTCTCGCGTAAAGTCGCTAGTTTTTCAAAGAGTTTCAAGGAAATAGTGGGTCATCGTCACGTTTATTGTAACCCTGATAAAAACCGTTTAGAAGGTAGCTTGCTAAGCTGTCCAGGTTTGATGTTTTGGACTGTCACTGTCAGCGGATCCTCCCACAGAGAGTCATGCTATGATGGTGCTGCGGAGGTTACTGAGAAAGCGCTGGGTGCTGGGGGTAGTCTTCGGACTGTCTCTCATCTACTTTCTCACCAGCACACTCAAACAGGTACAGAAACTCACTCTGTAGTGAAGTACCGTTCTCTAAACCAGGGTTAAAAGGAGACTCATGGGAAATATGTGTGGTTTTATGTTGCTTATATTTTAAAACCGTTTTGAAAATAACCTTACGAACATGTACCCGAACTAACCTGACTAGTCAAGGTGACTAGCCTTTACATTAGCAACAGAACTAAGCAAAGTCAGCTCTTTTTACATAGCACAGAGTCTGAAATCTGTCCACTGTAGTGAATAAGATACAACACTCATGAATAAACTATGCACCCCACATATACATCAGACAGGCACAAAACCATAGAGGCTCACATTTTTGAGAGAACAGACAGGTGTTGAGTTTAAATCTAAAAACAGAGACGAAAACAAGTTGTCCAAAGGTGAATTAAATCCCCAGAAGTGGGAAAACCTATGTGAACCTGTAGTGATGTTTTTACCTTCATGTGTTTTGCTGTGACAAACAATCATGTTTCTTTCCAACACAACAATTCTTGGACACTAAGGAACTAGAAATTTACACCACGGAGTAACACAACCCCCTCTGCTCTCCATGTTTTGTGTGTGTATAGATATGTATGTTTTGTTTTATTTGTTTTTCTTTGTTCCCCATTTGCTATATGATATATCATGTCAAAACAATGAATCTCACTCGTGATGGCCCTGTCTTTCCTCAAGTGTCTCAATTGTTTGTTGTACATTTGTTATAGAACAACTATAATAAAGTATAATAAGAAAAAAAGGGGAGACAAATTAGTGATGGACCGCAGGTCAGGTGGTAGCTGAGAGGGACCAGTAAGGATTTCCAAGTGATCTTGAAAAGTCTCTCTCCTAGATATCTGCCTGATCCTAATCCGCAACTTAAAATGACTCATGGATGATTTCTAAGTGATATTTCTTAGCTTCCTGATCAGGTCAGGCAGGACCAGATTGATTTACAGCACGTTTAAGTCTCTATGACAACACCATGCTGGTTGACAAAGTTTAGCAGTAAGAATAGAGATCTGTGTTTTTCTCTGCTGAAATTACAGATTAATTTAGTAGTTGCATTGTATCTGGTAAACATTTGTCTTGAACAAAGAAAAGTAGTGTTATAAAGAAGATCTGATCTCCATTCGTTTCCAAAACAAACACGCACCTTGTTAAGAGTCATGTCATCATGACAGAGTGCGCACGATTCCAGCCAAAAGTTGACTCTGAAATCCACTTCAAACTGATAGTCCTCACAGTGAAAGACCTCAGTCTGAAAGCTTGAGGGTCCGGGCCAGGTTGTAACTAACAGGTCAGAAATATAACCAGGATCTGAATCAGTGAAGACTAATCATAGGATGTGGAAGTGGGTTTGTATTGTCGTGTTTTGAGGACTGTGGATGTGTTCAAGTTTCTCTGGCTGCTTGTCATTAGCTTGCAGTGTTGCCCTCATTGACCTTACACAAGATAAATAATTCTTCACTCGTTAAAACAAATAGTCTTGATTTCTGTGCTGCAGCTGATTGTTTTTTTCATTATCACCTGTCTCTGAGATACAGGGCGAATATCATTTTGTCATATTAGAGTCCAAACAGGTCATCAGTGTTTTTAAAAATCCTGAATCCTAATTAGATGTTAAATTGCTTACTTATTTTGTGCCTTTAGCAGCTTTCCCACAGGTTGCTTTTTTTATACACACATTCGAGATTGATCCAAGGGGATTTCTCAGTTTATTGACAGGAAAAACAGAAGAGGAGGATCTGTCACAGTTTGATTTATTAACCACCAAAAAAATCCACATTCAAATGCCAAAACTATTTTGTTTTCTTTTCTCTTCTTTTATAAAGTTACTCACACCGAAACAAAACTCGGTTATGGTGTTTGAGTGTATCAGCATTTTTTTTTTCTTATTTTTCAGCCGTTTTTGCTTTCATTTTATGATCTTCTGTTTGTGTGTTTTCAGGAGGAGCGGACCATAAGGGACCGCACCCTCTTAGAGGCTAGAGACCCAGACCACCGCATCCCCTGGAAAGTCCGTTTCAACCTGGGCAACAGCAGCCGGCAGATCACTCAGTGCAGAAACTCCATCCAGGGCAAGGCGCTGCTCACAGACGAGCTCGGTCAGTAACGAAGCAGTGACTCAAACCCACACAACCCCAGATTTGTGTCCTTTTAATCAACCAACGTTTGTCTGTGTTAATGTTTTACAGGTTACGTCTGTGAGAGAAAAGACTTGCTGATTAACGGCTGCTGTAACGTCAATGCTCCCAGCACCAGACAGTACATCTGTAAAAGCTGCCTGGCCAACGGCTGCTGCAGCATCTATGAGTACTGCGTGTCGTGCTGTCTCCAGCCTGATAAGGTAATCTGCCACATCGTGGATGTTCAGGGGTGGGTTTATTACTTTAAACAAGAAAAATCTTCAGCTGTCTGCATGCAGCATCTCATAGGACTGCTTCATGTGCACGATGTAGAATTCACATCTTGAAATCTTAAAACAGTTAATGCACTTTAACACGGTTGTCACCACCAGAATTGAAGGGGATGAAGAGATAAAATCTGCGCTTCTGTGTTTTTTTTTACTTACTCACTGTCTTATCTTTGTACGCTTCTTCAGCAACTTCTCCTCGAGCGCTTCCTGAATCGTGCAGCTGACGGCTTTCGGAATCTCTTCACTGCCGTGGAGGATCATTTCGAGCTGTGCCTCGCCAAGTGTAGGACCTCTTCACAAGTATGTAGTGAGACAGATAACACTTACTAAGGATCACCTCTGACTTTCCACAGTCCTTGGTTTTGAAAACAAACAGGCTAAAACTTGGTGCTGTTCATAAAATGTGGTTTTCCCACAGATTGCAAACACAGCCTGCTTATTTCTTCATCGTCTAGGTTCATACTTGACTCAGCAGTGAAGGCCAGATCAATGATATGTGTGGTTTTCTTTAAAACTCAAACATTACTCATCAGCAATGGATTAATCAAAGACTGAGTAGCTAGCTGAATCTGATTCAGTGAGTCTTAAAGTGATCATGCTACGTTCATTCTGCACTTTCTGGACCTTTGCTCTCACTGTTAAGAAACTTCTGTTTGATATTTATTTTATTTAACTCAAATCAAAATGCTGACTTTCTCTTAAGAAACTGATCAATCAAACCACAATTTCTCTTTCATGCAGAGTGTTCAACATGAAAACACGTACCGAAACCCTCAAGCAAAGTACTGCTACGGAGAGAGTCCTCCAGAGCTGCTCCCTGTATGAGCGTCCAGCTTCAGTCTTGGAGGTGCAGGAAGAGCAGCGTGTCTGCAAAGCGTCCCTGTTTGGACACTCAATGGTGCTCAAAGATGACACTCAATCAAACTCTCTCTCTTGGACAACTTTGTATTCTGGTGGCAAAGACATTTAGATATCTGAGGTCAACCTCAAACTGGACTAATGTTCATGATTTGATTATTTTACACTTCATAAGTGCATAGAAGCTTCATCCATTCATCCATGATGATCATCAGGTCGACATGTAGCTGGCAGCTCATCCCCAAGAATCTGCTTCAAACCAGTCCGGGTCATTAGATAGGCTTGATTTTAAGGAAGGAAACAGCTGTTTGATGTTTCGTTTGATATTTTTATGGAAACAGCCAAGAATGTGTCATTTATTCGGTGTATCAGTGCATGCTCGTGAAACTGTTATTTAATAAATGTGACTGTGAAATGTAGAATTTGGTTTCCCTTTGTACATTTTTGATAATAGATATACAACCTCAATTCCAGTGATGTTGGGAGGTTGGTTAAAACATAAATAAAAACAAGAAACAATGATTTGCAAATCCTGTTTAACCTATATTCAACTGAATATACTACGAAGACATTTATTGTTCAAATTGATAAACTTAACTGTTTTTTTGTTTGTTTTTGTAACTATTCACTCATTTTGAATTTGATTCCTGCAACATGTTCCTAAAAAGTTGGAACAGAGTCAACTAAAGACTGGGAAAGTTGTGGAATGCTCCAAAAACACCTGTTTGGAACATTCCACAGGTGAACAGGTTCATTGGAAACAGGTGAGTGTCATGATTGGGTATAAAAGGAGCATCCCTGAAAGGCTCAGTCGTTCACAAGCAAGAATGGGGCGAGGTTCAACACTTTGTGAACAACTGCGTGAGCAAATAGTCCAACAGTTTAAGAACATTTCTCAACGTACAATGTCAAGAACTGATGGATTTGATCATCTACAGTCCATAATATCATCAAAAGATTCAGAGAATCTGGAGAAATCTCTGAACGTAAGCAGCAAGGCTGAAAACCAACATTGAATGCCCGTGACCTTTGACCCCTCAGGCAGCACCGCATTAAAAACCAACATCATTGTGTAAAGGATATTACCACGTGGGCTCAGGAAGACTTCAGAAAACCATTGTCAGTTAACACAGTTCATCACTACATCTACAAGTGCAAGTTCAAACTCTACCATGCAAAGACAAAGACATATATCAACAACACCCAGAAACACCGCCGGCTTCTCTGGACCCGAGCTCATCTGAGATGGACTGACGCAAAGTGGAAAAGTGTGCTGTGGTCTGACGAGTCCACATTTCAGATTGTTTTTGGAAATCATGGACGTGGTGTCCTCCAGGCCAAAGAGGAAAAGGACCCTGAACCCAAAATTGCTCCTACTGTTCTTCAGTGGTGTTCCTACCCAGTCACCAAGGGGGTCTCAAGCCCATGTTCTCGTTCGTACCAGCCCTAAACTGGGATAAAAGGGGAGGATTGTGTCATGAAGGGAATCAGACCAATAACAAAAGTATTGATTAATTCAAAGTTTATTGGAAATAATCAAACAGTACCAAGTAAATTATTAATTAATGGAGTTTTTCTTTTTATCAGCCTACATTAGTGTTAGGATAAAGGGAACAATTCATCAGCATACAAGCACAATTTTTTTCCACTGCAGAGAAAACATCCCTGACCTCCACAGTGAGTAAAAATCCACAAACTTAACACATCTCTGCATTATCTGGTCAATATTTCATTTAGACCCATGAGACAGCAGGACTTCCATTAAATATTAATCACTCAATTTGAGCAGAGCGAGTCCCACATTAATCTTTCTTCCAGTGTTGTTCTCCTGCATTTCTGTGATGGAGCTGGGACAGACTTATCTGCCTCTCTGTGCTCTTGTCCATCTGTCCACACATTCACTCTGAAGTACAGTGATTGGAGTCCAAACTCTCTCTCCCTCTCTGAAGGTGATTTTATCAGCTTCTCTTTCTACCTCAGGCCATGCAGCCCGCTCACGAGGGATGCATGGCCGCAGTGAAACAATTAATCATGGTGAAGGCTGAGCAAACAAAGTGTCGTAATTAAGAAATGTATCAGAGCTGCTTTTCATCGCCTCTTTGGCAAGTTGATTAATTACCGTCACATGGGAGCGATGTCAGCTGGCGGAGGGTAGCAAATTTACTTGAACATAGAAAATTTGATAGTCTTATGAGAAATAGTTTGATTATTTGGGAAATAAACTTGCTGTCGCACTGAGAGTTTGGTGAGAGGATTGATTTGAATTTAAAGTGGAAAATTTCTCTCAGGCCCTGTGAGGACTTCACCAGTGATCTTCATATTTCACAATTTAAAATGAGATTATCATCGCCGAAACAGGTTATTTCTTAATGCTGTTTCTCAGAATCTGTGGTCAGACTGGGTTTTCCTGGGAAGCACGAATCCACTCATGGATGATAGACTGAATGTCCCTTTGATGACACTACACCAGCCAGCAAACTTCAGCAGTGAGAGGAAAGATCTGTCCTTTTCTCTGCTGAAAAATATCTATTGGATTTAATGTTTGACACTGGAGCTGGACTGTCAAAAGGAAAAAGGAGGTTAGAGCAGAAGCGCTACGTGACCACACATAAATGCATTACCTCGTTGCTTTGCATCCTGCACAAAGCTGTCTTCAACAAAGAAAAGTAGTGTAAAAAAGAAGATCTGCTCTCCAAAACAAACGCACACCTTGGGAATAAGAATTATGTTCAATTCACACATTTATTCAAACAGAGTGTATAAAAATACAAGCCAACATCTCAAAAAAGCATTCAATTTTAAAAGTTTAGTTCTGTTGAGAAAAAAGCTGCCATACACCATAAGAAAACCTGTAATTCAGAAACTCTGTCTACACATTGCATTTAATGTATAAGGCTCACTACGTCGCGCTTATCAGTAACAATGTTTATTCTTTGTCTGACATGCCCTCAAAACACGGTCACTTAGCCTGGTGATGTTACTCTGTATATCCAACAGATGGGGCGATTCTGGATGCTCTACATTCCTGTAAACGTCACAGAAACTACAGGAAGTACCCGCTCCCCTCAAGGTAATTCTGACGCTTTATCTTAGCCATCCTTTTCACTGCTGCCTTTGAAACCACACCTTTGACTTTACTGTCCTCTCTGCTCGGTGGTGTCTGGACCTCAGTCTTGCTCTCCATCCAGTCCAGATAGTCCTTCGCTGACTTCAGCAGAGTGTGGCACCACTGCTTCCTCTCAAACGCGTGCCTTGGCATCTCTGGCGGGGATGGTTTCGCGGAGCACTCTCCTCCGAGGATTTCCTTCACACACACTACAAGCATGTTGACCCTGCTGATGGTTTCTTTGAGCTTCTGGTGAAGTGGGACATCTCCAGGGTTCAGGTTTGTCTTCTGGTCCTGCAGGACTCTCTCCAGGCCATGAGCCATGAAAAGGAGGCTGCACTGAGCCTTTGGCCCGATGAGGGAAGCGTTCTTGTCGACGTGGAGAACAGGGAAGCCTGGAGACCAGGTGCCAAGGTGCTTTCCGTTGGCTTTTTCCTGGAAAAGATGACAGCGAAACAGGGAATAAACTAAGAACTCTGTCACATCATTGTGTCACAAGTGTTTCAATAATCTTCTCACTAATCTCCTCCACTGGTTATCATTAAAATCTTTCATTTTTAAAGCCTAAACTTTTTTTTTGGCAGTGCTAAAAATACAAACCTTGTGCAATCAACAATTAACAGAAAAGAGTTGTGTGTGTTAACTCTTAAAATGCCACCAAAGCTTAGATTTAAAGCTCATTTTATTTCATTTTTTTAAATCACATTCATTGAAAACTGTCAGTTTTGCCACTATGCCTCAAGATGTTCAATTAAATGTGCACAAAATGCATTCAGATGGAAGGATTTCAAATTCAGATGCTTTCAAACAAGCTGACTAAACTAACATGTTTTTAGCAGATTTATTCACAATTTTCTCTCACCAGAACTTTTTTCTCTACCAGCCTTAAATTAACTGTGTGACCAACTTACGACCGACATGTGAAGATGTTCAAAGCTTCCCCTCCTCTTTTTCTTATACACCACCTCACTTGGTGCAGTGATTCGCTCACATGGCTTCTCTTACCTGCTGATGACACTCAGGTGTTCACGTCTCTTCAACCTGAGGACACAACCATCTCAGCTCAGATATCAGCGTGTCTGGCTGATATCTCCACTTGGGTGAAGGAACGCCACCCTCAGCTAAATCTGTCCAAACTGAGCTCATTGTCTTTCCAGCGTGTCCCTCTGTTCAACCACACATCAGTGTCCTGCTTGAATCAAATCAACTTATACCCACAAACTTTGCCAGATATCTGGGTGTCATGATTGATGACAAGCTGACCTTTGAAGTCCATGTAAAGCAAATCAGCCATTTTCTTCTAAACACATTAAATTGGTCACAAATGTATTTCCTTAAAACATGTCAAAGCCATTCAACCATTTAGGATTTAATTGTGGAGCTCAGCTTCACAAACTGTGTTTCAAATTTCTGTGTTCAGGATTTAAAGGGCCGGTCAGAAATCATAGCCACGTTACATTACGGAGCCATCATTAGCATAACCCCGCCCCTGCCCCTGGCGCCAGTCAGCCATATCCACCTTTTTCCTTACTTCCCATAGTTTATATCGCTTCTCAGTTTTGCTCTCCTGGTTGAACGTTCTGTTTACATCACCATGGAGCTGATGAAAAGCTGATGGTGTAAGCCTAGCTGTCATACTTGCTAGTGGCAAATCAACAACTGCACATGTTGTACCCGAACTCATCTTATCCACAATTTAGCATTAATGATTTCATGCTGTTTTGAGCTAGCATGCTTACTGCAGTCAACCATATCGTTGTGAGGCAACGAACCAAATGGAAGTGGACAACCGCTGGCGGAAGTCAACCTCCATAGGCTTCTAAAGAAACAGGTAGATAGTTGCAAGACAACCGGAAACTGATAACCACCAGCAGAAGCAGTTATCTGTCATAGCAGCACCCATAGGCTTCTGAAGAAACAGGTGGATTGATAGCCTAACTGTATTTGGCTAGGCTATAATGTCACTGGTCAGTAATCCATGTTGCTAAATGTCACTCTGTGACTCAGAGTCAGTTTCTGGCTCTGATGGCTCAAACAGGTAGAGCTGTGTCTATCCCATTACGCTGCTAGCACTAGCTTCCATTGTTACTGTAGGTAACGTCCTTGTACAGTACACAGAGGCGGCTCCACTCCCGCATGTGGGCGTGGCTAAGCGCCCCTAACTGTAACACCCCTAGCATTACACAGCAGAGAGAAGAGCTTATTTTTCCATGATTCTGAGACCTAATTTTATACAGTCAGCAATTTTTTTAATGTTTCAAATTTAGCTCAGCAGTCAGTGACACATTTCTGTGGTGTGACAAACTCATAACACAAATTTATTGCTGCATTACATGGACCTCATGTGGCCCTGATTGCTCGGTCCTGTCCATATGCCCTCTATAACATCAGGAAGATCAGACCCTACCTGACACAACAGGCCACACAGCTCCTGGTACAGGCTCTTGTGATGTCACGCATTGACTACTGCAATTCACTGCTTGGAGGTCTCCCTGTGTCTACATTCAAACCTCTGCAGATGATCCAGAATGCAGCAGCATGTCTGGTCTTTAACCAGCCAATATATATATATATATATATATATATATATATATATATATATATATATATATATAATTTTTTTTTATTCTACATGTATAAGTACAAAGTGTAACTTTAAAATTTCCCTCATCTACATTTGATGCTGTTTGACACTTGATGTTGCACCATATGAATGAATTCATCTCACACCTCACATAACATTTAACATCATCCCTGTGTGAACGTGCTTTGCCCGGACATGTCCTCCATCACACCATGAGGAGTTAACTCCTCATCTAAAGCACAGATAACACTTGTATATATCTTTCAATCGTTTTAATTTATCTACTCTAATTGTTGTTATATTTGCATGTCTGATCATTTATTTTTGTGTCACTGTGACTGGGGATCAATGTCAAGTATCATCTTATATTACCAATAAAATGAACCATCTTGAATGTGCACTTGTGCACAAAAGTCTTTATTTTGCTTTCTAATTCTGCTTCCTTGAATAAAAATGTCAAAGTTTGAGGTAAAAATCCAAGCCTCACTGTAATTTAGATTAAAAAAAATATTAATAATAATTCTCACTTACGAATCGAATCATGCTCTCTTGCACCAGACTCTTAGTGAGCGCTGTCAACTCCCTCAGCCTGCATGAAGCCCGTGCAGCATCTACAGGTGCAGGACTTGCATCCAAGCCTTGCATCAGAATCATCAGAATCAGCATCCAGATGCATGCAACTCTCAGAACACCTGCAAATAAATAAATAAACAAATAAATAAATAAATAAATAATGGGTAATAATCACATGAAGTTAGCAGGACTGCTGAAGTTTGATTTAGTTACTAATCACTGAGGAGAAGTGAGGAATACTCGACCTGTGTCGCAGCTCATCATGACTCTGCTCAAGTTGTCAGAAATAATGGGCATCACTTCCTCAGGTAACGCAACATAATCAGACGGAATCATTTTATATCAGCTCACACAGGATGTTTGTAAAACAAGAAGAGATAAACTCCTGTTCTCTCTAATTTCCTTTGATGGAAGAAGTTGAGTTTCAAACTGATAAAGACCGGGTTCAACCCACAGGTCAGCTCTGTGAAAAAACACTGAAAAATCCAACTCATGAAGGTTGATAACCATCATGAAGATTTACCACAATGAGAAAAAAAGACATTCAGTAGACAAATTCAATGTTAGGTGTTAAACACATATTTTATTTCATTTGTTTTTGACTTACCAACAAGAAAAAAAACAACTGTTTACTTCATTTAAAATATCTTTGTGACAGACTTTCATGTACGTCAGCCGTTCATCATACCCCTTCGTGATGACATGTGTCAGTTCAGTTTGATTCATTCCTCTCAGATCCACTTCATAAACAAACTTCCTGTACGCAAATGTGACATTAACCACAACTCGACAGGATCCTTGCAGTCCAGCCTGCTTCAGAGCAGATTAACCTCACTCGACAGCTCCACAGAACTGGTTTGATTTCGTCATTATGACTGATGTAATATGAGTGAAAGGTCAGAGTAAAGTGGCCCGGTTGTTGACGGAGGAGTCAGGAAAAAGTTTTTCTCAGATGAAAAACCCTTTGACAGCTCTCAGTGAAAAAGAAAGACAATAATTGGAACAGAGTTAAAAAAAATCTGAACTGCTCCTTTAAATTCTTATGAGGACACTCACAGATGTAAATGAATGGTTTTTATTTAACGTTTCTTCATTCATCATTCATCAGACTGATTTTAAGGACACTTCATGTTGTGTTGATTCTGGGATGAGGACTTCATTTCCCATGAACACCAGAATACAGATAGTTTTTTAACACTGCTTCACTTTGTGCAAGACGACTTTTAGCATGCAAGGAAGAAAAGGCAACAAGGTGATGTGTTTAATTCCTGTAAACTCAAAGTGCTCTCATCCCAGGTACCAACTAGTGATGCACCAATTATGAAAATTTACTCACCTGTTCTTACCTCTGATCTCAGTCTATATTGTTTGGTTCTTGCTGTGTCTGGGTTCTTTTCACCTACTGTTGTTGATGGTTTTTTTTTTTTTTAATCTATTTGCTGTACTTTGAGGCGTTACGTCCAGTTGTGCCATCGGGGGGTGTAGTATTATGTCTTCAGTATGAATATGGGTAATGATGGTGGTAATGATCTCAGAGCCTCATCCTCCATGTGGAGGGAGTTCATGATCGTCTTCTGGACTTCTGTCACATCAGCATCTTCTGTGTGATTGGCTCCATGTAATGAACACAGTGTACTTGTTCATTACTCAGACTGGAAATGAACTATTCTTATATGTAGAGATGTGTAATTTTACATTTTTTGAGCTGTAGGCCTTATTTATCCAAATTCAGACAGAAATTACTTCCTATGTTTTATGTCATGCTTTTTTTTAAATTCAACTTATGCTTTATGAGTCTAAAATGTGACACATAATCTCTTTCTGATGTATTCAATTTTAAACTTCCCCATACTTTTCTAATTTCATTGAGCTGTGCCTGTTCAATATGTAAAACACATAAACTAACACAACCCACACACTCAGCTTCAGCTAATCATCCTTATACATGCTCCTACACAAATACATGTGGATTTATTTGAAAGGGGAATCAACAGGCTTTACAGCAGTATAAGATTTATTATGAAAAAATAAATTAAAAAAATAGACAAAAAAAGAAAAAGGAATAAATATTCTACAGACGAGGCAGAGGCAGAGTAAAAAGTGTATTTTTTTTTACAACCTGTGATGTAACAGACACAAAAATACACTTACAATATACTATTTAATGATAATAATAATAATAATAATAATAATAATAATAATAATAATAATGATAATAATAATAATAATAATAATAATAATAATAATAATTATAAAGAGAAGCAGTTAAATGTTTTTATAAGCTTGTAATGTATTTCTTCTCAACTTTTTCATTTTTTATAACTTTCATACGTGCAGTCCACATACTGCTAGCATCATTCATATAAAGTGCCGTGTCCAGTGTTTATTCTGTCAGAAAAACACTGACAAAATAGTAACAAATTTAAAAAGGATAAAAAAACAAAAACATAAAATATTATTAGATAAAATACTGATGAAATATTAAATACAACAAATGGAAACATAAAAAAGACACATACTTATTGAAAAAATAGCCTGTTGCCGTAATATATAATCCACATTACTTTATGCTCTGTCAAATAAATATCCATAAATAAGAGATTATAAATATATAAACATTCTCCTTCTATCCATTCAACATGTTCACATCGGTGCAGAAGAAAGCAGATCTTTCCAGAACTTTCCTCCTGACTCTGACTTTCAGCTGAGTCCAGAAGCAGGTCCACACCTCAGCCGCGCCTCTTCCAGCACCCTTCAGTTCAGACTTTTTTCTCTCCTCCTGTTTTGTTGTCACATAACACACCCTTCCCTTCCTTCTTCCTCTTTTCTTTGTGTTTTATCCCCAACAGTGAGAGGTCTCTTTGAATCCATAAATCATTGTCAGATCACTTCCTGTTGATCGTGATCTCCATGAGCATTTTTTTAGCTCAGCAGGAACTATACGATAAGACCAGGGAACCGGAAAGCATTATGAAAAAATAAAATCCCTGCAGACTAGTTCTCACACTCTTTCTTTCCTTCTTCAAGTACCTGAACCACCTGTGCACTCCAGGACCTGACCCCGTTTACCACATGCCAGCCGTACTTCTTCTTCTCAAAGTCATGATGGGTGATGTTCAGAGGTTTTGGTTTTGGTGGGAAAGACGTGTCCGGGTACAACACTCTGACTATCCGCTGTACTCTGATTAAAAGGTTGGAGATTGAACCTTTAACCTGCGCTAAGTGATTCTCTAATAGCTGTGGATCTGCCAAGAGATCCTCCAGATACTCTCTCACCTTTGAAAGGTGCAGAGAAAAAATCTCATCCTTGGCGTAGATGTCCAGAAGCTTCTCAGAGAAGTTTTCACCTGAGACGGTGGAGTCAGGGACGTCGTCAGGAGAGTAATTAGCAAAGGATCCAAGATACGTCTCCTGAGGTACAGAAAAAGAAAACAGTAACCAACAACATGTAAGCTGTAAATGCTAGCTGCTCACTTTGTTATTTGGATGAGTAGTTTCTGCATTTTGATTCAAGACATGTTGATCTTAGCTGATTTTAAAAAGCTGCATTAAATTTTTTTTTAAGTTTGCTTGTTTCTTTTTTTTTTTAAATAAGGATTGGATTACAAATTGGATTTTACAGTGTACGTCTTGTTTGATTCTGTCTAAAGTTAAGAAAGGTTTTAAGGAAATACAGGTGCATCTCAATAATTTCTAATATCTAGTAAATTTTCCTGTTTTTATTATCCATTTTTTTTACATCCAATTATTTGCTTTGATTTGAGCATTTATGGCTTGAAGTTTTATAATATTGCCAAAAATCCATCTACAACAGATTTAAATGTAGAAATGTTTGACTTATTTATATGCTCAATTTTTGTTGGGGCTTCTTTACCTTAATGTTTATTTTGTTATACTGTAACCCTGAGAAAGGCAACAAGCCAAAACCTGATGGTCTGAGAATAAATATCTTCATACCACAAGTGTCTGCGGGAGTTTTGACTCTAATTGACTTTTTTTCCTCCTAGTGCACCTTGGAAGTGGTTAAAGTTGGGCCAGAATCCTCCAAGCTGTTTCTCATTCTTGCTACGGTGGCCCTGAGAGCTCACAGCTCTGCAACTTAAGAAAACACATGCAAAAATGTTTTCTTAATTAGCTTGTGTTTTGTCTCTTTGAATGTGTTTTTCTTAAGTTGTAGAGCTCTCAGGACCACCGTAATTTTGTGCTAGCTCATGAAAATCAGAAGCAAAGCATGTCAGGAGGATTGTAATATCCACTTTATTCCTGACTTCTAATAATCGGCTTTTAAGAGCAAGAAAGCAACAAAATGAGCCAAAATCTGAGGTGGATTCATAGTAGAGATGTTTTAAACAGTCATGAGGACAGTTCTGTAACAGCCATCAGTGCTCACAGAGTAGATAGATGACATGAAGCTATGGCCTGAAGTTAGCTACATCAACATAGGTAATTATCTTGTATTTTCTGAAGGTGTTGACGGCAACTACCTGCTCACTAACAATACAGGGACAGTTCTACTGAAGAAACACTGTGAGTTGTATAGTTGCATGGAAACTGGAAACCAGTGGAAGTAGTTGTCTGTGACCCATAGGCTACTGAAGAAACAGGTGGACATCCCTCAGATTTAAATAACAGGAAATGTCTAACATCTGAGGAGTACGCTCATTGATACTCATGCAGTCGTACTGATTTGTTGAGATGCACCTGTGAACCTTATCTTTAACACAATTCATGATAATTATAAATATGCACAACATCATTTCTTTGAATTAGCTTGCACACCGACCATTAACATTTTGCTAACTCAACAGGGATTGACTGAACTGGGATTGAATTTATTTATTTTTCTTATTTAAAGGGACAGTGCATATTAACGAGCATTTCAGAGCAGCATCAGGGCACTGAAAATATGCCAGAGTTAACCAAAAGGCTAGTTTTCATCTGAGAATTCATGAGAATAGAAAGAGATAAATAAAGACAGTGATGTCCTGAAGTGCCAAACATCATTGATGGCATTAAATTATCATAGACAGGTCATATTTAAAATATACAAATGAAATGTAAGCAAAAGTAATCTTCAGATTAGCTCAGATATGTCGCCAATCGTAGCCTCAGAGCTCTGTAAGTTCTCGATTGGTTGTGTTTTTGGTCTTGGGTGAACACAAATGTTTTTCAGACAGCTACAGAAACTGTTTTAAAAAAGCATGCATCACACGCCACAGAAAATAAACCTCACAGTCTTCCACCATCACCGGTTGGTACTTACATAGACTTTCAGGAGATGTTCGGCTTGTGTTTCTAAGAGCTCTGATAAGTTCTTTGTGCTCTCCACGTCATCCTCACAGCTGAAGGAGAGTGAAGCAAGAAGCACAGGCCTCACCTGGACCCCCAGGAGCAGAGAGACCAGGACTGAGGAGGGATGTAAATGGATGCAAGTTACTCAAAGTGAAACTGTGTGAAATAGCTTCAGATTACACATGGAAGGAGGCACTAGCTCATAATTTAAGGGTAAAAGCTAAAAACCTGAGGAGATATAACAAAAAGTACGAGCATAAAAAAGAGGTATGGGAATTTTTTCCTCAAGAAAAAAAATTACAAAAAGTCTGAACTATTGATTCATCATGTCTATCTTTTGGGTCTCCAGCTGTTAAAAACAGAAATCCTTTAGCATCTGTCAGTGTTTATTTAGAGAAGGCTTCCTCTAAGGGTTCATCTCTAAAAGTCGGACAACTTGTGTAAAAAAAAAAAAAAAAAAAAAAAAAAAAAGAAAAAAAAAAAAGGTGCAACAGTTTAGTTTCTGTACTGACATAAATTTGTCATAAAGAGGGTTTCTACCTATCAAACATGTGACCCAAACAGCTGACACTAAACTGTGTTGGTAAAAGAAATGATAGTTTCCTTTTTGAATATGTGATAAAAAGTACTCACCAAAGAGTCTTAGAAGTTCATCAGGCTTTAAATCCATCATCAAGGTTAAAAGTGACTCCCGTACAACCCACGAAAACACAGCAAGGTGTAATATTACAAAATACTCTTCATGGCTTTAACTGGCCTATATATACACTAACTTATGCTCGGTCATCTTTACCCACCCACACTTACACACGCCGCAAGGAATGACAAGTTCCATGATGAAACAGCAGAGGTATGACTTCAATACTTGAAGATTTTATCTTGCAGACAGGGCTGATGAGTTAAGAAAAAGTGACACATGTGGTTCCTAACAATGATAAAATATCAGTTGTCTTAATGAAACACCCTTTCACCTTGCGCTGTGTGTTTCTAAATTTGAATCCAGGGAACCCCAGGGTCAGAACAGAAAGAGGGTCATCACAATGAGGACACAGAAGACGTTTAAAGATGCTCATCTTTGGGGTCTAAATTGTCCTTATGGTAGCTCTGAAAATTGTATTTACTTATCTCAAGTTGGTGTCTTTAAAAACTGTCATTTCAACCTCTGCTTGAAATGCTTCATTTCAGCTACTGTCTCTTTAAGCAGCTCTCCAGAATCTTCCTTCGCTGTTGCGATGCTTAAAAGTCGTCAAAATTAAGCTCACTTGCTTGGCTTGATTAGAAATGACAAAATTCTCCAGTGACTAAAAACAGGTAGGTGTTGTTGTTTGTCACGCCCTTTTAAGGACATTCACTGATTAGTGATGTCACAGTGTCAGCAAATCTTATGCTCCTCTTGCTGAGTTCTCATGTGACTTTGTGAACAAACTGAGGAGTCTGTTAATTCAAAACAAACTTATATCACAATCTGAAACATTTACCAGGTTTAGCAATGACGTCTTTTGTATTTATTTATTTTTTAAGAGCAAGGAACATTTCTTCATTTCTCCTTTTTAACAGAGACATGAAATCAATCAACTGTGGTGAAGACTAAAGCCTAACCACTAGACCAATGGCACCTTGATATCTAATATTTCAACTAAATATGCTGTATGGTTTAAAAAAAAAGGCACGATTACACCTCTTTGTGGGTAGGTTAATGATATTAATGCATGTACTTTACATATTTTTTTTTTATCTTGTGAATTTTTTTTGTTTTTAAATCTGACTTTTCACATATTATTATTGTTTTCATGTCATAGAAATGGAGAGAGAAATCTACAGAAGAGAATTAGAGCCACTGGGGGAAAAAAAAGTCATTTTTTTATTACTTTTATTTTGAGGAAAAAGTCAGAATTCTGAAATTTTTCTCAGGATGATAATAATAATATAATATAGGATTTTTGTTTTCAGTGGCCCTAGTCCTCTTTCGTAGAAATCCCATGAAGATTAATACATACTTAAGAATTGCTTTAATTTTGATTCTCGTACCCCTGTTAGGACAACCAGTGCTTCTAATCTCTGTACTGATCTGACCTTTTCATGTGTAAATTATATTTTCTGTGAAGCACATCTGTCTCTCGCAATGGAAAAAGTGAAAAACAGCAGCATGCACTGCCTGTGCATTAATGTGGATGTGAGGCTCACTTCCTCCCCCTGATTGGTTGCTGACATGATGGGCTGACTGACTCACACAACCCCCACTGACCAAAACACACATTTAACTTACCGTCACATACTGGCTGTGTCACTAATCATCCAGCTGTGTTGCATACTTCACTCTGACTGCACTAATAAAGGGTTATTAATTCTGAATAGCAAAGGTGCTGCAAGTGACAATTTGATGAGACACACACTACAAATATCAAATGTCTTGACAATAACATTGATTGACACAATGGGGGAGATTTCTAATATTACTCTCAACTTACTTGGACAGCACATACAGTGTATCACAAAAGTGAGTACACCCCTCACATTTCTGTAGATATTTAAGTATCTGGGTTTAGCTATCAATGGCTATATTTTGAGTTATTTTGAGGGAATAATAAATTTACACTGTTATTTAAGCTGCACACAGACTACTTTTCATTGTGTCAAAGTGTCATTTTGTTAGTGTTGTCCCATGAAAAGATATACTTAAATAACTGCAGAAATGTGAGGGGTGTACTCACTTTTGTGATACACTGTAATTTAAGATTAGATAGAAAATAAGCGTGAACATCTGTGAAGGATGAGCTGAGTCAAACAGGGCTGAACAAAGTGAAGGAAAGAGATCTGAAGCAACTGCAAACCACAACATGGTAAAGTCACATGAAAGAGCACCTCATACAGGTGCTGCTGTTATTTTCTGCTTCTGTGAAAAAGGCCAGTGGACAAATGCTCTGACTCGAAAGTTGAGTCTTTACACAGAGCAGCTTTTGTCTCGTCTAATGGCTGTAACTCACTTTGTCCAATGCCTACCTTGTTGCACCAGTCCCAAGCACTCAAGATTACACATGGCACTGGAAATAATTAGACTTGATACTAATTTGCTTTTGAAGGTCATATATAGGCATCAGATTCACTTCCAGTCATTGAAAAATCCCAGATGGGAGACTTAATCAAATGTAAAACAAATTGCATTTGTAATTTTTCATAAATCAGGTCATCAAGCCACTCTTTTTCCCCTCTTACACTGCTGAATACTCTCTCATGGCAGTGTTAATTCAGTTAATTTCTGTTAGTAGTGGATTCAACCGGCAGAAGATTTTCCTCTTTATCTTCAATGTCTGTTTTCTGGATGTAGAGCTTCTGGTGTACCCCAGGGTTACGTTCTGGGTCCTTGTTTGTTTTCCTTGTACATGCTTCCTCTACGACAAGTTAGAAATTTAAAAGTACATCTGATATCTAGACAAAAACACATGAATACTTTACCATCAAGTGTCTTGATATGCCTCTGCTGGGACTATTTTAAGAATCTAAGAATCTAAGCTCTGATCTGGAGTTTGGATGAAGTTGAATATTCAGAATTCTCTCTTTTTCATCTCTGCGCTTCAGGTTCAAAACAACATGGATCACAATGACAAGATGTTGAAATAAGACTTCCTTTATGTCATTGTTTTTTTTCTTTGTACACTGATCACTCACTTACATTCCTGTTGAAACAAAACACCTCCTCTTTTCATTTGACTCATGAGTTATGAATGCATTGTAGGCCATAAAGCTGTACAGTTTATACAGTTCACGTGTTGTTTCTGAACTTTACACTTTTTACTGCATTGTAACAAAAAGTTAACAAAGACGATCTAGATTTATAACTATTTATTGAATGAAGCAGCACAAAAATACAAATGTTTCCAAATAATTTGACTTCAAATTGTACAAAATGTAGTTGTACCAAGGAAAGCCTCTATGAGATAAAAGCTAAATGAAAATTTGTTGTGCAAATAACATAAAGTAAGACATAGTGTTATTGACCTTGAGTAATACTAGGGTTACGAAATGCTGACCTCTCCAAAGAACACTGACCAAACTAACTCTCCAGCTTAACATCATCCACTACCAACACATCCTTCTGAAACCAAAATACATGAGCCCTGTTGTCAAAAAATAATAATTTTCCATTTTATTTTCCTCAAAAATTGTTGTCAGGTCAAGAATTTAACAGGCCGGAGTTTCAAGCTTCATCCTTTCAGTTTCACAAACTGTAAAAATTGTAAATCTCGCAAATGGTCTTTGATTTAAAAAAAAAAAAAACATACACACATGACATTTTCAAACAATCACTACTGGAAGACTAAGTGTGTGTTGTCATGAAATGTGTGTAAGTGTATGAACTTCAGAGAATCTTCCCTTATATGTCAGAGACCGTGTTGACATTAACTTTGTGGTTTGTACTGCATGTGTGTTTGATTATGTTGATGTTTAACGGGTGATTGTGTGTTTTGATATGCAGATGTGAGCTTGTGGGCCCCCTGGGACTCAGTGCATCACACCTCAGAAAGGTAAGACAGGGGGCCTCACAGACAAACTGTGTGCACACCGTGGAAAAGCGCTTCTGGTGGTCTTTGCAAGTTCGCTGTTAATACTGCTGGCGATGCAGTGCTAATCTAGGCACAGAGTTAGCCTCCATTTCCTGCTGGTCTGTCTCCCCCAGGCCTCTGGAGCTGGAGTGAGGGGGTGGCACAATGTGACAGCATATTTCTGCTCAGGCTGCACTCCAGAAATCAGAAATCAACTTGCGGCCTGCTCTTTCCTCTGATGCTGAAGCATGTCTGTCACACTCACTATGTCCTCCTCGGGGACCTAAAAATTGAAACATGAAAGCAGTGTGAGTTGGTTTCTTTGGACGAATAGCAGCAGAAAAATAACCTTACAAGAAATAGCTGAAAGAACAATTTTACCAAAAGGTAGAGGTCTCAGGATTGAGCCATGTGGTACACCCCATGAAATGTAAATTCTGTTATGTTTGAATGTACTGTTGTATTTTGTGTCTGCCCTAAACTTCTGATGCATGAAATATGAAAGCCTGTGAAGTCAGTGTTTTTATTTTCCTAAGAGCATGAAAAAAAATGTATTCATTATTTTTTCCTTGACTGTTTGATTTTTTTTTTTAAACTTACAGACACGTCCTCATCAGTGGACTACATGCACCTGAGCATTCAACACAAAGCAGCATGAACTTAATGTAATGATGAGTTATTATTATAATTTTTGGTTATTCTATTAATATTTTTTTCCTTTTTAAGCTTATGTAAAACATTATAGCATACTTTCACAATTTTTAACTTTGTATATTTTATAGCTGACAAGCTTTTAACCCTCTGATGCATGTCTGTAACTTTCTAAAAAAAAATCTATTATTTGATAAAACATGGAATTTTTTTTTGTCATACCCTGAAAAAAAAATTAGGAAAACTTGGACACAGGCTGATATGCAGTTCCACCATTAGAAACCATTGCATGTAGGAGAAAAAAGGCCTTTAAATACATGTCCACAGCAGTGACTACTATGCACTACAGAGCTAAGAAAGTGTTGTTCTAAAAATATACAATAAAGCCCTCACTCTTTTTAAACTGTACCCCCAAAAAACCTCTTCTTTTTTAAATTTTCTACATATGACACAAGTAAAAAGATATTTTGGACCAAAGAGTAGAGGTCCAAGAATTGAGCCCTGTGGTTCACCATATAAAATGTGCGGTTGAATGTACTGTGATATTTTGTAACCATATCAAGCACAGTGACTCCCTTGAGTTAGTAATATCCTAAAAATATATATTAACACTCTAATCTTTTTAAATTCTGCAGCAAGAAACTTCTCATTTATTTTTAACAATGTGTGAAAAAAGACATTCCTGACCTAAACGTAGAGGTCCCAGAATTCAGTCACGTGGTACAGCATATGAATTGTAAATTCAAAATATGTGATTTATATTTTGTAACTGTAACAGGCAACATATCTCCCTTAAGTCGGTGTTATCCTCAAATATTTATTTTAAACCCCAGAAATGAATCCCTCATTTCAAATTCCACCACACAAAACACAGGAAAAAATATTTTGACCAAAAGGTAGAGGACCCAGTATGGAGTCCTGTGGTACGCCCTATTGTACTGTATTCTTCTTCTGAAATGAAAACCTGACAAGTAAACCTTTTTAAATGTTCTAACAAACAGAAAGTACATGTTGAATTTTGTCCAATTACAAAAGATACAGAATGTAATAAAAATACATAATAGAGGTAGGAGATATCCTAAATGTTTAGCTATCTTACCACAATGAAGATAAACAATTTTTAGATTATGATTTTTTTAGATTGACGTTTTGTGTTGTTGGAACAAATTTCCTGTTATGAAACCAAATTCCTAACCTCATGTGTGACCTGTCTGGATTTTCCCTGGGACTGAAGATGAAATGACCCTGACTAACTCAACACATGAGCCAAAGATTGTACTCCCATCATCCCATATGCACACGTCCTTTCACATGTTTTAATGACGTAGCCCTGGAAATGTCCTCAACTGATCAAACTTTCTCAATGACCTCTATCTTCTTTTCAGAGTTACAGTCAGTGAAAAGGGCCTTAGTCACAATCATATACACTAATAAAAACAGGGTGTCAAAGAGTGAATAATTCATCAATTTGCTACATTATTGTTGTATGTGTAAAAAATAGATTTGTAGCTTGTGTCAGAAGTTCTCGGGGTGTTTGCTGTTTTTTAACCAGTTATTCACACCCTAAATTCAAACTATACACCAGATTTCCCCTGCAGTTTCTGATGACACTAACCACGTTACTCATTCAAAGGATGTGACGCATCACCATTCATAATACATATACATTTACCATGGGTGAAAGCGAATCCTCAGAAATATTCATACAGACGCAGCTGTGATGTCACTGATGTCTATTATTAATAGCTATTACTCATTTCAGGCTAGCTTGTGGTTGACATGAACCCACTCAAGTTTAGGTGCTGATTACGAAGACCACGATCTTCCATGAAACTTTTAGGCTTATTTTTAGCTCATATAAATTGGTTTATCCGTCAGAATATTTGATGATGAAGCTGAACTATTTCAGACCACAACACGGACTGTGTGAATAAATTGCACTGCAATGTAAGGAGGAGGAATGTAACCTGCATTTTTATCATCACTATCAGTGTACACTCGCTTCTAAAGAATTTTAAGGTTTGCTCAAACCTTATTTGTTTCAGGGAACCCCCTCACACTAACCTTAACTGTCATTTTACAGCTGCTATATCCTAACACCTGACAGAGTTGTATATGTATGTCTCAGAGAGCAGTTTACATGCATGTTTACCTACAAAACTGCCTCCATTATGCTTCTCAATAACTGATGATGAGTCTATTTTATGAAGGGTGTGATTGAGCCGTGCTGATAAGCTTGGTGAGAGACGCTCTGAGATAAGTTTCTGGGTAAGACAGGATAACTTAATCTTTTCTTGGTAATTTGTGAGATAGAACTGATGGCAGGAGTTGTTCACTAAGCTGACATAGCAACCAGCAGCTTTTACTGACATATTTATTAACCATGAAAGAAACATATGAATGCTTGATTTCTTTACCATTTCTTTTGAAATCAAAGCTCATCTGTCCCTCAGGTGTCCCTTGATACCAGGTGATCAGTGGTCAGTTTTCTGCAGTGTTACGTGCTGTGTAAACATCAGCAAACTCTGCTTCTGACCAAGGGACAATGTTCTCCATTAGGGGGCGACATGTCAGGATGTTTTTGTGGCAGGATCAGGATCTGGATTTTATTAGGATTGTTTTTCATATTCAGACTATTCTGACCTGAAAACAACAATTTTAGCCCCAAATGTTTCTTGCCCTGTACCACTGTTTGTCTTTTCTGCACCACTGAGTAAGTTTAATGATTTCTTGTGTCCTAATGTTGTGTTTATGTTTTTTTCAACTCCCACATTTTTTCTCTTCTCTCTCTCATAGCAGCCTAAGTCCAGTCCAAATGTAGTTTAGTGAAACGTTACGAGACTGATATTGGTTTTTGTTTATGCACTTGACAGAAAATGAAATCATGGCACTGAAATGAATCATGTTTTACAACCTCAAGTCCAGTGAAGTTGGGACGTTGTGTAAAATATAAATAAAAACAGAAAACAGTGATTTTCAAATCGCCTGATAACATTCCAGATTGTTCTTTTCCTCTTTGGCCTGGAGGACACCACGTCCATGATTTCCAAAAACAATTTGAAATGTGGACTCGTCAGACCACAGCAGACTTTTCCACTTTGTGTCAGTCCATCTCAGATGAGCTCGGGTCCAGAGAAGCCGGCGGTGTTTCTGGGTGTTGTTGATATATGTCTTTGTCTTTGCATGGTAGAGTTTGAACTTGACCTTGTAGATGTAGTGATGAACTGTGTTAACTGACAATGGTTTTCTGAAGTCTTCCTGAGCCCACGTGGTAATATCCTTTACACAATGATGTTGGTTTATAATGCAGTGCTGCCTGAGGGGTCAAAGGTCACGGGCATTCAATGTTGGTTTTCAGCCTTGCTGCTTACGTGCAGAGATTTCTCCAGATTCTCTGAATCTTTTGATGATATTATGGACTGTAGATGATCAAATCCATCAGTTCTTTGACACTGTACATTGAGAAACAGTGTTCTTTTTTTTCTTAATTTTTTGGGGCATTTTATTCCTTTATTTTTGAGAGACCAGGACAGTGGATAGAGGAGGAAACAGTGTGGGAGTGGGGAGCCACATGTGGGAAAGTAGCCACAGGTCAGACTTGAACCCGGGCTGCCAGCCCAAGGGCTGTTTGGCCATCTGCACTTCGGGAAACATTGTTCTTAAGCTGTTGGACTATTTGCTCACACAGTTGTATACAAAGTGGTTAACCTTGCTCCATCCTTCCTTGTGAAGGACTGAGCCTTTCAGGCATGCTCCTTTTCTACTCAATCATGACACTCACCTGTTTCCAATGAACCTGTTCACCTGTGGAATGTTCCAAACAGGTGTTTTTTGGAGCATTCCTCAACTTTCTCAGTCTGTTGTTGACCCTGTCCCAAATTTTCGGATTTCAAAATGAGTAAATATTCACAAAAACAATCAATTTTATCAGTCTGAACAATAAATATCTTGTCTTTGTAGCGTATCCAGTTAAATATAGGTTAAACAGGATTTGTAAATCATTGTATTCCGTCTATATCTATGTTTTATGCAATGTCCCAACTTCATTGGAACTGAGGTTGTAGAACATGATTCATTTCAGTGCCATGGTTAAAACATTGTGAGATGAAAGCTGGGGCCATATGAAAATAGATGATTCAAAATGCCTGCTGTAGAGGTTAAAAACACCTTAATTTACTGTTTTTAATGATTGTGGAAAGAATTTTTTAATAAAACAAGATGGGCAATGACAGAATGAATTTCTATTTTAAAATTTGTTTACATCAGCAAAATGTCCTGCAAACTGACATGAAATCATCTGCCAAACTTCTGATTAAACCTCACAGGAACGCCATTCACCGCTCTTTATCTATCTACACCTCCCTTATTCATACACACAATCAACCTTAAATTCCTTAAATATCTTGGTAGAGAGTAATGGTTATTTGAGTCAGTAATGTAATGACTCTAAGGTTTAGACATTTATGAAAACTGATGATGTTGAGATGCTGGACTCACCAGAGCATGGTCAAAGCTGAAGGTGCTTATGTAATAGGCAGAAATATCGCTGTCCGCTAGAGGCTGAGATATCTGGGCCACTATTCCACATTCATCTGGGTGGGAGAAACACTTCAATTAGATAACTGACCAGAGTTCTTTATCTGCACAGAAACTGAACCACAACACTCAGATTTTCAGCAGTTACAATGTACCATAAAGTGACAGATAACAGACGTGTTACAGATGCTTCATGGAATAAGGCTGGGAGTCAAATTCACATAGTTGGACAAAAACTACTTGATCCCTTTTTTACAGTTTTGACCCCAGCAGACAGAAGTCTTTCTTTAAACAAAATAAATACATTAGAAATGATCGAATATGACACAACAAGCCTAATTTGACCAAAGAACTGCAATTCATCTCACTGATCTCAAACTCATCCTTACCAAAGCCCAGCGGTTGTCCTCCGATACGAACCATCCTCCACAGCTCTCCGGACGAGCTGGTGAAGAGAAGATCAGCAGGAAACCTAAAAAACACAAAGATCCAGCACTGATTTCAACCAAATCCAGGAACACACAAGACCCTTCTGAAGGTGGACTGGGGAAGACCGGACTTTAGAGGTTGCCAAACGCTTTGCGACACCCACAGAGGGATGACTCAGCGGGAAGTCAGAGATATTTACTGCATTCAGCTCTGAAGAAAAATGGAGCAATTTAATAGTAAGTGTTGTCTAAACGGAATGACGTTTGAGGATGGTAATATTTTCTCTCCTCTCAATCCTTTGATTTAAACTAATCAGAGCTGTTTATTTGAGAGTATGACATCTTACTGTCTCTGAGCCTCCGTGTCCATCACCAGAGAGATGTAGCCATCGATGAGGGAGAAGGAGAAGAACTTAATACAGTCCAAGTCCTGGCTGGGAGGTGACTGTGCGTCCTCTTTGGGACTACAGAGAAGGGGAGACGTTAGAGGTAAAGAAAATTCTGATTACAAGATTACAATAAGTTACAGCTGCTGTAAAGAGGAGGGGAAAGTAAGTAAAAGAGATTCAAAAGGGCTAAAAAGACGAACATTGGGTTCAAGTTTTTCTTTTTTTCATTCAAAAGAAAAAACATGAAAAGAATTTAAAAGACAGAAATGAAAAGAGAGGAAAGTCTTAGTTTGTGTATTTAACCTCTCATAAGGCTTCATTTTGTAACACACAAAATGACAAATCAACATTAAATGACATTTAAAACCTGAAACACTCCTGAAGCAGACGGTTAAAGCCAACTCTCCATCGTGCGCTGCCCCCTTCTGTCTAACAAAGGTACTGCAGCAGTGTGTGTTCACTGAACCTCACCTGCTGGAGTAAAAGAGAACGTCGATGAGCGTGGTAGCGATGGAGGGCAGCGTGTCGGGGTCCAGAGACATGACACAGAAGTGGTTCTTGGGGATGAGCACCGGGTGAACAGTGGGCTGGATGGCTGGAGGAGGAGGAGGAGGGTTTAGAGGACAGAGTTAGACCACATGACTACCTGACCGATTCTTTCTATCTACAGTCTACACTCTACAATTTCATTTAGAAGAAGTTTTTTTCCAAAGGGATGTACAACACAATGCTTGTGAAACAGATATTTTAACTGACACTCGTTCTTGAGATTTTCTTGAGGCGTGCACACTGCATGCAGATCAGACTGAAGTTAGACTTTAAGAAGGAGGACATGATGCACCACACTGCAATGCAATCTGCAGAAGCGGACTGGATTGCAGCTCTCTGCAGGATCTCTACATCACACCTTTCACTGAACTCTTTCCCAGAGCCCAGCTGAGAGAGAGAGCAAAGCAGTCTGCAAACACAGATTTGACAAAATGTTTCAGGATTGGAGTCCTAAAGAAAAACTTTATCCAGTTGAACATTCTTAACTCTTTCATTCCTCTTCTTCACTCTTGCAGAGAAGTTCACAAGTTCAGGGTCAAAACGTCCAGTCAGTGCTGGTGGTTGAAAGGTTTCTCAGAGTTCAGACACACCTTTTCTTTCACGCTGACTTTAAGCTGACATCTTGGAGATGCACAGATATGAATAATGAAAGAACGTCAGAGGAGTGCGTGCATTTAACCACCGTGCATGTTCTGCCCTCATGGTACAGCATGTCCTGTGCTTTATGGTGAGGTGAAAAATAACTTCCTGTGGAGGACTCCGTCATTTACGACAGTTTAAATGTTGCTTTGTTTGAAACTCTGTGCAGAACCATCCTGTGTGCATCGTTCCTTTATGTAATGTCGCGTTCAGTTTGTGCGTTTATGTCAGAAGCGTTTGGGACAACAGGCGTCTTTGAACAGCAGTCCTGAACCTTTAATTCTCACGAGCACATGGCTTATTTTCAGGTTCAAACTTTTCCTAAAGGAAGATTTGTTTATTCTCCTTATGGGCTTTTTTTCTTATTAAAGAAAAAGTCTTCTAAAGAGATGCTTTTACATTTTTTCCAGTCATTTTTTTCATATTTTCATCCTTATTTCAATCAAAATAAAACTGCATTGGTGTTTTTTTCTAACTCATCTTTGGGGTAAGAGACTCAGACACTGACGACGCTGTGACCTCTACCTTCTTTTCCATTCTTCTGGAGCCCGTTGGAAACATCCTGACAGTGCATGGGGACCGACTCTCCTCCCACCTCCTTGTAGATGTTGAACTCCTCCTCCAGAGTGCTGATGACCACAGACAGGTCTTTCTCTCTCACCTACATGACATGGAAGTGAGACATAAATATTGACGGTGAAACCTACAGTGAAACCTGTGTGAACTCCTCCTGGTTTATAAATAAGGCTGATATGTGTTGACACTGACTCTTTTGAGGGAGCGTCACGGCTCCAGGAGCAAGTGGAGCGTTCACTAATCTGCTGACACAAACGTCTGTCTTCTTTGTGTTATCTATTTTTGCCAACTTGACACTTCCACGTGTTATTCATCAACTAACTTTTCAGGGCTCTCAGCTCCGAGGGGAATTAATTCCTCACATGCTGAATTTGTCGAGTGGACAAAACGCAGATGCAGTTTTTTTCTTTTGTCTGGCAGAGCTCAGTAAGTGAAGATAAGACGTCTGGAGTTTTTCTACGGTTTGCGGTTTCAAAAAGCGCCCCAGACGTCACTAAATTATAAAACAGAACAGCTTAGAGTGCCTCTTTCATTTTAAAGAGATAGTCCTGATTTAACCGGAGAGGGGGTAAAAGTTCAGCCTCACCAGGATAAAGTCAGTCTGATACGTAGAGAGCATGAAGACGGAGACGTGCTGCTGAGCCAGAGGCGCGATGACCGACTTGGCGATCTTCGTCACGCCGACCGCCTGCGAGCTGCTGGAGGCGTTGCCGTTGGAGATGACGTTGAGCGGGAGCCAGATGGAGCTTTCCACCTGGAGATGCTCTGAAGGCCGCAGCTCTGAGTGAGGTCGAGAGGAGAAAAGTTGAGTTAGTCGGAATGAGTGCTGAACCCAAAAAAGTGACAACATTCAAATATGTGACGCATCAGGCCTTCACAGTGAAGTAAAACGTGGATGCTGAACAAAGTAGATTTCTTCTCCTGTTCTGTTCAGGGAAAAAAACTGCAGTTCTCAAAAACATTACCCCAAAGTAAAGAGACAAAACCTTCATCCACACGCACACTACACCTGTGACATTTACCCCACTGTGCCTGAATCTCCTGAAATCATTCAGGAAAGTTTCTGTGTGAAAGGAGCGACTGATGTTATGTGTTAAACATGACTGAGAAAGGTCAACGCATCAGGAGACAAAGATCCTTTACAGCAGGCGTGTCCACAGCTGACGTGTTTACATGAATGTATTTATCATGATGTGAAAATGTGCTTCGTAAACATCCACAGTTCAAACAACACTTTAGAGGAAACGAGACTAGATTAAAGTAATGAAACAGAGCTGAAAAGACACAAACTGGTGCAGAAGAATGGTTATAGCGCAGGATAAGAAACACTTAAAGCTAAATGTTGTTTTCAGGTCAAAATCGTCTGAATATGAAAAATAATCCTCATCAAATCCAGATCCTGCCATAAAATCATCCCAACATATATTCTGACATAGCAGAACACAACAACAAATTGGTAAAATTGATTAAAATCAGTTGTTAAAAGCGTCAAAAAACTTATTTTCATCATCGATGCATTGCGTCCTTCGCTAAATTGCCGATGTCGCAAGTAAAAGACGAGCGCAGCATGGTGGAAGTGAAGCCGGTATTTAAAGTAATAATGTTACACGTGTAATATAGAGTAGATACTTCATCAGTGTGTGGGCATTTTACATCAGGTAAAGTTATAAAGTGTGTTAAAAGTGAACTGTGCATCAACTTAATGCAGCAGCATGGAGCCAGCCCATCAGCCAATCACGTGCATGCTCTCTCGTGCAGATCCTTTTATTGGTATGAGGGATGATTGACAGGTAAACAGCCTCTCAGTAAGTCTGTTAACAACTGACACATTCACTGACATCAGGGAAAACTCAGTTACTGCCATAACAATGCCTTTGTATTTAATTTCAACATAATAAGGAACAAACACGACCAACCAATCCATGAGAAGAAAGTCTGATATTTAATTCTCTAACAGGAGCTCTGAGTGAAGGCAAAACGATGCATTTAGACCTGGAGGATGATTAAAAGTGAATTAATTTAATCAGAATAGTTTTAGTTTTATTTAAATACTGGTCATTTTAATTATTATGGAATAATATTCCAGTGATGTAGTTCTACTCAGACAGATTTTCAGGTTCAGAACTCTTTCCACTGAAGCACATGGAGTTTATCTGTTATATTTAATGAACATGACTTTTCTGTAGATGGTCTTTGTGTTACTGACCTTTATGCAAATACTAATTATATTATTTTAAATTATTATTTAATTTATTTTAAAAAATGTTTACACTGCTGTATAAGTATTGTGAAAAATACTAGTTTCTGAATAAAGGGAATTTAATAAAAATAGATGTATGTTTTATGTCCGCTTCATCGACTAATCGAAAAAATAATCAGTAGATTAATCGATTATCAAAATAATCATTAGTTGCAGCCCTACGTAACACTGATGTCTGATGGGTCTGATGAGACGACAGGAGCTGTGCAGAAGCTGGATCAGGTTCCTCTGAGACAAACACAGAAGAGCAGCACCACCAACGTTTCTGCAGCAAACACTGTTGTGAGGTGAAGTGTGTGTTACACATCAGAAACTCTCCGTTATGTTCATGAAGGTGTAAACTATGCGGCAACTTCAAGTACTTCAACTTCCTCTTGTTTGCAGCACGATGTGCACTTACTTCCTCTCCCCCACGTCTCTTCCTTCACCATGGAGACCTTAAACAGCCCTGCTAATTATACCACACAGTGACACAGTGAAAACACGGCACCTTCACCACCACAGCATATTTGGACGCAGAGTGCGACCTGATACACGTGCATTTGAAGAGGGGTCAAAGATCAAACAAAAGAGAACTCTGAGCTGAGGCAGGAACACTGTGAGGGAAATTTCTCTCTTTGTCCCCAAACATGATATGAGCTAAAGCTGGCAGCTACCTGGGAAACAGATGTGTGTCCAGGAAGTAAACAAGAAGCTGAAAGAGAGAGATACTGGGGTGATAGCTGCAGGTCGCGTGCAGCCAAACCGTGTCTGTGTGTGGCTGTCTGTGTGTGGCTTATATAACTTTTACGAGCTGGACATAAAACCTTCCAAACTGATACTTTTAGTTTGGTTTCATCACCTCATGTAACCTAAAAAAACAGGAACTGTTTCTCCTGTTTTCTTTTTCTTTCCTCCCCTTTAAGAGCCACGACTCTGTGTGCCATAATTTGTCACAGACGGCCCCTTGTGGCTACGCTACACCGGCTCTCACCTCTTAAAATAGGCACTCAGTCAGGAGGAGAGCAAATGAGACGGCACCCAGAGGCGATTTGTGCCTTTAACAAGTTCATCTGTGAGGACGGACCAGACAGAGGAGGATGAGCGGTGCATCGGTGCAGGCACAGAGAAAGTTCCTCTGCAGACTCAAACAGAAGGACAAATTTTAAGAAGTTGAATATCAATGTAACTCCTGAGAAGCTTTTTTTTACTGATCAATCATTAGAATTAATATCCAGCAAGCAAAAACAAAACAAAACAAACAAAAAATCAGGGTTAAACACTCAAGTAATTCTAAAAACTACAGTAAAGGAGGCTGGTCTGAAATCTCATTTGTTTGTGCTGAAGAGAGATTTGTGACTTTTCTCTCCTCAGAAAAATAACCCAAAACAGGAAATGAGGGTGTAAACACAGACACTGTACTTCATTAAAATGGTGAGACTTGCTCTCTTCCTCTAACAGAGACTGTGAGGACTTTCTAAAGTCTCACTGTATCTGCCTGATCCTAACACACAATTTAAAATGAGATTATCGATGCTAATATAGGTTATTTCTAAATGATATTTATTAGCTTTCCAAATTGAGTCGAACAGGCACGGCAAAGTCTCCAAGCTGGCTGATGAAGTTTAGTAGTGAGAAGAGAGATCTGAGTTTTTCTCTGCTGAAAACTACCTCTGTGATTAATTTAGTAGTGATGGTGGAGACTGAAGCTGAACTGACAGACAGAAAAAGGACAGAAGAGAAGAAGAGTTTCCCTTCGGGGATTAATAAATTATATTCTATTCTAAAGGCTACAAAACACAAGCTAAAGACTAAAACACAGGCTAAACTGTTTGTGCTAATGTTCATTCCAACCTACATGCAGCAGTTATTCTGCAGTGATCTGATCAAACTTGAGAGTCTGTCAATAAAATGAAGAGTGAGGTTACGCTGGCTCTGATTGGTTGATGAGCAAGACTTAATGATTTGCTATCATTACACGTTAGCCTATGGATACATCTCAGACCACCAGGCTGCAAGTAGCACTAAATAAAGCCAGCTACCAAACCACAGTACAAACTGACAAAGTTTGCTTTTCTGTCACGTTTCCAACAACTGTTGATAAATACCTTACCTCGTCGTGTTGTATCCAGTAAAAAGTTGTCTTGAACAAAGAAAAGTAGTGTTAAAAAGAAGATCTGATCTCCATTCATTTCCAAAACAAACACAGGCCTTGTTAAGGGTCATGACATCACGACAGTGTCCGTGATTCCAGCCAAAAGGTGTCGCTGTGATCCACTTCAAACAGACAGACCTCACAGGAGCTTTAATCAAACTGACATTTATACAGCTATTCAGCCTAATGAAGTTGTACAGGAACAACGAAGGAAGGAAGGAAGAAAGGAAGAAAGGCAGGAAGGAAGGTAGAAACAGGAGTGGTAAAACAACTAAAGGCAGGGCTGTGTCCAATTTCAGGACTGTGCACCAGTTATAAGCACTACGAAGTTTGCCTTTCTTCAGGAAGCAGGAAATAGGAGCGATAAACACCGTCTAACTAGATTTGTTGTATAATGCTCCAATCAAATACATGATGAGTCTCAACATTAATCTGCATCTTCAAGGTGGACTTGATGCGGCTTCCTGCTTAACACCCCAGACTTACTTTTTTCCACATAGAGGAAGCCACAGCTCTAAGTACTCGGAGAGAGAATGTCTTCAGTTTCATTTTTCATCTGTTCAAAAAAATGACAGCTTCTGAGAGCTACACCACACGTTAGTGACAACTGCATACCAGGGCCATAAATCAAGTCAAAGAGGAAACAAAGTGTGAATGAACAAACAAAGAAAGAGTGAGCGGCATTTACTAAGAAAAACTCAAGCTGGTGAAACAAAAACTTAGATTGTTCATAAAGTCAAAGTATTCTGGGGCTCTTAAAGGTGATGTGAGGACTTTCCTTTGGCGATGATTGTAGTGACACTTGTGGATGGAGTTGGTACTGTTTCTTCAGGATAAAGACTAGCTGTTTCTCAATACGCATACTTCAGCATACTTCTGGACTTACAGACTTGTGATACGTCATCAATCAAAGCCAAAAGTCTGTTCCAATTCAAAGTTTGTACCAAAACAAGTTTGGTCAAAGTACCTGGATGTGGACTCACCCCGCCCCTTTTTATCAAGTCTGCTGTCAGACTAAACTTGAGTGGACTTTTAACACTTCCAATCCCACAATACAAGTTGCGCAGCAAGAAACGCAAACAAGGGCGGAGGAGAAGGTGCAGAACTGTAAGCAACCATTGCTGCTGTGTAAAAATATGAATAAGATACTTATTTGTGACTGAATTTTGTTTGAAACCCAGACACATTGGATGAGTTGGGTAAAATTATACGTCAACAAACTGCCAGCAATGCAGCCAGATGTGACATGTAGCATGTGTAAGTCCACTGTTTTTCCAATAATAGCAGGATTGTTCTGTGGACTCCTGTACCTCTGAAGTCCGAACTCTGGAACAAACTTGCCAAGTTTGAACTTGCAGAGAATGTAAGTTTGAACTTGTGAACTTAAAATTGAGAACAGCTCCAGTTTCTCATGAGCACCATCACCCACTGTCATAAAGACGTAACTCTTGCCAGGACGTGTTTTAGAAGCGAATTAATTCTTTTTAACACTGCTTTGCTTTGTTTAGGACAACTTTTCCCAGGATGCAAAGCAACGAGGTGATGTATTTATTAGTAGTTGTGTAGAGCAATAACACTTTTGTTATAAAGGTCATCAAGACCCAGGAAATAAACTGAACTACAGTTTTCACAGGACTTTTTTTTCTTTTCCCTTCCTTTTATTGGCTTGTAGGATACCCCATCAAATCAAACTTTTTTTTTTTTTCGATGTGAGCTGAAGAAGAGAGAGATGAGACAAACAGGGGAGAGGACAGACAGGCAGTGTTGTTAATTTAAGATAGCAGTCCAGGTGCTGTGCTGTTCTTAATGCCATTCAGGGAGTTTAGATTGTAAGAAACCCAGGGACACCAGAGATGTGAGGTCCTCAAAGTAGAAGGTGGGCCAACAGAGATGAGCAATGGGGGAGCATGTGTCACATGACATGAGACAAAGTGTGGGAGTGCCAGAAGTACCTCAGCATGGTCTGACCAGACCAATCAGGTATTTACAGTGAGTCTAGACAGGGGCAACTGTACAGGCGTTCATGTGAGGTGATCACTGAACACCCTTGTAGTTGACGATAACTTGAAGGACCAAGAGGCCCAGGGACACCCCTGAGTAAACAAGGCAGCCAAGACCCACCACAAGGGCCCCAGAGACCACCAGACCCAGCAACAGCCCCAGGACCCAAAAGGGCAACACCAAAGGGCCCAAGGGGCTGAGGGGTGTCCGCGCACAGCACCTATCCACCACCCCCAGTCACCCCCATGGCCAGACCCCCCCTCCACCCACCCAAAGAGCCAAGCCCCAGAAGAGCAAAGGAGATCATCACCAGGAAGCCCCCCAGACCCCCCTACAGCCACCCATGTTGAGGCCACAGCAAGCACCAAGCCCAAGGATCCCACCAAGGGACACCAGACCTCACAGGGTCCATCCGCTCCTTAGGAGCACTCCAGGTCCCCATCCAAAGATGATCTCACCAGCACAGTCATGGCCAGAGAGAGTCGGGTCTCACCAGTAGGGCCAAGCCTAAACTAGTGCTCCACCCCTTGTCCCCTCCCTATAATAAATCTTTGATCCCAGACAAATAAAAGTATTCGACACGAGCAAAATGATCTTGTTGAGTAGAAGTTCTGGAGTTCCTTTTTAGGTTTCCAAATTTAAAATCGTCAGAACTGTAGCTCCTAAATCTCTGTTGGTTTTTGGTGATCAGTGCATTTCTCTGTTTGTACAAAATATTAAGTTTCTCATATCAACAAAGAGTAATCTGTACAGTTATATGTATTATTATATAACAGTATACTGTAGTAGTGAGACTGAAGTGGTCAGAGTGTGGGAGGACACCCTCTGTCTTGTTTAGTAAAGATGTGACCTGTGTTTACCTTTAAATCCTTCCTCATCCAGGACGACGGTGTAGTTCTCTGGTGTCTCCGTCAGGCTGAAAAACTTGCATCTAAATGAGGACGTACAGATGGAGAGAATGAGGAAAAGAAGGAGAAAAAGAGAGGGAGAAGAGTTATTCATCTGCAAACAACAATGAGAGAGGCTCAGAATTACTTGAAAAAAAATAAGCTACTAAGAATCCCTTAAATGGGTTTCTATGAATTTGTCCAGGCTTTCACTCAATTAGAACAAGCGCATGCTCAGTGTCATGCCAGCAGCGCTTCTTTTGTCTTCAGCGAGTGGTGGGGAACGCTGTAAACTGGGGCAAAGCTTCAATTATCGAGTGCTTCATTCAGGGAAACTAAATCTTTGTGTTATAACGTACAAATTTCATAACTCAGATCGTTTTCATATAACAGCTGGAAATGATTTAAAGGATCGACCTTGAGGACGACTTTTGCTGTCTTGTTCTAAAAAAAGAGTCGCGTCAGTTAAATATTTGAAGGACTGTGCCGTTTTGTAGACAGATACAATCCATCTGGTTTAAAAATTTACCAAAAGAGAAAGACCAGCATCTCTTTTGGGCTTTCTAAATTTCTCTCCACGGGCAATTTTTTTATTTACTTGATTATAATTCTCACCCAGCTCAGCCTCTTCATCAGCCTTAAGGCCAGATAAAAAAAATTGCTTGCAAAGGCTCTTCTTGGTTTGGCTGCAGTGTTGTGGGGGGAAAAAAAAGGGAAAACTGGCCCCTCGGGTTTTGTTTGGGTTGACACTGAGTAAATCACATTAGCTTTGCTGATACTTCAAATTAAGTCTCTCGACAGGAGGAATTCTTCTTTTTACACACCAAATGAAATATTTATATCCAGTGTGACGGTCAAAACAAGGCAACAGAGACAGAATTATATCATACTGTGAGCTGGGGGCCAATAGAAGTGATTACTGTGTAACTCAGGAGTTTCTTTCCTGTTGCTTTAACATTGACAGCTTCTTGGTCAGTCTTCACTGGTTAGTCCAGACTTCAGGGTTTTGATAAACTCCTATCTCAAATTTTTAGAGGCTTCAAGTTGTGTGGATTTTTTACTGCCTAGAAGGATTTTGAACAAGTGTAACGTTTTCTATTTACTGAGTTCAAAGTCAGGATGGGGATTCCTACTTCTTAAAGCCTCTTCACCCCTACTTCCAAAGAACTAGGAGGGCTTTATTTACTGTTGCCTAATAGTCATTTTACCAACCTGACCTTGAACACATCATAATGCAATTTTAATGTTTTGGTGTCATTTGACGCACAAAGGTGTGATGTGTGTGGCTGTGAAAAATGTGCACAACAACTCTGCAGAATCTACTTTGCATCATAAATTGAATTTTGCCTCCTCTTTAACTTTGGCGTTGGTAAAACATAGCTGAACAAAAGACTATTTTGTACATCAGTCAATCAATGTGTGTTTGTGGGGCAGTGATAAAACGATTCATCATAGGCCCACAAGACTGGACAGCAATATCATACAGTAACTTTAAAGGTAAGGGATGTTCAAGTTCTGAAAAATGTGGCACCAGGTCCTAGTAACAACTGGGTCTTGTTGATACTCATTTTAGTGCTTGTCATCCTTCCCTAACTTAGAAAGATGAAAAATTTCCAGCCTTCAATCAGACAACAATCCAGCCATGTGCAAGTTGTTAAAAAACAAAACAAAGTAAAACGGTCTTTAAAGAGGGGGTTCTTTGCTTTCTTAAGGCTTTATTCTGTCCCTCTGGTACCCCCATAGAGGTTTTACATATTACAACTCAAATAAATCTGTGTTTTTCTCTAACTGGCATTTTAGAAAAGCCTTATTTCAGCTTCTGTCTGAAACACTTTGTCTTAGCTTCTGTCTCTTTAAGGCTCCCTGCTCGATAAACCCCCTTCACTCTGATTGGTCAGCACTCTGGGGGTCTGTTGGGCTTTAAGACAAGGATTACAATGGGTTTTAGGACGAGTTTTAATAACGGACAGTGAGGAGGTTTGTCTAATGTGGAAGGGAAGCTTGTTCCACAACTTAGGACCTTGGTGTTTGAGGCCCTCCCCTCCAATGTGTCAAGAACCAGTCAAGAGATTTTTGTGTGGTGATGTCATCATTTCAGCAAGTCTCATGAAGATGTCATGGTATTTTTAAAATTAAGCATTTTGATCAGTTTACAAACAGATTGAGGGATTTCTACAGCATATGAAAATGTAGACGTTTGAAACTTACTTTATATCCATGTTTGAAACAGGGGAGAGCAGAAAACCTCCTCTTTAAATGGTTTTAGTCAACCCTTTAAGAGGGCATAATCACAGGAAGAGACTAGGCAATGAAAATTACCATCTACTGTGGATAAACACAGGTGAAAGAAAACCTCTGCTTCCCACAGAGAGAAGATATGAGCAGTTTCCACTTGGATGACCTCTCTCTGTTTTCTCCCTTAAAAAAGGAAGCGCCACATATTCCTGTTTTCTTAATTCGTCCCACTGGAGATACACCTTCCTCTTCCTCTGCTTATCAGTCAGCTGAGGCTGTTACAGTAGAGGTCTGAGCGAGTCTGCCAAAGTCATGACTCAGCAAAAAGTAATCCCTGCCATGAGATGAGACAATCACCCCACAGAGACAAAGAGAGGCGGAGGCAGGACGCTGTATCACTAAATATCAGCTGTGCTGGCAAACTCAGCTGGTCCATTGTGTTACAACACTCCACTCATTTCCTATTCACCCTTCACCTTTCCCAGATCATGGTTTTCCTCTCGGTGATTTATGCCAGAAATCCACCCTAGAAGTGGACTGAGTGTGGTTCAACCATCGAACACGATTTCAACTGTGAAATACAGACAGCACAGAAACGTACTGTAAGATTGAAATTGATGAAAATCTCATCATTGCATCAGTAACTGTGTCACTTCGCCTTTAACCAGAGCGCGGTCACACTGGCCATCCAAACTGTGCCATACTGGACTACAGTTGGCCAGTGTGACCCCACCCTTAGATAATCCTGGATCTCGTAGGCCAGGGGTGATTTATGAAATCAAAGCTCACCTGTCCCTCAGGTGTCTCTTGATACCAGATGATCAGTGGTCAGTTTTCTGCAGTGTTATGGGCTACATAAACATCAGCAAACTCTGCTTCTGACCAAGGAAAATGTTCTCCATTAGGGGGCGATATGGAGAAAATATGTCAGGATGTTTTTATGGCAGGATCAGGGTCTTTCCAGATTTGGACTATTTTGACCTACAAATACCATTTTTAGCCCCAAATATTTATTATCCTGCATTATGATTGTTTATGCAGCAACTTCTTCCTTTTCTGCACCATTTCATGACTTTAATCTTGTCTTGTGTCCTTTAATGTGTTTTTTTGAACTCTTACATTTTCAAATGATAAATACATTCATTTAAACACGTCAGCTGTAAGAGTTGTTGAGTTTCTGAACAATGTACAGAGATTTAGCTTCATACAAGTATCCTATGCAGAGTCCAGATGTAGTTTAGTGAGACGTTTTGAGAGCTGCCCCCTTGGTCATTTTCACAAAATCAAAGGTGGCCTACTGTGAAAAAAGTTTGGACGCTTTTACACTTTACGACAGAGTAGAAGTCAGCCTTGATAAAAGTGCAGAAGGCATACTGTTGGTTAAAGTCAGTGTAAGTGCACTCACATGACGTGTACTGTGCACACTGTGCACTTAGTAAAACAGTGCACTAAGAGTGCAGTCACACTGCCAAACGTTCCGTGCTGAACTCCAGCACGATTGCCCCCCATAGCACCGCTCCTCAGCTGGCCAGTACAGCCTGCCTACGTCACTATAAAGCTTTTAAATGTTTACATGTTTACATGCGCCCTAAATCTTACAGTCCTGTTGTCCCAAATCAAACTCTGCTGCTTCACACTTACAGGAAACTATGGTCGCAGTTCACAACCGTTCATGTGTCCTTCTGTTATCCATTGATTACATCCATCATCCATCGTTTGATCTGTTTTCCGCCCCTTCCCAATAGCCAATATGGCGAGCGTTGAGGGTGAGAAGTGTCCATCATTCCACACTCAACTTTGTGACTGTTCTGAGTGCGTCAGCTGAGAAGTCAAAGTGCACTGTTTTTCCATACTGTCAGTGTGAACGCACTAATACACTGAAAATCGTCAGTGTAAGTGCAGACAGGGACACAGCAACAGTCTCAGAGGAACTGAACCATGCTCTGAGTAATTCTGAGGAGACTTAATGACCTCAACTTTTAAAGAAAAATCAATGAAATCAAAGCAGCTGCTGCATGTGCAGCGAGATCTCCCTTGACAGAAAGCCATGTATGCAGAATGACCCAGGCCCTTACAGCAAGCACACATGGGTCACTTTAACCATAGAGCATGTTGCAGTACTGCTTTTGACCACCAGCTATGGCTGTGACTATGATGGAGTAATCACCTGCAGGAATGATGTGAGATTATTTGTGAATTTGGATATTTTAAAGCATGTCTGATGGAGTTCATGGGATTAAATTCTTAAAAAAAAAAAAAAAAAAAACCCTGGGATGAGTTTGTTAAAGTTTGTACCCCACAAATCGACAAAATCAGGCATTAAACTCAAATTTCTGAACTTCCTGTCCGGATTTCACTCTGCAGACTTTTTTTGTAGGTCTTGGCACTAGGGCTGCCAAGATTAGTCAACTAGTCATGATGCCGCCAGCGATCAAATTTGTCGGCGACTTATTTAATAATCGACGTAGTCATTTTAATATTTTTTTAAACTTTATTTTTCCCTCAAAACTGCCGCTGTACTTTCACCTGTCTCGTCTGCCGTTCTGTCCTTGACGCATACGCGCAGAAGTGGTAAACAGGGTAACCTGTGATGTCATCGGAAAAGTTATGCTCCACAGTATCATGGCTAGCCGGCAACAGAGCTCGAAAGTTTGGGAGCATTTTTCCAAAATAAAGGAGAAAAGTGTGCAATGCAAAATCTGCAAAGCAGAAATGTCCTTCCATGACAGTACGACGGCGATGCACGAGCATCTGAAAAGACAGCACGCCGTGGCTGATTTATTTTCTGACGAAGAATGACAATCTCGGTAAGCTAATTGGCTAGTTAGCTGCTAACATTAACATCAACAGGGAGCTACCTACTTGATAGCGATGTCATGTTTGAATAGAAAATTGGTACATTAAAAGAATGTCAGAAATGCTGCAACAAGCTGCAAAGTTCATTAAAAGCTGAATGAACTATCATATTGTCTTCATTTTTAGTTAGTACATACCTTAATCACTTGAAGCTGGAAACTAATGATGTTAGCTGTATGCTGGTGCAATAAGATGCAATTTATGTATGATCCGAATAGTCGACTAATCACAAAAAATAATTGGTGACTAGTCGATTATCAAAATAATCGTATGTGGCAGCCCTACTTGGCACAAAAAAATCCTGCATGTAGGTGAAAGTGTCTGCAGCTTTCTGTCATTAGGAGGTGCTATGGAGCATGTATCAGCACAAAAGCACTGGATTCATGCATAATTTCTTTCACCATGACTGACTTGAAGGCAAATTTTGTGAGTTTTAGAGCAGACTGAAAGCATGCTCGTTGGGGTTTCAGTGTTGGAAGAAATAAAGAATAATAATCTTGTCATCTTCTGACCCTTACAAATGATTTTTCAGATTCTGTAGATTGAAAATATGAAAGTTTCAGCTTCTTTCATGCAAACTTCTGTTTCCACTCCCAGCGAGCCAAACATTCCTTCAGATTGTGGTTTTCAGGCTGTGGGAACTTGTCTCAATGATTAATCATGTGACTGCACATGTTTACACGGCTCTCTGTAACTGTGCCCACATAGCCTGCCTTTAATGGGTTCAAGCTCCTTCAGCTGAGGATGAAGAGGAGGTGGAATACAACCAAAAGAGATGAGGAAAAAAAACAGGTAGAGGCAGCAGCAGAGTTGGGGGAGATGAAAACTAACCACACACGACTTTTGACTTTGATCCAGCTTCAGAGGCTGCAGTGGTGCGAGCTGGTGGCGGTGGGGTTTCTGTCACTGATGCTGCAGCTGAGGAAACATGATAAGAGCGGAGCAGACTGATGTAGCTGAAGTGTGAGGTGTTAGCCTTGAGCTATCTTAGCCACATTGTTCAAGCTGCCTTCACAGCTTCCTACAAACAGGCGATCAGAGTTCTCACGGGCTCTACTTTGTAAGGAACAATGGAAAAGCAAGCATGTTTTTTTTTCTTCTTCCTAGAAATCCTTGCTTGTTATTAGAGGGGGTGGAGGGGCCTGCTTCTGAGCCCCAACCTTGAGGGATCACAGAGACAGATGCATGGAAAACTCCCCACTGGGTTTCTGGCTCAACAGAGGCTTTGTTCAGGCTCATGCTCTCGTTAGGCTGAGGAAGAGAAGAAAAGAGGGCTGTGTGGAGCCTGCTGGGCTGCATCCACACACTACACTCAGTACTGTAACTCTGGTATCGGTTTTAGGATGAAACCCAAAAGAATTGTTGCGTTTCTGCCTCTTGTTTACACGGAAACAGCGTTTCAGGCGACCTATAACGCAACTTTTTAAAACGGAGTGGAATTTTTCTGATACGCTGCAGCCTCCGTTGCCGTGTAAACGGGAAGACGAAATTTTCAGTGTAAACGCTGACATCACACTCCACTTTGCACATTCCACTTTCGATGTGAGAACTTCTAATTGCCATGTGCGAACCAGACAACAACAACGATTCAATGGAGGACTGCCGTGTTGTGCTTGTGCTGCTGAATCTGCTGACTGCCTTTTAACAAAATGTTCATCTGTTGCTCCACTTCTGCTCTCAGATAAGACACACTCAGTGTATACGCCAGATGATCGGCCCGATTCTTTTTTGGCAGAGGGCTACCAAAAGACTCTATAGTTAAATCGCCACCTACAGGCCTAGCATGCATACTACAGCATTTTCAGTCCCTCAGATTTTCCGTGTGAACGCAATTTTTTTTTCTCTGTGTTTTTTGCACTTTCTGGTGAAAGGCTGTGAAACCAAGCAGCAACCTCCAGTCTGAAAATATGAGACAATGCAGAAGTGACAAAATCTGCAGTTCCTCGAGTTTCCACTTGAGGCTGGCTCCATAAGTACTGGAAGTCACAAACACACCAAGCAAAAGATGGCCAGTTTGTCCAATCAGAGGCAGAGCTCAGCTCACGTGACTGATGGGCGCCCTATGGCTGTTACTATGGAGACTCAAAGCCCGCCTCATTTCCACTATGGCCACACTGGCGGATTTGCCTTAAACATCAGTTTCAGAAACAGACGGGTGACGTGGCGGAGACTACGTCCATTAATTATACAGTCCATAGAGTCTGACACAGTCTGATACTGGGCTTTGTTAACACACCTAAAAACTACAAACCACAAAACAGGACTACAAAATAGCAGATTGCAAATCAATGCCAATACTTTCAGCTATGTTTTTTTGTTTCCAGCAAATCTGAACATTTCATCCTCTGCATCTTCAGTGTTCAACCCTCTCTCTCCTAACTTGGAGCACTCCTTTTTAAAATTCTGCTCAGGACGCTTTGAGCACATTCTCGGGAAGTGTTCCTCGAATGAATAGCAGGGGCCTGAGAGAGGGAGCTGTATATAAAAACAAACACACACACACACACACACACAGCAATCAGGTTTGTTTTTCCTCCATGATTGTTGTGAGTCGCCATGAACGCAAGCTTCTCCACCACTCCCCGATCTGCATTGTGTATAGTTTCACCAGAGGGGGGAAAAATAAAATAAAAACAACCTCAATGACAGAAAAGGAACAGGAAAAACAGAGCAAAACACAGTCGAGCCACAGTCGGATGACATAACTTGAAAGCATGCAGAACAAAACACTGCAAAACAGACTGGGGCAGATAATCCAAGGAAGTGTGGCCTTGCACGCTTTTTATGGTTCGTTCTGCATCCTGCCTGCAATGTTTGAGTTTCTCTTACAGCCTTCAGAGCCTCTTCAGATTAAAATTCAGGACTGCACTTTTAGCATATGATGAAATATAGATGGGGACCAAGTAGTTAGTCACTCACACTGACGTATTCTTCTTTCTGACTGGTTACTCAGGGAGCTCGTTTCTAAGGTGCTGCAAGTAAACATGACACAGTTCATCTGGTATGGATGTGTCAACACCTCATGTATTAGCAACGGTTCAAAGAGAAATGACTCCTAATGGGTGCAGCTAGGCACACATGCACAGAGATGTACCCATGTTTTACATCTCTATGTCAGTTTACCTCACATGCACAATGAAGGATCCACATCCACTACAATCCAACAACGCCTGCTGAGAACTTCTCTGAAACTTAATATGAGAGTGGTAGCAGAGCCACCGCCTGGCCTGTATCAATGGCACCCTGAAGACAGATGTTGAGCTCCTCTTTCCTGCTATATGTGGAGCAGCCAGAGGAGTAAACAATTACATAACAATGGGAGGATGTCCAGAGATTAACTGGAAAGTGGTACTGATGCCTACATGACATTCTGACAACTTGTAAACTGGATGTTTGTTTCAAGTCAAAGAGGTCAGGGGTTCAGTTTGTGCAGGATAAAAGAAACATGCGTGCAGATGTATGAAAGGCTGCTGCTGCATGCATGCTGTGCATTCATGCATATATATACGAGGATTACATAATGCAAGGTAACACATGGAACTGCACTTTGTTTACTGAAGTGCTGCAGGGTTTCTGAATAATCACAACATGGGAAACAAACACTGGCTGATGTGATCAGGCTGAATGAAGCACAATAACTACCCTCAGTTACACACACACACACACACACACAGCAGCGTGTTCTTCATGCAGGCAGAGCAGGGCATGCACAGGCAAACACCCAAACAACAGCTCGGCCACCCAGTGAATGAAAACGTGGTGGAGGTGATCACATTCCCCACCAGGCTGATTCACAAACACACAGACCGTATAAAGCAGCCCTCTTACCGCGTTCTGTTGCGAAGGAATATGAGTTTAATCAGGGGGTGTGTGAAATTCACCAGCCCATTCTTGGATATGCTGATGACTCGCAGCCTGTGGTCCAATATGTGCAGGTCCATATTCTCGGCGGCGAGCGGTGCAGACTCCTCTGTGTGTGTATGTGTGTGTGTGTATGTGTGTGCATGCGGCGGTGGGAGCGCCTCTCTTAGCTGAAAGGTGACATACGAATGTTAAACACGGGCCCGGATGTTAACCGTTACCGACGATTCTTCAATCCACGTCCCGCTGGGCTCAACTCAACAGCCCAAAAAACATCCGACGCTATCCGACTCCAGGCTCGCTGAACTACTGTATATTCAAATAACAGGGACAGCCCCGAGAAGGACACGCCCCCTGCTCTTAAAGCTACAGGTTAGTGACGTTGAGTGTCTCGTGCACACAGGAGGAAGGAGGAAGACAGGCCTTTATTGGCAGCACTGAGTCAATACAGTTAAAAAGAAAAGTAATAAAAAAGAATTATTCATTGACTGCTCTTGCAGTAGGGGAACTGTTAACATCATAATATAGTTATAAGAAACCAAGACACAAAAGGACTGAAACAGAACCAAAAAACTGGACAAGTCAAACCCAGGTGACATATTGACCCTACACAAGAACCAGACAACACGAACTCAGACCAGGGAGTCAAAAATGTCTAATCTTAATAAGATGGGAGGGTAAAAACAGTATGATGAGATGAAATTCATTAAAACGAGTGAGGACAGTAGAGAGATTAGAGCATTAAAAACGGATAGAAAATAAATAAATAGATAAATAAATAAATAAATAAATAAATAAATAAATAAATAAATAAATAAATAAATAGAGGATAAGATGGAAACTAAATAAAAAACAGCATAAATAAAAAGCTAAAACCGTCAATTACATAAATGCAGGGACATTTTAAAAATAAGAGAATAAAAGGAGACATGAAGACAAAATCCCATCAAAGTATATCTACAAACGAAATTTATAAGAGAGGATTTAACTCTCTAAACCCTGAACTGATTTTTCAGGTCGCTGCTCAAAAACTGCATAAGATAAGAAAACTGATATACCGTATCTCTGTGACCACAAGGTCAATTTAAATAATTTTGGTGTCATAGTAAAGGGAAAAGTTGTGAACTTGTTGATATGTGATAATATGAGGTTATCTGATACTGTTAAAGAGTGAAAGATAATGGCACCCAGAAATAAAAACAAACAAACAACAAACAAACAAACAAACAAACAAAAAAACTAAGTTCACCTAAAAAAAAAAACAAAAAGACATTTCTGGAGAAATAAATATCTCTGAAAATGATGCAGCTGCAGCTCTAAACCTTTATCAGACCATAGAACTATATACGAACATTATCTCTGCAAAGGTTGACTCTGTTAAAGTGACAAAGGAGAGCAAAATTTGAGAGGTTTTAGTGCAGAGGGCTCAGGTGAGCTCTCTTTTAGTACAGTTTGGTGTGCTTTAAAAAAAAAACAAAAAAAAAAAAAAACATCTGTTTCGCATGTGGTGACGCAGTGTTAGAGCCCGAAATGTGTTGAGTAGGTTGACACAGTGGAGCCATAGGGAGTCTGATATGTTGTGATTCACTGAATTTTTATTTGAGTTGTGTTTTTGTCATGTAAAAATGGTTTATATAGTTGTGTAGCCCGGGGTCTGCTGTTTAATTTGATGTGTAACATCACTGTATTGATTCATTATTAGTGTGTTATGTCATGCTGTTTGCTGATCTCTGATCTCTACATTTCAGGAAATGTTTTAAATCTAAGAGAGATTCTGGAAAATCAGCTTCTTCTATGGAGTTTATTTTGGTAAAGACACATTTTGTTATCCCATGATTCCTCCTGGAACCTTGCCTGGCAGTCCTGGTTCCGATAAGTCTACATGTAACTTGCTAAATGCTGCAAAGTGGGTTAAGATGAGATACAAACTTCTTAAGTTGTCTTGATGTTGGGTCTCTGTTAATAAATAAAATTTTATTAATGATATCAGGTCTTGACCTGTTAAGTTTGGAAAGTGTCCTGAGATAATGTTTGTTATGAATTGGCACTATATAAATAAAGATTGATTGACATGTCTGAAAAACTTTTCACATCTTTGTGAGAAAAGTTTTAGTTGAGGCCCATAGCTGTGTCCTTATAACAACTTCTAAAGTTTATAAACCTTAAAAAAAGAGACTTTCCTGTACTGCACAGTAGTCCAACTGATCCAGTAATCTTCATGAGCTGACTTCATGTGCCATATTTTTACCTAATATCACTGCCTGAAGTCACATTTACTTGTTTTCATATGGGTTCAAATCTGTTCCAGGATTCAAAAGGAGAACCTGAACAGAAGAAGTGAGGCAGTTTTAGCACACTATAAGCCATACTAGAATGTTGTTTTTCCTGCGTCCCTCATACATACAGTTTGAAACCTTTATTTCCCTTAGAAACAATCCAATTCAACTCAGTCAACAATAATTCAGCTTTCATAATCTTCACATTTAGTGTTACAGGAAGTTATATTTCTAGAAACAAATAGAGATCTTTAAAACTTGAGTTTCCACTCCATGAAAGTCACACGTCCATATTGTTTTTATTCAACATTTATTTTGAAAACACAATCCATTTAAAATAGCTGAAGTTACATTTATGCTCCTCAATAAATCTTTAATCAAATATCTTTATACCTGAGGTAGTCTGGCATGTTTTATTTCATCAAACACCGAATTCACCAACACACACCGCAGTGATGCTTAGTGTGACCCATTAAGAGTGATTCATGATGCAGTAATAAAAGTGTAATCATAAAAACCTGGGTGGAGACTGTTCATCGTGAAGTACAAAAACATGGATGATTACCCTAATTCATGATAAAAACAAAAAGCAGAACAACACCACACCTCTCTGTGTTAAATATAATCTAGAGTTTCACATGATAACCCCTTTTTCCATGTTTGAAAACCAGGGACGTTCACAAGTACACACACACAAACACTTAATCCTTTTTTTACTTAGACATTAATTATCAAACAATTAAATAAAACTGGATGCTGCTTAGGTAAAAGGAGTTAGCTGGACCTTGTTTCAGTCTTCATCTTATTGTAAAGGTGAACTCTTGGTGGGAATCATTATTCTAGACTCCATGCTTCGGATCAAAGGCACTGAGGACAGAAAACACACATGATCAGTGGTTTATAAAGCAGAACTTAACTACAACCAAAATTCCAAAGAAGTTGGGACATGGTGCAAAATGTAAATAAAAACAAAATACAATGATCCTGTTTAACCTATATTCAGTTGAGTACACTACAAAGACATTATTATTATTGTTCAAACTGATAAACTTTATTGTTTGTTTTGCAAATATCTGTCCATTTTGAATTTAATCCCCACAACACGTTCAAAAGAAGCTGGGACAGGTTCAAGTTTCCCACTGTGTTACATCACCTTTCATTTTATTCATTCATTCATTTTCTTTACTGCTTATCCTGTTCTGGGTCACGGTGGCTGTAGCCTATCCCAGCTGTCTTAGGGCAAGAAGCGGGGTACACCCCTGACTGGTCTCCAGCCAATCACAGAGCCCTTTCCTTTTAAAAACACTCAATAAGTGTTTGTGAACTGAGGACACTAATTATTGAAGCTTTGGAGGTGGAATTCTTTACCATTCTTGATTGATGAACAGCTTCAGTTGATCAACAGTCCGGGGTCTCTGTTGTTGTATTTTGTGCTTCATAATCCTCCATACATTTTCAATGGGAGACAGGTCTGGACTGCAGGCAGGTTACTCTAGTACCTGCACTCTTTTACTATGAAGCCACGCTGTTGTAACACATGCAGAATGTGTCTTGTCATTGTCTTGCTGAAATAAGCAGGGACGTCCCTGAAAAAGACGTGGCTTGGATGGCAGCATATGTTGCTCCAAAACCTGTATGTACCTTTCAGCATTAATGGAGCCTTCACAGATGGTCAAGTTAGCCATGCCATGGGCACTAACACACCCCCATACCATCACAGATGCTGGCTTTGAGACTTTGACCTGAGAACAATCCAGATTGTCCTTTTCCTCTTTGGCCTGGAGGACACCACGTCCATGATTTACAAAAACAGTTTGAAATGTGGACTCGTCAGACCACAGCACACTTTTCCACTTTGTGTCAGTCCATCTCAGATGAGCTCGGGTCCAGAGAAGCCGGAGGTGTTTCTGGGTGTTGTTGATATATGTCTTTGTCTTTGCATGGCAGAGTTTGAACTTGCACTTGTAGATGTAGTGATGAACTGTGTTAACTGACAATGGTTTTCTGAAGTCTTCCTGAGCCCACGTGGTAATATCCTTTACACAATGATGTTGGTTTTTAATGCAGTGCTGCCTGAGGGGTCAAAGGTCACGGGCATTCAATGTTGGTTTTCAGCCTTGCTGCTTACGTGCAGAGATTTCTCCAGATTCTCTGAATCTTTTGATGATATTATGGAGTGTAGATGATCAAATCCATCAATTCTTTGCAATTGTATGTTGAGAAACTGTTCTTAAACTGTTGGACTATTTGCTCACACAGTTGTTCACAAAGTGGTGAACCTCGCCCCACCCTTGCTTGTGAACGACTGAGCCTTTCGGGGATGCTCCTTTTATACCCAATCATGACACTCACCTGTGTCCAATGAACCTGTTCACCTGTGGAATGTTCCAAAAAGTTGTTTTTGGAACATTCCTCAACTTTCTCAGTCTTTTGTTGACCCTGTCCCAACATGTTTGGAATGTGTTGCAGGCATCAAATTCAAAATGAGTGAATATTTGCTAAAAAACAGTAAAGTTTATCAGTTTGAACAATAAAAATCTTGTCTTTGTAGTGTTTTCAGTTGACTATAGGTTAAACAGGATTTGTAAATCATTGTATTGTTTTTATTTACGTTTTACACAACATCCCAACTTCATTGGACTTGGGGTTGTACTAATTAACAGACAAGACGTTCATTTAGAGGTATGATACACTTAATAACACTGTACTGTGATTTATGTGAGACATCTGCTTGTAATATCATGCTTTTTTAACATACAGATGTTTCCCATGTGTTTCTCCTACCTGTATAATACACATTTGCATCCCATCCCTGCTTCATCCAGGCAGAGTTCCTGGTCTCCTCCCGGGAGTGGAGGCTTTCATAGGCTGTAGACAAGTGTAAACAAACAAACTATGTGTTTGGTCTTTTTTTTCCAACTGCAAGTAAATCTTTTCTCTTGAATAACTTAAAATTTCTTTTGAAGAGAGGAGATTTTAGCATGTCTTGACTCAAATCAGGCAACGTACACATTTTCAAATAAATTATTTTTTTCCCCCTTTTTTGTGGTTCAGGTCAAAAACACATTATGAGTAAATATGCTGCTCTTGTAGCATGAGATAACATCCACGTCTGTGGCAGGTTGAGCCTTCAAAATTAATGGGACGGAAAATCTCTCAGCTTATTCGTAAAAGAAACAGTCAATCCATGTGTCAAACATTTACTTGGTTGCATAGAGACTGGGGTTTTTTAAAGCAGTGTTATTAAATACCACAAATTAAAAACAGCTCTTCTATTCTACTCCACATTAAAAACAGCATTTTCAATAAACATGGCATCTGCTTATACAGTTCAGAGCTTGTTTCAAAGACTATTTTCCTTAAACCTTTATATCCAAGCTTGTCCTGTCAGACCTCTCAAACACTCAGAACAGTAAACTCACTGTAGATGAAGTGAAACTTAGAGTCACATACTCACCCCACAAATGATGAACAACATAGAGGTCGCCAATCTGTGAGAAGAAGCCTCCCACTGCTTCATTATTCTCCTGTCTGAATTTGATAGCCCTGGCCCTGTTGTCAGGAAAGGTCTTATCATGTTTCTATTGATCACATTTAAAATATTTTCACGTCCATGCTGGAAAAGATTCAGGGAATTTGTATAAAATAAGACTGTTGAGCCTTACCAGTGGTTTCCCCATTCAATCATAGTTCCCGGCTGAAAAACAAAGAGGAATTTCAGGTGATTTAAAAATTAGAATTTCATTATCAAAACATCAGTCCTCCTTTACGGACACATACAGCTTAATCAGACAAAAATGCTGCAGACAAACCAGTTCAACAGCACATTCATAGTTTGCTTTTTCAAGCAGACCAAATAGAAGGAAGAACTTCACTGCTGACTGTACACACACGTTTTATCATTGCTGTGGTCTAAGCAACATTTTGGGTGGTGAACAGATCACTCTAGTCAATATTTAGTCAAGATCTTCCTGGCTGATTAAGAATGATATGAGATGAAGTCTAACAGCAGCTCCAAAGTATAAAAACATCAACTCAGCAACTCAACAGCTTTGTCATGCAGCTATTTAATGCTTATTAGAAAAAAAAGTGACAGTTACCTTCTAATATGAGGAAAAGTTTTACAAAATTTCATCCATAAAGACCCATAATTTAATTATTTCTCTGATTTTCAATAAACACGTCCAGTATCGTACAAGCTTCAGGCCCTGTTTTTAGCCTCTTCTTCATGGCTCAAACCTTCCAGCTCAGCTCAGAAAATTAGTTTCTGTGCCGTCAAAGCTCTCCTTTCACCCCGCAGAAAGTTTTCAGTGGAAATAAAATCCAAGAAAAGTGATTTATACACCAAGGACATCACTGTCCTCTTCAAAACCAGCCCTGTATTCAAAGAGCTCTTCTGTAACACAAGGTTAGGTTTGCCAGTCGACTTGAATTTTTAATGTACTTTTTGCTCAAGTATGTGTTTTCTGGCCATGAAGGTCTTTACTTGTGGAGTATTTTTGTGAAAATGTGTCCTGTCATCATCAGATCCTCTTGGAAGTCTTTGGCAGTAATTCGAGGGGTTTTCTCAGTTGATGTTTCCAAACATCTGATTCTCTCTAGAGAGACTTTTATCCCATGAAATGCTGATAAGTAGATTTAATCGTTTAGATTTCATAGATGATTTTGATTTATCATCCTGCTGAAAGGACCAGCACTGATTATCTCTGTACAAACACTTGGAATAAGGATTATATATGTTATATTAATATGTTGTGTGCTGATACCTTGAGGTTATATGTTCGCATTTCATAGATGTTTGGTCCTGGTCTTGGAAAGGGTTCATTCCAGAAACTAAACTCCAGGAGGAGCTGATTTCGCCTTGAAATCAACATTTTTGCCCTCTCTTTCCGAAACTCCAGATACTCCTGAAAAGACATCAGAAAGAAAATCAAAGAAGGGCGTTAAGATTTAACTACTCAGTTTACCAACACATAACATTTAAAACCTTGATAAATGTTCGCAAATCATTTGATTTAATGTCTTTGGACTATTTCTAATATAACACAGGGTTCAAATGATTGCAAATAATTAAAGTCAGTTTTATCAACATTTTCACAGCCCCCAAATTTATGTGAGATTAAGTTTGTATGCTGTGGAACAGAATACTGGATTAAAATGATGGAATTCTTCACTGCTGACCTTGTTTCTGTTCAGCTTTTTCAGGCACTCAGTCAGGGCTGGGTAACCTCCTCTGTACCGCCATAGATGCACTGCAAAAATCAACCAGCAGATGTCACTCTAGCCCTGTGAAAGGACAAATTCCACCCACATAGCCCAAAGATACAGCACCTCCATCCTGTCCCCACTTCTTTCCAGGCACTCATAATGTATATACACACGGTAAAGGATCAGGGAAAGTATTGGTTATGAGTCATCCAGCAGTGTCTGTCCATATCTCTGTGATGCTCTGCCAAACACTTAAAATAAGTGCTGTTGTTCATGAAGCCTTGAGACAGACAAATGGATCCAAACAGAGAACACTTCTCGTCATGTTTTCAGTTTCATGTTGCACCGCTGCTTACCTGCTTGATCCTGCTCTCCGTACCAGGTGTTCCAGCTTCCAACCACCTCACAGGGGTAGTCCTGGTCCTGGTGGAGCCTGTTCTGCACCTCAGCTCTAAATTTAGAAGAAAATAAATGGAGAATCTTCACACTTAGAGTTCAGTTAATTATACTATACTGTCACTTCACTACAACGAGCAACTAGAGGGCACTCAGAGCATTGAGACTACAATTATCCAGCCGTGTTGAGACATTGATTTTAGGACTTTAATTCAATGCTAAATTAATCTTATGATCCTGGATGAAATCCAGAGTATAAACTGAGGAACTCTTCAGTTGTGTCCTCTTTGGACTGTTTGAAGTGGATCACAGCGACACCTTTTGGCTGGAATCATGTGAAACACTGTTGTGATGTCATGACTCTTAACAAGGTGTGTGTTTGTTTTGGAAATGAATGGAGATCAGATCTTCTTTTTAACACTACTTTTCTTTGTTCAAGACAACTTTTTACTTGATACGTGACGAGGTGAGATATTTATCAACAGTTACATAGCGCTCTAGGCTAATGTGTAACCTTAGTGAATCCTTCTCTCTTGCTCATCAACCAATCAGAGCTAACGTAACCTCACTCTTCATTTTACTGACAGACTCTCAAGTTTGATCAGATCACTGCAGAATAACTGCTGCATGTGGGCTGGAATGAACATTATCACAAACAGATTAGCCTGTGTTTTAGCCTTTAGCTTGTGTTTTAGCCTTTAGCCTGTGCTCCTCTCTCTCCTGTTTATCTTTCTTCTTCTCTTCTGTCCTTTTTCTGTCCCTCAGTTCAGCTCGTCTCCATCATCACTACTGATTAAATCCCAGAAACAGTTTTCAGCAGGGAAAAACTCAGATCTCTCTTCTCACTGCTAAACTTCATCAGCCAGCGTGGTGTTGTCATAGAGACTAAATCAATCAGGTCCTGTCTGACCCAATCAGGAAGCTAAGAAATATCATTTAGAAATAACTTATATTGGTGCTGATAATCTCATTTTAAGTTGTGGATTAGGATCAGGCAGATATCTAGAAGAAAGACTTTTTCAAGATCACTTAAAAAGTCCTCACAGGAACTTTAAGTCGTCTAGTTTCTTGGTAATATTCAACATAATGTGAGTGCCTTAAAAAGTGTTGTAAGCCAAATGTTAGTCAAACAGATTGATGCACATACAGGATAACATGTAAAGCAGTGAATGTACTCACTCTAAACTGTTGTAGGTTTCGAGGCACTCTGGTTTGACGTTGTGAACTGAGAAAAAAATTCAAATAAAAATCAGGTTTATGATTCTCCCCCTTTTTTTTTTCAAATAAAAGCAACAATCAAATTCTCCAACAAAGTAATTTCACACTCCGATTCAACAAAGACTTCTATACACAAAAAACAGATTTGATTTCAATGGGTTGTAGGCTACGGCTGATGGAGTGTTCAAATTGAAATCCCCACATGGTGAGACGTATGCCACCAAAAAAAAAAAAAAAAAGAAAAAAAAAAAGAGATCAAAGCTCTGGGGAAAAATGATAGATTTCTCTTCGAGAGACAGACACAGAAAGTTATCACAAAGAGAAAAGCAGACAGTATTGTATTGATGTCTCTTAGAAAACTTTACAGGCTTTATTCAGCGCACACAGCATCAGATGAGCTGTACGGCTCATAAATGAATAACAAACAACTTATGACAATGCTCATCTTGAATGTCACTTTCACTTTTCTCTAGAGGTGGCTGAGGCCAGTGTGGATTGAATCTCATGAAGAGTGAGCGGTTTTCTCCATAAACAAATCAGCTGATGAGACTTACAGAATCCATTTCATTTAAATATAATAAAACGTTGTCTTGCATATTGTCTTCTTTACCAGACATTAAGTAAAAGATTGTTTCCCTACACTGAATTTTGTAGAGGTTACTGGTCTCTTTCTTTGACAGCAGGTTGGAGTGGGCATCTTTCCTGGCATCCACTTTGTGCACAAACAAGGAACGTAACCAGCCTTTGTCGCCTCTCTCTGAAAACCTCCTACACACAAAAAAAAAAATTAGATAAAAAAGAAAGTTTAACAAAGGCTCGAAGCAACAGCATAAAACAGAAAAGTTATCGATGGAAAGACAAACTTGAAAGAAGGATTGAGATGTGCGTGACATATGGGTTAAAAAGATAGTCATGCTAATGTGCTTTGATGTGAGAAACATGCATACTGTATGAGTGAGTGGGCTGCATGCCGCGCAAGAAACTTCTTGTCAACCACTCTGGAGTGGATAAAAGAGGAATATCACTCACTTTGTGAGCACAATCCACGAGGCTCTGATGAGGTTTTCACCACATTAACTTTCCCTCAAAGTCAGAGAAAGAGCAAATCAGATTTGTGGAGTCAGTTGATCGTTATTCTGCTGCACGACTTCCACCATTTTTTTTTAGTATTGTAGCCATATGTCTGTCTTTATAGATCAGATCTGATCTCAGTATCTCAAAAAGTCAGATCAGATATCAGTGTCAAAGGGCAGATCCCTTGGGCAGATCTATTTAAGTCTGCGTGCATGCTAGGCAGAGCTAAAGTATCATGACAGAAGATGACTAAAAGAGTTTGGAGGTATTTCACGCTTGTTTCATCAACAACTGTGACGACAACTTGGAAAATGTGCAAGTTTAATTCCTCTCTTACTCACTGCTGAGGTTTACAGTTCAATTAGAATTCCTGTTAGTAGCAGAGATCTCTTTAGCCGTCTCTTTAAATGCTTTTAACCCTTGGACATGCACTCCATTAAATACATTTTACATACATTTATTCAACAGCAGCGCTCCCCAATCAAATGAGTGACTCTAATATTCCATCCAGTTCTCTATTGGTGTTTTTTGACGGCTCAAATAGTTTAAAGCCACAGATTAAATATTGACAGATAAATATGGATTCAGATGTGTGATGTGCTCAAAAGTAGGCAAACATTTTGGTATCATTATGTCTGTGTGGCTTACTAAGTCAATAACTGGCAACTTGAGCTCAGCTACATTCTTAATGTTTAAATTGCTCAACCGAGCAGCTGACCATGTTTTCATAAATAAACATTTTATCATCTAAATAATGCCCCTCAACTAAAATATTATAGTAAGCGTGTATAAAAATAAAATCTGTAAATTTTTTTTTTTTCTTTTCTCAATTTTCGCACGTTCTCCATGTAGTTTTACTTCCCTTTTTTTCACCAGACAATAATATTTCTGTACACCAGCGCCACCCAGTGGATATGATTTGAGCTACAAACACTTCAGTGAGGTGAATGCAGACATAAAGCAAAAAAAAAAAAGAGTTCCAGAAAAAAGGTAATCCATGCAGTTAAAGAGCCAGCTAAAGGGTTAAAAGTGGACTGAAGTCGCTGGATGGAGATGAATCATCTTCAAGATGCTCTGAGTGATGACTTTGTGTTATGTGATCCAGAACAAACTGACATTATTTTGTTATTTTCCTGGTTAAATAGGGCTGTAATAAAAACAATCTCATAAAATGACATTACAGTTTGAATTTATTTTAATTTGATTTTGGTTTCTTACAAAGTAAGAAAAGCCTGAAGATGCCAGTTTTCAGTCTCATCCTCATATTGAGGAACAGAGAATGTTAAATTAATACTGTTATTGGACTGGATCAGTATCAGATGATATGAAAGTCCAGGAACCAGTGCTGGTATCTAAACTTAAAAAGTTTGATGGCTGCATCCTGATATCAGAGCTCCCTCTATCTGGAGTCTGGTTTTTCCTCAATGTTTCCATCTATCAAAGGAAGTTTTGTTGTAGCTATTGTTAATATAGACTAATATGACTTGATATGAGTCCTGATATCAATACTGATATCAAAACCTAGACTTTGGTATAAGCTGATACCAATACTGATCTGATCCGACACCTGTTACAATTTCATATTCTCTCTAACTCCCAGTATAAAGGATTAGAAGAATGTTTTAGCAACCTAAAGCTTTTCTAATTTTGTAAACCACAATGGAAAAAAATATAATTAAACCGACTGCATAATTATTATTTTTGGGGGATTATAAATGTGTCAGCCCTTTGCCACCAATGTACAGTCTTACTTTTGAGTTAGTACCAGAACCGGCACCTGATACCAGAATCTGATTGGTGCATCCTTAATCAGTACTTGCTCAGCGTTTGACTCATGACGGGTCGGGTCACAGGGGATCATATCACATACAGGCAAAAAAAATCCCTAATCATCAGACAAGTTAAAGAGTCCCCACACTCCTGAATCCAAGGACACTGTGCTATTTATAAACTGCCCAGTTAGTCATAACTCTGAGACCACTTTAAAGCTGCTTTGATGTCATAAATAACCTCTGTTTCTGTTTTATGAAATGTTAAACCAAGAACAGCCCAATGAGACCTACTTATGGATTAGGAGGATATATTGTACATTGGTAGCCCTTGAAAGTCTAACCACAAACACTGAGTGAGGCTGTAATTTATGATTTGAATATCCAAAAACTTCCAAGGTTACAGTGGCGCCTCTTTTAATAAGCATATGGCTTTAATTGGGAGCTATAATTAGAAATGAAATTCCCATGACACCCTCTTGAAATTAGCAGTAATTTAAGTGAAATTTTGCTTTTGAATGGCACAGAGTGATTGCAGAATGTGTGAGCAGAGATAAGTAGTTTACAAGTGGGGGGTATGCTTAGTGTGGCTTTACGGGACAAAGTTCAGCAGACCAGCAAATGATTAAAGCTGGTTTGGAAAAGTGCCACGTTTTATGAATTATGTCCCTTGTGTTTTTTATTTTTACATAAAGCACTTAAAGTAGAAAAAGGTTATGTTATAATTTGTTGATTTTTTATGAGATAAGTGTGACATATGGAGTGAGTCACAGAGTTAGCAAAAGGCAGCAGGAAAACGACGGCTGACGTTTGATACAATTGAACGTTTGTTGATTTATTAAAACAAAAAATGTATATAATGCAATAGTCTGTGTTTAATTAAGCATTTTTCCTGATAGAATAGACTGTAGAGAAATGGAGGGTTACCGTTAGCCTTAGATATTCTTACATAACGTTAACAAGCTCCTTTATAAGCTAACTTTACTTTAACATAAACATCAACATACCTGGTAGCTTGACGCAGAATCACAGGATACTTTAACAGCATTTGTCCTTTACACCACACAGAACTGTTAGTCACCATGTTCCCCTGTACAGTAAAAACTTCCTCTGACACTCAAACACACTGTTCAGGTTAATGTTTACCCCCGTGTCTGTGTTCTTTTCTTCACGGCTAATCCTGTCAAACCTGCTAACCTGCTAGCCCGCCGGAGGTTTAAAAGGACGTGTGACGCTGTGACGTAGTACGCACAATCGATCAGACCTGAAGAACTGATTGAGGCGTTCACTGAAAACAAGACAATTAAAAATATTGCAAAGAGATTTGACGTATTGTGTAACCTTCTATGTATGTAACAAACCCTAATGAATTACGTCTGTTTTAGCAGTTGTTGTTGTTGTTTTTTTTATCTTTTGTATCCTGAATAAATAAAAAGCTCTTGCTATGTTCATTTAACAATGATTCTAAATCAGTGGATCCAAAGTGGGGGTCAAAAACCTACCGCCCTCGATTATGACGCAACTATAACGCGACACCGACTGTATCTATGATCAAAAGCTATTTACAATTGCATAGTTCATCCATTACAATTAAAATGTAAACTATAACTGGGGTTAGATAAATAAATAAATAAATAAATAAATAAATAAATAAATAAATAAATAAATAAATAAATAGGCCTTAATAATAAATAATAAATAATGGTTTTAATGAAGAAAAGACAGCAGTAGCCTTCTTATAATAGACAGGCCCTATTCTAAGTGCTTGATTGATTTACTTATCAATGAATGAGTACTTTGAACATTACAGTGAAGAACACGTGACTGAAAAGTAGCTCTGAACATCAATTGCTGTATTAACACAAAATAAACAACGTTTGAAAGGAGTAGGGTGAAATTTACTCTCATTTGAGTCAATTTAACTCATTAAATTTTCAACTGCCTTAATAAACACCTATTTCCAACACTGGGGTGGAATAAATCAAATTGATGTGTCTAAGTAGACAAATTGTAGTCTCTCTCTCTCTCTCTCTCTCTCTCTCTCTCTCTCTTTTACCTGATATTTTCTAACCATTTCATGCATGAATTATGAAAACCTCAGTCATGATTTTTTTCCCCTAAGTGTTTTATTACTTTTTAGACATGAAAAGAAAATTCAACTTTATCTTTTACAAACATTTTTCAAGGAGTTTATGATGTACACTCAGGTGGACATGGTGCTTTTGAGCTTTCACCTGATGAAATGTTTTTAACAAAACAATCAATACAGTTACACATTATGTGAGCACTATGAAAATCTCCATGTTTCAATGTCGTTTAAATAATGTGTTCACAAAGATATTTTGATATTCTTAAATGCAATGCAAAAATGTTGAACCTCTTCACTCCTAAGTCTTCCTCCTCTTTCTTTATTTCTAGCCCTCCTCCCTCCATCCCTCATTTAGAGCCTTCCTCTTGACTCTTCAACCCTTCCTGCTACATCCTGTCGGACTCTATATTTTTTAGTTAACATTTCCCACAAAAATTAAGAAAATATTGCCCATGGCTCTCTAATCATTCTACTAGGCCTTTGGAATGGTCTAATGGATCCAAGAGGCAACATCTGGTTTAGAAAAATGAAGCCTGTGCTAAAAGTTGCTGTTCAACGAGAATCCCCTCGAGGCTGGCTGCCGAAAGAAACATTTTAAGCCAATTAAACCAAAAAACGGCTTGGTTCTAACATGTTAATTTCCCTATCGACACACACTGTACGGAGAGTGAATTATTTTTAACTCAGCAGTTTAGAAGATATTAGATCACGCTTTTGTCCAATCAGAGGCTCAGCTCAGCTCATGTGACTGACGGGCGCCCTATAGCTGATAGAAAAGAAGCTGAAAGTCTGCGTCATATCCAAGATGGTCCTGTATCAGGAACAGACAGGTGACGTCACAGAGACTACGTCCATATGATCCAACCTCTTCAGTGTTCCCAAGCCAAGAAGGAGTAGAAGGAGCCATTTGTGGTAGATTTCTGCAAACTAAGAGACCAATGCAAATTTCAAGTTTGTGCTAGCTTGCACAGTACAGTCTGACTGACTCCAACACTGAAAAAAGAAAACAGTTGGACCAACTTAACTGAATAGTTTAAACTGGTAACACCTAAATGAATTATATTCTTTGATAAGTCAATAAGTTCAGTTAACACAAATGATTAATTCAAATGTACTTAATAATTCAATCGTTCTCAAATTAATGTTTAATAAAGTTTTCAGTTGTTTCAAATAAATAATTTGCACAACCCAAAAGTAAAATACTGCTTCTGTCTAACCTAATAATATGGCTTCATAAAAATTACTTTTTGTAGTAACCTTACCATGAAAATTGAGTTTGTTTGATAAAACTAAATTTACAATTTTAAGTTGGCTGAAAATATGGAAGAAAAAAACTCAAAATCCAAGATTCCAAGATCTTTTTTTTTTTTTTTTTTTTTTTTTTTAATGTATAAATGTAAATAATCATTAACTTTATGGCCACCAACACAGCTTTTGGGCCATCACATTACAAATTTGTCCTTTTTAAAACACACATGCATAAAATGCAAAAGTAGCTGTTAGTAGGACCACAAAGTTATCCTGTCAGCAAAGTGCAAAATAGTGCAGCAAAGCATTACACAAATATGTCTCACAATCTCAACACAGTGTTATCACAACTAAAAAAAAGTGGTTAAGGTATACAGAAACCTCTTTAACCTGCTGTAGCCAATGAATACTATGCAGCTGAACAGTGTAAGTGAACAATGGGGATGAAAAAGCACAAACACTTCTTTTAGAGTTTTAAATCACAACTGTTTGTTGTGTACCTGAAGACAACAAAACTGAAATGCAACCTTTCCCTACAAATAGAAATAAATACGTCTGAAGAAAACAACAAACTTCTGCCAAACCTGCTAAAAAATCTGTAGAAGCACAATTTGCATCAACAAAACTTCTTCACAATGAAGATAAGTTTGTCCTGCAAGGCCCTTTGTTGGTCCAGAAGAGGAATACATTGCAGTGTCGTTATTGCAAGCTTTAAAGTTTGCTATACAGGCCATGGACTTTGAGGGACATCTTGTGCTGATCAAGCTGCATGACTATTTTTTGGAGCATGTTAGCAGTAATCAGGGTATAGGTAGTTCTTCTGCCATTCTCCAGCGTACTTGGATCCCTCTTGGTTATGAGCATTGAAAATCAGGGCAAGTGCACGCCTGAGAAATGTACACATGGGAGGCGAAAGTTGAACTATAGTTTCCATATCTGGTTTCAAACAGGATACAAAGGCCTGAATAAGTAAAAAAATAATACAGATACAGTATAAAACAAAAAGGCCATGTTTGATGTAGTTATTGAGTCTGTGTGGGAGGGACACGTCTCCATACGGCAGCTTGCTGTATCAGTACCATTGTTGGAGCTGTCCTGCTGCAGTAAACAGATCTCTTATCTAATCGTGGACTGTTCTTTCAAAGCTGGTTTCTCTATTAGACTAGTCATGCAGTACTTAAATCCTTTTTGTGCAACCCACTTTCACTTCTTTTCATACACAATGCGCTGCACTCTGATCCTCTCTATCATTCTACCCACTGACATTATATAACATCAAATCAGATCATACCTGAAAAGATTCACTCAGTACCTGTATTGTATGCCTGCGCCCAATGGCTTCAGCAACACCACATTTAAAGCATGCACACGTGGTTTATTTGCTTTCACTACAGGGAAATGAAGAAACTTCTTCTTAATTATCTTTATTTTCACTTGATTGGGTATTTAACAAGATTTATTTGATATAAAAAAACATTCCAGGGAGCAAAATTCTCTCTCGCAGCTCATTTAACCAGAGCGATCTTTTTATAATCATATCCTCGCATGTATCAATCCTTTCGCTCATTTGTCGACAAAATCGTCCGCAGGGCTTTGATGAGACCATTTGCATCTTTCCTGGCATCAAAGTGCAGCAATTAAACTTTTTTTCTCGCAACTTTAAAACACTTTTCAAGCCTTTGCTTTCCTGAATGTGCCAAATTTGCCCCCATGAATTACTGTGAGTGAAGGGAATATTTCTTTCACTGCAGCATACAAGTCTTCAAAATCCTGGTTCACTATCATGTCCTGGAGAGAGAGAGAGAGAGAGAGAGAGAGAGAGAGAGAGAGAGAGAGAGAGAGAGAGAGAGAGAGAGGAGGGTGAATATGTTTAAAAAAGGGAGAGGATTAACAGAATGTCTCAAAGTCGTGAGTTGTATGTGTGACTCACTGAAAAGTCTAACGTCTCCATGGCTGAATCTGGGTTTTCCTGTACTGACTTCAGGATGGCATAGGAGCCAGCGTTTTGGACGGGGTTCCTCCCCATCTGGTCAGAGACAAACAAAACAGATACAATAATATGGCACAAGAAACTCTTCTCCTGTATTTGATCTTTATGAACGTTTTTCTATCATTTTAAACTGGTAAGAACATGATAACTGTCTCAGACTGATCCATGTTGGCTTATGGTATGCCACTGATCTCCTCGCGCCTCGTGCTGGTCTTTCAGTGCCACATAGGGTTGCAAAGGAGTGGAAAATTTACTGTAAATTTCAAGAATGTTTCCTGAAATTTTTTTATTTTGGCTCAGAAATTTTGGAAATTTGCTTCTTATTATTTTTTCTTGTTATCAGCTTGAATGAGGTTCAGTGGTAAAGTTGTCGTCTCTGAATCATAAGGTCGAGGGTTCGATTCCCAGCTCCTGAAGTCACATGCCGAAGTGTCCTTGAGCAAGACACTGAACCCCCAATTGCTCCCACTGTTGGTCAGTGGTGTATGAATGGGTATGAATGTGTTAGTTAAAAAACTGATGGTCTACAATAGATAGATCTTTCTACCATCAGTGTGTGAATGTGGTGTGGATGGGTGAATGAGACCAGCAGTGTAAAGCGCTTTGAGTGGTCAGAACAACTAGAAAAGCACTATATAAGTACTGGTCCATTCCTGTCAAGGTCAGTTTTTATGACAGGTGTATGGTGTTATGTTTAACCTTGTGTAATGAGCACATTAAAGTTAAACTAACAAATGGCAACAAAGGGCCTTGAAATGTCTACTCTGTGAGGCTTCTTTGAGCATTTGGAAAAGCGCTCTACAAATAAAACGTATCATCAAATGTATTAAGTAAGGAATATGTTGAGGCTATTGTAAGTACGGGAGTCTTCTTTTATTTTTTCTGTTCATGATTTTTGTTTTTCTTTGAATTAAACTGTTAAAGTTCTACAGACTGATTAGTGTCATTTATAAGTGTTGTGTCAGGCATATTTGCATGTATGTTTGCTTATTTCAAATATTTATGCCTCTATTCATGACAGTTAAGACTCACTTAGGGAAAATTCCCAAAACATCCCTGAAAATTCCCTTTTTTTTTTTGCATGCATGTCTGTTTATAACAAACCAATATGTCTAATACTAATACACATAAATGACCAGACAAATGTATTTCATACAAATTCCCAGAAAATTCCTGTTAATTTCCAAAAATTCCGGTCTGAAAATATGAGGCAATGCTGAAGTGCTAAAGTCTGTTCCTCAGTGTCCGCTTGAGTCTGGCTCCGGAAGTACCAGAAGTCACAAACACACCAAGCCAAAAAAAGCTGTTTTCACGGCCAAAATAAGCACATTTACAGCCTGGTACAAAGAATGTCTCCAGTCTGAATCGCTAATTTCACTAACGGCACGCACTGTACGGGGGCAGTTACCACAATATTAAGCTCACCAGTTCGTCCAACCAGAGGCACAGCTCAGATCCCGTGACTGTGGAGCATCCTATGGTTGTTACTGTGGAGACTCACAGTCCGCCTCATTTCCAATATGGCTGCGCCGCCCGTTTTGCTTTAAAAGTCCGTTTCAAAAACAGACGGGTGACGTCGCAGAGACTACGTCCATTAGTTATACAGTCTATGGATTGCCACATACTGTTGGGTCAGCGCCACATGTCAGTCAGCCAGTGCCATGTGCCAGTGGCTCAGCCCTTGTGTCTGTCACTAAGTGGCACGCCTTTACCAAGTCAAGTTGTCTTTTTGGATAAACACTGGAATCTATAGTGAGGCTGAGTTACATGGCGCTTGCCATCGAAGGGCTTCAAATTGTGTCTCTGGAATCTAACCAGTGTCATCACAGGAGTTAAATCCATTTCTTTTTTTTTTACACAGTTGATGGCTTCAACAGAGCCAAGCTAGTTCATCTTAATGCAAAGTTGAACTAATAGGCAGCTAGCAGTAACTTTTCCAAAAGACAAATTAAATGCAATGAAATGCAGATGGTCAAGGCTGCTTTTAGTGGGCTACATCTTCTTATGATGTAGTTAAACGTGAATGCCTCGCCCATATCAAATCAGACCTCACGCAGAGAGAAAAATAAGAACAGGTGATGTTTTAGTATCCCACTGCACATAATGTGTTTGTTTCTCTGAACTTGAAACTTCAAGTTGATTGATTAAAATTTTTAGTCCTTTATGGCCAAAATTCTGCTGCTAACAGAAAGTTCACAGACAATTTAACATCCAAACTGCTCTTCAGCTCATGAGTGCATATGTTGTCATTACATCCTCAGCCTATAACTTGGTTTAACTGCAACTTTTCCCAATTATTTCTTTTCGAACACAAACTTATTCCTGGATTAAGATAAGTCCCAAACTCAGCTTGAGATCAACATTAAAACACAGGACAGTGATCCATTTATTCATCTGAATGTCTTCTCTTTTGCCTCCCCGTCGCTTTCACAGCTCCAAACAATCTGTTTTCAGCAGCTTACGTTCAGGGATTTGATTGTCTTGTTCGCTTTGAGGCCCATGGCAAGGCAGATAGCTCCTTCAGGGGGTATTCGGTTTTCACTGTGGCGAGAAACAAATGGAGAAGATGACAAGGAAGAAAGTGTTGGAGTGTGAGGGAAGCAATCAGAAAGTGTCATCTCTGAAAAGGCATTTTCATCGATGTTGCTCAAATGTCTCTAAACTATGAAGAAAGCTTTGTTTTGCTTAAGAAACAAAGAAGAGGTCGTTTAAGACCGAGGGGGAGCACATCTGAAGATTTATTACCAAAACAACTTATCTAGTGGAGCAAAATGATCACAAGAAGTCTAATAAAGACAGGTTTCTGTAGTTTTACTCTGAGTTCGAACCAAACCAGATAAAACAATCAGAGTAATTTCCTCTTATTGTGATTTAGGAAAGAACGTTCTAAGAAAATAAAGCTCCATACCTCACATTCAGCTCCTCCAATATGCTGTTTTCTTTCAGAGCCTGCCCCAAAGCAACGGCTCCTTCCTTACCAAAACCATTAAACGACAGATCCACGGCTCTGAGGGAAATGTTTGCCTACAGCAAGGGAACAAATAAATGCAACAACAAGTTAAAACTTAAACAAGCTTGACCAGAGACAAAAGGAGCAACAGGATTTGAAGTGCGAGAGCAGAAGTATAGATCCTGAAATAATTAGCCTCTCAGGACCTGAATCAGTCAACGCCGTCAGCGCAGCGTAATGATCACAGTCCTCCTGACCATTCTGGTCATTAAGGAAAAGCTGCTTCTTCTAGCTCTCCATCTTTGAGTTACTGAATGAATACTTGACCAGAGGGCTGCTGCACAAACAGCATGAACAAGCTGGCTAGGTTTGATACACAGCATGTTCTAAGTGGGTTATATAATTATGATTTGTCAAAAGCCCAAAACAACTTGATTGATTCAACAGCAAAAGTGATGCCAGCGAAAACCCGGTCACACACTTCATTTCAAATTAATCCCTGTTAACAAGTCCAGCACATTTGACCTCATCCTGTTGACACTGTGGCAAAAAAAGTTTCTGATTTGGGCTGGTCCAAAGCCATGAAATAATGACAGGTACCCGGCAAAGATGTGAGAGCAGCCTGACTGAACCGCAAACATCTCCTCCAAACCAGGCAGCAGCAACAGAGCTGATCCCTGAAGGCTGGGTTATGGTTTCTGCACAAATGTGACACACGGAAATGAGACCTGTGGAATCAGCCTGAGATAACACATGTGGCTTTTGTACTTTTATCACTCTGCGCAGGGGGCAGTGTATTGCAAATGCAGGTCTACCACAGTACTAGATTAGAGTAGAAGTTTGCATCTTTTTACAACCAAGCTGCAACCTCTGTTCTGAAATTATGAAACAATGCTGAAGTGCTAAAATCTGCAGTTCGTTAAGGGTCCGCTTGAGGCTGGCTCTGGAAGTACCAGAAGTCACAAACACATCAAGCCAAATGAAAGCTGTTTTCACAGCCAAAATAAGCACATTTACAGCCTGGTACAAAGAATGTCTCACGTCTGAATCGCTAATTTTTCTAACAGCAGACACTGTACTGAGGTGGGGGGAGTTCCTAACTCGGCAGTTTAGAAAGTATTAAGATGAGTTGTTTGTCCATCAGAGGCACAGCTCAGCTCACGTGACTTCTGGGTGCCCTAAAGCTGTTACTGTGGAGACTCACAGCCTGCCTAATTTCCAATTTGTTTCACTTCAAAAACCTGTTTCAGAAACATTTTCAGAAATTTTTAAATAAATAAATTAATTAAAAAAAACAAAAACATTTTACATTAAGTTCAGGTGCATGTAGACATGTCTGTAACTTTAAATAAAAAAAAAATTCTTCAGACGGTCAGTTGCTGCTTCCTGCTCGTCTTTCATGTATTTTATGTCTATGGTTACTTCCTGACATGCAGCTTTTTTTGTGGGGTTGCTGCTTATGCTTGTGTTATTAGGGTGTTATTTCTGTTTTAATCAGGTTTTTCTTTTGTTCTGGTGATTTCAGGGGCCCTTTTTTAAATTTAGCCAGGGACTACAGATGGAACGATTTTAGGCTTACTCTGGCTTCATTGCAGAAATGTTAGTTATTACGCATTGTCCTTATAAATTAGCGTAAAAATGAATAAAAATGTAAGCCCTGTGATAGGCTGACGACCTGTCCAGGGTGTACCCCACCTTGCGGCGATGCTTTCTGCTTTATAACCCCTCTTCACAAACCTAAGGATGACGTCCCTGAGAGTGTGCTAATCTTTAATGCAGTTTATTTGTTTATTTTCTCTATTTGCTGATATCTGTGCAGCTTATTCTTTGTCGTGGAGTTAAAAGCATTTTCCAGATGCAGTACCTCGAGCCCGTTGGCCAACAGCACAGCTCCTCTTCCTCTGATAGAGTTCCAGGCCAGACTGAAAGATCTCAACCCTGTGTTCTCTGACAGAGAGTCTCCCAGGATTTGCCCTTTGGATGAGGAATAAAATGAAAAAATAATCATTTAAAAAACACCATTACGCAATTTTATTCCATAAAACAAAGAAAAAGTGGGACCCTAACTGATTTAAAAAGACACGTTGGTGACTTTCAGCCTGTAAAAGCCTGTGACGTGTTTCACTTTCAGAGTGGAGCAGGAACGAAACAGTCTTTATTCTTTATTTGGATCCCCATTAGCTTCCACAAAGTGGTTGCTAGTCTCCCTTGCGTCCACATGACAGATGTTCTCATGATACTTTGGTGGCAGATAAGTATAATGAGAAGCACTTATTAAAATCAAACACTCACTTCCACAATCTCTGCGGGCAACTTATCTCATCTCTGCTGAGATGGTGTGAGTGTGTGTTTCATTGCCTTAAAGCACCAGTGAGTAAGCCTGATGCAGAAATCACAAAGAGAGAGATCCCTGATATCATCGCACCAGTGATAAGAAAGTGCACGGCCCTCAGCGGTTCGTAATCACAGAAAACACGCTCACAGCGCGCTCTGGAGAAAGTAATAATACCAGCTTGGATGTCAGTGAGTGTTAGATTGGTGTACTTTCTCTCCACTGTTCGGAAGTGTGTGCTCAGAACCAATGAGGATGTTCTTTGATATTTTAGCTGTGGAGGAAATTGAGTGTGTGGGGGTGATTCATCCACACCGACAGCAATAAGACAGAGCAGTGCCCCCTTTTCCTACCGACAGATTTATTTTCTATTACCTCCATCACATACTCCGTACATCCCAGACTGTGGTTCCTCCTCAGACTGCCTGTCACAGGGCTCATCCTCATCATAATTGAAAGAGGTTTTAATGAAGGCGGTACGCTCTTGACCTTTGAATGCCACAGTCTGCTGCTGCCTGCTGTCCTCTGTCTGCTCAGAGATACGGCTGCACCATTACAGTGAAATCTTACTGGTTTTATGAGAATAGCTTTCTAAATTCTGTTAAAGTAGATAGCACTTACCATACATGGCCTGAATATCACATTAATCTGCACTCTACGCCGTAATTGGTTTATTTATAGGGTTTTATTATGGATTCAGTCAGGGGCGCATCCAGACTTTTTAGACCGGGGGTGGCCTGAATGAGGTCCTGACTCTGCAAACACGACGTGAATAGCATTCATATATTATATCTTTCTACTTTTCCTGCTAATGTCATACAGATGCTAGATTAAAGAGTATATTTAGTATACTAGCAGCCTGTTGACATGCACCCCAATAAACAGGTTTGAGTGTGAGCAGCTAATCATAGTTTAAGATTAGAGCGTGGTACCTGCATGGCAAATCAGATCTTAGAGGATCCATGTCAGCCCGGTCTAAATGTTGACACTCATCCACTTTGAGGGACATCCCCGCTAAGTCTGTGAGGGCTTAGGGTTGTCCGAATGTTAAATCATAACCTGTTTTAACCCTTAATACACCTTTTTCATTCATCAGTGGACATATTTGTAGACTGGGGAATTACCCAGAGTTCATAGCGATGTGATGTGAAACACAAGATTCTCAGAGGAAACCTGAAAACATGGCAGGACAAACGAAGGTCATAACATAGAAATTTTAAAAAAGAGACTGATTGTAAACAGAGGGCACCAAAATTGGAAACAATGTTGATGCTTTCAAAATAAAAGACTGTGTCCCTGTAAGTATAATGTATAGAACAGCCTTTATCTGCCTAAATCTATTTATATCTTCACATTGAACAAATGCAGTAGGAGTAAAATACTGGCCTTGCTATTGGATTGTTGTTTATTGTCTCATTGGTTGTCTCCAGAACTTTGGTCAGGATACTTTTTTGTATTTTTTTTTTCAAATTGTGCTTTACTGATAAAAAAAAAATTACTCGACATTCATGACAATTCAAAAATTATACTGATGTAAAAACCATTTCTTTCTCCAACAGATATTTTCAACGGGTTGAAATCTGAAACGAACCCTTCCTAAAAGCACTATTCATGTTCATATTTCTTTCAACCAAACAGAGTTTTCCTGATTATTAATGCAATGTGCCCTAAGGTTGAGTTGTTCTCATCAAGGTAAGTAAAAAAATAATGGGAGCACTGCACAGGATACAATTTCCTTTTTAAAATGCCAAAACCTCACAGAAGTTTTTTTTCTTTTATTAAATCTGAGCTGTTTAAATAACTAAGGCTGTACCTGCATGTTCTCCCAGAGCGTTGTAGCTGAGGTCCAGGTGCTGCAGCTTTGTGTTGCTGATCAAGGCTGGACCGAGGTGTTCAGCAGAGCGGTCTGTTAAACAGTTTCCTGACAGATTAAGCCTCAAAAGAGAGCTGTTCTCCTTCAGCATAGCAGCAATAGCTCTGGCACCATAATCCCCAAGTCTGTTGTCGGATAAATCCACCTCTGGGATGGACAGGGAAAAGAAGAAAACGTCATGGAAAAATGGTGGAAAAATAAGAAGCAGGAGAAGCTGACATACATACAGAGATAACATCATTAGTCTTATCACATTTTAATATACAACCAGAATTCCAGTGAAATTGGGACGTTGTGTAACAAGTAAATTAAAAACGGAATACAATGATTTGAAAATCGTGTTTAACCTCTATTTAGCTGACACTACAAAGTAAAGACATTTATTTCAAACTGATAAACTTTATTGTTTTGTTGTTTTTTTGCAAATATTCACTCATTTTGAATTTGATGGCTGCAACATATTCCTAAAAAGTTGGAACAGAGTCAACAACAGACTGGGAAAGTTGAGGAATGCTCCAAAAACACCTGTTTGGAACATTCCACAGGTGAACAGGTTCATTGGAAACAGGTGAGTGTCATGATTGGGTATAAAAGGAGCATCCCTGAAAGGCTCAGTCATTCACAAGCAAGGATGGGGAGAGGTTCACCACTTTGTAAACAACTGTGTGAGCAAATAGACCAACAGTTTAAGAACAATGTTTCTCAATGTATAATTACAAAGAATTGATGGATTTGATCATCTACAGTCCATAATATCATCAACAGATTCAGAGAATCTGGAGAAATCTCTGCACGTAAGCAGCAAGGCTGAAAACCAACATTGAATGCCCGTGACCTTTGACCCCTCAGGCAGCACTGCATTAAAAACCAACATCATTGTGTAAAGGACATTACCACGTGGGCTCAGGAAGACTTCAGAAAACCACTGTCAGTTAACACAGTTCATCACTACATCTACAAGTGACAGTTCAAACTCTACCATGCAAAGACAAAGACATATATCAACAACACCCAGAAACACCGCCGGCTTCTCTGGACCCGAGCTCATCTGAGATGGACTGATGCAAAGTCCAGACCTGTCTCCCATTGAAAATGTATGGAGCATTATGAATCACAGAATATGACAACAGAGACCCCGGACTGTTGATCAGCTGAAGTTGTTCATCAATCAAGAATGGTAAAGAATTCCACCTCCAAAGCTTCAACAATTAGTGTCCTCAGTTCACAAACACTTATTGAGTGTTGTTAAAAGGAAAGGTGATGGAACACAGTGGAAACATGAGCCTGACCCAGCTTTTTAGGAACGTGTTGCTGCCATCAAATTCAATAAGTGAATATCTGCGGAAAAAATATTTATGTTTAACACAACGTCCCTATCTTACTGGAACCTTTTAACTTCTCCACCGCAGAACATTGTTTCACAAAAAAAAGTCAATATTGAATCACTCTACACTTCAAAGTTCAGCTTCTTCACAAAAGCTTTGAGTATTTCCTGATTTATTGTCAGGATTCAGGAAGAGGACAAATCTGATCAAATCTTCAAACCTGAGCGGTTCAAAGGTTCTGTGAGGATTTTTTTGATTCAAGGATAATTCTGATGTCAAATTTGCTTTTTTGGCCACAATATCAAAATGTGTCTATGACATTTTGATCTCCATTTTTCTCCCTCTCCTCTGTGCCCTCATGGTTGTGGGGTATTTGGAGGAGGTCGAGCTTACAGCCTCACCCAGCAGAGGGAGCTCTCGTCCAAACAAGCTTCTCCCCCCGGCTCCATCCCTGTCCTCTTTTTGACATTAATCTACACACTCTTTGTTTCTTTTTGTCATGTAGTGTGGATTTGGTGAGCGGTGTGAGCTTTTATAGAAATGGGTCTAAGCTGAAGAAATGGTAGGATAGGTAGAAAAGGAAGGAGCTGACTTGCTGGCTTTTGCTGCCCATTCACCTCCATGTTTTCATGTTCAGGTTTTGAGTGACATCTTGGGGCCCAACAGCACATTTCCTGTTAAAAGTTTTCACCAAGTGCTTACTCATGATGGATCAAAGTCTAGCGTGTCTGTTTTAGTAAAAATTTCTGTCTAAATTTTGGCCCTCTAAGACACCCCTGGAATGTAATGGGCTTTAAAGAGTCTTTTTAAAGGCTCTGTGAGGACTATCTGTTGGTGTTGATTTCAGTGACATCTCTGGTTGGAATAAAGTTTTACCAAGATAAAGACTCTGTTTCCCATGAGCACCATCACCCACTGTTGTAAAGACATGAGTCTTACCATGCATTTGTCTTCTTTTTAAAACTATTGTTCAAGACAAGTTTTTGCAGGAATCAAAGTAAAAAGGTAATGTATAACATGTAACGTTAGCGAACCCTGGTTATGCCCTACCACAGCCCTTCTACCAACTCCAACCTCACCAAATACAGATAAAAAACAGATCCAAATACAAATGGACTCTTCTGTCCGTGCTCTGCGTTCATTTGATGCACGATGCTGTTACTACCTGACATGTAGCTCTATTGAGACAAGGAGAAGAAATAATGATGGTGGAAATTTTTGAAGAAAAGTCACCAATTTTTGTCATTTGGCAGTACTACAGAAAAGAATTCTCCGTCTTCCAGTCATGATGTATTAAGCGGCCTCACCAACCACCGCCTCTTAAAACGCTGCCTCCATTTTTGTCTTTTAGAGGAACATTAGCAATACCTCCTCTACAGTCCCCATGTTTGTGTGCTGCTGTCATGAAGTTTTGACCCCCCCCCCCCCAACATTGTTAACAGCAATGCCAACATAAAGGACACATGGAATTATGTGAGCAGTGACTGACGTATACATTTGTTCACGTAAAGGGAGTATAAATGGGCCTTTAAGTCCTAACTCAGAGCTTAAATAACAGGATTCTAGTTGTTGTTTGCGTCTTTAATTCAAAAATGAGAAATAGAGCTCCAGTTTAAATTTATGTCTGCCTCAGCAAACATACATTTGGAACTCATCAGTTTGTCTTTCTATATTCCTATGACAGGATTAGCTCAGTAAGTGGAATAGTGTTACATGATAAAAGATGTTTTATATAAAACAAACCAAAATGACTCAGGAATTTTTCTCTGATGGCATTCATCCTCCATCAGTCCCTCTTTAGCTTCCTGAGCACTGACATGAAATTAATACTGAAGTCGCACCCCCGACTGAAGTCGTGTGTGTGTGTGTGTGTGTGTGTGTGTGTGTGTGTGTGTGTGTGTTGGGGGGGGTGACACCATATGTTCATGCTTGAGTACCCAGTGAAACCACCTGTAATGTAACAATTTTCCTTCAACATCTCAGCCATGGCAGCTCCTCCCATTCCTTCCATCCAATTATCTTGAAGGTTCAGCCTCAGTATTGAAGTGTTGGTTACCAGGGGAACCGCCAGTGCTTTGGTGCCCTGCAAACACAAAACCAACCCCCCCGTGAGTGAAATTCTGCTGTTTGTTCACCACAGTGTATTTTTATATCTGTTTCAGTTAAAAGAGTTCATGTACTGATGCAGGTGGGCAGAGAGAGAGAGAGAGAGAGAGAGAGAGAGAGAGAGAGAGAGAGAGAGAGAGAGAGAGAGAGAGAGAGAGAGAGAGAGAGAATAGAGTATTATACCTGTTTGAGACAAATGAAGCAGAAGGGAGCTGTGTGGAGGCGTATAGGTCAGAAATGAAGCACACAGAACATGAAAATTACAGTTTCCAGCTTTGCTAATGAGAAAGTTGAGTGCATGAAACCTTCTGTTAACTTGATCCTTAAAACCAGAGCATCAAAATGCATTTCAAAGGTTTCACAGTGCATGCAGAACATCTTTCTGTATTATTAAAGAAGCCTTTCAACCTCCAAGATGGTAAAAAAAAATGGCAGCAGCTAATACTGTAGTTCTCGACCTCATATGTCTGTAAATAGGAGCAAAAGGGAACATTAAAGTCTGCTCTGATGATGCTGGGTGTTAAGGAATGGATTTACTTTGTCAACTTTCATTTGCAGCATTATGGAGCAGTGGGAGGCTGTAAAAATGTCAAAATGTGTCTCCAAGAGCAGCAGGGGACACGTTCACATTTTCATGATGTGCAGAGTGGTTTTGCATCGATAAAAAATCGATATGCTTTTAATTGTAACAGCTTGTGATCTAACTTGAAGCTGTACGTGTTAGACGTGATAGAACATACTGTGCATCTTTAGGTTTTTCTGTTAATACCTGCCTGGGAAAACAACAACAACAACAAAAGAAAATGTTTTTCTTTGTTTTTCTTTTCTCATTCTTTTGATGAAAGGACAGTTTTAATAATTACCTCGATTTTTCTGTCCTAAAAAACAGACAGAATTATACGCCATTGCTAGAAAGTCCTTACAAATTTGTGTGTTACACACTTTTTTCTCAGTTAAGCAGATGCCATATGCAGTGGTCGTAATTTGCATCGTGATAGGCTGGGAATACAAAACACCGCTAACATTCAGTGTTGCCAGATACAGCTGCTAGTTTCCACATTAAAATGCACCAAAAATAGACAAAAAAGAGCCAAAAATGTAGTTCAGATGAAGGATGTACTTTTGGGTTGAGATGACACTGAAGCTCCAAAAAGATTGCTTTTGTTTTCAACATAGTGCATACAAAAAGTTATAATGCCAGGTTTTTAATAATGTTAAAAAAACAAATAAAGAATCCAATAAATAGTTTCAAAACATTTTCCAACTTTAAACTGGAAAAAAAAATATTTTTTTTTCTTAAAAAAAGGAAACAGTTGAACTTGTTTCAGGGAACTGATTAGGTCAAAATGAACTCACATTAACAGTTTCAGTAATTCTGCCAAACTGCTCAGATTTCTTAGAACGGGCAAAAGAAAAAAGTTTTACAAACTCAAAAACTAATTATTTTTATGATAAAATAGCAGCCACAGGGCTTCCTGGTATATTCATTCATTCATTTTCTGTACAAATTCTCCTGTTCAGGGTGGCAGGTGTCTGGAGTCTATCCCAGCTGTCTTAGGGCAAGAGGCGGGGTACACCCTGGACTGGTCTCCAGCCAATCACAGGGCTCCCTGGTATATTTTAAGGACAAAATAGTGCTTTTAAAAATAAAAATGTGGTGATCCTGGTGAGTGGTGCTCTGTCTCTCTGTTCCTCTCTCTGACTCTGTTAATGTGTAAATTCATGAGATTATCCAACATTAATTCATGAGACAATATAAACAGACAGCACTCTGATCACTCAGTTTGACTTTATTACAGCTCAGACGTTTAGAGCACAGCTCTTCCTCAAATTTTGCTCTAGATTTTAAATTTTGAGCCCCCCCCCCATCATATCAAAAGGATTGCATCTATCCCTAAACTGTCTCTCTCCTAAGAGCTCCACACACCAGCATCGACAGGTTTTTCTAAAATGGGCAGGCCATTTTCTGATAGAGCTGATTGGTCAGGAGGTGTTGTTTTTCTACTTGCTGATGTCTTATCCAGATCTTAGCCTGCTCCGGAGCAGGTTAGCCGTTCAACATGTAATTTAAGTTCAGATTCTAATAATTAACTCCAACCAACACCTTCAGCCTCCTTTTTAAATAAATAAATAAATAATGTATAGGACCTGTCATTATAATCGAGATCATACTTATACACTGCAGAGGTGTGTACATGCATGATCCGTCCCCTGAAACAGGACTCAAAACTTGTTGAATCCCGGCTGCTCTGCTTTTTGCACAGACTCTGTTATGATCAGCTCAGCCCCCAAGGGGAGAACGTGACTTTGAATTAATGAGTCAGAGGTCTGCACTGATCTGACACGTACACGGGAGTTCAAACGTCTTTTTTAACGTGCGTCTTTTATGAGAAGGCGGGCTCAGTTAAAGTTCATTTGACCGAACAGGTTTGACGAGTGAAACGGGAGAAGAAGTCCAAACAACATTAAGAGCTGGATGGAAAGTATTAATGTGGGAGGTAAAAAAAGTGTTTTTTATCTTTTATTCTTTAAAGAGTTGTTTAAGCTATCTCTGTCTAATCTCACTTGGAGGACCATTTGGTTCTTTTCAGCAGCAGGAACTTGAACAAACTGGAAACTGGACAAAAAGAGAACATAAATATAGAATTTTATGATAAAATGTGTAAATAAAAAGGACCTTGACCTGTCCTCTCAAAGGGTCATCCTGTGTTTTATCCATTTCTCCTCTTATAGTTTTCATACTAACATAAGTTAAATTACCTTCAGCCCCAGACCACGATGCATCATGTTCAGCTCACTATCCTGCAGGTGCCGCAGGAAGAACGAGGAAGGAACCACCTGTAACTTTTTACAGGCCTCCATGTAGCTCGTCCGTCCCGTCGGGTCGTATCCCTCCTCTTCATCTGCAGAATGAATAAAGACACCATCAGTGCTATCTGTCTGAACTGTTCCTCATCAATACCTCTTTGTGAGAGCAGACATGTGGCTCTCTTCCTCCCCTCCTGCAGGAGGACCTTTTGAGTGTGATATTGAAAAGTCCCTTGTGGCAGATTTGGTCCTGTCAGGGGAGCTCATTCAGAGCAGATGGTTTCCACTTCAGCCTGACACAAAGACTCAGATGAAACCATTAAGATGCAAAGCGGGGCTCCACATGCGTGGGCAGGCGTGTGGAGGAGCCGTAGTTTTGCTTTGTTTTTTTTTTTTTTCCTGTGTCTGAGATGATTTCATGATGGAGAAATCAGGGAGAGGAAAGTTACAGATTTGATCACGGAGCTTTACAGTGGACTGTATTAAATCAAAAATCAGGCATGCTCATGGTATGAAACCTTTATTTGAAGTCTTGTCTTATAGAGGAGACTGGGGGGATGGTTGTAAAACTTTCTGCATTTGACTCTGTCACTCAGACACAGTTTGGATTAGACAAGTTTACATCTGTCTGTTAATAGTTAAAATCATATAAAGATAATTACAGCAGTTACTTTCTTAACAATTTACATCTTGAATATAAGGAGTCAGATGTTAGAACTGACCCCGGCCAAGGGACTGCAGTATATCGCAATGTTTTTTAGAAGGATTACCAAAAAAATACAAGTTATAATAAAATTACAGAGCTAACTATTCGTCAGCTTTGATGAGGTGAGGATTAAAGTTTTGACTATATGAATGGCCCTTATGATGTCAAAGATTCGAAATGACATAAAATGCAGTAGGCTTTCAAGACATAGGAGGAATGGAACAATTATTGAGGCAATTAATATAATTTTTTAAATACGCTGAACCTCTACAATGTGGTGTGACAGATAGCAAACACTGCCCTGATTAGCCTGCCTTCACCCCTGACAATGTTAGAGGCTATCTCCAAAATATGTATTGGAAACATAGACTGTATATAGAATGGACAGCCTGACTCTGTCTTTTATCATTGTACAGTTTTGAAGCCAAAAAATGTCTTTTTTCTTTAGCCAGTCTAATCTCTTCTTAATTCTCCTTCCTGATGTATTTTAGTATTTCCGAAAAAAAACTACACAAGAACAGCAGCTGTCAATCATTGTTAAACAAGGCGTAAAACCCCATTTTTAACCTCGAATAGCTAATGAAAAAGAAATTTCAGAAAACAGAGTACTTGAACACACTTCAGCCCAATAATATCTAAATATCACCACAGCATACAGATGTGAGAAACATTTCTACGAGGTGTATTAATTCTTTAAAGTTTGACCACAAACCATCTGGAATGAATAGAGAGGTAGAGTTTTTGTCTTGTACTGCAGCCAGCCACCAGGGGGAGCAGTTTTTATGGTGACCTCAGTTTGAGCCAAACAAGATGACTTCCATTTTTTTTTTACAGTCTATAAGTGGGAACCCTCTGCCTGTGACCCTGTCCCCAGTCTGGGCATTACAAAAAGAAAGAGAGAAAAATATGTTTATAATTAGACTATTCACTGTATCTCCCTGTGCACATAAACACAGCTGCACAAACGTATGGACATGTGCACACACACACCTCCTCCTGTCCCTGCTTTAACCTGATAAACTGTAATTTTTTATTAAAAACAAATGGAAAAATACTGTTCTGTGATCTGTTTTTATATAATGCATTGTAAGCATACCTGTCAGCCATAATAAAACCACTTGATACATGCTAACCAATAGAGTGTTTTTACATGACATCATCAACTCGAGATCAGCCATGTTGGAGGCACTCTCAAATCAGAACAGAATTGTAAAATACAGTGGTAACATGTTTTCAGACCTTTGGGTAGACGATGATGACGATGATGAAGATGCTAACTCCTGTATGGGTCTCTCCAGCCTATTTGGTGTAAGATTCCAAAGTATCTTTTTTCATACTGGACGAGTCCTTCATGATAAGTTTGAGCACACTCTGTGTTTTTTTCCACATTTGTTGGTGGATAAAACATCTTAAAATTTAATTTTACCGAGCACTTTTATCTCTGTCCATTCAGTGTTTACATCCGTGTACCTCCATTATGGCCATGCATCTGAGTCAGTGCAAACATCATTTGTTTAAACCACATAAGTTTGAGCTGAATTAAAAAAAAAAAAAAAAAAAAAAATCTTGCTTTTTTCCAGGTGGGGATGACATCCAATTGAGCATGTGCAGTGTGAGTGTCGTCATCATTTTTAAGACCAAAATCAAAATAATTTTTAGAGCCATCGGGCTCTTGAATCATTATTGTACTAATAATTCACTCATGTATCTCCATTTCTATCCCAAAAGAACTCTGTTGTTACCTTCAAGCTCTATTTCTGTGTCGTATTCCTCATCAGAGATCACCTGCTCCTCCTCTTCATCCTCCTCCCCCTCCTCCTCCTCCTCCTCCTCTTCACACTCTCTTTCACCTCCGTCGAGCTCATTCCCGTCAGGGCTCGAGCGCCGGTCCTGTAGCCCACGCACACCGACCTCTGTCCAGCTCGCTCTTCGCTGGGAGGAGAATGACACAATAAGACATCGTGACTCCTCAGAGCCACTGCTGCTGCTGCTGCTGCTGCTGCTGGCAGCCTGAGTGAGGAGATTAGATGGATTTACTGCCAGGAGAATAAAACTGATACCTACAGTTTGGACAACAGAGTCCAACAACGTAGATGGAGCCTTTTAGCTCCTCTTTTTTTAAGCTTGCATCCTTTTGTCCTCACACTTTTTGTTACTTCCTCCTCCCCCTTCTACTTCTTCTCTTAAACTTTTGAACCTGAGGCTGTTCGAGCTGTTTTGAACTCTTCTTCTTTTAAGGCTGATGGAACATTTTTAATCAGATATTATACCGTGATTTACTGAATATTGTGGCTGTATAATCTGACCCAACTCAATTATATATATATATATATATGTAAACATTTTTTTTCTGTGGAGGAAATATTAAGTTTTATTAACTATATTTTTGTGCATTAATCCTTATTGATTGTGCTTAGTCATGTATTAATGTGTGCATTTACAGAGGGTTGAAAGCTCTGTGTCTGCTAATGATTAACCCTTTGTATCCATGTAATTATCAAATAACTATATCATATAACTTTTTAACTTTGCAGCAATAAGGAAAGAAAGTCTTGTTTTTGAGAGCGTGAGAGTTGATGGGAGACAAAGGAATGCAGATGCAGGACTGGAGCTGAAGGATGTAAAACTGTCTGTCATTAAATCATGGAGCAGGAAGGGGCTGGTATCAGAAAACATTCTCTGAGAAGGACGAATAAACATGTGAGATGTCTGAGTTTGCACTAAAACTTCCTTTTAGGGACACCCCGACAGATGCTGACAGTAATGGGAAACATGCGGAGCCAGCCTGCACCAAAGAGGACACCATCTCAGATCAGGAACTGAATGTCTAGAATAGGTGGAGCAACGAGTATAAAGATTGGGTTCAGAGCCAGCACCAGGGTTCTTCTCTGAAGGAAGGGCCCGGAATTGTATCAGGGCTGTTAAGGAGAGCTAATGAAGAACCCAGAATTCTGTCGCACATTCTTGATCCATTTTAATTTGTCAGAGACTGAGAACTCGCCCGTCTCCTTCTACTTCTTCCATCCACTTCATGTATTCTGCGCAGGAAATGGTCAAATTGATATTTTTCAGGATAGTTAAAGGTGCCTATTTCCAACATATGTTACAGCTTTTTCAGGACGACCAGTAAAATTAGCAAGAGCACTCAAATGAGTCGTGATGATGTAGGCAACTTGATAGGTAAACCCTAAAACGTAATTAACAAAATGGATCCCATTACAGTTCCTTCATAAGTGAAGCCAAAATATTGGAAGCTCTTTGGATTGGGGTCTTTGTTCCATAACCCCAATTTCAAAAAGTTACATAGAGGAGAACAGGGTTAGTTGTCAGACTCATTATCCCTCGCCCTCAGAGGGTGCTGTCTCTCAGAATGTGCTATGGAATTATACAGAAATGGAATCAGAGGTCACCAACACAGTCAGTCCTCTCTGGAGTAAAACAGCTGAACTTCAGCTGACAGGACTTTTTGTGTTTTTCATGTCAAATTGTAAATATTCAGCTCCTCTGTATTTTTTTTCCAGGATTTAACACCATGAGTTTATAATAAAATGATTGTGACTCTTAAGAAGTGTGGAGGGAAAGCTAGAGTTTAACTTGTTATTAGCTAGCTAACTAGTTGTTACAGTTTTTAGCCTTGATGTTAGCAAAAAAAATTCCAGTTTCAACTCAATTCAACTCAATATCGGTTGAAAGGGATTTGCAAATCATTGTTTTCTGTTTTTATTTATGATTTACAAAACGTGCCAACTTCACTGGTTTTGGGATTTGTTTTAGACCAGGTAAATGCAGTTAGAACACATTCCAAAATATTCCCCAAAATTCTCATGGAAGGTTTCCAACGTTGAAAAGTTTAGTTTAGTATCCCTTTTAATGGTTTGTGTTTGTGTGACTTTTTTAAATTAAGCAGTCAAACACAAGTTCAACTTGTTTTTTTTTTTGTGTTACACTGCTAACATGTATTTCTCTCTCTGTAAGTACCTCATGCAGCCCAGTGACTAGATGACATAAAACTGTGACTAAAACAGACTTCAAAGGTGAGTCCTCCCATTAAATTAATTCATGTAGCCTGCACAGGCCTGAAGAAAACCCCATAAAAAGGAAATAAAAAGTCTCTGGCCTGTATTTCTCAGCCTATTTTTCCTCGACCTCAGCAAAGAAAAATGCTCAGACATGTTAAGAGCTTGTGTTTTTGTTTGGACCTTGATTTTCATTCTTGCAGGTTTATGATAAAAAGGCCATTGTCTGTCTTGTTAAACATCCTAACAACCTCCTCCCCTACCTGGCTGTTGATATTTCCCTCACTTTAAAGTTTGCAGACTTGGCTGATTGCTTCAGCTTCCTACCTCCCACAGCTGCAGCCTCTCACTTTGTGTTCCTGCGTCATCGTCTCCCAGCACAGAAGGCAACGGCGTCTCCTCGGCCAACTTCTCCCCATGAACCATGACTTCAGCCATGAGTAATGGTGCTATGGATGCTGTGAAACATATATTTTGCTACCTTTATGCAATAATCACCCTCTGAATTCTGCTGGGATTTTCTTTAGACTCAGGCAGGTGTTCAGATATTTAACTGTTAGTGAGATCACTGCCTGGATTTGACCAGCAGGTACTTCAGTGTGTGTTCACACAACCTATCTTGCTTAACAGGAGGGTCAAGCTCTTAGGGTGGACTGTGGAGGACTTTTCTTTATGTGGCAGCCGGTGACCAATCAGAGCCCTTCAGTGAAGTTTGGGTGGCTTGTTTTGTTGTTGCGTTGTCATGGTGCTGAGAGGCAGCCCTGTGTTGTGATTGCATAGCAGCACTCACTGAGGCAGGGAAAGGGAGGGAGTAAATGAAGTGTTTACTCAGCTACAACAGCTAAACTAAAACAGTTCCACCTTTAATAACTCCCACCGCAGCAAGAAACCTTCTCAGCATGTAAACAACAGAAACAAATGAAGCAAATGTGTTGACATATTCTGTAAATGTTTCTCTTTATTTGTAAGTAAATGCAAAGTCCTTGCAGTTGATGCATTAAATCCTCAATAAATAACACGACAAAGGTCATTACAGCAGAGGCTGATTGGATCAGAGTTGTTTGTAGCAGCAGCGATATGCAAACACAAGAAAAGAAACCCCTTCAGAATGTTTTTACCGTTCTGAGCGCTGTGAGAAAGGCCAAAAAACCCCAAAACAAAACAAAACAAAAAAAACTCACAAATACAGTCTTGACTGAGAGACACAGTGCTGGTAAATAGACAGAGCTTTATAAATATGAACAGGAGACAGAAGATCACCATGCATTTATTTACTGCTGCTGCTTCATCCCCACACCCAAAGGATATGAGAGACACCATAGAATATGCCTTTTTTTGTTCTTTTTAAATCAAGCAGAGTCGTAGTGCTCATTTACATAATCAAAATACATTCTTAGAAAAGATCGGAGTGGTACTCTTTATATTTCATACTTTTTCTTTGAATATATATATTTATATTTATATATAGAAGCTATATATAGAAGCTATGTCTTGTACGAATTGTTTTTGTTGCACATTTTACATCACAGACATTTTCTTGACGGCTCTCATTCCAATTTAACTAAATCTGCTTTAAAAAAAAATGATACAGAGGAGACATTCAGATAGAATGAACAACGATGAGGACAATGAGAATTACTCATTTCATCCCGGCAGTAAAAACAGTCGACACAGGAAAGAAAATAAAACAAAAGATCATTTTCAGCAGCTTTAAGGGATGTTTGAAAGTCACATCGAAACTTTTTCTTTTTTAAAACCATGCTGACAGCTATCTTTAATTTGAAAGACAAAGAGAGGAAACAAAACAAGACTCAGAAGCCGACGAGAAAACGCATCAAGTTACTGCAGAGTGAGATCAATAAACAACATGGCTCCTGCTCTATAAATTCAAATTACAACCCTGACTCATTGGAAAGCAGCGAATGACCACAGCGGCAGTGTGATCGCCTTTAATACCTGAATGAAAAACGTCTACAACAAAAGCAAACTGCAGAGATCAAAATTAAAGCCATGTGGGCAGGTTTCCTGTCACCACAGTAAGATGTTAAATTAAATTCGCAGGCTTGTGTGACTCATAGAGCAACATGCTATTTTTCAAATCGGACCGGTTAGGTAAGGTGACGGACGATAAGCAGAATACTCATGTTAAAATGTACACCTGAGCACATGCGTGTTTTACACCCACTCTTATAGACATGCAGACACTTATGTCACACAAACGCGCACACTCATCATGCATGCTGATGCTACTGAGCAGGTGTCAGGTCACAGTGAAAGGGTGGCGCATGAGCTGCAGGGTTGTGCATAATCATGCAGAGAGACATAAGAGAATATGAATGTGCTGTGTGCAGGCAGAGGCAGAGAGTTAAGCTAAGGCAAGAGGCAGAGGAACTGATGCTGACGTTGCTAATGCTGAAAGCTCCGTTAAGTCTTTTCAGATCTGACAGAGAGACTACAGCTTTGAGGACTCGTTTGATAAAGAAATAAAAACTTCACGTTTGTTTACTTGCTGAAAAATGTGTAAATTGACACCACAATTATGTTTGCACAGGACTTTTCAACCTAGAAATTGGTTAGCCTAGCTTACAGAGCCATGACTGACAAGAGTGGCTGCTATGCATGGCGCTTTATGGTCTGGGTTAGCAGAGCAGAGGAGAAACAAAGCCATTGCTAAACTCAACCAAGACTCTTGGTTTCAAACTGACAACAACAGATGATTGGATATTGTTTTTATCGGCGTTAGCCTTGAGTTTTGATCAATGAAATGTAGGGACGTAAATTCGCTACTCGCTCAATCCCATACGCCTCGGTTGATATTTTGACTTCAATTTTGTAAAACTGAAGTGTGCAGACAATGAGTCTGGTAGCTAGAAGCTACATTTCCTTGTTTTTGTTATTTTATGCTAACTAGCTCATCATCCTTAGTAGTAAACCAGACATCCAGGAGTTCAAGTCTCTGTTTTGGTGCAAACCTAGCCTTAGCTTATATAGCAGCTGACTGGCATGCAAAAAGAAATGCGATGTAAGAAAAAGATATCCGATTTGTTCCTCAAAGTACATCTCCTGGGTCGAAGTGCAGGTCTCACTAGTTCTTGACAAACTTATCCACTATTTCAAGCTAATGAATGCTAACATTTGAGCTTTTTCAGTCTGAATTTAAGCAGGAAGTGAGAATGTTGATTATATTGCCTATTCAGACAATGAGGTGTCAATATTCTCATCTAGCTCTAAAAGAGAGATTTTCGTTTAAACAAAAATAATTAAATTATAGATAATTAGCAATAAAATTTAAATTTGCACTAAAAATCTTCCCTTTCCCAACAGTTGAAGGACATGTAATTTGTTATTAATTAGAGGATATTTCAGTATGTACAGACCTGCTAATGGCTGCCCTGCATGTTTCCATGCAGCTGCTGTAGGTTGAGTGGCACCAGCTGGGACAAACGTTACGATGCTGTGAGAGAATGGAGAGGCCACTAAAAACAGAGCTGGCACAGCGGCTGATGCATTTGGATGGTTTGCAAATGCAGGGCTAGAGACCAACGTGAGCGTGTGTGTGTGTGTGTGTGTGTGTGTGTGTGTGTGTGTGTGTGTGTGTGTGTGTGTGTGTGTGTGTTGAGGCTGTGACAGAGTCGCTGTTTTCATAACTCAGGGTGAGCTGTCAACACGCCAAATTGTCTACAAAAAGAAGTTTTTATCTGCATGCCTGTACATCTGTCAAATAAATAACTCTTTTTAACTTTTCCTGAATCAACAACCTCTGTTAAATAAAAAAAAAAAAAAAACAGTCCTGATTCATGTCATCCATCCAATCATTTTCTAACACTTATCTGGGGTTGGGCTGCGAGCCTGGTAGTCCAAGTACATCAACCAAGACATCCCTCTCTCTCCAGAAACTCTTCCGAGATACTCTTGGGGAATCCCGAGGCATTCCCAGATATTCCCAGACCCAAGTTCTGGATCTACCCCTGTTGGATGTTTTCTGAAGGAGCAGCGGAGGCTCTACTTTATGCTCCCTCTGGTTGTCCAAGTTCCAGACCCTATCCCGAAGGCTGAGTCCAGACCCCCTTTGAAGGAAGAGTTTCAGCCAGATGTTACTGTAAACTCATTCTTTCAGTCAGAACCGGAAGTTCGTGACCAAAGGTGGGGGTTGGAAAGTGGACCAACTGGTAAATTGGGAGCTTTGTCTTCTAGCTCAGCTTCCTCTTCACCATGATGGTCAAGAACAAGACCCCAAGATACTTAAACTCCTTCACCTGGGACAAAGACTTGCTTCCAGAGAACCATGGCTTCAAACTTAGAAGCACTGACTCTTAAACTTAGCCACTTCACACTCCAAGCGGCTAGAGGCCCCTGCCTGAAGAAGGCAACAGGACAGCATCATTTGCAAAGAGTAGAGCTAAAATTCTGACACCCCAAAACTGGAGACACTGCCCCTTGAGATACTGTCTATGAAGACTACAAACAGAACTGTTGTCAAAGGGGCAACCCAGAGACCAACAAATGCCAAGAGTTTGTGTGAAGTATACGGACACAGCTCTAACTTTGGTCAGACAGGATAGCTTGCAGCAGCCGTGGACCCCAAATCCCTTCATCCTGCAGAACCCTGAAAATACCCCCCAAGGGACACAATTGTAGGACATCTCCGAGTCCTCAAAACACATATGGACTGGATGGGCCTCCTCCAGAAGCCTTGCAACGGTAAAGAACATGACCTTGAAACATGAACTCGACTTGTTCCTCTGAAATATCTGCGAGTTTGTTATCAATGTCACACGTTTCCTTGTAAATATAAAACCCAGATAAAAGCCTTTTAACTGTAACAATAACACAGAGTACATTATATTTCTCGAGTATATTCTTGTCTTGGTCATGCATTCACAATGAGGCAGGTCATTACACTAGGTGCACACATCATGAATCAAAATGATCAATTTATCATTTTTGGAAGTATCATCAACAAGCAAAGAACAAAGTCTCTGAGAACAGAACATTTCCAACTTGCTACAGACGAAAATTGCAGAGCCCAACAGAAACATTAAATAAGTATAAAAAAAAGAAAAAGAAAGAAACCCATTATTTTTTACAGTACAAAAATTGGCACAGTATTCTTTAACCAGCATCGCTGTGTCTTCCAGACCGGTTTTCATCAGAAAGCTCCGATTCTTAGACTTATGAACAGAAAACCCTAAAGAAAAGAGAGAGAGAGCAACAGACAGACAAAGAGAGAGAGAAACATAGAAATAGACACGTTACAGTCATTACTCATCCAGCTGGCAGGGGGCTTTGATGGCCAAATGTGAAATTCAAGTGACAATCCACAAAGGAAGCATCGTCTGTGATGCACTATGTTGGTGTTTAATGATCCATAGTGGCGATGTAGGGCTCTTGTTTTGCTCTCATGGCGAGGGTATGTGAAGTGTTTAATCTTGAATATGCGCAAATAATGGCGGAAACAACAACAGGAATGGAACAGAGCCACTCGCTTTCACTCTAATCCTGTTAGTTTAGAGGCTCACCGCACAGGTTTCCATAGCTACAAACTCTGTTTCCATCTGAAAGTGGGGCTGATAACACATCAGCAACACCAACAACTACAGGTTGCAGATTGGATTTGGGTTTATTCAAACGTCTCTATAAGATAAAGCTGCTGCTGTAATCTCACTGGCTGAGATAAACCTCAATGGGCTGTGGAAAAAATGTTTATTATAAAGCACAAGCAAACAGCTGGAGTGACACTCACACACACACACAGAAAAAAAAAAAAAAAAAAAAAAGAAGATGAATAAACACTTCACAGGTCTTAGGCGTCCCACACAGTTCAGTAGTGGTGCCCAGGAGAAAAGTGAATTGAGTTCAGAATTTAGTGTTTATACTACACATCACTTTGACTCCCAAAATCCAGACAGAACAAATGAAACACACCAATGAGAGAAGAAAAAGGATTATATATGAATGAAGAAATAATTATATAATCTAAATTCTGGGTTTATTTAAAGAATAAGAAGCTCATATGAATCATGACTCTGAGTCAGCAGTTGGCTTTGTAACTGAGAACTGGTTCCAAATTTCTAAGATTTGTGGATTTGATAAAGCATGTGCACTTTGGCTCTGCTTTTACGGGTCTTAACAGAAACATGAACCTTTTATGAGTCAGACCAGAAGCATCTCTAGTCTGACTCTGCCCTGTTATGTGTTGACTGCGTGCTGTCTCATCCATTGGCTCACACCGGCTGATTGTTCAGTCCAGGACATTGCAGGACCTTTCAGCTGGAGATAGCAGACCAAGAGGTTCCCCTGATTCTCACCCCAATGATGATCCTCTTCTTGTTCATGGTGTGCTGTAAAATCTCAAACCTGTTGATTCCTGCTCTGGCTCTTGTTATGTAATTTTGTTGTACTGACGCTAAATCCCATCTGGTTTTGACACAGTTTGTTTTATGTTGAAAGTCAACGGGTGTTTTATTGTAGCTTCCTTGCACAACTTTGACCTGCTTTATGTAAAGTGACGCATCACAGCACCAACATCTGGCAAAAACAGGAGGCTTGCGTATCTGATACGACAGGCTCCGACTTGCCGGAGCTGGGGCTCAGCCGAGAGCGCAGTGTGTGTGAGTTTATTCATTGATTTGAACAGAGACATGATGGAGCAAATCAGACCAGAGACACATCTGGTGTATTTTTTGGCCGTCAGATTTCATCTCTTTGGTATTTCTGCAGTCCATGTAAAGTTTTATCATCTGCCAGAACCTACTGTTGTCATACATCACATGAACAAAGTCTGAACCTGGGATTATTTCTCCAAACCTACTGAGGTTTCAATCAGCCAGTGAGATTCTTCTCCCTTCTTTTGGTACAGATTTGTTTTGGAACATTTATATCTCTAACAATAAGAAGAAACCACTTACTCATCTGAGTCCTTTTTGCTCTCCTCAATGTAGGCGATGGACTCTGAACGAAGCCGATTGGTGACCTCGTAGGTGCGCAGGGTGACACCAAAGATGTCCTCATGGTAGCGGTTCTCGTCCTGGAAAACAATGACGTAAAACAGAACAGGAGAGAAATGTGATCTGAGTATTGTTTTGGATTTATCACCCAAGGAACATACAGGCAACTTTTTTTTGTTTGGTTATTTTTGTCTTAAATCATAGTCTGCCATTGACGTCTACAGACAGCAGAGCTTGTCTATCAATATCAGGCTTGTAAACTACTGTGAGAGAGATGACAGAGACATGGCGAGATGTTGCAAGTTGGAAAAGTTCAGGAAGCTCACACTCGAACAGAATATAAGAGTTGTTGTGATTGTAAGCAAAGACGATGGAGATCATGGAGAGGATCAAAGGGTGGAGCTTCAGAGACAAGCACGAGCTAAAAAAGTGTTTTCTGGAGGAACAGATGGAAGAATGGAGTCTAGTCTTTCTTCTGGTAGTTTCACGAGTTTGTATCATCATAGAAAACAATATTCTGTGGGTCTTGAAAAAACTGGTCAAAATGCTCTAAAAATGGTGGACAGCCAATGAGTTAAAAGAGTCAGAAATCATCCCAGAAAAGCTCGTCTTCTCTTCTTTCAGGAACACTTTGAATTTTTTCTCCCGCCCAAATGCTGAATATGGAAGCCCACTTCTGCCAGTTCGAAAAGTAAAAATTAAAACTTGGCTTTTTTGAGATTTTTATTTATTTTTTTGCCCATATTAAGTCATACTTCTGCATAGTTTTGACCTCAGCCACGTCAGTTTTATTCTTTATTCTAACCACTTTATAGTCAGTCTTATTGTACTCACAATCCCTTTCTCCAGAGCTCACTCCAAAGTTAAGCTACTCCTTGTCTTTAGTAAGCTTTCCACTGTTCTACTTTCTCATCATTTTGACTTTTTATTTTCATAATTATGACTTCATCATCTCATCATTTTGATTTTTTTTTCCTCATAATTTCAACATATCTCATAATGATGACTTAATATGGGCAAAAAAAAAATCTCAGCAAAGCCAAGTTTTAATTTTTATTTTTCTAACTGTCTGAAATGGGCTTCCATAAGTTGAAAAGCACGGCTGCAAGATTCTGGCAAAAATGTGAATCATGATTGTTGTCTGGCACGACTTTTTCACAAAATGTTTATTGCACGGATGAACTTTGAGAAAACCAAAAACCAAAAAAACAAACAAAAAAAAACAAAAACAAAGCATTTGTTTATAATACAGCCCGTAAAATAAAACACTTAAGAATCATCCTTGGCCAGAAATGAGATCTTGTACATGTATGAATCAAGATCAAAATCTTTTCATAATTAATCGTGCAGCCCTTTTGAAGAGTTACGGTAATGAGATCAGCTTGCATCAGTCTCTGCCTGTGATTGGAACATCCTTGCATGTGGATTCATAAAAACCCAGATGAATTCTTAGAGCTTGTTTTTTCCCCTTTAAGGAGCTGTTAAAATGTTCTTGCTCACCCAAATAGTTAAAGAGTTACCATAATTTAAAGAACACTTGTAAAATGGGAGCACCTGTGAGTTAATTTTAAATCACACAGGCCAGAGAAAAGAAAATATATAAAAGTTGGTACTTAAACAGCCGGAATGAGCTTTTGAGCATGCAGATAAGACACTTTTGTTCTGTTTAACCACAGGATCCCACAGCAGTAACTGTCTCCTGCTTAAAATGATGAACTTATGACTGAACATGACAAAGCGGAGTGACTGCGTATGTTCGATGTCAGCAGGTGGTGAACGGCACTTTTACCCGCAGCTTGCTGATGAAGAACCCAGCATCCTCCAGGGTCATGTTGCCCTGCTGTTTGATGATTTGCTGGACGGTCTTGAGAACATCTCCGGCCATTGTAACATCCCCGCACACGTAGATGTGTCCCCCCTCCTCCCTCAGGCACTGGTACACCGTCTCTGACAGCTGCTCGCGCAGAACATCCTGTACATATTTCTGACAGAGAGGCAGAAGAGGAATGATGTGTGAGTGTGAAAGAGTCGATTGTGAGAGAAGTGGGAAAGGGAACAATGTGACAACTGATGGACAGGTAATAATGTCAAATGAAGCAAACTGTGACTTGCACAGTTTTGGCTTGTAAGAGACTGAATAAGTAATGATTTTCTAAGTGACACCCTAAAAAACCCTGGAAGAGAAGCACTGAGCAAATGCCCTCTAGAGTATAAGCACAGATTTCTTCCAAACAGCCTCTTCTTCACTCTGATTTCACTTCAAACCCACACAGCAATCCACAGAGAGTTGTGACGGGCTGACTCATCTGCAGTTGTGGACAGTTTAGCACTCGAACCTTTGGTTTGCCGGGTTCTCTGGAGTAGGCCGTGTACAGCTCTTTGAACACCTCTTTGTTCTTGGCCTGGATGGTCTCCTCCTTGTAGATGTGATCCATCTCAGACTGACGACAGCCGAACACCAGGATCATGGGGCACAACTCCATTCCTAAAGGCGACATGAGGAGAGATGTCATTACCCGGGATGGTGTTGTGGGAGCGATAGTCAAAATCTCTGACAGGGATTTGCTCTCAATTCTATTATTACGCCGAGCTGCGTATGACAGCATTCGAACTGGATGAATAATTTCAACACCTTGTCATGGATATTCTGAAAATCTGCCATCAAATTCAGTCTGCAGGTCTCTGTGTGAGGCAGTAATGAATACACCTCGACTGAGTGACAAGAAAATCTACCTTTGTGTTCAAGGTCAAAGAGTCTCTGCTGCCAGAAGCTTCTGAACGGAGCGATTCCAGTTCCTGGACCCACCAGGATGCACGGTGCCTGTTTGTCTTTGGGAAGCTGGAATGACGGTGCGCTATAACAGTTCAGGTGATTAAAAAAAAAGAAACATGAATGAGGTGATTAGACTGGAGGCAGCAACTCTGGCTCTGTACAACATTAACAAAAACACATCTACCTCCCTTCATCTACTCCCCATGAAGCTAAATAATGAAGAAATTAAAGCTGGTGTAGGCAATTTTGGAGAAATGAGCAGGAGTTGACAGCTTTTTTATTCTCCATGGATCAGTTGTTTTTTTAACGTGTTGAACACATTAATAAAGAATCATGCAGAGCCGCAGCATGCTACATGTGCACCAATCATGTCGCGTCTTTGATCAAAAGACTTCCCCGGAGGATTAACCCATGCATCCTCGCCCCGGGCTTCTAGAGGAGCCTCTTCTCTCATCAATCCTCGTCTCTTTGAGTTGTATGTAATGAACTGAAATATCCTTCATGATGACAGAGGAGAGACGATTTCCAGGAAAGGCAAGGAGAATTGACGATTTAATGAACTGAGAAACAACCATGAGTGTGTCCAGTCAACTAATCAATGAATTGCATCACCCTCACTAATTGGCGACAGAATAACAAGCCGGTTAGATATGTTTTGCCGCCATAGCTCTAGTTACTACAGCTACTCCCTTGATGCTACGATGTACTTCTGTCCAGATGTAAACAAGCACAGATGACATCTGGAGATCAATTTGACAAAGGCTGGGGTTAGTTCAATTAATATTTCCCAGAATTACATGTTTTCCCAGAAGAACCAGATTTAGTTCTGAGGTAATGAACCCACAGAGTTTTTTTCACCCTCTGCCCACAATATGATGACACCCAGCTGTGACTGATTTGGTTAAATAACTCCTAAACAATGGTTTTCTCTGAGTCTGATGGTGTGAATGTCGATCTCTATCATTTTCAGGCTTTAGATGGCAGAGCAGTCCAAAGTTTCACCCCTAAAAGCTGTTTCAAGGTTTCTGAATTATTTTCCACCAGGATTATTTACTGGCTGTTGTCTCCAGTGTCAACAAATCCATCAATAAAGCAAAAACCAGTACAGGCTGAGTAACCTCCATGCGTCATTTTCTCTGAATGGCTTTTTGTTGATGTCTTACTGCCCTCTGCTGGTCTGTTGGTGTGTTGCAATTACTTTTTTTTTTTTTTTCCATTGGCCTGATGTATGTAATCGGATCTTCAGCCTGTTGTGGAAATACAGATAAACAATGGGCCACAGGAACATTTGGTCCCTGTGGTATTTTTTTACAAGGAACCAACAGTTCCTGGAACTTGTGGTTGAAAAACACCTTTTGTTACCTGCTTTGCCATGAAAAATTTTGTTTAACTTTTAACCCTTCTTGAGTGTTTTCTTACTTTTTGATGGTTAGTCACAATTTTAATCACCTTTAAAATGAGTAGGAGCTGAGTCGCTTCAAAACATCCCGAGCTGTTATCATTAACTTTTAAACATCCTGTCATCATTATGTAACTGTTCATCTTGCATTGAATCAGCCTACAGTTGTGAATAATCGATGACACATGACAGTAGATATGGAAGCTTTCCAGCTTTTGGAACATTTCACAGGTGAACAGGTTCATTGGAAACAGGTGAGTGTCATGATTGGGAATAAAAGGAGCATCCCTGAAAGGCTCAGTCGTTCACAAGCAAGGATGGGGTGAGGTTCACCACTTTCTGAATAACTGTGAGCAAATAGTCCAACAGTTTAAGACGTACAATTGCAAAGAATTGATGGATTTGATCATCTACAGTCCATAATATCATCAAAAGATTCAGAGAATCTGGAGAAATCTCTGCACATAAGCAGCAAGACTGAAAACCAACATTGAATGCCCGTGACCTTTGACCCCTCAGGCAGCACTGCATTAAAAACCAACATCATTGTGTAAAGGATATTACCACGTGGGCTCAGGAAGACTTCAGAAAACCATTGTCAGTTAACACAGTTCATCACTACATCTACAAGTGCAAGTTCAAACTCTACCATGCAAAGACAAAGACATATATCAACAACACCCAGAAACACCGCCGGCTTCTCTGGACCCGAGCTCATCTGAGATGGACTGACGCAAAGTGGAAAAGTGTGCTGTGGTCTGACGAGTCCACATTTCAAATTGTTTTTAGAAATCATGGACGTGGTGTCCTCCAGGCCAAAGAGGAAAAGGACAATCTGGATTGTTCTCAGGTCAAAGTCTCAAAGCCAGCATCTGTGATGGTATGGGGGTGTGTTAGTGCCCATGGCATGGCTAACTTGACCATCTGTGAAGGCTCCATTAATGCTGAAAGGTACATACAGGTTTTGGAGCAACATATGCTGCCATCCAAGCCACGTCTTTTTCAGGGACGTCCCTGCTTATTTCAGCAAGACAATGACAAGACACATTCTGCACCTGTTACAACAGCGTGGCTTTGTAGTAAAAGAGTGCGGGTACTAGACTGGCCTACTTGCAGTCCAGACCTGTCTCCCATTGAAAATAATAAAAACAGAGACCCAGGACTGTTGAACAACTGAATTTGTACATCAAGCAAGCTTTTTCAAGTTTTACACAATGCCCAACTTCAGTGGAATTGGGGTTGTACATGCATGTGACATCAAGATAAATTACCTACTCCAGCTTTAAATCCTTCTGGAAAGGACAGCAAATGCTGATGGTTTTTTGATTTGTGAAATGAGATGAACAGCTTGGATGTTGAACCTCGGAAGTGTTCAAATATGGTTTCCAGTTTTTTATCTAAGCTTAGCACTAAAGCTACAGTTGGTGGTAGCTCTCCTTAACCTTCAGATTTGTTCCTGTTTTTTTTTTCATCTTGTGTAAATCTCTTTAAAAAAACAGGGAATCAGGGTGGTCTACAAAATGCAGCCTGACATTTAGCAAAACTCTTTGGAAAAACATGCAACATTTACCTTCTGACAAAACAGGGCACCATCTCTCCCTTCTCTATCCTGTTGAGCCATGATGAACACACTCCATGGTGGATTGGTCCTCCTCCATCTGAAAAAGGATTATTACCAAGCAAGCACTTTACCTTTTTTCTCTCTCACCTCTGCCTCCCACTCTCTTTGAGTGCACAAACTAACAGGAGAAGAGTGGCCTTTACATGCTTTCCAAGACTAGGGCTGTTCTTCTCTCTCTCTCTCTCTAAAGAGGAAATTACAGTGATTTGGTCCTGGCTTTTACGATCACTGTAACATGTTTGCTGCAAGACATGTTACATGTGTGGGAGAAAAAAAGAAGTGATGGCATCAGGGGATGTTTGCAGACTGCTTAAAAGGTTAAGTGTATGGAGGGTAATTCACAGTTGGAGCTATGAGAGCCGAGTCATTAGGCTTGCACTAATGCATTTATAGAACAAGTAAACATGCCATATTTCTTCCCCCATATTTACATTTTACATATTGACAAAACCTGTTTGGATATTCAGGGAGTCCCTAAAGTGTTTCTGAATCCATGGCTCTTGTGTTTACAGTCATGGTCTGGCTGCCTGTCCATGATTAATCCCAATCCATGTCTTTTAAAGAGGCTGAGTCATTCTTCTATTTAAGTCTTTGCAGCAGCCTTGAAAATCACAGCAAAGCGCCTTTCATCCCAAACAAAAAATGAGCTAGAAATAAGGAAAATATACATAAAGAATATGTATGATACACTTTTGATAACCTCAGATTTCAGACTCAAAGGTAGGATTGTGTTTGTTGCTGAGATGTCAAGCAATTTACAAGTGAGCCGACCTGCAGCTACGCCCACACGGCCTTAAATCCTCAGAGAGACGTTAGCTCATCTGGAGAATGCAGTCAGCAGCTAAGTCCTCACCTCTGGCTCGGTAAGAGACCACAGCGACGGTGAGATGGATCTCTCCTGGGTGCAGGTCCGGAGAGGAGCTGATGGAGTAGTAGCGAGGCTGCAGCAGGGGCAGCTGAGTGAGCAGCAGAGTGGAGGGCATCTGGATGGAGGGGAACTCCTCCATCACCTCCACCAACGTTGGGTTGTTGTACCACTTCCACTCCTCGTACTCCTGCAAGCCCTGGAAAACAGGAGAAAGAAAGAAAGAAAGAAAGAAAGAAAGAAAGAAAGAAAGAAAGAAAGAAAGTTCTCCTTAATAAGGAGCCAAATAAAGATCGAGGACTGTTTTCCTTCTTTGCATCTGCAAACATTCCTGACTTGAGAGCATGAGGCTGCCTCCAGCAGAGTCATTCACCATTCACTGCCCAACTGTTTCTGTGTGTCATCACTGACATTTGGGCACCATGAATTTAGGGCACTGAGAATCTTTGATGTGTTTCCCACTTATGCTTTGTTCTCAGACTGCTAATAAGCGACACAGTGCCCATTAAGAAGCCGGACTCGGTCTCCATTCACAGCCAGCAGCACTGCTTAAAGCACAGCAAGTACAATTAGCAACATTTCAACAGTAGGCAGGACTTTCAGGACGGTTTTTGACCTTGATGTACGGGAGGGGATGAAGGACTTTTCAAGTTTTATTTCCTTGAAGTACTGGGACTGCTTTTGAAACTTCTTTATTTGGGCTTTTGGAATTATAATACCAATAATTAAACAAAAATTTATTAACAAATTTTATTTCTGCTTTATGGAGGCCTGTTGAAATAAAATATATACAGTGAAATAAAAAAAACTTAAAAAAATGGGATACATAGATAAGAAATGGAAATTATGGGTTAAAAAGGGGTAATTAATGAGACAGTAAGAAGATATTGTGAGATAAAAAGTCAAAATTGAGTGTTCCTGAGTAGAAATAATGAGATAAGAAGTCAAATTATGAGATAAACCCCCAAAAATGAGATTAAAATAAATAAAAAAACATAAAGGCCAGAAAGTTAAAATAATGAGATACTCATTTGAAATTTTGAAATGATAAAATTCAAGATTATTGAAAAAAGGTCAAAAATATGACAAAAAGTAAAAACTATGAAGAAAAAAAGTCAATATTATGAGATTAAAAAAACAAAATTTTGAGATAAAAAGTCAGGATTATGAGATACAGAAATGATATAAAAGTCAAATCTATGAGATAAAGGTAATAAAATCTGAGATAAAAAGTTAAATTTAGGAGATAAAAAGTGAGAAATGAAATGCAAAATGATACAAGGTGAGAAGTTTGAAATGATGAGATAAAAGGTTATGAGATTAAAAAGTCACAGTTACAAGATAAAGAGTCAGACTTGTGAGTTATTGAGTTATTTTCTGAGACAAAAAGTAGAAATTATGAGATGCTTGATCTAAATTCATGAGATATTAAGTCAAAGTTATGAGAGAAATTGAAATCAAAGGGTGCTTAGTCAAAATAATGTGATAATAAGTTGATATTATGAGATAAAATCAAACTTATGAGATAAAATATCAAAAATTCATGTGCTCCAATGGCAGTGATGTCTTTGCCCAACCCAGATATGTAGAGATGTGCATTTCTGAATCAGGTTACTACTTCTAGTGACTATTTTTTTTAATGTTAGCTACATTTGTTTTGTCTCTTTATTGCATCCCTGTTGCAGCTTCAACAAATTGCAGTGACCCCTACTTCAGGTGCTTTGACAGTCACTGATTCCACCGCAGTGTCTCCTAATCTGACTTGAGAAGCCCTCCCTCTGTTACCTTCTGCTTTAGTGACAGTGATTCAAAGTCTGAGCATATGACTCACTGCTTGGCCTTAGCAAGCCTTATCCACACATTGACAAAAATGGAGAGTGAATTGTGGGATGCACTACGGGGGGTGGGGGGTGTGTTCCTGGGTGGAACAATCAGTGGCTTCGATTTGGCTCCCTACATTCTTCCATCATTGCAAAGTGCATCAAATTAGCTTAGGCCCTCGCATGTCACAAACACTGTCTTTATGTTGGCTATTGCTATAATCCTGCCTTAAAAGCTGCTTCAAGTGAAGAAATGTCCTCATACGTTGGACTTGCATGTGGAAAAAAGGGCATTTTCGCACTTATCCTATGCACTTACACACCAAATACCCAGTCAGGAACTGAGCCAGGCAGTGGCTGGTTACGGTGAGACTAGGAAGAAAAACTAAGTGGATGTACCTTACTGAGGATCTCTAGTTTCTTTTTCTGTTTGTCGTTGGTTGCCAGAGCAGCAAACTGCTGCAGGAGCACAGGGCTGGGAGGGGTGGTGATGTCCAGGAAGTACTGGAAGGCTTGGTAGATGGTGCAGGGTGGGATGCGCGTTTCATTTGTCCAGTTACTGATAACACCTGCAGAGGAAGACAAATTGCAATAATTGTTTCTGATTGTGATTTCAAGACATGCCAGCTCTTATCAGCTGTGTTTGTAGTAATGTAGTGATCTCAACTTGCTGAACAGGAAACTGGATGGACAATTTGAGTGAGTTTCTGGTGAACACAGTGAATCCCTAAACTGATAAAAAACAAACCAACAGGTAATTCAGAAGTTAAAGGCCAAAAAAGAGACAGTTTTCCACATTTCTATGCTAAACTCCATCTGTCACATCACCTAAAGACTCAGTCTCAAATCACACACATTTACACTGTACAAGCCTCGATTAGGATCATGAAACTATTACCTCTCCTCTTCAATTAATACTGCAATAATCACAAACTGTATGCTCTAAACACCCACACCAGCCCCGTGGAGCTCATAAGTGTTTTTATGATTAGTGAAAAACAGTCATTTGAGAAACGATAACACCATTTGACATCCACAAGTAAACAGTGTTTGCAGATCGCTCGTGCAGAAAAGGCTCCATAAACACTTTCTTGTCAGATTTTTGGCAGATCGAATGAAATCTAGAGAGGAGGTGTGTAGAGATATATAAGGCGGTATTGAGACACAAAATGAAATGGTTTGAGGCGCTGTATTAAATTATAACACATCACAGTTTAGCTTTAAGCAGACAAAAGAAACAAAAGGAAGCAGAGAGTTTAATAAGCCATCAGGAAAAAGAAGGTTTCTATTAATCGAGCTCAAGTTTAAATAAGCACACAGACATCATTACTTCACAGTCACAGAGAAAATCACACTTATGTCACCGAGTGTCACCACAACTGTTTGCCAATAAGCAGCTTCACTGAGATTCCTGGGCACAGATACCTCTCTGAAGTGTGACTTCATGTTGTCTGTAGAGGCAGTGAGACTGCGTCTTTATTCATGTTTTGATTTTGACATTCTGCCCACGTTTTCAGCTCGTGACCCTCGCCACCGAGCGCCCACTGTATTCGTAAATTAGCGCGGCGTTGCAGATAACGACACCCACCTAGGGCAGTGTTCCTTTCCTCCAGAAACTCCACTTTGACGATTTGATTGACAGGCGGAGCGTCCTCCAGTTTGTCTATGAGAGCCGTCACCAGGTCCTCGTGGTTGCCAGGGAAGATGCCCAGATGGTCGCCGGGCTGGTAGCTCAGTCTGTCGTGGTTGTTTGTGTGGAGCCGCACAAATATGGTGGAGCGACTGTGAAAGAGATCAGAGATTTAGGGAAAGATGCTGCAGTGTTTTCAGTCTGATCTCAGGCTGAATGAAGAAGACAGAACAGAAGAGAACTTTTCATCAATTATATGTTATTTCACCCGTCTTCCAGAAATGTGATGAGTTTCTTATGAGAACGTTTTGTGTCGCAGTGTTTACTTACTTGGATTTAGGACTTTGTAGGTTTTGGGATTCAAGCATCTTTGCTCCATAGACCTTCTTCTTGTGAATACTGTATAAAGCTGTAAGAAGGAACAGATGAGCTGAATCACGTGCATGACATTCGCTTTATCAAAATAATTCATTCATTCACCTTTGATACTGCTTATTCATTCAGAGTCATGGGTGTCTGGAGTCTATCCCAGCTGTCTTAGGGTGAGCGGCGGGGTACACCCTGGACTGGTCTCCAGTCAATCACAGGGCTGACACACAGAGACAGACAACCTTTCACACTCACACCTACGGGCAATTTAGAATCACCAGTTAACCTGATGGGCATGTTTTTGGACTGTGGGAGGAAGCTAGACTTAAAGGCGCTGTCTGGACTTTCTGTTTGCTGTTGATTGCAGTGACACCTTAGGCAAGAATCGGTAGTGTATTTCCAGGATAAAGACGACGTTTCCTATTAGCAGCATTACCCACTATCGTAAAGACGTGTATGGAGAGCAGATCATTTTTCAACACTTCTTTTCTTCAACAAGGTAATGTTTTTACAGTGTCTGAGACGTGTCTGTAATGTGTAACGTTAGTGAATCCTGGTTCTGTCCTACCAGAGCTCATCTACCAACTCCAACCTCACCAATCAGAGCTAACATAACCTCACTCTTCATTTTATTGACAGACTCTCAAGTTTGATCAGATCACTGCAGAATAACTGCTGCATGTGGGCTGGATTAATAGACTGTATATATAATGTCTATAACTGTATATATAACATCGTGGCTCCTCCTTTTACCATTGTACGATGTTGAAGCCAAAATACTCCTGTCACGGGCACTGCCATTGTGCAGCAGTAGAGAATCTGAGTGGAGCTGGGTGACAAAAACATGTTGAAAGTCTTATCGCTTCTTGACTTTCCTTCCAAAAGTATCTTACTATTCTCAAAAAAACTAGACAAGATCAGCAGCTGTCAATCATTGTGAAATATGACTTAAAACCCTTTTTAACATAAAATAACTAAAAAAAAAAGAAACTTTAGAAAAAGAGGATTTGAACACAATGCAGTGCAATTATATCTTCATATCACCACATGTTATGACTGAGGTCGTCTGGTGTCTTTTTGTTCGTTTATATTTAAGTGTGTTTATCTACTGATGTTGTTTTGGAGTGGTACTGTGGTGTGTGCGCGTTAAGTGGTGCTTTTTGTAAGTGCATACAGGTGCATCTCTTAACGACAATTGGTGGATCAATTCCCTGCATTCTGCTGCTGATTGGCTGCGTCAGAGGCTGGGCTCCATTTAAGGATGTCGGTGACATCAGCATATTGCAGGTGGAACCTCCATTTCTCTCTCATCTCTCTACCGGCTACGCCACGTTCTCCTTTGTGTTAACATCTGTGTTTATTTGGGCTACTTTTAGGTTATTTTTTTGTGTTAATGTCAGGGTGTTATGTCAGTTTGATTAATCTAATCTTTGAGTAGTTTTGTATTAGTTAAATCATAACTTCATTCCTTTGTTTCATTAGATTACTTTATTTCATTCTCAGAAATGTTTTTAAACTACTTTGGTTGTAGCCTGAGTTTCACCCCGAGGTATTTTCAATCTGCTTTTGTTGTTGTGACTTTTAGTTGCCTTTTTGTGTAAATAAATAACTATTGGTTTTCCATTGAAGCCTTTTTTTATAGTCAGTGGCTGCCTGGGACTTTGGGAAAATGGGCTTCATCATGTTGTACCCTGACCACCCCTAAACAGGGCACAAAACCACAGCTTACTGATGTGAGAAACATTTCTATGAGGTGCATTCATTTTTAGAAGTTTGACCACAGCCCCATTTGAATGAACTGGGAGATGGAGTTTTTGACCTATACCACAGCCAGTCACCAGGGGAGCAGTTTTTGTGGCGATTTCATTTCAAGCCAACGGTGTCCGTTTTTTTTTTACAGCCTATGGTTGGAATAAACATCATCATAGGCAGCTTAACTCATATTTCAGCTCCAGTGTCCAACATCACTACAAAGTAAATCCAGGAAATCCTTTTCAGCAGAGAAAAACAAACATCTCTCTTCTCACTGCTAAACTTTGCTGGCAAGTGTTTGTCGACATGCCATAAATAGATAAATGTTCCCAAGGGAGAATCCAATTCGACCCAAGGTACGTGGAAATAGCAACAAAAAAAAATCAGATTTAGTCAAGGATGATCTGATTTCAAATTGTGGATTATGAACAAGCAAATATATAAAAGTGAGACTAATTCAAGATCACTTATAAATTCCTCAACGGACCTTTAATTAATAGGGTAGAACTGTTTTGACACTCAGTTCATCTTTTTCACAGCACATCATAAATCTCAAAGGGCTCTGACGGATGAGTCAGTGGTCTTAATCAATAACATTACCATTCCTCCATGGATCACCACATCCAGTTATGCTAAGTGTTCATTACCACTTTGCATCACCAGCTCATCGCTCTTTTAGGCTGATTATTTACCGTCTGTGAGCGCCGGAGCCTCAGCCGTGTACGTCAGACGGAACTTGCTCTTCTTCCAGCTGCGGTCGTTGCTGATCAAAGAGTCATGGGCTTTCTCGATGTTCACGTCGTCTCCGACACAGAACACGTCACAGGCAGCCTTAAGATGGAGCAGCACAAGCAGGGCAAAGAGCATCGCTATTATTCACAGAACACCTACACAGAATGAACAAAGGATTTGTAACTCGATCTCTTGCACTCTAATTAGGACAGCCTCCATTAGTTCAAGGTGGTGGAAATCCACAAAGGGGTAACCTTGAAAGTTGAGGTTGTTAAAAAGGACGAGAGGCATTTCTGGTTTAAATTGTACTGGGAAGAGAAACTACTCATATCAAAGCCAAGCCAATTATATTCCATTTACAAGCTTAAGCAAAAAATGTGCTTGGTGCTTTCATTCCAGGCACGCTACACCACAATGATCCACAAAATTCACTTAATTAAGCTCCAAGAGTCCCCAGAAACCAACCTTAAAAACCTTCTTGGCCCAGGTTCTGAATGACTCCTCCTGGCCACACAGCTCATCTCCTTCTCCCATGCGTAGGATGCGCTCTCCCCCCAGCTCTTCAAACAGCGTGTCCACGGCGTGGGCAAAGGCGCAGAAGTGTGGGTAGGCCCTGGAGCCAAGGCCAAACACTGAAAACCTGAACAGACACACAAACACGAAGAAAGAGATGGAGATGGAAAAAGGTAGTGTTAAAAAAGCATAACACAAACACAGGCGCTCAACAAGCATCAGAACATCTCCACAGCAGAGCCCGCGTTACAGAGTTGGCCTTCCTTCTCTTTCAAGAGGCACAAAAAGCAGCTGAAAGATTTACAAATGCTTGATTTAGAAAGATGTAAACATGGAAAAAAAAAAAAACATTCTCGAGGGGAGCTGAGAGTAGTCAGCCCACATCAGGTTCAATCCCAGCAAGTCTTCATGTTCTCTCATCTTAAAAACAGCAAACTGTCCACTGCAATCCAATCCAGATCTGTCGTCCCCAAAACCTCTCAGCGTGCACTTTGACGCAAATGTCATATGAGTGACCATGAGAACTGAATTTAAATATGAGAACTATTTCAGGATGTAGATGGTCGAGTTGAAGGATGTGATGGAGACCTTGAGGGAAAGGATAACCTTGTGTATGTTTATCTGTTTGTTCTTCCCGTCGTTCAGTTTGTACTTTTTGCACTTATTAGTGACAATCTTTCTTTGTACTCGCTACAAAAGTGTTGTGCTGTCAAACACTTTGTCCATGACTGATTCCAAACTGGAGGAGACACAGCAGATCTGTTTTGTAAATGACTCAGTTATGTCTAAACATAGCACAAATGGTGAAGTAATGTGTGTTTTGTAGGTCATTTGTTCGGTCTAACAATGCTTCTTGGCAATAAATCTTATGCCATTAGAAAGTCTGTTTATTTCAGTTTTAAAGAAGCCACATTTATGGGATGAGCAGCAGGGCTGAGTTTGTGGGTTTCACCCATGAAATATTTATCAAATCTTCTCTGCCAATAACAAACAGCTAATTCTGCTGTTGCCTCTTGTTTGGTCCTGTTTGGGGGATTGGATGGTTAAAGTCTGAGGAAATAAGACGTATTGGTAACTAACAATTTGTTCATTGAAAAAACAGTATTATGGAACTTATTCCTCACTTTGGGGATGGTACTTGTAATGCCACAACTTAATTTTGCAGAACACAGGCTTTAAGTAATTGCGCAGGCCGTATCAAGGGCTGTATGCACATCCAGCCATTAGCGATGAAAACTGACTGTTTGCACGAATGGTGAAAATGATTTAAAAAATGGTTTAGCAGTTTGCATTAGCAGTGTTGTTTTCGTGACCAAATTTTTATGATGACGCCTTTTTTTAACAAGATGTTGAGGAGCTAAACATGGCTCCATGATGACTAAAACATGAAAAGACGTTTGTGAGTTTTCGTTGACGAGACAAGATTTGATGGAAATGTTAGTAGGTGGTCTGTCAGTTGTTCAAAATGCACAACATTTCTTTCTGCCTGTTGTGGATTTAATCTGTCTCACAAGACACAGACACGAGTTTACAGATCCCTTCACGACCTATGTCACCATAAAGATCCACACACGCAGCATTTAGTTCCGTTCATTCAGACGAGTTCTCGTTCTTTAAACACTAAATTCCAACCGTCAGCAGCATAAAAATGTTCGTTTGTTCTGTGGTCTGTTGTCAGAAACGATACTATGCCATTGAGTCAACGTCTGTGGAGTTCAGAGTGTCACAGAGCAACCGGTGTTTAGGAGTAAAGAGTGACCGTTCTAACTGGAGACTCTCAGCTGAACATGTCAGTGATGGTCGTCTGAGAGTCTCCAGTTAACAGGGTCACACTTTCCACTGAAACACCAGCGCCGTCTGCAGCTGTGTTATTAAATGTGTCTTCTTTATCCAACCTCAGTTAACCAGGTTTGAGCACCAATAATCAATATTAACTGCTGATATTCTAAATCCAGTTTTTACTTTGAGTGTTTGATGAAAAAGTTGGTTTGGAGCCGAGGTTCTGACCAAATATGGACTAACTTAATTTCTATAATTTCTGAAGCACTGTTTTTACCAAACTGCTGGTAAACATTTAAACACTTTATAGTTTAAAGAAATATCAACTTCAGTCATTCCATATCTACTAATTTTTTTGCCTTGTATGCAAAACATTAGCCGTCTTATCCCACAGTAGGACACGCAGGTTATCATTCAAACACTGGTTACGGGTCAGGATTGGTATCAGTCGATACCCAGGTATGGGTTTCAGTAGTATAGTTGGATCTGTGCATTCCTAATTTAAAGATAAGTTAAGAGACTTTATAGATTTCTGTGTGATAGATGTGCAAGTCGTCAGAACGTGAAGAACTTTCCAGACATGAATGTTACTTATTATCAATAAAACATTGTTTCTAAGATGGTCAAAGGTGAGATTAATCTTCCTGTGTGTGCTGACTCTTAAAGCAGCACAGCTTCCTTTGGTTTTGCTCTACCTGACATTGGCGAGAGGTCCCGTGCTCTCAAAGTTAATCCTGGCTTCTGGCTCATCGCTGGAGGACTTGCGAGTATCAGAGTAGGAGGACACACTGTTGAATCGGACCTTGTAGCTCCTGGAAACGAGGTGAGAGCAGAGAGATGAGACACGTTGGAGAGTAACTCTGAAACTGAGAAGCTCGACACGGAAACTCACTTTCTGTCTTCTGTGTTGGATGTTGGGTGGCGCATCTCCATTAAGGCAGCTCCAAATTTCTGCAGCAAGCAAAGAGACGCTGTTAGTGCTCCCTGTGTGTGTGTGTGTGTGTGTGTGTGTGTGTGTGTGTGTGTGTGTGTGTGTGTGTGTGTTCTGTGCTTTGTTAGCTGTTAGGTGACATACACACCTCTCCGTTTTCAGGTGGGTCACCGTTACCGAATGTACTGGTCACCACTAACACCAGCGTCTCATGCTCCAGATCCACTACATCGTACTCATCCATCGACATGACCTTTAGAAACAACAAGGAAAAAGAGCATCATGGTGAGCATTAGGCTCCGCTCTCTAACAGTGTGGTCTGTATCCAGATCTGGAAACACACACACACACACACACTGCACATGAAAGATGACTCGAGCGTGTAAATTAAAGCTGAACACACAGCCGCTGGCGGAGGAGGAGGTTGTAATGACCACTCTGTCCTCGCCTTTAACGAGATGATAATACGCTGCCGCCGTGATGCACACCACTCAACACGGTGGTGTGAGTGGAGCACAGAATGAACACATATATGAGGACACACAACCAAAGGCGTGAAGAGAAAACAGGCTTTAGCCCCACGAAAACCAGGATTCTCCCCCGGGCGTTCACATCTGCCCTGCCATCCATCTACACACACCCACTCTCAGTGACACACACACACACACACACACACACTTCCATGCACAAATCTCCTCTTGTGTGATTGATCACACTAGGGGAAACATGAAGAGAAAATAAGACATGACCTGGAGGAGGGGAAAAGCTCAGTGTGTATGATGGAGAGCAGCATGTTGAGCTTTTTTTTCTCTATTTTTGTTAAACAGATTTGCACAGCCAGGGGTGCTTCAGGATCTTGTCTTAAACTACCGCACCGCTCAACGCTCCACTGAGTAAATCTTGCCTCTGACCCCCGGCACTTTGCTGCATGAGAGAAGAAGAAGAAGATGTGACAAAAGACACACTGTCTTCTTCTAACCTCTTGCCGCCTGTGCTCAGCTGGCATCTGCTTAGCTTCCTCAGAGAGGGAGAGCGAGAGAGAGAGAGAGAGGAGCTTTGAATTCCTCCTTTTCTGATTAGATATCTGTACCACGACGCACAAACTCCCGCTTCGCTTTCAGATAAGGTGATGCAAGGTAGGAGCAAGCGTACCTTTGCGTCAAAAGCGTGCTTGAAGATTTCACAGAGAGTTTTGGCATAATCTTGCGACTTGCCCGTCTCCGTTGCAAACAGTATGGTCGCCTTCACCCTCTTGGCCATGGCCTGACCCATTAGCTTGGCTGAAAACTTCACAGCCCTGCAGAGGAACAGAAAAATGTTGCGAATGAGATGTAGAAAAATACAGAGTGAGCACTTTGAGTAGCTGTGACAGATACCAGCATGAGAAATGTATTTAACGTCAACTTAAACAAATTTTTCTAAAATACCTGGGAAATTCTGACTTTGATCATTTGGATTTTTTTTTTCTTGTTATCAACTTGATTTAAAAATGTAAATATAAATTTCCCAAACTTTTCCATTTCCGACTTTGAACATTCCTGGAATTTTGCAGCCCTTCTTCTGACGCAGTTTGAGGGGAGGGTTTAGGGGCTGGTTTGAAATGAAGCCATAGTGTCACAGTCCCTCATACTCCCTCTGTCTCCTTCACTCTCTGCACACCTGCTCTGGATCTGCCAGCTATCATCCAGTCGCCACCGCCAACAAGAACCCTGCACTGACATCCAGTCCCTTCCTTTTTTTTTTTACTTGCTTGCCCACAACCAAACTTACACCTGATTTTACCATTTTCCCAAGATAAATTCAATATAAAATCATACAAATAGAAAATACTTGATCTGTTTTCCATATTTCTTTATCATAATAAGACCCCTGAGATGACTAAACCAGGATAACGATACCAGATTGACATAGTCTAATTTTCAGCTAAATTAACCCTTAATGGTTGTTTTTTTTGTTTTTGGATTGGCCTGTCAGTGTATTCCCACAGCAAGAGGGGTCACTCCTGGGTTAGTCTACAACTTGTATTTACAGCCTTGTAATCTTTTATCCCCACTAAATCCAGAGATCTCACTTCACTGACAAAATATTTGTTGTTGAGGGTTGATGTGGTTCACTTCAGCAGCCAACAGACTTTAAGTCAAGGTAGCAGGTGGATAACAATTTTGATTAGCTAGCTTGTCATTTCCTCAGGCTAATTATACTAATAGCAGATAATACACACAAACGCACAGACACACACAGACACAGACACACACACACACACATGCTAGTGGATACATGTGCATTAAAAACAGCGACAAAGCTTTGATTACTCCCTGAGGGGTTGATTGGATGAATTTCACTGCTTGAGTTCACCGGCTTCCTTCCCATGTGTGGATCTTTTGTCAGGGAAGTGATTGTTCGTCACGGGTTGGATTATCATACACACATCATACAGTGAATTATCTTTGACATTTAAAGCCCCCGTATTAACCTTGAGTTAATCAATGCAGGTGTGAATCACAACCAAAACAAAGCAAAACAACATCGTATTCTGGTGTTTCTGTATGATTACACTCACTTGGCAAGCTTCTTGAATCCGATAGCTCTTTTCTTGGTGGGCGTCCCATTGACTCCTTTCCACACATGAGTATTCCAGGGGTCAGGCTGGCGCAGATGAGCAGAAATGAGAGTTTTTTTCTTCAAGGTTTGAATCAATTCCAGGATAGTGACAATATCTGTGTTTCTTTTTGTATTTTAGAACTAATTTAGTACAAAGCAGCTCCCAATAACCTTAAACATGCAGTGTCTATTTAAATACCATCTAATGACTTTCCTCTTTAATTTACCTTAATGGCTTTCTGCATATAGAAAAGTTGTTTACAATCTAATTGAATGAAGTTAACCCCTTAATCTCACCTGATACTCAAAGGAGGGGCTGAGGCGGTAGTTAAGCATTTCTTGGTGGAACACTGGTGTAATGCTTCCTGACATAGGAGGCACAATCCACACCCAGTCGCCGGGACAACCGCCTCGCACCCTGAACTCGTTCTCCATGTGCTTCATGAAGGACTCTGTGGCTGAGTGGTGGTCGACTATGGTCACTTTGCAGGTCTGCCAGAAAGAGACATGACAAATAAAAACAGGCCATGTGTTTTTCTCTCTGCTGTGACAGAGTTACAGGAGAACAGGTGCAAAATATTGTTTTTGAAGTCATTAACCCTTTGAGCCCGAAGGTCCCCCAACTGGGGGACTTTGATGTCACTCTGAAAACACAGTCATCATGAAAGAATACAGTGATGTTACACATTAAATCAAACAGCAGACCCCTGGCTACACGGCTACATAAACCTTTTTTACACTCCACAAACACAACTCAAATAATTACTAAAGGAATCACAGCATATCAGAGTCTGTACAGCTCCACTCTGTCAACCTACTCGCCACATTTCCAGCTCTAACACTGTATCACTACATGCTGAACCAAAGATCAACACCTCAGATGAAAGCAGAGACTCCACAGATTTAAACAATATGAGACAAAACTCTCTACAGCAAAGTATCAGAGAGAGAGGGGCCAAAGAATCACAAACACAAAAAGCCCTTCACCAAATGAAAGTTTTAAAATTTCTCTTAAATTTGCTGTTTCGTCAAGAAGTGTTTATTTTTCAGATAAATCCACAGTACTCTCTGTTAGCCCTGTGTCTTGTACTACACTCAAAACTTTCCAGCTTCTGCTGTCAGACTGTAGGACCCAGGGGAACCCTTACAGTGTCAGTATGCAGCAGGCTGCAGCAGGCTGGGTCTCTCCTAACACCAGCCTTCTGCTGATTTTGATTTGCTGACACTTCTGTCAGTATCATTTTGGTGAGATTAGCGTCATTCTGCAGTCTCTAAAGAGGTGTCAATCACTCAAATCGACCAAAACGTGACGGAAACAGAGAAATATGTATTCACATATAGCTAAATTCTTTGTAAACAGCACCCAAGATGCAACTGGTCCCACATCTGGTATTAATTTTCTAACAAAAAAAAACATCCAAAAACTGTTGTATTTGGATGTGTTGATCAGCATTAGTTATAGACAAATGAAATCTATAGTTTAAGTACATGAGAAAATTCAAATGACACAGATGGAGCCAAACTGTGTCCAAAGAGAGCTCGCCTGAACTCTCTGCACTGAAACCTCTCTAACTTTGTTCTCCTTCACTTTTTCAGAGTCAACCTTTGCAGAGATAACGTTCATATGTTGTTCTGTGGTCTGATGAAGGTTTAAAGCTACAGATGCATCCTTTTCAAAGAGAGATTCATCCTGATTTTTGTTTTTATTTCAGGCAAACCTACATTATTTATTCATTAATTACTATTTTTGCAGTGTGCTATCTTCATTTACTCTTTACCAGCATCACATACACTCATATTAACACATCTCAACAAATCTCATATTTTCCCTTTACTATGACACCAAAAATATTCAAATAGACTGTGTGGTTGCAGAGATGTACCTATTTTAATATTGCTTTGCAATTTTCGAGCAGAGACCTTTTGGTTCAGGGTTAAAAACCAATTGTAACATATTTTGATTAAGTTTCCAGCAGAACTGAAATGTTTTTTGCCTGCTTGCATTGCTTACATACTCATGTGTGACTAGCAAAAGCAGTTTACTGCTGAAATGGATGACTCATTGTATAATACACTGCAGAAAAGAGACCCGAGTTGTTTGCATGAAGGTTTGAAACCTTATCCAAACAGGTGAAGTGTTTCTATAAATGAACAACAACAACAACATGTGTGTACCTGGAAGCTGTAAAGAACAGCAATGTTGACCTCCACTAGTGCTTGGTCTTTCCAGAGGGAGGAAGTCTTCCTGGTGTCTAAGGCCATCCTGTTTGCAACCTCCTACGAAACACAGGAAGGAAAGAGGAGTGATGATACCAAGTAAACACTGCTGCTCTGATGAAAGACTCAGCTTCTCAGATACTTGAAAAGGAAGTTTGAGTTATAGAACATAGATTCATATCAAACATGTTAGAAAGGAGGAAAACCTTACATGTGTGTCTGCATAAAATGAAACGGCTGTGACAAAGGGTTGGTATTTCACGCCTGTAGAGTCACATAATTGTGCCTCAGCTTCAGTTGTTTAGTTTAAACTGAAGATGTACCAGATGTACGATAAAGAAACACAGATGGTCACATCCTTTAATTACTAACTTTGATTTTAGTTAGGTACAAATACAACAAACCGGTCTTTTTTTTAAACAAAAGACTTAAAACCATGGTATTTAGGTTTTTAGAGACCTTTATTAGGACGGCACTTTCATTACCCTTTCAGAATTATCTTCTAATTTTAATCTATCCACATCTTAATTATTTCTTTGTTTTCATATCAGACATTGTGTCGCCTCGCTTTATCTCCCTTCTACTCAGCCATGGGATGGCTTTATGGTCTTGAAAATCCATCAGAAATATCTTAAATCCAGTATTTATGGCCAGCTCATGGGATTTGAGGGTAACCTCTTCATTCAAACTAAAAGCGTGTGGAAACATGAGTTAGGAGTAAATCTGACCGACCAATGGTGGGATAAAGTGGTCCATAGCAGCCAATACAGTTCAAGTCTTGCATAGGATCCATGTGACCAAATCAAGATGATCTGAAATATATCCTAACATTTTAGATCAATGTCATAGATGTCATGCTTCCTCGTGTAACTTGAGTCACCTTTTTTTTCTGGCCAAGACTACATCAATTTTGGAACGATTATTTCATGACCTTGTCAAAAGTTCTAGGAATTCAGGTGAAATTGGACCCCTTCATTACCGCTATATTTGGAATCTTACTTGATCAGTTTCAACTTGATTCCTTACAATCACATATATTAGCTCTTACTTCTCTTTTAGCCTGCTCCTCTGGAAGTCCTCCAAACCCCCTTCTTCACCATGGTGGCTTAATGACATTATGTCATTCTCAAAGTGGAAAATATAACTTTAACAGTGAAAGGAAGTTCTAGATTTTTGTTTAAAAATTTGAATTATTTTTACTCATTGTCTTTCCTCTAACCTAGACATGCCCACACACACCCTCTCTCTCTCTCACTCTTCTCTCCCTTTATTTTCTTTTCTTTTTTTTTAATTTACTTGTTTATTACGATAGAGGATTAGGGACATGTTTTTTTTTTCTAAGTAAATTTTAGACAATAAAGTCATAAATTTATGAGCATAAAGTTGTAAAATTTTCAAGATTAAATTCATGAATCGATTTAAATTATTATTAAAAAACAAAAACCTCAAAGGTTGTTTTCTAGGAGCATCCATCCTCCTCCTCAAAGAGGATGAAGTGAGAGCGTCTTCTTGATGAAGTTGTGTTGAGTTCCAGCTTTGACAAACAGCCTTCTTAATATCTCTGCCAATAGTTTGTTAGAGAACCTGGAGCTTTCTGATGAAGGCAGCTCAAACACGTAGCACCGTAGGCTACCACACTACGACGGAGGATTAGGGCCAAGTTCAAACCTAAACTAAAGTAGAACTTCACAAGATGCTCCGTGTTCCTCAGTTTAATACAGGCAGCTGCTGCTCTTCAGACAGACAAGATACAGACTAAAATAACCAGATTATTATAACAAATTTAGGAGATTATTCTTGTAAATTTACTACTGGCTGACTAATCTGTTTTGATTATGTATTTGATTATTTTACCAAAGGAAATAGATTTTTTTTATTAATTTTTTTTAAATGTAGACACAGTATGGACAATATTCATTAATTTATTTAAGAAAAGAGGGCATCACATTTTCTGAATTTAAAAGATATGTAAAAAAGTAGACAAAAACAGACTTAGAAACACTTTCTGTACGGTCTTCAGCCTCTGTGACAGTCTATCATTAAAGTGAAGACAAGTCAGTCAAGTTGTTTATGTAAGCGCTTAATGAGGAAAGCTGGCAATGAATGCTTCCCTCCAAACAATGCATGCAAATTATGGAAAAGAACAAAACACAAGTGCATAAGCTGCTGTTTTCTCCAGAGACCATCACATTCACAGCACTTGGAAGAAAATCAACGAATGTGTCCTGAATTGCTCTTAACAGTTTGACTTCAGTCCTTCCTGTGGTAGATAATCTCCTCTTTCCTTTAAGATTTGAAAAATTAAACATATCCTGCTCCTTAAAAGCTTACATATCCAGTTCATCTCTAAATGCATTTAAGGGTTCAGGATACAACACAAAAGAAGCATGACTACAAACCATGTTTGCATTAAATTAGCATTAACATATATTAAGAGAGGAAGAATGGCGTCTTGACCAACACACCTTCGTCTCCGTATAGGCTTCTGTTAATCTGTGTCCTGGATTCTCATCTCTCATTTTCATGGATCATGACACAATATTTTGGCACAGCCCCTTACCTCCAGAATGTTGTAACGTGAGCTGTCACAGAAATCCCTCACGCCAATCTCCGTGCCCATGTACCATCCGCTGAAGGGGCAGCCAGTGAACTCAAGGCCGCCTATCTCCAGCAGCATGTTGGCCACTGCAGGCAAGCCGTACCACTTCAGGTTCAGGTCCTTAAACCAGTCATACCTTAGAAAAAAATAAATGAATAAAACAGAGGGGTGATATCAGTAACGTTCACAGCTGGGCTCAGAAAGCTATCCTCATGACACAAAGTGTGCAGCCAAAACCAACATTAACGAAAACGAAAAAAACAAAACCGCTTTTCAGAGCTGGACAGTGCTGCCAGGGCCTAAATATACCTCCTTGCACCCTCTGGAGGGATTGATAGCACTGCTTTGGGTGTATTATTTGCAGAGCTTGGTCTAATTTATTGTAATGATGAGACTCTGTTGGTGGTCCTGGTCCGTGCCAAGCTGCTGCCAGAGCTGAGGGCCGGTTGGTGCAGGGTTTACAGCACAAGATGCCAATTTCGGGGGAGTCTGGCAGGGAGATCAGTGTGTCAAGGGATTATGAGATGCTCTCTGTAGCGTGTAGCGATACTGTGATGGCTCTGTGTGCATCCGGGCATGTACTGTATGTGTGAAAAGCAGCACAGTCATAATATCAAGTTATTATGGAATAGAGGGATTAGAAACAGCAGCTTAACGTTCAAAATCTCAAACAGCCAGCACAGTTAGAGAAGTTTTCTTGCAGGAAAAGCAAACATAAGAATGAAAACCACACTGACGAGCCCCATAGTTACCACAAAACCTGGCATAGCAACAGAAGGAGCACGGTTCCCCGTGTTTTCTGGGAACATTCAGCACAGTTGGATTGTGATGATAACCCAACAAGACTTCTTGGCTCTGCAGTCCCCCATTGTTTGAAAAAGTTTTGGTAGAAGATGTGCGAGTGGGTGGATGTCTTTGGTGCAGCCCCCTCTCTTCTTCTTTATGTGTTAAAGGTTTCAGAAAGGCAGCATTACTCACTTTGGGTGTGTGATTGGCACCTCCAGGATGAGGTCTTCGGGGATCTCGAACAGCTCAGGGTCATTTCCGTTGGCTTGCAGCAGGAGGGGGAGGACATCAAATCGACCCTTTGGAGCTTTCCATCCCAGCTGCATGCAGATCTGGTGACCAAAAGCAACATGTGAGCTGAGAGTAGAGGAAACAAAAAAATGAGATTGTGCAGCTTCAGCTTAAGGAATGAAAAGGGAAGCGCCTTCTCCTGTTACCTCAGTGAATTCAACATTTGCGGGGTCACCCAAAATTTGTCCGTCCAGCTGTTTGTAGCCTGCGTAACGGATCAGCTGACTGTTCCACACACGATAGTCATGTTTGCCATCTGTCCTCTGAGGGAAGATGGTGATGGCTGACCTGCAAAACACAAAAGATTCAAATTCTGCTAATCAAATGAGATTCTTTAGATTCTCCACAGCAACATCCAATTTTTCAATCACTAATTTTTTTTTTTCCTGTTAGATAATTTAAAATGAACTATACATACAGTTCCTGTATTTGTCTAAGTTAGCATGTGTGTGTCTGTGTTGGTAGGGATGGACAGATTGTAAATAATAATGAAAATAATGCTCTGTTAGGGATCAAAAGCGCACATGTATCATTCTATTTCCTTCTGTTAATGTAACACAAGCCAGTGCAGGAAATGGGCCTCATCGGTACTGCGTACCTGAACCTCTGATTTTTCTTCGCAAGCGTTCCCTAACTTCTTACTGTGTACCACCACCTCCTGTGTTCCATCTTCTCATCAGTATCAAACCAAAACATGACAGGATTACATCAGATCCATTGGATGACAATCCATATAGTTAGCCAATCAGAGACAGGCTGGGGGCAGGTACTTACGGCAGGTACACATCACTAAACAACAATTCCTAAACCCAGCGTACCACCTCTGTCTCAGAGCCTAGATAGCTGCGGCTATCACTGCTGAGCTAGCTGCGGAGCTAATGAAGATGTCAGGGCTAGCAACGCCCCTGAGAACACCAACAACATCCCGCGGGCTGTCGGTTTCAGTGAGAGTAAAGCTTTGCTTTATATAAATATTTTAAGTATTTGTGTGTGTGTGTATATATATATATATATATATATATATATATATATATATATATATATATATATATATATATATTTATATATATATATATATATATATATATATATATTTCTAAATAGTTACATATGGGGTTATGCATGAAAACATTTTAAGTATTATATATATATGGAGATAGTATGTGTATAAATTTGTATATAAGCACCTGTATGCTTAGAAACATAAGAAATTAAGTATTGTATATACAGGTATTATCATGTAGGTATTTGTATATAAGTAGCTGTTTATATGGAAATGTATTTCTAATAAGAATCAAGTATTGTTTACAGGGGGTATGGATGTATAGTTTTATTGGGCAACAATATGAATGGATGTATATTTATGTAAAGAAATTAAGTATAATATCTTGGAATGTGTGAGTATATATTTGTATATAAGCGGCTGAATGAAGATATGTATGTAAATAGATCATGTAAAATATATGTGGGATATGTTATGGGTAAATTTGTACATAAACGGTTATATGAAAAAAAAAATATATGCAAATAAATTAAGTATTAGTGTTAGTGTATATCTTTGTATACAAGCAGCTTATTATGTTTTTTATGTTTTATTATAAGAAGCTTCTACAGACTGTAAAACATGTAAATAAAAAGTTTAAGATTAAATATGTCTATACTTTCTCCTTTCCTTTTGGGGCATGTAACACGCAGCACGTGTGGGCTACGGTGGGCAGTTTGCCTTGTTTTTTGTTTTTGTCTTTGTTTTGCTCTCTCTGGACTCATGTGTTGTCTATGGTGGCTATTTCTGTTTGCTGTTTGTCTTTTTTATCTTTTAATGAAATTATTCATTTCAATCCAATTTTTGCACTGGTACAAGCCAAAAAAACAGCGTGTAGATTTCAGTCTCAGACATTCTACATTGCTTTGATTGCTTACACGTGGTTCCTGGTTCCTCCACTGGCTTCATTTCAATGCATCAAGTAAAAGCAAGGCCACAGTACCTTTGCCCTGCTCTACATCACAGTAGTGTTTTGATGCCATGACCGGGTAAAAGTGAAAGGGTCAGAGTAATACTGCTAAGCTGGTTATAAGTCGCGGAGGAGTGAGAGCAGCTGTGGAAATCTGGGCCAGCTGTGCTAGCTTTGTACATCTGCCGGAAATTGTGCCTGTGTAGAAGACAGCAAGTATGGAAAAACTGTGCAAGGAGACATTATTGTAATATCACTCCTGGCCCATCTGTTTTTCCTCACTCTTGTCCTTTAATTCACAATAACAGACTTTCATATGAAAGTGATAATGTACGGTTAGCCCAAAAAGGTGTGACCATAGACTTTATCAACATAGTGTTGCTGACATCAACCCTCTGTTTCTGATACAAAGTTTTGAAGCAGAGAACCATACTGGAAATGATTTTGATCCTCCTCACTAACAGCTATAGGTTGCCCACCTGTCAATCAGCTAAGCTGTGCCTCTAATTGGGTGACCTTGTGATAGTGCAAGCTATATTGCTGCTTGTCTAATGTGTGTGATGAGATTAATCTGCGGACTGTTGTATTTTAAATCATTAGAGGGTTAATAACAACAGTAAGGGAGTAATGAGTTAATTTTTGTGTGAGTATCTGTCATATTATGACTGGAATTTTAAGAGTAATTCATTACACTACTCGTTACTGGTGAAAGTAATATTATCCCTGTAACACGTTACTAGTGATGTGTTACTGCCCAACACTCCTTGTGATCTTAATATAATCTGAACTGCTGAGTTAGAAAAACATTCACCCTCTGTACAGTATGTGCTGATAGAAAATGAGCTGTCTAGACTGGAGCTATTTTTTATACCAGGGGGGCAACATGATCTCCAACAATGAGGCGGCCTACAGAAAGCAGGTCCAAGCATTCTCTGTGTGTCGTAAAAACAACAATCTGCATCTCAACATATCGAAAAACCAAGGAGATAATAATAGACATCAGAAAAAAAGCACTCCACATCAGTCTGTAAGTAGACCACGAAGAGGAGGAACATGTCACCAGCTTTAAGTTGAGGACCTGAGCTGGAGCCTGAACACAGCACACATGATAGAGTTCATCAATGCCTCTTTTTCCCGAGGTGCAACAGCCTGCCTCACTATCTGCTGTAGAACAATCGAAAGCATCCTGACGCTCAGCTGCACTGTCTGGTACTCAAGCTGCACTGCAGCTGAAAAGAAGGATCTTCAGCTGATCATCAAATCAGCTCAATGGATTATTGGCTCCCCTCTTCCACCCCTCAGAGACACCCACTCACGCTGTCTCCACAAGCGAGCCTCAAACATCCAAAATGACACATCACAACCCCGGACAGTGTCTGTTCAACACTCTTCCCTCAGGCAGACTCAGGACTATTCGAAAACAAGACAAACAGACTAAAAAAACAGCCTCTTTCCCATAAAACAGCCCCTGCTCCCACCCCCACCCCAAAAATGATGGGTATACTATGTGCAGTAATTACTCACTGCTGCGAACTCTCCACTACTCTGCAATAACTTACAATACAGTGTTTTAAAACTGATCTTTATTTACATAAATAAAGATCAGTCACTGCACTTTAAATCAGGGGCGGCGTTATGGGTGGACCCAAAGGTCCCAGGCCCACCCACTTTTCAACAGGCTCACCTAAACTTTTCTTAAAAAAAGAAAGGAACACTGTGAAATTTTGTCAGTTCGCTTTTTGTGATTGTTAGATATCCTGTTTTCATAACATGAGATGAGTTTGCAATCCTTTTAGCCTGTTGAAAAAAAAAAAATAGTTAGCCAAACTGAAACATTCAGCCTCGTGTTATGTGGATAGGACCAGAGAAGGATTTTGGGAAAGTTTAGATTTTTAAGTCTTTGATTTCACCGTGACTAATGTCGCCACTCTTCCACCCTATGATAAATGGAGAGCGTTTGAGTGCTACTTTTTGTTCAGGACCATGAGGAGCGATCATAGGTAGATTTGAATTGAACATTATTCAAAAAGCAGTCAAATATTAAAGGAGCAAAAGCAACCAAATCCACTTTAAAACCACACATAGTAACAGAAGTATATGAATCAGTCGGTTTTAGTCATTAAAATAGGGATCTACTAGCTTATGTAATTTAAGGCCCACCTGAAACTGAAATCCTGGCTCCATCCCTGCTTTAAGTGTCTATTTATTTACCATCTACTGCTCTACATGTGTTCTGTTTATGACATCTGTTACATTCATTTATTCACTCTACAATAATAACTGTACATACTCATCTACTGCAATATAACTTAACTTTTTCGACCTTGTACATAAATACCTGGATACTCATTCTTTTTCCACACTTGTATATAAACATATATGATACTGTTCAGGACTGCTGCAAATAATGTTTTTTTGTGTCTATCGTCATTGTTGCATCTATCATGTTTATATCTGCTATTAAAATCTTCTTCTTTTTCTGGTTTTTATGTGGTTTACGGTACTTCCGGAGCCAGAGGTTGCTGTTTGAGTGTATCAGGACAACAATGCTTCTCTTTCCCCACGTCTTACCTGTTAACCATTTATTATACCGCTTATTACCAAGCTACCAATTTAAAACACAAACATGCGGTCAGAAACATTGATTAAAAGCTTAATTTATTCACTTTTAAAGGATTCATGAGTAAAAGAGTCCCAGTGATTTGATGGAATTTAGTGTACCATGGTGATAGATTCTTCTCTGCCTGTTGCATCTGGATTAAAATTAAACTGTTTGATCTCCTTCCTCAACCATGACTTTTAACCCTGCTGATACCTTTATCATCATTTATTTGTAGGTTCTCTCACCTGCAGGATCCAGTCTAAAAGTATCTGTGTTGTTTTTCCTTTTCCTTTCTGATGTGACTTCATCAGCCTGTCTCTGGCGTTGCACATGTTTGTGAACGTTAATAACCGTCATAGAGGTGTTTTGACCAACCAGAATCGAGCATCTTATGGAGCCAGTAGATCAGTAAGAAAGCTGGGTATTAAAGAGAGTTTAACAGCCTGGTTTCCTTTGGAATAACAAATACTGTAACACATGCTGACGCCGACAGTGTAATTATTTTGCACATATTAATATTTACCCACTCTGCATAAAGGCGAAATAAGCTGTGACTAATAGTCATGAATAAGTTGGAGCTAATTGCTTTATAACCGGCTCATCAATCATTTCATTTAGCTTTAAATAATAGTCAGACGCTGCTGGGTTGTTTGAAATCGGAGAGCATTATTTCTGTAAAAGAGCCCAGAATCCGTTCATGCTCATTTACATTTAAAAAGGCAGACTGGACTTGTTGGCTTGTTTTTAAGTGAGCAGTTCAGTAAACATATTCTTAGATTAACTGACTCTGTGATCATTTATTGTCAAATACTTGCAGAGATGCAGACTAAAGCTTATCGCAGCTGGTTTAACTCTCAGCGTTATTTGCTGCAAGTCTTCCCCGACTGTCTGCTCCTCACATTTCCTGTCTCTTCAGTTGGAGATAAACCAGAAAATACAACCTCAAAAGAACAGACAAAAGTATTTCTATTAGTGTCCAACAACTTCAGAGGGGAACCCTTTTGCAACATCTCTTAGAAAGTACATGCTGTTTTTAAACCCTTTCAATCCATCTTTTTCTCAGCAGCTGACACTCTTTCTCACATCTTCTAAAGTCTAAAGTCCATTTTTTTTTCACAGTAATACCAATGCATTGACTTGAATGAGAAAAATAATTCTTTTTCATGTCTGCCAGGATGTTACTCCACCTGCTCTGACCAACATGAGTATTGGAGCTGTCCCTCTGAAGGCCAGGCTAAGTGTGTTAACGACTCAGAAGCTATCCATCGTCCAAGAAGGGAATTGGAGGTGTCATATGTGATCAGCACTTGGCAAACAGCTTCTGCAAACGACTACTCGTTGTTAGCAGGGTCCAGTGTCTCGCTGACGGGGCCGTGATTGGTGCAGAGACACATAAAGACAGACAGGAAGCAGATAGTGTCAGAGGCCGCATTAAGACGCAGAGAGCTCACTGACAGATGGGATGGCGGGTCAAGTCAGGGTAGCTAGATATCAAGAGAGGTGATGAGAGACATGGAGCGACAGATGGGGAAAGGAACCCGGGCAGAGTTGAACTAAAGGAAACTTGGGTTTTTACCTCAGGTTGCCTTTGTTGGTAGCATATTTGATGTGATTACAGATGTAGTTGTACATTCCATGAGCTGTTGTGCAGTCTCTGGCGTCAAAAACCTGAAGAGCAAAGACAAGAATGAAACTCAGGAACAGATTTAAGATTTTCTTTTAACATAAAAATAACTTTGATGCTTTGAACTGAGCTGATAGGTGGTAATAAAACCAAACCAGTGACTTATCACAAAGAAGCTCAAAGGGATAGGAGTGGACCCCTCCTTTGTCTCCTGGATCACAGATTACCTCACAGCAAGGCCACAGTTTGTCAGGTTGGGGAACTGTGTCTCTGAGACAATAATGAGCAGCACGGGAGCTCCACAAGGGACTGTTCTGGCTCCATTCCTGTTCACACTGTACACAGCAGACTGCAAATACAACTCTGAGTCCTGCCACATTCAGAAATACTCAGATGATACTGCTATTGTGGCGTGTATCCAGGAATCTGAATACAGGGATCTGAAAAAAGCCTTCAGCGACAGGAGTCACAAAAACTGCCTCCTACTGAACACCTCAAAGACAAAGGAAGTGACAGTAGATTTCCAAAGAACCAGGCTCTGCCATCAGCCAGTTAACATTCAAGGAGTGGCCATTGAGGTGGTGCCAACCCACAAATATCTAGGTGTACACCTTGAAAACAAGTTGGACTGGTCTTTTAACACAGATGTATGCTGCAGAAAGGGGCAGAGCTGCCTCTTTTTCTTAAGGAGGCAATCTTTAATCTCCTATTTGCAGACTGAATATTATCAATACAGTCTGGACTTCAGTCAAGTGGAGCCAAACTTGAGGCGCCTCCAGCCAGAATTCTCCTATCAGGGTGTTACTGTCTGGCTGCAAAATTGAGGGCAGGTGTTTGCAGCATTCAACTTGGCAACCAAGAAAAGTAACAATGCATACTTAACTTTTTACTTTTTCATATGATCATTTTTGGCCGACTCAACCAAATTATTAATGACCAAAACACCAAATTTGAGTCCACATTCTACCAGTGAACATCTGCTTCTTTTATACAATCTATCTTTGCACAACAACTCTGAGAATTGTTGTGACTTCACGCCCTCTTTCTCTACCTGTAGTTTGGACCACTGGATTCTTCCCACACATCTGGCAGCATTTCTCCAGGCATGTTTGGCTCCATAAATCAGCTCGGTGTCTTTGAGTTGGTAAGTTCCTGAAGCTTCGATCTCCTTGGTCACCTCCTCCAGTCTGTCCACATGAGCCTTGGAGCCATACCTGAAGACAGGGCAGGTTTCAGGGTCAAAAAAATACTCATAAAACAACACTGAAGTTTTGGACAAAGCCTCTAGCGGGCTACACGCATAAAGATTATTTAGCTGTTTTTGTCCCGACATTCCTCCTTCCTCACCAAGGACAACAAACGCCCAGTTATCTTAAATCTTATCAGATTATCCAATCGGCTTCGAAACAGGTCGGGGCTGACAATTACAAATATTAAACTTGTTCAATATTTACGAATCTTCATGTGACAAAGAGTTGTGATGTAGAATGGAATGTAGCCAATCAGGAGGCGAGCTGACTGAGGAACAAGGAAGCAGACAAAAATAAAATCAAGCATGGCTGACCTGACATGGAAAGTGAGTTAAGTCCATGTTCCTTCCATCTCCAGGATTTTTTTCCACAATCTTTTCTTTTCTTGATTTTTTTTTGGTTCAGGATTTTTCCATTATAAACCACCATCATTCCCTCTTCTATGTCCTCTTCCATGTTTCTGTGCCATGTTTCTTCTTCTACATTTTTGTAGATCACGTTTGGTCAGGTGAGATTTCTGTCTTGGAGGACGGGATTCTAGATCGGTGGTGTGACAGAATAGTTCTGTGTGTGGTGAGCTGTGTTGAGATTATCGGAGCACACCACACAGTACGATCAAAACTGATCAATGTCTGATTTATTTTCTTCATGTGTGGGGGCTCTAACAGATAAACATCTCTTCAGATTCAGAAAATCCTCATGTGTGTACCCCACTTTGGCTAGAAAACAATCTACATTTGAAACTCTAGAATTAGATAGAGCTGCTAGAAGAATAAAAAAAACACTTTTAACACCATACCCTTTAGAACAACAACAACAACAAAAAAAACTTAATCAATATGTTTATGTAACACGGGGTGAAAGTAACAAGTATGTTGGATCTCGCAAAGATGCAAAATACTAACTTCAGTGAAGTATGTGCATGTGTGTGTGTATGTGTGTGTATGTGTGTGTGCATGTGGTGCAGTTTGTTGAGCACAGTTTGTATGAAAAGAGAGCCTGAGCCGCTGGTTATTTCATGCCAAAAGAGCGAACGAGCAAGGGGACGAGCCGCGAGGTTGAATTGAGAGCAGATTGTGAAGGACCATAAAGCCCACAAAATGCCAATCAGATAGGTGAGAACAACAATAAAACTCTCTGCTGGTTGTAACTCTTTTCAGAGGAGAACATCAACATTGCTAAGCAACCGTGTGTTGTGTGAGAGCACTCCAAAAACCGTGCAGCTCTCCTCTTGCTGTTATGTGTGTTTGTGGCTGAAGTTGCTGAAGCGTAGATACTGATCAGAATCTGATCCGGATCTCAGTTTTAAAAACAGCTGATCGTTTGTAGTGTATTGTCACTTTGGCCTTGCACTTCTCACCAAGTAAATCGTACATATTATATTTAAACTGACTTACCATAACTTAATCTGGATGTACATTTCTAAACATTATAACACTGAGCACAGCGTGAGTTTACACAGGCTAGTGGAAAGTGCTGCAAGAACAGAAATATGATGCTCATACAGAAAAGCACAGTTAAAACAAAAGTGCTGCAAATAAAGAAAAGTGCTGCAAAAACAGAAAATCACTGTAAATATAGAAAAGTGCTGCAAAAACAGAGGAGAGATACATAAACAAAATCAACTGCAAAAAGAAAACGCTGCATATTCACTCACTCAACTGCAGTGATCTCGGCCTCTAGGGGCAGCAGCGAGTTTTCAGCCCACACATTTTTTTTTTGTTTATGAAGCGCGTTTGCACCTGTAGGCCACCTTAGCTGACAGCTCAGCAATCTAAACATCCAAACGCTTCCCGGCCTCACATCCCACCTCACTCCCAGCTCATTCTTTAATGCAGCAACTAATTTTACCACGGTCATACATATATTTGCTGCTGCTGCTTTTGCTGTCTTGTTTTTTTTTTTTTTGTTGTTGTTGTTTCTTTTTTTATGTGTGCATATAAGACAGTAGGTGAGCTCTCCCAACATCAGCCTTTGGTATTCCACATTGGCACATGGAAGGGCAGAGGGCTCCCAGCTGTGACCATTCTTCCTTCTCCTGTGTTGCACTCAGATTTAGAGACTGAAACCAGCAGTCCTCACAAGCTAATTACAATGAACTTGAGCCGAATGTCTTAAAGTTACAGGTTTTATGTGATTCGTGAAATATTTAGTTTTGGGTTTTTTTAAAACCCCCATAACCATGATTAATAATAGTAATTTTCAGCAGCAAAAGTGATGGCAAGAAAAAAAAACGATCACAATTTGACAAGTTGATCTGTGTAAATGAGTTGGGCATTTTTCTCCTCTACCTGTTGACACTGTGGCAAAATACATCATGAAAAGCTATCTTGAGAGCAACATGTTTGCGTCTTTAGCTAATTTAAGAGGTATGATGTAAAGCAAGTGGGTGTTTGCAGATGTGAATCCCTTCACAGCACCTTGAATTATCCCTAACAGCCCATAGCATGCTGTGCTCACCGTCTAATGGAGGTGTAGTACTGGTCTATGAAGTCAGTGGCCAGCGGAAGGAGCTCGTCTTTGGTTCTGACCTCGTCCGGCTTTCGGGCGTGCTGGTTGGGCACCATGACAGAGCCGATGCAGACATTCTCAGAGCAGATTGGCATCTAAAAAGATAAACAATGTGAGAGATGAGGGCGGTTTTTCATACAGGAATTCTGCTTTGTTGGTTTTTCTTCACTGCTATGATGAAAGTGAAGAGCGAGAGGATGATATGGTGCAATACACTGGTAATATACCAAACATTCAAGTTTCCTCTAACTATAATCAATTTTTTGTGACATAAAATGTATATTTTCATCATAAAGTAAGAGCATCATTGATGTTAAGTTACAGACTCTGAATGCATGTGAAAGATAATAACTGTTTTACAATTCCTTTCATCATATCGCTCACAAATGGCTGGCAGGAATGTGAGTGAATGAGTAAGTGGGTGAGTCATGGATTGGTATCCTTCCATCAAGCTGAGACAGGAAGACAGAAAGAGCAAGGAACAAAGACAGAAACTCAGGAAACAGACAGATGCTCCGAGAGAACAGCTCATAGCTGAGAGCAACCTTGTGTGGTCAGTTTAATGTGATTAGAGATGAAGTCAGCTGTCACTTTGGTTTGCCTAAATGTCCTCATCAGCTCAAAGAGGGAGCCAATGAGTGAGCCGGAGCAGCCGACAAAAAAGATAGCGCAGGCGAAAATCTGACAATGACCCCAGCGCTGCTAAAATTGGCTTGGACTCTGAACCACTCACTTGTACTGTCCAAATACTTAGACGTGGGCTGGAAGTCTGTCCAAAATAAACTCCCCTCCGTGTCAGCTCAACACTCCCTCGACAAAAACTGTTGGACAAGTCAACAAACACGCACTTCCAGCTAGTCAAAACAATGGGAAATGGGAAAGGAAATTGAGTGAACATATCAAGTAGAGATAAAAATAAAAGGATGAGTATAGATATAACCCGGAGCTTAGGGACGCTAACTGACAGTAAGAAGACAACACTGCCACAGAAAATCATGAACACTGAAGATTGGACAACGTTAAAGAGGAAATGGATGAGTAGAGCAGAGAGCGTTAAAAATAAAACAAAGGAATCACTTGTGCTCCAGCACGTCCGCTCATCATACCGCTCTGGGCATTCATGCCAGCCAGCTGTCCTTTTCGAAAAGACGGATCATCCTCCAATACAGCAGCGTCTGTGATAAATAATAGCTCAGAAGAAGCTACTACAGGCCATTCATCGGGTTGCACAGCGCGTCCGATAAGTCACCAAAGTAATTAGGCGGCTGTGTGCTGTTTGCGAATGGCTGCAGTGTTTTTGGGGGTAGAATCAGTAAACGGTGGGGTTCACCTTGTGCCGGCAGGGCTGGCTTACTAACAAGAAGAGGAAACCATGGCTGCATGATAAAATAGAGGGAATGGATGGACCAGGGGGATGATAGATGAAGGGGATGGAAATAAACCACAGGAATACATTTTCCTCCAAAGTCTTGCATTAAGATGATGACTTTTGTGGTTTAACTCTAAAAGTTTTTTTTCTTTCTTTTTGGAATGACCATTGCATTTCAGATCCAATAAGAGCACAAGTGGATCTGAAAACTCATGTTCTTATCATGTGTTTATTTACATTTTCTGTTGAGTGCACGAACAAAACCAAAGTATACTTAAAAACGTCTCACTAAACTACATTTGGAATGTGCAAAGGCTATTTGTACAATAGAGGATTAGGGCCATGCTTAAAAAAAAGAAAAAAAAGTTGTAGATTTACAAGAATAAAGTCATAAATTTACTAGATAAAGCTCCTTAATTTAGTAGAATAAATGGTAATTGTAGTCTATATCTTGTCTACCCAAAGAGCAGCAGCCACTTGTATAAAAAAGAAGAATACTGATGTCTTTAAACAAATGGATTTATCATGATGTGAATAAGTGACAGTTAAAAAATAAACACATTAGAGGACACAAGATGAGATTAAAGTTGTGAAATGGTGCAGAAAAAAAAATGTTGTTGATGGGAGCTCAAAATATTCTTTAAAACATCATGAAAAACAATCCTGATCAAATCCAGATCCTGATCCTGCCATAAAAACATCCTGACATGTTTTCCCTATATCGCCCCCTAATGGAGAACATTTTCCTTGTTATGAACAGAGTATGCTGATGTTAACGCAGCATGGAAGACTGCAGAAAACTGACCACTGATCATCTGGTATCCAAGGATATTTGACCACACCAAGTGACTGATTTTTACTTTCCTATGTTACTTTCACTGTTTATAAATATGTCACTTACAGCTGCTGACCCTCTTTGAAAAAAAAAAACTGCAGTTTGTTGCCACTGCTTTAAAGTTTGTACGATTGCATGTGATTGTATGCATCAGAGGAAGCATTTCTTTATCCCCCATGTTGTAAAAATATCCATCAAACGTCACATCTGATTTCTCAGCTTAGTGAAAAATGCTGAATCACCACAGGAGCACCTGACTCACTGTATTACAGTGTCAGCTGTCCCCATACGTTTATCCTGGTCTTACTGACGGATTCCTTGTTTCATAAGCTCTGCACAGGTCTCTGTAACTCCCCTCCTCTCTGGCTAAACAGTAACGAGCTGAATCACTGACATTTCAGGCAAGAGCTCTTTACTGTATGAACAGTTAGTGTGAAGCAGAGAGAAAAACACGCCATGCTGTGCCATTATTCTTCAGTCTACTTGACTTGCAAATGATGTGTTGTTAAGGCTGCAGGCTAAATGTTTTTCCAGTCAACCAACGTATGTATTTGATGTTCATTAGGGCCTTAAATATACCATTAAAGCCACAGATATCACATGTGTCACCTTAGTGAGTTGACCTGAAATCTTGGCATGCCTGTAAGTTTACACACAGGCTGACTCACATGGGGTTGTGCTTTTCTCATTTCACTATGTGAACACATGTTGTGATATTATAGAAGCCCAGAACTGCAAAGAACTCACTATTATTATTATCTTTTGATGCATTTCCATCAAGATCAGTTTATTTGAATATTTTCACAAACAATCTGTGCTGTTAAGAGAAACTGAAATAGTCCAGCAGTTATTTAAAAATGTTTTTTTCTAATAACTTTTGTTTATCAAATTTCAAAACTGTCCAGGGAACATGCATTGAGTAAAGTATTCTCTTTTAATCAAATGCATCTTAACTATGTTCTCAAACGATGTGTTGGGATGATAGAAAACACCCTCTTATGTAATGCAGCTAAAAAAAACTGATACATTTGAGATGAGGCAGAAAAACTTTTTTAGCCTCTAATTTTACAGTTACAGCAGCTTTACTTTTTTTTTGTTTGTTTGATTTTCAGGCACTAAAAAAGTGCAAAACCTGCAGTTCCTTAAGTGTCCACTTGAGGCAATAGAAAAACTGTGGATTACAATGGTTTGTAAAGCTACACAAAGTGGTTGACTAACAAAATATATAATCTTATCAAAAAAATAGGGATATATATTTATATACCCTTATTTTTTTGTCTATATCTGATATGCAAGTATTTTACAGCAACACCTTTTAGAACTCATTAAGCTGATTATCGATTCCGAATCTTTGTTTCACCGTACACCTAATTGCGGAGACTCTCTTCTTTTTTTTTGGAGTATCATGGTGAATACTCTCATCACATTAGTTATGTAACATTCATTTCTTGTGAAAAATAAGAAAAATACATTATACTTTAAACTGCATGTTTGTTTAAGACAGTTGCTTTAAAAAAAATAATGATAATACAAAAAGATACATCCTACTAAAAACTTTGATGATGCTCTCCCCAAGACTATCATAACAATACTCACAACCAGGGCAAATTTGACCAATTATACAACTGACATAGTATGAAAACATTACCTCTGTTCACAGGGAACATGTGAGAAATGCAACTGTACAGCAATTAGAGCCTTTAATAAAAAAATAATAATAATAATAATAATAATCATAATAATAAAAAAAGGTTTAACTTTTTGACAGTAGAAGTGCCTAAATTAGTCAAATGTAACTTCAAACAGGAGCCAAATATTTGACAACCTCAATCCGCACTCTGCAAACAAAGTCACAAAAAGTGCTGAAAAGAGGTGTGTGCTGTCCTCACGACACGTTACTGTGTGAAGCTAGACAGCCAGCGAACAAATGAAGAAACTCCGTACATAAGGCGTACTTTTCTTGCTTTATGGAGGTCTCTTGTAGTAAAATACAACGTTTTTCTCTTTTTTGTAACTAAAAGATACAAAGAAATATATGTCACACTGGGCACAGTGCGGTATTGAGCAAATGCAGGTAGCTAGCTTATGCTAACACAACGCCGATAGCGGCACCAACGGTCGCCTGTCAACACTGACTTTTAAAATAAAATATGATTATGACTGATAACTTATGACTGATGTTTCTGAACACAAATACTTACAAATACGAATCTTTCCCAAGGTTCAAACGTTTTTTAAAGCACATTCAACGTGTTTATGAGTCGTTCTCAGACTTAACGTTCACTGAGAACTTAACTGAACTTTTACTGAGAGGTTACGTCAAAGATCTTCTATTGACAGACAGAGTACTCTCACTGCATGGAAACTGAAATCTAACGATCCTTACAGATGAAGATGTGTTACTCTGATAATTTTACTGAAACATTTTAACAGCATGAATTTACCTATTTATACTTTTTTAACCAACTTATTAACTTTATGAAATATAAACTTTTTTTAACTCAAAGACATGACAAGGTGGACAGAAACAAACTATGTGTAACACAGAGCTGATGTGATAACAAAAAAAATACACAATGTATTAGCAGCAGCTTCAGTTCATGGTCCCGAGGTCAGGCATTTAATGAAGTAAGAAGCAGCCCACTCTTTTATCAGTTTATCATATCGGCAGATATCAGCTTGTTCACCACTGTCCAATATCATTGTGCATCCCTTCTGAAAAACATCACTTTAAGAGTGTAAATGACCCCCAGCTTTGTGTGAAACCATCAAGTTGATGAAAAACATCAACAACTGAAAAGATATTCAGTGGAGGGACGTTTTGGTAGAGAAACCCTGAGAAGTTTAAGCACGTAAGTGACTCAAAGCTTAAACCACATGATCAGTGGACATTTACAGACCATTAAATACAAGACATAAACTTGTGTCAAAAAAGCAGAAACCCAATCCAAAGAAAAGGAGTCAGAAAACTACATCCAGACAGAGTACTGCACCAAATATATCAGAATATTAATGATTTAGTACTTTAGGATCACTAATTAGCACAGTAAATAGTTTAAAATCTGTTACTGTTAATCATAATTTAAATTATTTAATCTCCATATTGAGTCATAAGTGTCATACTTGGTAATAACCATAGCTCCAAACTATCTTTCTCAGTAACTACACAAAGTACAAACTGGATTTAGCATTCAGTAATTAATATTAATTATTTACTGACAAACATAGTAAACTGAGGTTGAATACAGAACCATATTTAATGACTCGCAGCCACAGACATTGCCTGTATTTCAGTGTAAAGTGTGACTCCGTTAACAAGTAACTGGCACTTCACTGACACATTCAGCTGAAGGTCTCCAGTTAGCATGGTCACACTTTACTCCAAACCACAAGTTGCTCTTTAACAGCTGGGATCCTGTCAGAGTTCAGCAGAACTTGAGTCCACATTGGATTATCATTTCTGACGACCAACCACAGAACAACCGCACGTTATTATGCTGCTTAAAGAACACTAACTCATCTGAATGAATGGAGATAAATTTAGTAACCACTGACAAAATGTTTGCACATTATTACAGTGACGTAGGGGCCAATTTAGTTTCTTAGGAAAATGCCTTATTTTACAATAAAATCAAAGATGCTCACAGCCTGGTACAGAGTACGTAGTAAGCAACTCTTATTTTTCATGCACACTGAATATGGTGTCAGTTTTGTTGACACATCGATTTTGATTTTATAAACTGAGATGGATAAAGTTTCTGTGAGGATTTTCTGAGTGATCTTAAAATAGTCTCTCTTCTCGATATCTGCCTGATCCTAATCCACAACTTAAAATTAGATTATCAGCACCAATATAGGTTATTTATAAATGATATTTCTTAGCTTACCAATCACAGCACAATGAAGTCTCTATGACAACAGCGCACTGGATGACAAAGTTTAGCAGTGAGACGAGAGATCTGTGTTTTCCTCTGCTGAAAATGATTTCTGTGATTAATTTAGCAGTGTTGGTGGACACTGCAGCAGAACTGTCTGACAGAAAAAGGACAGAAGAGCAAAAGAAAGATAAATGGGAGAGCAATAGCACAGGCTAAAGGCTAAAACATAAGCTAAAGGCTAGACCACGAGCTAAAGGCTAAAATACAGGCTAATCTGTGATGATGTTCATTCCAACCCACATGCAGCAGTTATTCTGTAGTGATCTGATCAAACTTGAGAGTCTGTCAATAAAATGAAGAGTGAGGTTACGTTAGCTCTGCTTGGTAGATTAGCAGGACATAAGAATTTGCTAACATTGTACGTTAGCCTATGTATACGTCTCACAGCATCGGCTGAGAGTGGCGCTAAAATAGCCAACTACTAAATTAAAGTACAAACTGAGTTTACTTGTTGTCAAGTTTCAAACAACAGCGCTGTGTAACTGTTGATAAATACCTTACCTCATCACTTGGTACCTGGTAAAAAGTCGTCTCAAAAAAAGAAAAGTAGTGTTAAAAAGAAGTTCTGATCGCTGTAATCCACTTCAAACAGATTGTCCTCACAGAGCCTTTGAACTGAGGTGGATACTGGCAAGACAAGTTAATTTATGGTCCGCAAAACACACACACACACACACACACACACACACACACACACATATATATATATATATATATATATATATATATATATATATATATATATATATATATATATATATATATATATATATATATATATATATATATATATATAAAAACAATATAATAAAATAAAATGGCTAAAAAGGTCAAAATATGTTAAAACAGATTTTCAGATATAAGAATAAAAGTTGCAGTGCAGAGTTGTGCAATCAAATAGATACTGAAATAATTTGTTAAGGCAGCTGTGAAAAGGTCGGTCTTCAACCTAGGTTTAAAGCAGCTGAGAGTTTCAGAGAACCTGATATTATCTGGGAGATTGTTCCAGACATATGGAGCATAAAAGTAGACCTTATCCAGATGACCTGAGTGGTCTTGATAGTTTGTACTGGATCTTGGCCCTATACCATTCAGTGCTTTATAAACCAGCAGAAGTATCTTAACATCTATCGAACTGTTTGCTAGACGGCTTAAAGCTTCTTCAGCTCCTCCTTTTTGCCTGTTTTTGGACTAGTAGAAAGTTAAAGACGTCACAGAGACTATGTCCATGTTTCAAACAGCTGATGGTGGTAGTAAAGTAAATACAAAGCAGTAATCAAAGGTGATTAATTATAAGGAACTGAGATTTTTTATCTATTTTATTTACATTTGGCTAAAATCTGAGTGATAACCCCAGGTATTCTCAACAATATCTTAGGCAATTTGTTTTTTAAGGAGTGTTTTTTGCATTGCATCATAATTGCATCGCACAGGTGTTTCAATAAATGGTAGATTGTTGCATGGGGCCAGAAGTTTTGAAACTCAATAAAGGGTGTCAGGGTGTGAGGAGAGAGCTGCACCTCCAGTTTCACATCTCTCAGCTTCATAAAGGATAACTTTGAACAATGTCATCAAAATCTGTCCCTTTGTTGCCAGCCTAGTCGCCTCAGCCAAAAATGTAACTTCCAGAGCAAACAGCTTCATCTAACCCTGTAACAATCTCATTTTCATACGCCTCACCTTGCTGGAGCTGTGGTGGAGCGTGTCGCTGTAGATGGTGCCCGTCTCCCAGTTTTTGATCTTTATGAAGCGGGGGCATTTGGACGGGCTGCCGTTCTGCAGGGTCTTAGTGGGGGAGGTCCTGCCCTGGGCTGGAGGCTGAAAAGAGCACAAACACAGTTACACATGAAGCAGTACGGTCTCATCCTGAGTAGCATAGCGTCTGAAGTTTATAAATGGGAGTCCTGCAGAGGAGATGCATTTGGGGAATAGATTCAAGAGCCACAATCTGACATCGATTTGTAAGTTTGAGATGTGGATAACACGAGAGTCAGGAAGCATTTTTCAACAAAGTTTTATGACAAAGAGTTTTTATCTGGGAACTCTTGGCAGCCGTCATTGGGCTGAAGTCTCTCACACAGATTACTGAGTGCACTCTCCTTCCCCTCACACTGTTTTATTTCACACTGCAAGATAAAGGCAATCAACATTTAACAGCAGGTTGAAGCCTCGCAAACTCCTGGTTCACTGGATATTTCAATACTGTAGCTATTGACTGATGAATGCCTGCAATTTAACCTCAAAGCCAACTGTAAGCAGCAGAGAGTGATTGCTAAAGATCCGGGTAATCAATCCCACACCTCGGAGGCTCTATCATTATCTCCCCCAGCATTGTTAGCGCACAGAGGAGGAGCTTCTGAACAACAGTGACACAATCATCATGCTCGCCGGGGAGATGAATGCCAACGGTGTCACGCCGTTTGAGTCTCATTGTCATTTTGTGTCCTCTCAAACAGTGGCGAGGAATGAGGAGGAGAGGATTGAATTTGATTTTGCACACACTGTGAGTAAAGAGCTTAGTTCCTGTGTGTTCATGCTCCAACAGCGGTAACTCTCGGTGCACGGCAGCTCAGATGTGACACATTGCGATCGCGGACAGGAGGAAAGATCATTGTACCGTAAAGAGACTCTAAGTCGAAGAGGCGAAGGAAATCAGATGAGGAGAATTAAGGCTTGTTGACATAAAACACACAGTAGTTGTGTGTTTGATTATGAGTATTAAGCCTGTCGCTCACTGACCGGAAGTTTCAGCTTTGGCATTTACATGAGGACTTTTCTATCCATGCAGGTTTAAGAGGGGCCTGTTTCTAAGAACAACTTTTAAAGGTCACTTTACTTTAGTCATTTAAACATGCGATGATGTTGACTCTTAAATGTCAGAGTCGTACTTCACAATTGTTAGAGAGGGGGGGGTCAGATATGTACAGACCTCTGAGTAAATGTCCAGATGAGAAATATAAAGATGTTCAGAGAGATAAATGGAAATCATCAGGAGTCAAACATGACTGGTGTCCTCCAGTAGTCCAATTGCTCTTTTGCTTAATGCTCCAAATAAACATATTATTTGATAATAACTTAACCAGGCCTTTACTACAGCCTGCTTCAGAGAAGTTATGGTCTTCGACATTTACTAATGATCATCCCTTTGCGTCATCAGGGACAGCTGTGGAAGGGCTTCATGCTAATTTTTGCTCGCATGGCAGAATGATGCTATTTTTTATTCATTTGTATGATCTCTGTGCCACAGTTAAATGGGACACAGTTAAAGCTGGAGTGTGTAATATTTAGATCTGATCTGAAAGTATTGACTTTTTTTTTTTTGCCTCCCAATCCTGATCATGAAACATGCAGATGGTGATAACTAGTGTTGTGCTACGGTCTTGGTCTCGAGACAGGTCTCGAGACCAGATATTGAAGGTCTTGGTCTTGTCTCGGACTCGAGGGCATTTTTACACGGTCTTGTCTCGGTCTCGGGCTGGCCGGACTCGGGATTTTCCGTCAAGACCGGTCGAGACCAGCACTGATCTGGTAATACTCAACTTCGTTAATGTGATAAATAAGGAGAAGCACTCTAATAAAACAACAAATAGATTCATGTGTTATTTCCGCCCGTAATGACTGCAACCTTCCCGGTGTTGTGACTGAGGGACACACACACACACACCCACGAGCGAAAGTGAGCAAGGAGATCCCGGAGCATGATATGTACAAGACATACCTCTCATTCAGCTGACAAATTAACATCTTATTATGAGATATTTAAAGTAATTCTGAGCTTATCAGTGCCGGCCCGATATTTACAAATACCCAAATGCCTGGGGCAACTTCAAAAAGCCAAAACTCGTAAGGACATGCCTGATTGGGCAAGCACGACTCTGAGCTTTTCTATTCATTATTTGTATTATTTTCCTCTCTCGTTTCTCATACGGCACTTTAAATCTTGTCTTTTCAGGCGTATTTGGACCTTTTTTTGTTCACGCGCAGATTAATATTAGTGTGATTGACACACGTGCGTAAAACCTGCTGCTGTTCAAAAATAATACCCTGATCGTTTTTTGTCTTTAGATAGTGAAGAAATAAAGATCCGTTTTTTTTTCTCAGAAAACACACTCTACCAAAATAACTCCTCTTTTTGGTGATATGGATGGATCTGGATTTATTAACTGTGGGGAGGGGGACTTTAAATGGAAAGAGAGCGGCACTCTGAATGTCTATAGTGAATGTCTTGAGTTGTTTGTGTTTTACCTGAAGACAGTTGTGTCCCGTCTTTCCCTGTAACTCCATCTTTTCCATGAGCTGAACCCTCCGTTTAGCATAAATCCATCCACTGATGAGCAAAGCAGCGTAACTAACTGCAAAATGGCACGGGCTGACAGCAGGGGCGTGTCCAGACTTTTTAGACTGGGGTGCCCTAACCAGGGCATTGACTTATGCAGCAGTGGGGATTAATATGTGAGCCCATACTCCAATAGAATGCATTTATTTTTGCTCACTCGTATGTGTGTTTTAAAATAACAGAATTAAGCTTTGACAAATGTGAGCTAGAAATCAAACTAGATTTAAACAAAGCATTAAAATATTAACATTGAAAACTAAAATTTAACCAAATTGTGTACTGAAAATACTTCTGTACAGGCTTTCTTTAGTTCTACTTTAACATTCAAAACATATAAACTCAATACTTGTTTTTTTATTAATTAAGAAGTACGTTTTTCACAACTACCAATAATCAATTATATATTCTTTTATAACAAACCATGTAGACAAACTTTATTATACTCACAATCTCAAAATTGCTTTTGTTTCATCCCGCCTGGACTATTGTAATTCACTTTTCACCTGCCTTAGTAAGTCATCCCTCCATTGTCTTCAGTTAGTTCAGAACGCTGCAGCAAGGACACTGACCAAATCCAGTCGGGTTGCTCACATCACTCCAATCTTATGTTCTTTGCACTGGCTCCCAGTAAAATTTAGAATTGACTTTAAGGTTCTTGTTTATGTATACACTGCTTTGCATGGGCAGGCTCCTGATTACATTTCTGACCTGCTCCACCCCTACCTCACCAGTAGGCTCAGAGCCAGCAAACTGCTTTTTGTTTAAAGTTATTATTTTGGGGTTTTGTGCCTTTAATCAGATAGGTGAGGGCAGTAGATAAAGAAGGAAACAGGGCAAGAGTGGTAGAAGTGTCCTGATCCAGTATTGATATCGGTCAGATATCAATCAGCAAAAAAAGTATCTGTTGTTACAACAGCGTGTGCTAAGGTGCTAACAAAGTAGCAAGGAGTAGAAGCGCTTTTGGCTGTGTGGCGGTATTTTTCACTAAAGTCAGAAAATGACATTGTGGCTGAGTGCAAAACTTGTCATGCACAAGTTTCCTGTAGTGGCCCAGAACTGGGGAAGTTAAACACATTTAAACTTTAAACATTCCCCCAAAGGCTTAATCAAGCATTAAAGACCTACAAATAGAGCTGAACAATTCATGCTAATATTGTATGGGATTGATACCGATATCAGTCGACACTTAAGGCTGCAGTATTGGTATTGTTTCAGAAGAGAAAAGTTTGTATCAGGACAACCCTGAAGAGTGGGGAGGAGGCCACAGCCAGGATTCAAATCCAGGCCACCCGCGCAAGGGCGAACCTCATGGAGCCCGATCTAGACCACTGGGCCATCTGTGCTCCAAAGATAGAAGTTTTTTGATGGTAAAATCTTGAAAAATGAGAGTCATACATATGGCATCATCTGAGTGTCTTGTCCTCAAAGTCCACCATAATTTCTGAAATTTACCCAACACAGATGTTGAGCAGGGAGCATTTCAATCTATAATCTAAAAACTAAATATCTTTAGATATTCTCGTTATCCACAATTCACTTTTTACCTCAGCCCTCAGTAGTTTTCTGACCTGCTCACCCCTGAGATCCTGAGGTGGAAGGTTTTTGACTGGACCCACAATCATATCAAAAGCCATTATAAGAGCATAAGGACTATCTTTTTTTTTTCTGATTACTGTATGTCACCTCTGATATATGTTGGGATGTTGGGTGTTTCTTTTAGTTTTGTTTTTATATTTTACTTAAATTCTGTAAACGACTGTTATTTATTGTTTGTGTAGGCTTTAAGGATCACAGATACAGTCTCACTCTGTGCAATACTCTGTAGATTAGAAGCCAATCAGACTGCAGACTGACTGAAGATGTTAACTTTAACATTTCAAGTTGGAAGCAGGCCCAGAGATTATTTTCAGTTCCAGTTTTCTGCTAACTTGTGGAACAAATTTTACCTTGTATAAAGAACTAGCTGTTTGAATTTGATTTCAGCGACACACTATTGTGATGACATGACTCTTAACAAGGCATGTGTTTGTTTTCAAGCAAATGAATGGAGATCAGATCTTTTTAACACTACTTTTCTTTGCTCAAACAACTTTTTACCAGATACAACGTGATGAGGTAAGGTATTTATCAACAGTTACACAGCGCTGCTGTTTGAAACGTGACAAAAAGTAAACTTTGTCAGTCTGTTCTGTAGTTTAGTAGTGGACTATTTAAGTGCCATACGTTAACTTGTAACCTTAGTGAATTCCCGTCATGTCCTGCTCATCCACCAATCAGAGCTAATGTAACCTCACTCTTCATTTTATTGACAGACTCTCAAGTTTGATCAGATCACTGCAGAATAACTGCTGCATGTGGGTTGAAATGAACATTATCACAGACAGATTAGCCCGTGTTTTAGTCTTTAGCCTGTGCTCTATCACTCTCCTGTTTATCTTTCTTCTTCTCTTCTGTCCTTTTTCTGTCTGTCAGTTCAGCTCCAGTCTCCACCATCACTACGAAATTAATCACAGAAATCGTTTTCCGCAGAGAAAAACTCAGATCTCTCTTCTTACTACTAAACCTTAGCAGGCGTGGTGTTGTCATAGAGACTTCAACGTGCCGTAAATTAATCCGGTCCTGTCCAACCCGATCAGGGAACTCAGAAATGGCATTCATAAATAACCTATATTGGTGCTGATAATCTCATTTTAAATTGTGGATTATGATCAGGCAGATATCTAGAAGAGACTCTTTTAAGATCACTTAGAAAGTCCTCACAGGGACTTCAAGTAAGTAAACATAAGTGGGTGATATATAATCTTAAATTAATGGGATTTCATTGGACACAAACCAACAGGAAATTCCTGTTACTGAGGGCAGCTGCAGGAACGGACATAAACCTGAAACACGTGTTAATCTCATCATACGTCAATCAAAAGGCTTCATAGTCGAGAATGAGGTGTGGATGTAACAATGGAGAGCATCCGTGGAGCAACAAATGAAGCTAATTGAAGCTAATCGGATGAGGATAATTACATAAAGAGGCATAATGATCAAAGTTTTCCCAGGAAATACAGTTAAGCCACTAAAGTCCCTCATTTACCTATCAATTAAACTTCAGATGGGAAATGAAGATGAGTGCAAGACAGGGGGTTGATGAGAAGAGAGCTCAAAATTAAAAAACACAGTATTCACTACGTATTCATGAGGTGTAGTCATGTTTTTAACACACATATACTGACAGTTTGCCACATGCCGTGATGATGAAGCCATTGTTTTCAAGAAAAGGAGGCATATTCTCTGCTTTCTATTGATCATCCACAGCTGGCTCGCTGGGAAATTGTAACAAAACATTCTGGCACCTTTCCTTTTCAGCCGGCTTATTAAACATTAAATTATGCAGAAGCAGAAGCTCAAGCTTGAGGCACACGGACAACGCTTTGCTAAAGTGAGAAAACTAATTCCCAGGCCAAGAGAATGTCACTTGAAATCCTTGTATTTAATCAAAGAGAGACTCTGAAACCATCGACTTGTGTGTGTGAAATTAAATTCTTTAACAGTGAGAAAGTTTGCATTAGTGTTTTGCAAAAGACCGGAGTGAAACTGCTTGCTGCAGAACGTATCAGATACTCAAACACACTCTTTCACAAGCACCTCAGGTTTAGAACATCCTACCAGGAAAAACATACGGCTTCTTCCCACTTCATCCACACAGATCCTCTAACCACCACTGCATGCTTCACCCACCCTCTCTCCAACACTCTAGCACAAATATTCAACCAAACATGCACATTAGCAATCTCTTCTCTGCAGGTCTGAAGGGGCTGGATCACTTCAACAGGGGCCACGTTTGATAGAGAGCGGCGGATCAGCAGCTGCACGCATTCATTATGCCTCCTGGATTCATTTTGTCCCATCCGGTCCCATTGATGGGGGCTTGAGCGACGTCACAAGTGGGTGGATAACGCAGACCATGTGCAGATTACGACACTATCCCTGTCACAGACACTCAGACCTGTGGCCAGACCCTTCTGTGAGGAAGGCATAAGCTGGATTTAATGCTGCACCAGCTTTCCCACCCGGAAGGATCTAATGCCTAGGTGATGGGATCTTAAGCAAAGGCTTTACGACTTTGTGCAAAAAAAGCAACACAGATGTGCGTGCTCAGTTTCTGAAAGCATGGAAAGTGCAAATAGTGTGGATTATTGTATGAGTCTAAAGAGCCAGACAGGCGCAGGCAGCCATGGTCACACATGCATTACACAGCTGCAGAAAGCCTGTCCAGAAACACTAACAAACACGTGTGCGCCTCGCAGAGAGGGAGGGATTTTCAAGTTATTACTCTAAGAGTGTAGAAATGAAGAGAATGTCTTATTCACTGCAGGGTTGAGCATTAATTTCTCTTTTACCTTGTTACTGTCAGCGTTGTTCAGCACCACCGGCATGTTTTCCAGCATTCTGTTGTTATCTGACGGCAGCTGTGGAGTCGTGCCATTTCCCACGCCAAGGTCCCTGGAAATCGCAACAGAAGTCTCTGTCAGGTGTGCACGATTACATCCGGTGCACCCGTTTCATGTGAAAACCCCACGACGAATCATTGACACACATGCAAACACACACAGACAGTGATGAATCCACCTGTCTTATATCATTACACATAAAGCCACAGTCTTGTGTCGCCTCCAAAATGCTGTCTAACAGGGATCCCTGCAGAGTTTCAACAAGTTCTGAACACCCACAGAACATAGTGGGTGTGCAGACAGAGCTCCAGGTTCTCTGGTGTCTTGTGATGTTTGCACCTGTTGTAAAGCTGCAGTGGGGACGGCTCCCAGTAATTTCCCACCACAGCTCTGCTCCAACATCATACTGAGAGGAAGTGGGCGAAAAGCTACAAATCTCAGAGGAAAACACCACTTTGAAGTCAGAGGAGAGAAAAAAGTTAATCAGAAAAGTGCACTGACCTTGTTTCAACACTTTTAATCATTTTCGCCTCTTTAATTGTTTTGTTCTCCTAGAAATAATGAAAAAGCGTCACTTCATCAATGTTCCCGTCAACACGCTGCCCGGTAATACAGGAAATTAAAACTGTAGGTGGCTTTCTCTTCCCATAAACTCACTTGTAGGGCCTTACCTCTGCCATCGGAAAGTTAACAACATTATGAAAGACTTATTTTGGCAACTTCAATGATTTTAACCGAAGCACAAGACAAATGTAAACTTAGCACAAACAGTGAGGAAACTCATGTTTGGTAGATTATTTCTTTGTTGTAAAAATGCTTCTTGCTAATAAATCTTATACTGCTGGAAAGCCTGTTTATTTCTCTTTTAAATGGAGCCACATTTGCTGAGTTTGTGGGTTGCAGCCATGTAAAATTTGCCAAATCTTCTCTGCCAATGCCAAACAGCTTATTCTGCTCTTGTTTTGAGCTTCTGGTACCTCCAAGTGCTGACAATCAGGTGTCTGATTGGTCAAATGAATAAATGTTTTGATTGCCAATATGTTGTCTTTCTCCAGATTTGGCTAATTTTTCATGCTGCTAACCTAGACACAACGGAGGACTAGGGCCATGTTTAAAAAGAAAAAAAAACACAAGAATAAAGTCGTAAATTTCCGAGATTAAATTTGTGAATTATGTAAAAAAAAACTTTATTCTGAAAGGTTGTTTTATAGGAGCGTCCATCGTCCTACTCAAAGAGGATGAAGTGAGAGCGTCTTCTTGATGAAGTTGTGTTGAGTTCCAGCTTTGACAAACAGCCTTCTTAATATCTCTGCCAATAGTTTGTTAGAGAACCTGGAGCTTTCTGATGAAGGCAGCTGAAACACGTAGCACCGTAGGCTACCACACTACGATGGAGGATTAGAGCCAAGTTCAAACCTAAACTAAAGTAGAACTTCACTAGATGCTCCGTGTTCCTCAGTTTAATCCAGGCAGCTGCTGCTCTTCAGACAGACCAGATACAGACTAAAATAACCAGATTATTCTACTAAATTTATGACTTTATTCTTTTAAATCTTTTCTACTTGACCCTAATCATGCCTCGTACTTCGAAGCATTGTTACAACAAAGAAATAACCTACCAAACACATATTTCCTCACTTTTTGTGCTTGCTTTATTGGGTTGATTTGACTTTGGTCTCCTTTTTTTTTAAACGGCTGAATCTATGCCCCAAAGGTAAATAGGAACAGGCTGTGAAATGAGAGATCTCACTGCGAGCTGTAACCACAATCCTCAGAGGTTTAGAGAGGAGGAGACGTCTCTGTGCTGCTCCTGCTCTAAACCACAGGAGAAATGAATAAATTCAGCAAAGTGATTTCAAGTTTGTGTTCCCTTCCTATTGAAAACGCCCACACATACAGAGAACCAACCATTTCAGTGGTTCACCCCTCCTCCAGTTCTTCTTCATGTGCATGCTACATGCTAATTGTAAATCCTCGCAGGCATCCCTTCCCCTCTTTAACACTCCTGTTCACACTGTATCTCTTTAGTTGTTGCAATTTGCATGAGCATATTTATCCCCTCAATCAACCCAACTGGAGACGGAGATCAGACGGGCAGAAACGACAAGACTTGTATGTGCCGCGTGTTCTCACTCTCATGCAACAAGCTTTGAGTTAGACTCCCTCAAAGTTATAGTCCATTATAAGTACAATGTAATTACACTTTAAAGGCTAGTTGGAGCCTGATTTGTAACAGTCCCTCGAAATGCAACAACAATCAGAAATGTAATAAAAAAAAATTTTAAAATTTAAAAGTACTTAAACTCAAAATGTAAAAGGTTGTTACAATTAGGGTCCAGCGTTGTGTTACATTCTGGGTTTTATTACTTTTTTGGTAACATTTTGGGTCAATTATTACATTTTATTATTATTATTATTACATTTGTGTTTCATTTTTACATATCCGGTCGTTGTTACATGCCGGGCTCTAACAAGGCCCCAGAGAGCCTTCTTTTCTTTAAGTTACCTTTTAAAGCTTTTCATGCCTATTCTTATTTTCATAACTGCATTTTTGCACTTTGTACTGATTGTTGTGAGCTGCTGCTATGACACCAAAATTTCCCCCACAGGGGATCAATAAAGAATATTCTATTCTATTCTATTCTATTCTATTCTATTCTATTCTATTCTATTCTATTCAGAGAGGACAGAGTGGGAAACAGGGAGAGAGTGGGAAGTGACATGCTGGAAAGTCCCCATCCTCAGCCACCGATACATGAGCATTTTACCAGTGCACTCGTTAATGGAGTAGTTAGTTAGTTTGTTTTCTGGGGGGTTAAAGGAACCTTTATGAGTTCCGGGAAACTGGTATTTTTTATTTTTTTAATGAAATGAATTGCTTACTGTCAAGGCAGACCACTAGGAGGTGCTGGCAGACCACTAGTGGTCCACGGACCACAATTTGAGAAACCCTGACCTAGACCACTACTGGCGCCCCAAGAGAGCCTTCTTCTAAAGTTGAAACAGGAGATAAGATTGAGTTAGTTGCTTCCTTCCTGGTGCTGAGCAAATGTCAGTACGCTTTAATGTTGTCTAAAGGCTTGAAATTCAATTTCTTGGTACACAGGTTCCCCCATTTAAAAAAATAAAAAAATAAAGCTTGTAGTATGACTTCACTGTTCATGTTCTGGATCTCTTTTAGCCACGTGTGTTTAGATTACATGAATCACTTTGAGTGTATTTATAACAGAGGAGAGGAGGATGTGCACGGATCGGTCAAGAATGGGATATTGATTCAAGGAGACTGTAGCCTTAATTAGATTTCAATTGGACGTGGGAGGAGAACAGCAGATAACTGAGACGCCAATATCAGCAGTACACTGAGCAGAGCATTTAGACCGAGACAGGCAGACTCGTGAGCCAGCCAAGAGTAAACACTTCAAAGAAACCACCATGTTGAAAAAATACACGTTAAAAAGATAAAACCTCATGACTGAGCGTCTGACTGATGCTGACCCCACCGAAGAAGAGCAACTGGAAGAAGTTTTGTTTAATGGAAGCTTATTAAAGGGGTTTGTGATAAGCTTTGTGTGACAGGCTGCTAATTGGGGTCTAATTATTAATGTCACATTAATATGGAAGCTGACATCAACACAGATGAAGCAAATGTCCTCAAGTATTAAAACGTGAGCTGCTGTCTTAAAATCTGAGCGTGCTGGAGTTATCGTCTGATGCAGATTTTGTGAGCAATCAGTGCAACTCAATAACCTCACACCTGATCAAGGAATCAAAGTTTGCTTCTCTTTATGAGAAACTTCCAAAGCCATGCAGCTTTGCTCGTTTGAATCAGTTTACATGAGCCCATCTGAAGCAAGAATAGAACCAAAAAATGGCGATGACGAATGTTATGACCGATATCATGTTAATTGAGGTTTGCTAGAGGCCAGCGTGCAGACAGTAATTACTTGGCGCTGTACTCTGAGTCATATTAGATGAATGAGAGCCAGTCTGCAGCTGCTAATACAGCCCAGCTGGGTCAGGTAGTTTGGAGACTACAGGGTGACAAAATGCGTATAGAGAGACTTTATTTTTAATAAGAGGACCAGGTGCAGCCTCTTATGTCTGCTAATAACCAAGTTGCTGAAGTGTCCTTGACCTGAATCTGGAGTCTACCTGTTCTCTGACTCCGGCCTGCATGTGGAGGCGAACAAGCACAAAGACACTTTAACTAAGGGATCAATAAGGCAGCATCACATCACAAATTACCAGGCGACTTGAATCTGTGCATCTCTCCTCCCAGCATTCCTCTGGCCTTCTCCATTGATCTCCTTTTTGCTGTTTTTGATGAGGCGCAGCACCGGTTCGATCTCCTTCAGCAGCTCGTTGTTCTCCTCCAGCCCGTTGCACAGAAGGGCTCCACGACCCCCGTCTCTCATCAGCAGGGGGTCCTGAGTCTGCACGCCTCCCCTCTGCAGGAGGGACTGGGTGATGGATGGAGAGGAGAGGTTCTCAATGGCTCGAAGCTGGGGCTCTTTGTTGACCTGTTGCTGCTGCCCGGGGCTGAATGGGCTCAGAGGGGAGCAGTGCTCGTAGGACTTTGAGGGTGGGAACGTGGGCCGCGTGACCCTCACTGTGCGTTGGCGGCCATCTCCGGACAGGGTGGTCTCCAGGTGGGTGGTAAAGCCCTCGGGCCCGCGGAGAATCAGCACTGCATGGCTTTCAGGTGACACATTCTTCAGTGTCTCCAGGGCCCGCTCATATGACAGGTCCACAAGGGGCTTGTTGTTGACCGCCAAGACAATGTCGCCCACCTGCACGAGGCCGCACTCCTCTGCTGCTCCACCACGAATGAGGTCAGACACAATGACAGGCGGCTTGGACACCCTCTGCTTCACCAGAAAGCCCAGGCCGCCAACCTTCCTCTTGAAAAGACGCACAGAAATGATGTTGGGCTGCAGCTGGCACACTGTCGGCTCCGACTCCTGCATGGTGCCTGTGTGTGATTGTTACTGTGTGGTAGCGTGTGAGTGTTTGTGTGTCCCCAGGGATGTTTCTGAAAAGCAACAGAAGGAGAGGGAGGCAGAGGGGAAGTAGAAATTCTATTAGTTTGAGAGGAAATTACCTTGACTGCCTCATTTGCTTACAGTGTGAGTTGATTTAACAAAAGTCAGAGAGGTTGTATGAGTCATTACATGCTTTCATAAGGTAATAGTACAAGGATAATATAGCGCCATTGAGCCACTTAAGCACAAAATCATAACAGATGTAAAAATCTATTGGACAACTAATCAGACCCTCTGTGTCCTCTGTATTAATGTAGCACTGACTAAACACTGTATCAAACTGTTATTTCTCAAAGCCAAACACAGACTGAACCTGTTTCCAAGCCTCTGCTCTGTTTTCTATCGTGGTACAAAATGTTTACTCATGTATTGACACAAAATGTGTATTTTTCTTCATTTTTGTGACCTCTCACTGATTTTTTTTTGTATTTCAGTGGTAAGTCTTAGTTTTAATGTATCAAACAGCTGTATTTATAGTCATTATTACATTTCAAACACACGTTACCTGTGATACAGCTCTAGGCTTTTAATCTCTGTTAATATGGACCGGTATATTATTTTTGATAACTTGAGTGCAAGACTCAAAAAGTTAAGCATCACTTCCAGGCACAATTACTATTTTTGCTTCTACATATGTCTTACAAAGATGGTTTCCACCAATCTGGAGCAAAAGTTGGGTGAATTATTCAGTTTTTTCACTGTTTTTGGCCAACTTCTTATGAAAAGAAAAGACTTGTGCATCAGGAGAGATGCTTTTAAAAACAAGTCTCCTACACCAGGAAAAAATGCATTTAACACAACAATTTTAAAAATATGTCAACATACTGTATGTATTGTATTGTTTTCATGTATTTTACAAAGAAGCGGGAAGCATTTACTGAACTCTTACTTAACTCTTCAGCAGAAACCAAAAGGCGTGCCATTTAAGCCTACCCCCTCGGCTCCTCGAGCCCTATTATTCCACCCTGTGCCTCATTGTCTCTTCACTTGAAATGAACTTTACGCACAAAAAATAAAACATTCCTCCGGCCCCGTTTAGCCAGACGTTAAAATAATCCGTCATTTCCGTTTTCAGTGGTTCTTTGAAGTCGTTTTATCTGCCCGCGTGGGTGACTTCGCTTTAAATGTACAGTGTGTCACAAAACACACGCGCGCACAAAGCTGAGGCTGCGCGTGCTCCGCCGTCTGTGCATGGGGGGGGCAGGCACGCGGCGAACAGCGAGAGCTGCTCAGCACCGAGGACAGCGCTCTGCCTCTGAATGCTGCTCTTAAACCCTCTGCTACATCTGCCTCTCTGCGGCTAACTTCTCGTTTACCTAAACTCTCTCAGACAACATGAAATGATGCTCGGGTTCAGGATAATGCACAGTCTAAAAGTCCCGCACTCTACACCCACTCCCGTTTTGCATTATCAGTGAAATCACACATTCACATGGATGTAGGTGAGAGTGGCGCACGGTCATAAATACAGACTAAACTGTCCCCAGGCACATGAATAACTTTAGATAGACGGACCCTTTAATCCTAACTCTTTGTAGCTGCACCCCACGAAGATTAGAAATGACTTATAACGATCTGAATACTGATGGAAGTGTGTTCTGAATATGAAATCCTTCCTGCAGTGTCTGATTATGATGATGTGAAAATGATCCTGAATATAGATCACATCCATACATCATTGATTGTGCGCTTTAGTTTTTTTTTCTCCCATCACAGTTATAACACTTATGTCCTGAAAGTCATCAATAACAGTCAATGCAGCTATTTCTCACTTCTTCTGTTGTGGTTATTTAGGATTTCTCTCTCATTTTTTTTAGGTTTGCTTCCATTTCTGCACAGCTTTAAGTGTTTTTAATATACATTTCTTTGGAGTGGTGTCTCTCTCACACAGTCACACTGCTAGGTTTCGAACCAGGAAGACTGGATAAAATTATCAACCTGTTACTTAAAAAAGCACATTTGCATAACCTGACTAGCTGTCACCATACCTGACAGGTAAATCAAGCTACAACAACAAAAAGTGGGGTAAGACATTTTGGTTCTTTGGAAGAAAAAATACCTTCACCAGGCATAAAAAAAAATCATAGTAAATCGGAAAAACATTTCATAGATAAGTCAAGCAATGATACATTCCTACAAGTCCCTTACTGTTTGAATAATAAATCCTTTTTCTCTACCAAAGCAAAGAAGAGCAAATAAGACCTGCAAAACTCCAGGTTGAGGTTATAAGAGAAGCAGATACAATGGTCTTTTGTTTATGAAAAGGTTAATTTACTATACATGCAAAATGACTTTTTAAGTGCAGTTAAATAGTCTACATTGCACAAATATGTAAGGGCAGTAAAATAAGATGTAGACATTAGATTCATTTTCATCTCATTACAATCTGCAAGAATGCACAACATGTTCTCACCTCTGCTTCACAAAGCAACAAGTTCTAGCTTCACTTTTTCTTTGCAAAAACAAAAGTACCAGCTTGTTTTCTGTATGCAAGATGCATTTCTTAGATTTAATGCATCTTATCTAAGCCTCAGGTTTGCACAATAGTTCTGCAGCGCTCCATCCATTCTCATTAACAGCTCTCCCGCACCCTCATTCAGCAAGGGAATGCGCAGCTTTGTTTCCATTAGAAGAGAAGAAAATAAAAGAGGAAAGAGAAACAAAATGTTCAAGAACTCACCCCTGAGAACAAGGTCGCTGTCACAACGACCTGGAGCAGTGAACTTTGGGATAAAAGTCCTGCGCTTCTTCAGCAGCGGCTGCACAAGTCTCTCATCCAAAATAAAAGGACTCCAAGTCACAGCGACGCGCTCTGCCTCTCTAGAGACGAGGCATGCTTGTGCCTCTCCGCGCACCGGGGCGCTTTATAAATACAGAGCAACGGGAGACACAGTGACGAGCTGGGAGAGAGCCGTGCGCGGGCATTTAAATCAACTGTGGGTGGGTTTAGTTATGGCTATCGTCATCACTCAGCATGCAGGAGCAGATTCTCCTCACATCCACTCCTCCAGAGAGCGCACTGTGGGCCTTCACGGTGTGCCCCAGTTGCGACTTGGAGACTCTTTGATGGTAATTTTAACTTTTTAATTTATGAACATAAAAAAAGCAAACAGCACATGCAGGGGAGAGACTTGAACTTGTTAGCAGGCGGTGGATTGTCCTCAGACACTAAAGATATACAATAACGGCTGTATTTAAGATTCAGTTTCCTGTCACTAAAAGTTACTTTTAGACATAGATAATTTTTTGCACACCGCTTTATACATCTGCAAGTGTTAACCAATCATTGTAGCCACAAAATTCATTGATTTACAGAATATCAAAGGCAGAATAGACTTAAGCACTTACCTTAGCTTGCTAGCAGCAGCTACATGCTAGCTAAAGCTAGTTGAAGCTAATGGTAGCCCAATTTGCAACAATGATGCAGCTTTTTAAGATTTTCCTCTTTTAATTCGAGGCGTCTGAGGACAGTTGCAACAGGGGATGGTTGCAACCATACACTGTGTGAAATATGGACAACTTTTACATATCTGAATAGGCTTGTTGCTCCTTGGTGTGAACATGTCAGTTTCCTCCAATCAGAAAAAAAAAAAAGCTAGAGTGATGTCACTCATACTGCACGTGCTCATTTGGATGCCCCACATTTGCAGGGAAAAGGAGAGAAGATTTAAGAGCTGGTCTGTGATTTATTTAAAAAAAAATGTTTTTGAGGTGTAGAAGTACTTTTTTTCTAAGCTTTGTTTTATTAAACTGTTGTCACTGTTTTTGAGATTCAGCTCAAACTTATATGGTTTAAACAAGTGACACGTTAACTTTGAGCTAATATTGGTTAGCATGTGTCAAGTCACATTGTTTGGCTAGCACATGTGGTTTTATCATGGCTGACAGGTATGGGGTCATTTGCAACAGCTGTTGCAGCTGACCCTTATACAATGCATTAATATGAAAACAGACCACTTAATAGTACTTTTTAATGTTTTTTTCCAATACATTTTACTTAAATATAATACAGCTCATCAGGTTAGAGCAGGAACAGGAGGTTTATGTGTGTGCACACGCACTTTTTTGTGTCAGTGTGTTTGAGCAACTGTGTGTTTATGTGCAGTGGAGATGTGCAGATACAGTAAAGAGTCTAATTATCTAAAAATATGCATATATTTGCCTTTTTCTTTTCAGTATGCCCAGAGTGAGACTGAGGGTCACAGAAAGAAGGGTCGCGTTCCATGTTTTGGAGAGGAATATTATGCAGAATAAATGCATATACTGACTGGCTGAATAAAACAATCATACTAAGAAAGATAAGAAAATAAAACTTTATTTGTCCAATGATAAATTGGGTTAAATTAAATTAATTACAGTTGATGAAGTCATTAATAATTACATTAACTTCCCCATAAATTGTTCCATGTCATGAAAGCCTTTTGTGTTTTATATCAATCTGACTTATATATTATATAACATCTGCAAATAAGATATATTTATCTAGACAAATCTATAATTGCCATCTGCTGAAAGCTGATAAATACATTTCTGTGAAATATTATTAACACTGAAATATACTGCATTATAACATTAAAATACAGTGTACTTATAACATGTTGCAACCATCCCCAAATAGTGTTAAACTGTCCCTGGGCCAGGGTCAGTTCCAACATCTGACTTCATACATTCAAAATGCAAACTGTAAAGAATGTACTTTCTGTAATCATCTTTAAATGGTTTTGACCATTAACAGACAGATGTACGTTTATTGTATAAAAATAAGGTTTGTCTAATCCAAACCATGTCTGAGCGACAGATGCAAAAACTAAAACCCAGCTGAGAGTCTCCAGTTAGCACGGTCACTCTTTACCCCAAAACACCAGTTACTCTGTAATGGTCAGAACTCAAAAAATGTTGACTAAGTGGTGTAGTATCGTTTCTGACAACCAACCACAGAACAACACATTATGCTGCTTACAGTTTGAATTTAAAGAACGATAACTCTTCTGAATGAATGGAGCTAAATGCTGCGATGACATAGGTTGTAAAGGGATCTTTAAACTTGTATTTGTGTGAGACAGATTACACGCACTATAGGTATCACTGTCATGAATTTTGAACGTTTGACAGACCACCCACTAAATTTTTGTCCAGTCTCCACTTATTACTGAAAACTCACAAACATCTTGTCATGTTTTAGTTATCAATGAGCCATGTTTAGCTCGTCACCACCTCGTTATCGTCATGGAAAAAGGGACGTCAACAAAATAATTTTGTTATCATCAGCGTTGACGAAAACAACACTGGTCAAATGCTGTGATTTATTTTTGACATACAAAATTAATTTTACATTTACATCCTGCCCTAGGTTTTGCCAGAGGCAGGTGTGATTCATAAGAGAACATAAGAGAAGAGTAACATTGATTTAATAGATTTGTCCTTTGTTGCATTTTTGAAAAAGAGTCGCTGGAGTGAAAACTCACTAAATGTAATGATTAAGTCACTAAGTTGGCCTTTTAAATGTTATGGATGATTTTATTTAGCCTTCACCTCGGCGAGAGTTTCAAAAGAGTTTATCTTCCACAAGATTAAGACCAGAAAAGTGAAATAATGACATGAACAAAAGGCAACCAAGAAGAAGTTACTAAGGGTTTTTCTTCAAGTTTGTTGATTCATCACCTTAGGGATCACCTTTATGTGGTGAGCTTCAAATAGGAAGGCAAAAGAAAAGAACTCACGTCTTGGTTTCACTTTATTTATTTATTCAGTAGCCTATAGACTCAGTCCGAATAGATGAGAGGATGGAAAATGAGAGAAATAATAAGGGGACCTGAAGCAGCTTTATGCTGAGACACCATGATGAGTACGCTGTTTCAAGTCAGTTTACAAAAGAAAGTCAGTTCTTATGAACTTCAAACCAACTAGAAACACCCAAGCAATTTGTTATACTCTGTTTCTGATAGTTGTTTTCATGTACAAAATGTGTTTCGTTGTGTTTTTTGAGGTGTCGTTTAAGCCTAGGGTGACCATAGTCTAAAAATCCAAAAAGAGAATTTGCCTCTCTGCCCGGCCTCTTGGAGTTACTGCAAAAATATCCCAAAGATGAGTAAGTTGTTTTATAAACCAGACATTTATCTAAAACATTCTCTTTCTGTTTGCTGTTAAAATGTCTATAATATAAATGCAAATAATGCCTGACAACATGCTTAAATAAATCGAAAAAAGAGGTAGCTAATGCTCAATTATGTATTTAGTTTAACTACAGCAGCAAACTGACATAATGACTTTGTTTTTTTTTTTTTTACTTTACTGAGCTACATCTGGTTGTAGTATCCTTCAGCGGCCATATGCAATTTAACCTCATTCATTTTCAGATGCACTCAGCTTCTTTTCAGAGCTCTACTCTTCTTGACGGCTGTAAGCTGCCTGTTTTTTCTCTCTGGTTCAATGTTTTGTGGAGGTTTTTTTCTGTGTTGCTCGGTGACTGTGTAGGCAGGGTGGTGACAGCACCATACAGTGATCGATGGACCAGAGACTGTGGTTCACAGCATTGCTCAGAGGAACCTGGAGGGCTATGTTGGCTTTGCTAACCTTCCCGGCCAGGTGTATTGGAAGTCGGTCAAAAAAGGGTTTGAGTTCACATTAATGGTTGAAGGTGAACCTGGTCTTGGGAAATCAACACTCATTAACTCTTTGTTCCTGATTGTTTTTTAGTTCAAGGACTACCCCGGACCCTCCCAGCGCATCAAGAAAACTGTGCAGGTGGAGCAGTCCAAAGGCCTGATCAGAGAAGGAGGGGTCCAGCTAACACTCACTATCACTGACACACCGGGGTTTGGAGGTGCTGTTGATAATAGCAACTGTTTGCAGCCAGTCATCAACTACACTGACAGTAAGTGTGAGGACTTCCTGACTGCAGAGTCGAGGGTGAATCGCAGATCGCTGCTAGACAACAGAGTCCACTGCTGTCTGTATTTTATCAGGACACGGTCTGAAGTTACTCGACATTGAGTTTATGAAGAGACTTCACAACAAAGTTAATGTAATCCCTCTTATTGCCAAAGCTGACACTCTAACCCCATAGGAGTGCTAGCTCTTTAAGAAATAGATAATGAAAGAGATTCAGGAACACAAATTAAGATTTATGAATTTACAAACACAAAGGATAATGAAGACAACAAGCTCATCCAAAAGATCTGGCAGAGATCTTTTTTTTTTTTCAGTCAACAGTCTAATTCTATGATCCCCAAACTACAGCATCAGAGAAGGGAAAAGTTATGGGGCCCTCAAAGGAAAAAGTTTGGGGACCCCTGGTCTAATCTCTACTCAACTCTCCTTCGTGATGTATTTTACTATTCCTGAAAAAACTACACAGGAACGACGGCTGTCAATCATATTTAAACAAGACATAAAAACATGTTTTTATCGTCTAAGAACAAATGAAAAAGAAACTTTTCAGAAAAAAAGAGGACTTGGACATAATGGAGCCCAATAATATCTAAATATCACCACAGCTCACGGATAAGAGAAACACTTCTATGAGGTGTATTAATATTTTAAAGTTTGACCACAGCTCATCTGGAATGAATAGAGAGAGTTTTTGTCTTGTACTGCAGCCAGCCACCAGAGGGAGCAGTTTTTGTGGTGACCTCAGATTGAGCTGAGCAAGATGACATCCTTTTTTTTTACAGTCTATGGGAAAGAAGGTCAGAGGTCGTCAGTACCCATGGTTCGTGGCAGAAGTGGAGAATGGTGAACATATGCAGGATTTAAAGGACGTGACCATCCATTGAGAGTGTAGACTGTAAACAAAGAATCTCTTTAAAACTATGTGGTGTTTGTCTCAAAAATAAATGCACATGCCAGTTGATCCTAAACAAAAAAAATGTTTTAGTGATATTGTACACACAAAATAAAAAAAAACAAAAACAAATGTGAACAGTGGATTTATTTGCGGATCTTAAAAACTTGTGTAGATTAATCTGAGACAAATCTCTCCCCATAGGAGGTGCAGTACAAAGAGCTGGAGGAGAAAAGACATCTTTGAGGACGACCTCGAGCAGAAGAAACTAGATCCCTCCAAGACGATGGAGAAGAACAATGGAGAAAGTAAAAATCTTCTGAGGAGAATCACAATTTATTTTTATTTTCCCATTTTTCCTGACAAAGAGGAGAAGCTCGAGTTCCCCTGAGCGACCATGCAAAGCCATTTGAGGGTTTTTCCTGGCTGAAAATGAGATGGTGGTGACATCTGATCGTGGGCTCACAGGTGTACCATGTCATCAACTGGCTCAAACAAGTGTTTTACCAGTGGTCTATTTAGGATTCATCCAGCACACATATTTTACAGTGTAAAATTCAACACATTTTTGTTATCTTAATCATTATTTCTTTTTCTCTGAGTTACCTGACTGCTAGGGGAGGGCGCTTCCTGGTTGGAGCAAAAGGTGTGGCCACAGCCAATGAAAGCTCTTATCATTAGCCTAACAGCATGATTGCCTTAGTCATATTTCAAAGTTTTTGAAGAAGAATAAACTACACATTTTTAAGTATGTTTATTTTCTAATACTATTTATAATTTGATGTTTATATTATCTATATTATCATTGTTAACTTAATTTATTTAAATTCCTTTGACTAATACATTTGTGCCATGAGGCTCATGAAATACTGTCATTTAAATGTGAATAATATAAGACAATTTTGTCATATTAGGCTAACATTATACTGGAGCCAAATGCTCTGATGTCATGGGGGTGACTTTGGTTTACTTATTTTAGCTTTGTGTAAGGTTTTACATGGTGTCCATTTTGTTTCCCCTTGGATTTGAATTGGTTTGGCCAAACCCCTAAACCTGTTTTCCTTTAGTCTCAGTGTGGCAGGGTTACGTTCCCCGTACAAGGTTCAAACAATCAGAGCTAATTTCCTTTTAGACTGATTGAATTAACGGGATGATTGAAGGCTGGCTAAGTCTGTTCCTCCAAGGCTTAATTGTGCTGAATCAGTTTCGTTAATTGGATCCAAACAGGAGTGATCAGGATATTCGAGTGTACCCATTCTACCTGAAAAGGGAGCAGTGTGGATCACAGAAATCACGATTGTCTGTCACAATTGTGGTCATAATTATTGGCAAATAATAAGAAAAGATCAACATTTTTTCACACAAACAGAGCAGCGAACGATTCTGGAGGAGTTTGGAAATATAGAAACATTATAACTGTGAAATCCAACACCTCACTGCAGAGAAGGAGAGACAATCAGCTTGGTTTGGGATTGTGAACAAGTTAAATGTGAAAATGAAGGAATATGTATAGCTGTGCATTGCTGTATAAGGCTATAGCCTGGTCTAGTAATTGAATTGTGTTTGCTGTAACTGTGTTGATTCCTGTGAGCGGTGTGCTGGGCTGCTCTCTCTCTCCTCCCTCCCCTACCTGTTGAGTCTGCTGCTCTCTCTCCGCTCTGGCTATGCACAAACCTGCTGTGGATCTGTAATCCGCGGAGCCATCTTTTTAAGCTCTGGCTGAGGAGAGGGCTGGCTCCTGTGGATTCCAGCTTCTACAGTGGTATTACGACCGCCTAAGTATCTCGAGCAACTTTGAAACATTGAATGTTTTGCCTGTCGCCTGTGGACTTACCTTTCCATCTCTCTCCTCTCCTCTCCTCCAGTGCCCCCACATGAAGGATTACTACAGCCCAGTTTACAGACACATAGTGTCACATCTGCCTCCGCCTCCATTCTGGGTCCTGTTACATTCAGCTGGATAATCAAACAATAACAGTAAACTTGTAGCCTTATGACCTTGATTAATTACTTTTCTATCATTAATGACAGAATTTGCTCAAGTGCAGATTTACTTAAGGAAGCTGGATCTAACCCCCGGCCCACTACCACCACCAAAAAAATAACAAAACAAAAACAAAGGGCAGCTCCCTTTCTGAGAGAACCAGTGGATTTAGAAACATTACACATTTCATGATGAACGACTGATCCTAGATCGTCAATATCCTGTTATTTTCTGATAATTTTTCTGTAGGAGCATTACCATTTCAGTCACCAAGGCATTATTTATTTACAACCGCTGATGGGGCCATACATTGCCAATACTACCTGCCACAACTGTTCCCTTACTGTCACTAAAGCTTTGTGTTGAATCGGACTATTTTTATGTAGTGTAATGAGGGATGTAGAGAACACAGCAAAGCTGCTACGCTGATAACGTTGGGAAATAGTATTGAAATGAACTGTTTTATAAAATTATAGGAACAGGTTCGTTTTCTTTTAATGGTCATAATTAGTTTAACTCAGTAATGGTATTCAGTGAAAGCCTTCCTTTATAAAGCTCACTCTGTCATGATCAGGGAGCGTGGTGAGTACGTGTATAAATGTCTTCAGTGGAGATACGCTTTACGTATTAAACAGCAAACGGTGGCTTTTTTGATGTTCTCTGCATCCACATGCTGCATCCAATGAGTAAGTTTGACCTGCTTCAAGGAACAGAACAATCCTGACTGACATCTGAGGTCTGTACTATGAAGCTGGATTAACTGATCCAGGATCTCTCTCTGTTACTTGAGTTGACTTAACGAGACATTCTCAATCCTGATAAGATGAACTATGAAGTTGGATATCAACTCGCTCCGTGAATCCAGGGTTTTCCAGTCTGGATCAGAGCGCGCTCACATTAAAGGGGTGGAGTCTGCAGCATCTGACCAATCACAAACATGGAGAAACAGGAGAAACCCTGCAGAGCAGCCTGCTTTACCATGGAGGAGCAGACAGTTATTCTTCAAACAGAGCAAGAATTCAAACACCTCATCAGGACAAAAGAAACAGCCAGGTACGCAAGGGACGGGCCTCTGTCTGTTTGTTATGTAAACACTAAGTTGACCTTTATTGGCCAAGTTGTTTTAAATATAATTTTTCCCTTTAAATATTTTTTTCTGAGTCGAGTAAAAACGCAAGTTTAAGAAAAAAACAAAAACTCCCTTTCCTCTTGTGCCTTACTGATTGGTACCTGACAATAGCATTGACATACAGAAACTGTCTCATACCTTTACTTGTTATAAAAGTACCAATCCCTGTTATCACCTTTAGCTTGCGTGCACAGATAATATATATTATATTTGACTCGAACTCTAATAATTCATCTTTGTCATCGATGGTAATAATAATAATTTCAGGAGGAGAAGAAAGCATAACAATAAAGGAGGAACAGAAAGACTAAAGCACTCTTCAGTTTTTCAGTTTGATTTAAACTGACAGCGGGAGTGCCACTGGACATCATGGTACTCCCGCTGACCAAAACACACATTTGATTACTGATAATGATCCCTGAAATCAGAACAGGTCTCAGCAAAACTGATTTCCATGTTGATTAGATTCTCATCGGTAAAAAAGTCCTGTTTCATGTGTTATTGTTGGTTTTCTCACATCTACTCTGATCTTGTAAAGAACAGTCATTTGTCAATAGAGCTGTCAGTAAAGGCATTGCATACCCTCCCGTTACAATCAAATCAAATTAATCAAATAACTTAAGTAACTCCCAATTCCAGTGAAGTTGGGACATGTAAAACACATCCTGTTTAACATATATTCAAATAAATATGCTACAAAGACAGGATATTTATTGTTCAAACTGATGGACTTTATTGGTTTTATCAAATATTCACTCATTTTGAATTTGATGCCTGCAACATGTTCCGAAAAAGCTGGGACAGGGTCAACAACAGAGTGTGAAAGTTGAGGAATGCTCCAAAAACACCTGTTTGGAACATTCCACAGGTGAACATTGGAAACAGGTGAGTGTCATGACTGGGTATAAAAGGAGCATCCCTGAAAGGCTCAGTCGTTCACAAGCAAGGATGGGGTGAGATTCCCCACTTTGTGAACAACTGCATGAGCAAATAGTCCAACAGTTAAAGAACAATGTTTCTCATGTACAGTTGCAAAGAATTGATGGATTTGATTATCTACAGTCCATAATATCATCAAAAGATTCAGAGAATCTGGAGAAATCTCTGCACGTAAGCAGCAAGGCTGAAAACCAACACTGAATGACCGTGACCTTTGACCCCTCAGGCAGCACTGCATTAAAAACCAACATCATTGTGTAAAGGATATTACCACGTGGGCTCAGGAAGACTTCAGAAAACCATTGTCAGTTAACACAGTTCATCACTACATCTACAAGTGACAGTTCAAACTCTACCATGCAAAGACAAAGACATATATCAACAACACCCAGAAACACTGCCGGCTTCTCTGGACCCGAGCTCATCTGAGATGGACTGACACAAAGTGGAAAAGTCTGCTGTGGTCTGACGAGTCCACATTTCAAATTGTTTTTGTAAATCATGGACGTGGTGTCCTCCAGGCCAAAGAGGAAAAGGACAATCTGGATTGTTCTCAGGTCAAAGTCTCAAAGCCAGCATCTGTGATGGTATGGGGGTGTGTTAGTGCCCATGGCATGGCTAACTTGACCATCTGTGAAGGCTCCATTAATGCTGAAAGGTACATACAGGTTTTGGAGCAACATATGCTGCCATCCAAGCCACGTCTTTTTCAGGGACGTCCCTGCTTATTTCAGCAAGACAATGACAAGACACATTCTGCACCTGTTACAACAGCGTGGCTTCATAGTAAAAGAGTGCAGGTACTAGACTGGCCTGCCTGCAGTCCAGACCTGTCTCCCATTGAAAATGTATGGAGCATCATGAAGCACAAAATATGACAACAGAGACCCCGGACTGGTAATGAACTGAAGTTGTTCATCAATCAAGAATGGTAAAGAATTCCACCTCCAAAGCTTCAACAATTAGTGTCCTCAGTTCACAAACACTTATTGAGTGTTGTTAAAAAGAAAGGTGATGGAACACAGTGGAAACATGAGCCTGACCCAGCTTTTTAGGAATGTGTTGCAGCCATCAAATTCAAAATGAGTGAATATTTTCAAAGAAACAATAAAGCTTATCAGTTTGAACAATAAATATCTTGTTTCTGTAGTGTATTCAATTAAATATTTACAAATCATTGTGTTTTGATGAAGTTATTATTACAAAAGCAAAGCATATAAGAATGTAGGGTGACATGGAATAAAGAGTGTAAATGATATTGGAAGGTGGTTGATGTTGATTAAACTAACAGAACTTGGGTTGTTTTGTGAAACTGATCTCTGACATAAAGCTCCAGTAACCTTCAGTGTGTTGCTTTGGGCTTTGTGAATTACTCACAGCCCCTCTGGTGAGGAGCACCTTGAGTAACCCCACTGGATCTCCCAGCTCTTTCTCTGGGTTTGAATGTTCAGCACCATCTCTGAGTCTGCCCCACATTGGTAAAAAATGATAACAAATGATGTGCTGCTTCTCTGCATGTGATCGCTGAGTGAGCCTTTTTTTCTCAGCGCTTCTTAAAGTTCTCCCCAGAACAGAAGAAAAATAATTACCTCCATTTATCATAACAGGCTGAAAGTTGAGTCCTCCTCTGTTCTCGCTCTGTTATCTTGCAGATGACGCACAGACATTCATGTGGTTTTGATGTGAAGCCTGCTAGCACAGCTGAACTGAAGCTCCTTCGCCATGTGGTGAGAATTAACCAGGTGGAGTTCAAAGTGTGTGCAGTTAGTCATGCATGATCCTTTGCCTTGCGTTGGATATCACTGAAAGTTGAATCCAGTGCAGTTTCTTGTTGTTACACACATGAAGAAAAAAAACATTCAGATAAAAAAAAAAAAAAAAAAAAAAAAAAAACAGAGTGTGATTTCTTTGGAGAATGTAAATTTAGACACAGTCGCACTCTATACACACATACATACACATTCCACGGCCGGCCATGTCATTATTTCAATCACTTCCTGCTTGAGTGGTACCATCTGCCCTCTCATAAAGCCACACACCATGTGGATCACTGTGTAAAGCCCCTGCTTAGCCCCGTTACATCGCACATTGCCCTGAGTTAAGACTCACTGGCTAAAATTTCTATTTGAACACCCCACCCCCCCCCCTCCTCCTCTTCCCTGCTGGTCTTCAAACCTTTTTGTTCTTTGAATAGCAAAATTTTGTCTTTTTGGCTCATGTGAGAGTGTGTAGCTGCAGAAAACATTTCTTTGCATGACTATTTTCATGCTTGCATGAGTACATGTGCCACCGGTTTCTCCTACACACGTAATCCAGACTGACCATCATTCACGTCTTGTATGTTTGCAGCTTATTAGGGATACTTTGCATCTGCACAATGCTACAGGTACTGGTTTGTCTCATCCCTTTGGAGCCTCTACAGTGTTTCTCTCTCTCACCTTTTCCAACATTTTTAAGACATCTAATTATTCATGTTCAGAGCAAGCCCTCGTCCTTTTGTTTCTATGGCAACTTTTAATGATTCTTCATCATTTTCTGCTTCTTGAGACACTTCAATAGTACTCTGAAAAAACCTGTCTGCTCCATGAATATGTGAGATTGATTATACTTAAAGCCAGTTTGCATAAATAAATAGTTGTTTCATTAATGTTAGTGTGCTATACAGTGTGATTAAAAACATGTTCAACAATCATCGGCTGCTGTGAACTGATTGCATGCATGGTTTGATGAGATAAGATAGGATAATTTCTTATTCGTCCCACAAGAAATATGTAAATAGAATAACATAATAACTGTAACCCAGGAAACATCCGTACATGACTGTTTAACCACAAGAAATATTAAAGAAGCAACATACAAGTATGAAGTATGAGATGACGGGTGAAATCCTTCCAATGTGGTGTTGGTGTTCGGTGTTAGCTCTATTAGCCATGTCTCTGTGAATAGCATGATGCTACTCTGCCGGGATTCTCTCTGGTGCTGGGCAAGTGGCAACGTCTGGTCTGAAAATATGAGACAAAGCAGAAGTGCAAAAATCTGCAGTTGGTCAAGTGTCTGCAAAAAAAAAAGCCATTTTCACAGCCAAAATAAACATGTTTACAACCTGGTACCAAAAATGTCCCCCATCTGAATCGCTAATTTCACTAACAGCACGGTCTGTGGGGGGGGGGGGGGGGGCGTATGGCTGTTGCAGGCTTTTAGGGAGACTCAAAGCCCGCCTCATTTCCAGTATGGCTGCGCTGAGCATTTTGCTTCAAAAACCTGTTTCAGTTAATTATACAGTCAACGCTGCTGAGTTAGCACAGCTAGCTCATTCATCTTGCTGGAGATAGATCTTTCATTCCCCATGACAATGGATGGAAGGACAGGTCGATGTCGTCTCCTAGCTCACACTGCAGTGCTAGCACGACATCCTCGCCTCCCTCTCCTCAGCTCATGGGGGACATCGAGCCCAGCACTGCTGGTATCCACATGCTACGGGCTGCTAACCGCTGTTCTTCTGTGCAAACAATGGTTACATGTAGGATCCCCGGATACATGGGAAACAAAAATATTAAAAACTGCAAACATAACCAGTTTGGTGCCAACAAATACGACCTTAAAAAGGAGGAGGCATTTTGCTCTTTCATGTTTAATACCTGATTATAAAGCAATAATGCTGGATGTTCAAACTGAGCACGTGCAGATTTTACAGCTGCTACATATTAACACTTTGTAGAAATCCCTGAATCTGCCTGTAAACTGCTCAAAGTGGTCCATTCTAAAAATCATCAGGAGACTCGCTGAGCTTAGGTCATCACATACAGATCTCCTTACTGATTCATGGCATCTTTGAGGGGCTGGCCTCAAACACCAAGGTCTGCCCACAGCTCCATTCCCGATAGGCCTCAAGAGGGCTGGCCAGTAAGAGGGGTTTGTGGAGTTGGGAGCCTTTAAGAGACAGCCGCTTAAATAAAGCGTTTCAAAGACTGAAATAAGAGTTTCTTTAAAAATAAATTTGAAAATTGTATTTATTGATTTATTTATTTGGAGCTGTAAATCATATAAAGCTATTATAGACAGTTTAAAGCCTATAAATAGCACATTACCCTCTCTTTGAAAAAATCCAGAGAGGGAGGGTGGTTTATGACATTTCTTTTGTTTAGTTTTGTCAACGCTCAGTCTAATTGTTTCTTCCTGATTGTTAAAACTATTCATACTTCTCATATGTGGTAAATTGATAGAAACATAGAGCAGGAGCAAAAATAAAACTGATCTGCAGCCTGCACAACTTTCTTTTTTACAGTTGTCTTAAAATGAAGTCAAAGTCCAGATAATAAAAAAAAAAAGAAGGGAGAGAGAGAGATAAATAAATTGCTTCGGGGACACTCGTCATAAATTCAACCATTTCTTGCCAAATGGAAGTACAGTCATGCCTGGAACTAGAAGCCCAGATTAGCCAAGCAGCATGTTTTGGCTTTAAAGGATTGCAAAATCCTCCACAAGGGTAACAACAAGCCTTTTCCGCCAGAGAGGAGGGGGATGAGGTGATGGAGGCAAAGCTTTACCAACGGCAGCAGCAGACCGTGGGCAGAACTGGAGTTAGGAGGGATTAGTGAGGACAGAAGAGTTTTAAGTGGACCACCCTCTTTAGGAGAATGAGTTGTGATTGGTTTCTGAGTGACTGACAACGATGATTCAATCTGCAGCCTGTCAGCTAATTAAAGTTGGGATGTATGACGTTTGTCCTGTCAACATCCACGAAATTTTACTCATGGGATTTGGATTGTGAGAATAGAGTCTTAAAATAAAGAAATATTAATTATTGTAAAGGTGAAGAAGTGAAATTTCAAATAGTTTTGCTTGATATTTTGTACTTTTAAAAGGAGATGATCAGAAAATCAGCCAGCTTTCTGGAGTTATGTGAGGATTGTGGAGTATCTGAAGTCAAATTTTATGCGTTTCAAATTAACTCAATGTCCAGTCTTTTCAGCCCATCAGCACCACCTTGCTATGAATACCAGGATTTGTATCACTTTTAGCAAAAATTGGGTCTTTTGTGCCAAACGGTTGGTTAATAGCTTCTTTAATCCTGGTTTTCCTCAGCTGTCAATCAACACCTCACAAGATGATTCACGTCCCTCATTAGCCCCAACGCTGAGCCAGGGGGAGCAACCTCATGGGCAGGTCAAAGCCTGTGAAATATCCATTGATATGACACAACCATGTTGGACGTCAAACTGGTGTGAACTGACGCACAAAAAGGGCAGAGATCAGGAAGCTATGACAGCTGGAGAAACCTCTAAGTGGTATAAAGGTGGAACCAACCCCCTTTATCTTCACGTTTCTTGCCTCCTCTCCTCTTCTCTTTCCTCTGCTCACCTTTTCTCCTACTTCACTCTTCCTCCTGTGTGGAAACTCCTTTCTCTCAGCGTTCATATACTATTCAACATTCCCATTGTGTTCTTTAATTCCTAAGCTTTCCTGTCGTATTCGTCGTCAGCTTATTTTCTCTGTGGAGCTCCACCAAAAGAACAGAGATGACGTTAACTTGAAGGTTCACACAGGAAATATCTGCCACCAAAGTCAGCTTTAAGTCTTTAATTTTGAAATATATGTCTACCCTTCAGCTTCTAAATACAAGAAAAACCCTGACTTCATTCAATTTTTCCAGACTTGCTGGATTTATAGCTCCAGGCAGATGAACCTCACTGTCTTTCTTCTTTAGTTTTGGGCCCTTCTTAATGTTAAATTGCATTAAGAGCCAAACAGACTCAAAGGAAAGATGCTGTCTTTAATGTATATCTGTTTTTTGACCGATCTCATGATATAGCCTGAGTATATCCACCCTATGAGAGATAAAGGATGGTTTCTGATGCTGAAATAAAGGCAGAAAAGAGATAAAAACAAATTTATGAAATAATGAGACTGAAGAGAAAAGAAAGCCCATTTTTTAATAAAACACAGCGGTTTATGAAATCATAAAAACTCTGAGAAAACTTTCAAATGTGAACTTTTTTAAAATTTAATAGGTCCAGAGTTAGTGGATTTTGTTCCATGAACTCTTTGGCGGATTATCTCCCCACTTCAAAAAAGGAACCTGAAAGAACAGGAACCTGTATTTCAACCACAGACTGAACTTTTCAACTCAACCTCAACTGTCTTGAGTTGATGAGTCTTAATACTGCCAAAGTGAGTTCAGGAGAAGTGTATATTGCAGAATTACCAAAAAAATAAGAAAGTTTAGCCAAAGAAATTGAAGCAGGCTAAGATTTTGTAATCTTACTTTTGCTCCAGTGTTGCTTCTGTAGTTGTAAGAACCCAATTCCCTCCTCAAGGTATCATAAAATGAGAGGTTAAACTTCATAAACCTGGACTCTCTAACCCTAGCTTCAAGGACTGCTCTGTGGTTCCCTGACTGGATGTTTCCTGTTTACTTACTTACGCCAAACTCACACCAGGTCCAAGTCTGTTGTGTGTTGACTGCGCACTCTCTCATCTGTGAAGTCATTCCATCTGCGTTTTCTGTTTGGTACCTCAGATCTGTTGGTCCCTGGCCTTGCTCGGCTCATCATGTCGGTTTAGTGTTACAGTAAAGTTAAGTACAATCTGGTGACAACATGGTTTATTTTATGTGAAAGTCACTGAATGTTGTAACGTGGTTTCAGTGCACAACTTATAGACCCTCTCATCTGCTCTGTGTGAATTGTTGTGTTTCTGCTCCTTTATCCACCAGAAAAGGAAAGGCTTCAGTATCTGATGTATCTGGGGAACTCCCAGCTGCCAGAGCTGAGATGCAGCCTAAACGTAATAGAGTGGAGATAGTGTGACCAGCATGTCAGTGCCAGATGCATCAGATACCATAGACTGTATAAAATACGAATGCAGTCACCCGTCTGTTCCTGATACGGTGAAATGAAGCCAATCATTGGACAGGGCCATCTTAGATATAACCCGGACTTTGAGCTTCATCTCTAACAAGGCACCTGTCAGTCACATGAGCTGAGCTTCTGATTGGACAAACTCGTAATCCTAATATCTAATAAACCGCTGTGTTAGAGAAGAATTCACTCCCTGTACAGTGTGTGCAGATAGTGAAATTAGCATTTCAGACCCAAGCTGTTTTTTTTTAAACAGACTGTAAATATGCTTAGTTTCTTTGTTTGTTTTGTTTTGTTTTTTTTTGTCTTGATGTGTTTGTGACTTCCGGTCTTTCTGCAGCCAGCCTCTAGCGGATTCTCAATGAACAGCAACTTTTAGCACTTTGCATAGGCTTAATTTTCTCTGCCCCGCATGGGTCCTAGCTTTGCCAGATGCAGGAGCTGCATATTCAGCTGCTAAGCAGTGTGCTGTGCCCCAGAGACGGATCAAGTGTGAAATGGTGGTGCTGATGGACCACGGTGCTTATAGAGTATGTGTGAATCAGGGGCCGATACGCTTTCATGTCAGAGTCTCCAAACGCCATCATATATGTAAATATATAGTATATAAGTTTTTTTAAATTATGTATAAGTCTTTTTTTCCCTTTGGCTTGGTGTGTGTGTGGTTTCCGGTCTTTCTGCAGCCAGCCTCTAGAGGATCTCAATGAACAGCAACTTTTAGCACTTCCGCATAGGCTTCATTTTTCTCTACCGGATGTTGCCCCTTGGTCCTGGTGTTCAGTTTAAGTTCACAAACATTTAAAACTTAAAATTTAAATTAGACCTACAGGACTGCAGATAATACATCACTGCATTCATCACCTTTGCAAAGACAACAGCTGAATGAGCATGTATGACCCGATGCATGACTGAAACTCATGCAAAAGATTTAGTTATGCGCAGATTACCCCAAAGCCAAGTAGGCTATGCAGAGTTGGTTATTTGCAACCTACTTCTTATATATGCATTTCTATTTAAAGATCCCACAGATGAAAAACATTTTCTTTTCCTATACATACACATTAGCCATCCAAGCTTCTCTGAGAAGGTGGAAGAAAAACAGTATTCTGCAGTATTTCTGTAGCCCACTCACTGATCAGACATGGCTGTTACAAGATGATGTGAATTAGTACCTGTTGCAAGGTCACCACAGGTGGTAATTGCAAAGCATGCGTTCAAAGCCATTCCCACTCCCACTTAAGCAGCTCTGCTTCCCACTTTGCTATTTTAATTCCCTTTAACAAGAAAAGCAGGAATAACACTCATTGTCAGTGCTGTGGAACCTGTGGCTGCAACGCTTCAAAAGTTGCCTCCCTCTTGTTTGGAGTCAAATCCTGGAGGATAGGTGACATGTACTGACACAAAGGGCCAGCCTGTGGCGTAGGCAGTACAGGCTAATGCTAGTGACGCCACACAATTACAATAAAAAACCACTTTTATTAAAAATGTATTTAAACTATTTATTTTTATTACATTTTAAAACAGAAAAACTCACATTGATTCAAATGTAAAGCAACTTAAAACTAATATTACTACAAATAATAACTAAGAGTCTCCTCCTCCTGCTCTAGCTGATTGGTACCTGCTCGCTTATTGATCATGTGACCCCAGAGATCATGGAGCGATCGTCAGTTTTTCTCAGAACACACACTCAACTAAAGACTCTTTTTTTGTGATAGGAATGGATCATGACATGTGAATACTGACTGCGAGTGAAAGACAGGAGAGCTGGTATCAGGAGGAGCTGATAGGAGATCCACATTAACTTTAATTGGAGAGAGAGAGCGTTACACTGCACTGCAATAAATGCAGAAGTTGTTTGACTTTAACTTGGGGGAAAGGTGAGTTTTCTTCTTCTTCTTCTTCTTCTTCTTCTTCTTCTTCTTCTTCTTCTTCTTCTGGTTTAATGGCGGTTGGCATCCAGCTTATTGGTGCATTACTGCCACCTTCTGTTCCGGAGTGTGGACCAAACAGTAGACTTACAGTCTTATTCCTTTACCTGACTAGATCAAAATCAATCATATTCACATGATATATATTTAAAAAAAAAAAAAACTTACTATAAACTCTCCACACCCGTGTCATCCCCAACCACCTATTATTTTATTCCTGCTTATCCATCATATTCTATCATAAACCCCTGCCCCCCTTAAGAATTTTATCAGTGCCCTAACCCATGCCCTCTCTCCCATACTTAGCAATGCTTTTAATGCAAATTCCTGTACCCTTAAGTCCTTCATCTTATTCATCATCTCCTCTCTCTGCACTTCATATCTCCACTGGCAGGTACCACTGACAAGCAGGGGCGTGTCCAGACTTTAAGACTGAGGTGCCCCCGACCAGGGTACTGACTTATGCGGGTGCATGAACTATATGACCCCAGACTCCAACCAATAACATTTATTTTTGCTTTTTTATTTGTATTAAAAGTACAGGATTAATGGGCTTTAGCTTCAATGAAAAATTATGATAAAAATCAAAATTGATTAAAACTAAGCATTAAATTTTTGTTTTTATAAAATTTAACTAAACAGAGTGGCAGTGCACCAAAAATACTTCTGTACAGGCTTTCCTTAGTTGTAGTTTAAAACTCAAAACATTTAAAATCAATACTTGTTATTAATGGAGAAGTTCATTTTTTACAACTACCAATAATCTATTTGTCTCTGTATAATGAAGCATATAGACTCATATTATTATTCATTAGAAGTGCAACCACGATATAATCTAAATATAATCCAAAATAATCACAATTGGACAATTTTGCCAAATTGTGCAGCACCAATGCAAACTGGGTGACATGTTTTCTGAGACAACAGAAAAAACAATGCTATTTGATTTCTCTTGCAAGCACATGTGAATCGCCCTATAGAAAAACTCAGTAGGGCACCACTTTGGGCAGGGCCGGCTCTGCAGATACAGGTTCTCCTGGAGCACTCACCATTTTTCAAGCAAGGAGGCTGAATTCAGGATGTTTTAATTTAAAACTTTGTAACCTCGCCGTTGGCAGCAGCTTGAGATGGACTTTTAGAAACGTAGCCTTTCTTTTCATTTACACACTCTACTAAGACCCGCAGAACATGTGCAGTCTTATCTTGCCTTGACTTACATTTCCAAAGACCTAGACCTCATTTTTGTCAAACAGGTGGGAAATTCCCAGTTGGCACAAGGTAAGAAGAATTCTTTCTGACACTAACTTCTCTCAGAGAGGAATGGTATTACATTTTCTCCTCAGCGTGGGGGCTGGGAGCTCCCTCTGAAGTTGTCAGCTTTGCCGCTTGTGTGGCAGCGCTGTCAAAATCAAAATGAAGTGGGCAGCGCAGGCAAAATGATGATAAAATGAAAAGGTCTTAATGTATTCAAGACGAGGCCAGCACCTTCCTACCAGCTCTGATGTGCAGAACTCGTTCCTTTTGATGTGATCCGAAACATAACATCAGTGTAGATTCCCCGTAGCCCCTGGGTGAAGCTGAAAATCATGAAGACCGGTGGGCCAGAGCGAGGCAGAAACAGTGCGGGCATTTTCATGCTAAATCTCTTACTTGAAAAGAAAACTCCCACTCTTTGTTGGCATTGAGATGGTCTTGTAACCAATAAATTGAGCACAGTTAAAAAGGTCAGTGCTGCAGAGCCAAAGACAAAGAACTGAAGAGCTGAGGGCAAAGCTGCTTATGGGGAAAAAAAACAAACCAACAGGAGAAATCATCATTAGCATAGATGAGCTGCACTTCTTATCTTGTTCCTCCAGTCCATAAACACCCTGTTGGTGAGGATAGTGGTGGCTTGTGTGGTGTCAGCCCCAAAACGCTGGTGGGTGGTATGTAAGAGCTTGAGATTCTTTAGATGTGGGAAGTCTTTTATCCATGTTATTTCATAGTTAAGTCTTCCTCTTTACAGTTTTTGAATGTTTAAATTCAAGCAGTGTGTGTTAAAAGCTGTTACAGGATTTATTAAAACCAAAACTTTTTGAATTTAACACATTTTGTTTCAACATTTTACATTTGAAAAGGATGTCTGTGTTGGAACTGGTCACAAAAGCTCCACAGTTGAATATTTGTGCAGGCTTCAAAGGTCGCATGTTAGTTGTTTGACACTGCTTTCTTTATATGGTGTTCATGATAACAAATTTAACCATTCAGATTTAACCATACATCTCACAAGATGAAACTCTAGAGAACAAAGGGTTCACCCATCTATTTGTCAAAATCTACAACCACACCAGGCCACTCAAACAGACCCTGCCTGAAATTTGCAGTAGCTTTCTTTTGGGACTTTCTAAGTGATCTTGAGAAAGTCTCTCTTCTAGATATCTGCCTGATCCTAATCCACAACTTCAAATGAGATTATCAGCACCAATAGAGGTTATTGATAAATGCTATTTCTTAAAGTCTTTATGACAACACCACGCTGGCTGATGAAGTTTAGTAGTGAGAAAACAGATCTGTGTGTTTCTCTGCTGAAAATGATTTCTGTGATTAATTTAGTAGTGATGGTGGAGACTGGAGCTGAACTATCAGACAAAAAAAGGACGTCATAGTGGAAGAAAGCTAAACGGGAGAGTGATATAGTGTGGACGAAAGGCTAAAACATGAGCCAAAGGCTAAAACACAGGCTACAAGCAACTGCTTTTGATAATGTTCATTCCAACCCACATGCAGCAGTTATTCTGCAGTGATCTGATCAAACTTGGGAGTCTGTCAATAAAATGAAGAGTGAGGTTACGTTAGCCAATGTTGTTTTCGCCAACAATGGCAATGACAAAATTATTTTGTCATTGCCCCTTTTTTTCATGGCGATAAAGAGACAGTGACGAGCTCAACATGACTCTTTGATGACTACAACATGACAAGATGTTTGAGTTTTCATTGACGAGGCTGAATGTAAATGTGAGTGGGTGGTCTATCAGACGTTCAAAATGCATGACAATTTTGCCCATTGTGCGTTTAATCTGTCTCACTCTGACCCGCGTTTAGTTTACAGTCCCCTTTACAACCTGCATCATAAAGATGTACACATATTTCAGCATGGAAGTGGTGGTTAGTGCGATTTTTTAGATGTATTTTTGTTCTTTAAACTCTAAATTGTAACTGTAAGCAGCAAAAAATTGTCTGGTGGTTCTGTGGTCTGTTGTCAGAAAAGATACTATACCATGGAGTAAACTTCTATAGAGTTCAGAGCGTTACAGAGCAGACAGTGTTTAGGGGTCAAGAGTGACCATGCTGACTGGTGACTCCCAGCTGAACGTGTCAGTGATGGTCAACTAAGAGTCTCCAGTTAACAGGGTCACACTTTACACTAAATCACCAGCGCCGTCTGCAGCCGTGTTATTAAATGTGTCTTCTTTATCAACCTCAGTTAACCAGGTTTGAGCAGCAATAATCAATATTAACTGCTGATATTCTAAATCCAGTTTTTACTTGGACTCACTATGGAGAGGAAATAATAAGTGAAGCTATAAATGATGATGAACAGAAACAGATCTGAAGTTCATCGTTAAACTACGGTATATTATCAAACTATGAAGCAGTCTGATTAGTAGGACTAGATGTTACAACCAAGGGATTGTATCATCTAGTCCTAATCAGAACTTAAAATAGAAAACCCTGAGAGATTTGGAGCAGTTCTCTGTCTGGACCTGGTTTTCTGGATCCTTTATTCTGACCCAGGTCTCAGACTCAGCTCTCTGTGAGCTCTTTTTGGTTTGGGAGGGTTTCTGCTTTATTGACACAGTTCATGTCTTTATATTTCACAGTCTGGTCAGAGTCCACAGATAATGCAGTCATAAGCACTGAGTGACTTGTGTGTTTAAACTCCTCTCTGGGGTGCATGCTGGATTTCTCCGCTGAAAAATGTCTACCCTGTTCATTTATTAAAAGACTAATACTTTCTTTCTTTCTTTCTTTCTTTCTTTCTTTCTTTCTTTCTTTCTTTCTTTCTTTTTACTAAAACTGTCTAAAATTAGACTAAAACCGAGTTTTCATCAACTAAAACTATCACAGATAGAATTCACTAAAATGTGACTGCATTTCATCCAAAAGACTAAAACTAAGACTAGAACTAAGATAGCTGTCAAAAACAACACTGACGTTAGCTCTGCTTGGTGAGGTTGGAGTTGGTAGATGAGCTCTGGTAGGACAGAACCAGGTTATAGACACGTCTCAGAGCACCGGGCTGTGAGGAACACTTAACAGATGGTCTGCTCACCTTCAGGACACTAAATTACAAACTGAGTTTACAAAGTTTGATTGTTGGCACCTTTCAAACAATAGCACTACAAGTACAGAAAGAGTAACATCTTTAGGACAGTGGCTGATGTCGCTTACAATGCCTAACTCACTCTCAGTAATCCACTTCTTCGAGTAAAGTCATCACATTTTCAGAGTCAGAATTACATTAAACCCACGAGGACACTGGTTAATGCCAGATTTGATTTGTACTCTTATTCTCTTTCAAATAAATGTGCCTCCACTTTTTCTTTGTTGCCAAGCTTGGTAGTCATCAAATAAATGAAACTACTGTGTATAAAGAAACCAGCTTCTTGTTTAAACTGTAAAAATACAATAAAACCTTCCAAAGAAATCTGTTGTAAGAACATTGATCGTAGGAGCGGTTCATTTTCCCTCTTGAGCCCTTCAAAGAGTTTCTTCACAAATTTAAAAGCAATAGCCTGAGAACAGGCTGTGAAATCCTCTTGTGTTTGAAATTGCTGGGCGATGATGAAAATTTGGGTGGGATGACTAATGTCTGGTGAGATCTAGGTTCCTGTCTGGCGTTAAACCATTTTGAATCTCCCTGCAGAGAATTTGTCCATGAATCGAATGTGGTTACGGTCCACATAAGGATACTTTGACACAGTAGAAGTCTAACAGTTAGCTGTATTAGGTGCTGAAATTACTTCCCCAAATTTCATTGACATATGGTAATGGGCTCCATGGGAATGGCGAACAGTTTTAAATGCAGCTATATCTCAGTGGATGGAGCTCACGGGTGCTATTGGTCACTAAGACTTTAAATTAGTTTTGCTAAAACTTCTACCATATAATCATGGGTGCTTTTTGTACGACAGTGGTTATAAACTGTTGTTTTAATGGCAAACAACCCCAACAGCACCTGCAAACACCTTGAATATACTTCCACTTCTTCAAGAAAACAATAGTAGCAGAAATTATAAAAATGGTGTGAACCTTTAGTGTAATTATCCATTGGAAGCCTCATATTATCACCATATTTTGAATGCTACATCTTAAAGTGTCAAAAAAAAAAAGGCTCCATGCCAGCACTCATTTTTCTGTCTCATTGTAGATAATCAATTGTGAAGTCAGAATCTTAATCTTCAGCATGTTTCCCAGAGCTGGCCCAGGCCTCCACAGGGCCCTAAGCAAAATGTAATTTGGGGCTTGACTGTTTACACCTACTGTAAACTCATTGTAGTGTTGTTTACATTATCCTAATGTCACCTTTACATGTCTTTACACATTTAAGGGGATGGCTCAGTTAGTAACATAACTAATACCAATGCAATGATAAAACAACAAGCAATTATGTCCAGGGTGCCACATATGGTCTTTAATTAATGTTTGTTTTGATGATGTTTTTGTTAATGTTTGCTATCAAACATTAGCAAAAAAAAAAAAAAAAAAAAAAAAACGTTTTGAAGCTGGAAAAAAGCTGTAATTTATAGGGCCAACCATGAGAATCAACTCAAACTTGGTATTACACAAACCAACCAGTTTAAAGATAATTAGCTAGCTAATTTGCTATTAACAGCTGCACTCTCTTAACATTCCATTACCAAGACATGTTTTTCTCCCCTTCCTCTTTCTTCCTCTGTCTTTTCTTTGCCCCTGAAGGATATGTCCTTTTTTGCAACATTGTTTTGCCTTAAACTACCGGTACTTTGGATGCACAGTGTGTACTGCACGGCAGGAGGCACACATTACTAGTGCATGCAGTGGAGCTCTGACATTTTAGAGACAGTAAGAATCACTAGGCCTACGTCAGCTGCAGCAATCTGTTGACATAAAATTCTGTTTTTGTACAATACTATACTGTTGATCGTATGGAAATCATCACTCATACATGCAAATATATATATATATATATATGCACCTATATATATATATATATATATATAAATATAATTTTTTTTTTTTTTATTTGCTCTTGGGGTGCCCTAGTGGCTAAGGGGCCCTGAGCAGGCGTTTAGCTCGCTTATTTCTTGGGCCGGCTCTGATGTTTCTATCTTCACATACTTTTTCTACAGAAATACGACCAAGAAAGAAAGAAATAAAAACAAAACAACTTCTGTCTCTTGTTCATCCTGAAAGGTCAGACTTGTCATCACCTGCGAACCTTTTCACAGCTTCATCACGCATGAATCAGAATTTCTCTGCTAAATAATCGCTGAGGGAGCTCACACAAGGATCAGTAAACCATACTAGAGTCAGAGGGCACAGTGACGTCTCCGCATTTTATGTTGGAGATGTGTTGCAGCAGCTTTAAAATCTTACTCTATACACCTGGTAGATGGATGGAGGAGGGGTACAGAATATAAATGTAGTTCTTTGTATTTAACACATTTTTCATCAGTGTTTCAAGTTTGCATTAACTTGATGAGTTTCTTCTGCTCTACACCTTCAATAAACCTTTAGATCACACCTGTTAGTGATTCAGATTGTGAATGAAAAGTCTCACCCCTCATCTCAGCGTTCCCTCTGGTTTTCTCTTAAGCTCTCTCATCAAGTACTGACTCACCAAAGGTGAAGCCAAGGTGAAACTGAATAACTGTGATTAATTAACTGTAATGAATTGTAAATGAGTAGAGGGAGAGAAAACCAGCAGTAATCAGGGAGACAGTTTGGACCTGCTGGTTTCTACTCTACTTGGATTTACTGATAATTAAGTCCATCCCAACCGAAATTGCAGAATGATACTGACCTGAACCCCTAAAATGATTCCCAGCATACTCCATTCTCTGTGTGATTAAATTAGCAGGAGGTTAGCAGAGTTTGTTGTGGGTTAGTAGGGTTAGAATCTGAACTGAGCTGAGCTGTCTGCACTATTTTGTTCTCTAAATATGATCACATATTTCCAACAAACCAAACCAACATGGTGGCAGCTAAAAATTCCAGATTTCCTTTTTAACCAGTAAAGGAAACCAAAGGGTGCCTTCATGTCTTTTATTCATAGTCCAAATGGATGGAAATGGGTTGGAAAAGAATTTAAAAGAATTGTTAAAATGAAGTTGATCCCTTTTACTTTTCATCAGCTCCATCTTCAGCCCAGAGTTGTCAGACTCACATACTTTAAGGTGCCCAAACTAAAGAAAACAAGTGAAGTTCAGCTGTATTTTTGTTTAAGATTAGCTGGCCTTCTGAATTATTACCTGACGAGGCTCAATATTTGACATACACCTCACACGAAACTGTGTAAAGTAGGGGTCTCAAACTCACAGGTCCATATGGCTCACCACTGGATATCAAGTTGATACCCAGTGGTGAGTCGTAGTCTATTCTATTCTATTCTATTCTATTCTATTCTATTCTATTCTATTCTAGTCTAGTCTAGTCTAGTCTAGTCTAGTCTAGTCTAGTCCGTTCCGTTCCATTCCGTTCCATTCCATTCCATTCATCAGGAACAGACGGATGACATAGCAGACATTTGCTCTGCTTGGTGAGGTTGGAGTTGGTAGATGAGCTCTGGTAGGACATAACCAGGATTCGCTAACGTTACATGTTACAGACACGTCTCAGAGCACCGGGCTGTGAGGAACACAGCTCCGTTGGCATTTTTAGACACCATGCGTGTTTCATCTCTTATTTTTAGGTCACAGTACATTCCATGAAAGCCTTGAATCCCCTGTTTGCATGAGAACGGTCGTCTTGTACATGTACATCAGTTAGATTTTGGCTGAGTGGACTGTGCAGTATGTAGCTGTAGAAACCTTCCTCTCTGTGTATGCTGAGGGAAGGAACACCAAACATTGATTGGTTCAGTTTCAGATGGATGTAGCGTATATGCTATCATTCACATTACTGCCATGAGCTATAATGGAGTAGCATCAAATGAGTCATCAATTGGCCTTCCTTGGTCAATATCAAAAGAATGATAAATTAGCTTTCTAAATTTAACATCAAGTCAACAAAATTTGCATTATTAGAAACATTAATGATGTCTTGGGGCGCTAAATGAGTCACACAGCTTGCCTTTTGGAACATCAGTCTTGTCTCAGGACAGCGACCAAAACAGGGAGACCAGGAAACACAACATGAACTCATCCGTTCAAGATTTTATTGTCAATTTCTCTTCTGGACAGTAGAACAAACTGAATGTTGCACAAAAAACACAAACTTTATAACAAGGCCTGCAAATTGTAATTCTTTGACATTCAGTTGAACAGCAGAAACTAAATCATTTCTGAAAGGGTAGAAAACTTTTATAAACTTTACTGTACAAATTATACAAATGAAGATCAGTCACAAGCTTGAATGAGAGATATGCTCTTTATGTGCTTCTATGAGGATGACGATGTTGTTTTCGATGACAATGGGGTCGAGGATTAGCAGAGATCAAAATGAGAAACCTGGCTGAGAGGAAGCATCATGGGGTTGCATTATGACTGTACTGCAGCAGAAGATTTTAGGGTCAAAACAGAAGAGATGAATATTTTCTTAAATGCTACAGAGCACAATACGCATTCAAAAGATGAAAGCAGATTCAGAGCACATTTGAATCGGCAACATGACGATGCTGAAAAATAAAAGAGCAGTCATGAAAGGTTGTCGTCAGTACAGAGGACATATTGTACATTTAGGCTAATCTGATCAGCTCTCCCCTTTGGGAAAAAAAAGCTGCTCATATTTGACATCATCCTGTACATTCTCAAGTTTTTATGACTTTGATTATGACCTTTTAAACCAAACAGAAGCAGACAGAAATTTTGTGAGAAGCCCTTTCTGTGCGTTCCCTTGTATAACAGTCAAACTGAGAACAATTTCATGGTTTCTTAGCCTCAAATGGCACAACAGACTCCCTCTCTCTTAGTGAATCTCTAGCTTAAAAGTCAGGGATGATATCTTTAAATATGCGTGTTTTCTTTTCAGCTGAAAGCCAAGTGTAAAACTTTATACCACCCCAATGTCTTCAAGAAAATGTTATACGACTGAGTATTAGGGCCACCTTTAGAAAAAAATATTTAAAAATTAAATTTATTGATTTTTTTTATAAGAGTAAACATTCAAATGTTAATGAAAAAGAGTTAATGAATTCTTGGTCTTGTTTTGAAGAAGAATAGCCTTCATTAGATTCTGCTCCTTTCTGCATCTGTTTGTCCTCATCTGTTGAGTTTATATTAACATAATGTTTAAACTTGTCATTTCAGTACAGGACAGCTGCTCTTTTTAATTTTTATTTTTCATTTTTTTAAGCCTACGTACAAATGAAAGTGTCAAAATCTGTGTTTACAACTTGTTTTCCATAAAATAACTTCTTTTTCATAAATGTTTTATTTTCAGAGGGACTGTGAGGACACTCTGTTTGAAGTGGATCTCAGCGACACCTTTCAACTGGAATCACCCGCACACTATTTTGATGGCAGAACTCCTAACAAGGCGTGTTTGTTTTGGAAATTAATGAAGACAACTTTTTACTGGATACAGCGTGACGAGGTAAGGTATTTATCAACAGTTACACAGAGCTGTTGTTTGAAATATGATAACAAGTAAACTTTGTCAGTTTGTACTGGAGTTTAGTAGACGACTATTTAAGTGACTCTTGCAGCCCGGTGTCTGAGACGTATCTGTAGGCTAACATGTAATGGTAGTGAATCCTTATGTCCTGCTCATCTACCAATCAGAGCTAACGTAACCTCACTCCTCATTTTATTGACAGACTCTCAAGTTTGATCAGATCACTGCAGAATAACTGCTGCATGTGGGTTGGAATGAACATTAATTGATCACAGAAATAGTTTTCAGCAGAGAAAACTTGCTACTAAACTTCATCAGCCAGCATGGTGTTGTCATAGAGACTTCAACGTGCTATAAATCAATCTGGTCCCGTTCAACCCGATTGGGAAGCTAAGAAATATAATTTATAAATAACTTATATTGGTGCTGATAATCTCATTTGAAGTTGTGGATTAGGATCAGGCAGATATCTAAAAGAGAGACTTTTTCAAGATCAGAAAGTCCTCACAGTCCCTTTAATCTTGTAATCTTACAACTTTTGATGTATAATTTTACTTACTTCATTCCTTTAAACTTTATTCCCATAAATGTACAACTTAAGTCTTGAAATCTATATTTTCTCTTTATCCTTTAGTGTGGCCCTAATCCTCTGTTGTAGTTTTGAGCTAACATCCTGGCAAAACCTCAGATTGTTCACATATCCCAGCTTGAAAAATTAAAATGGGGGTTAAAAAAAAAAAAGCCAGCATGGTAGTGTTTCTATGTTCCCACAGACCTAGTTTTTGCACAATCCTGCTTCCACAAACACACAGACATACTTTTCTCTTTTATATGGTTAGTTACTTGGGGATGCGGGAACATAGGAACAACCCTGCTTGCATAGCAAGTCTGAACAGTAAAATGAACAAATCCTGTGAGCACACAAACATGTAAACCTTGTTAGAGATAGTGATACTGCATCTGGATGTCACAAGGTGTATTAGAACAGATTTAAAAACATTGTGAGTTCCTTGCCTTGCCGAGAAGCTAGCAAGCGGCTGGTTAGCCTGGCTAAAGCGGTTAGCCTGGCTCTGTATGAATATAACAAAATCACTTTCAAGCACCTTAAGCCTCACAAATAAACAATTATAAATGTCAAATCTCTAGGTAAATCTAAGTTTAAATTAACAATACCTTGTTTATAGGTGACGTCTAGAGGGAGCAGCAGATGAGCCAATGTTATGCTAACCCAAGCAGTGTCTGCCCCGTAACAGATGTTACAGTTCAACAAAAAAGAAAGATAAGTTTCCTGTTCGAGAAAATGTTTCTCTGAAGCCAAAAAATAAAAAGCCTGAATTTAAATCTTTTTTTTTTTGTTATTTTTTATCTGTCAGTCCTTCAAAGCTCAGACTTTGGGAGCTATGTATGCAACAAGCCCCTTCTGCCGTCTATCATGCTTGTCACTGTTCTTGTTCATGAACTGTGACCAACACTGAGCAGGAAAATGAACATCTTTGCATCCACTCATCTGCATGAACTCATCTGTGTTTGTCATGGAAAGCTGGTTCTCCACACACAACTGTTGCACGGTACTTGTGTCAATATTTTTGCCGAGCTGGGGGAAATCAGATGGAGTAGGGGAGTTAAGAGCAGCTCATTTTTGCAGCCTGGAGCTGCCTGTCTTCTTCTGACCCTTTTCGTTTTTGATGTCTTGCCACTGTGTTTGATCTCGACAGGGCCCTATTAGCCAAGTGTATGTAGGAAGGTTAAGAGGACCAGCAGAGGGATATGTCTAACAGGGTTCGTCGTCTGCCCACACTGTGTACACTCGTACATGATGCAGAGCTTTATTGTGTTGAAAGGACTGTTTGAAGGCAGCAGGAGAACTTTTAACTATGTTTGCAGAACTTTGATGAGTATTTGAGCTGTGAGCAACATCAATGAGCTGTATCAGCTGTATGCTTTCCTGACCTCAGGACACTGTAGTTTGACTCAAGAGTGTAAATAGGAGGAGAAAAACATTCAAATATCAGAAATATGTCTAATGTAGTGATATTTTTCTTTTCCGTAGAGCTTTCTGTCTTTATGCAATTTTTAGAAATAATTTGTGAACCCTGCCTTCAGGCGAAGTGACATATCATAACATCACCGTGACCATGCGCCCTCTATTTTTAGCCATTCTTAAATCCAGAATCCTCATATGCTTTTAACACGAGCTAACGCACCAAATCCACGGCTAAAAATAGTTGCTTAAAACTGCCAAATTACTTCTGCTAAAACCCACGAGACCCAGCTGATATAGGAAACCTTATTTTGAAAGATTGTTGCCTTATTTTTGTGCCAAGTGCCCCAGAAAAGGGTAGAGAAGTCAGGAAGCACTGGTGGCAAGATTAACACATTGTTAGTTTTGTCCTTTTCATGGGATTTGTCAACAGTACGAGCCTTATCTATGAATGCCAGCAGCACATGAGAAGCATAATGAGTGGAGTTTTTTCTTTGTGGTCAGGCTGCAGGTTTAAAAACAAGAGAGCTGCCAGCAGAGAACACAGCTCAAACAATTCAAATATTTGTATCGGAGAATTTCCTCCACTTCTGTGGCCTGTGATTGAGTATTGTTCACTATGAATGAGAATGTTTGTATTTGTGAGGGAAAATTGAAGGTGTCATTAATTTCATATTGGAAAAAAACAGGGCGGGGAACATATTAAGAGAAGAAGACCCTCCACAATCCAGTCAGGAGGGGGGAAATGATAGGAATTATTAACTGTGTGGAGGAACTCTGCCGGTGCTGAATTTTTTTCATAGATGCAGGAAAATGACATCCTGGAGCTTTTCCAATTCAACTCTGCCCAAAACGCAGAATATTTTTAATGAGATTCTAGTCAAAAGCTCCCCTTTAACTCGTAACTGTGGATAAAAGTAACTTTTTAGGCTCTCCCTTCAGACTTTAGACAAAGGAACAGGTGTGAAGCCTCTTGCCAAGCCCTGTGCAAGAAGATCTGATATTAACACTTTGTCTTAATTAGAGACAGAATCAGAACTTATTAGAAGATTTACTTCCCAAACAAGTCAGTGTCTGTTCAGTTTACTTAACTGGAGGAGGCAAAAAATGTGTCCACTCTGAGGTTTGAAATTTTCAGAGCCAATATCCCCCCCAAAATACTGAAAAGAATAATGAATAGCTTCCAAGGGATGCAAATGCCAGTGCACACATTTTCGCAATCATTGTTTGTTTATCGGAATGTTTTAATTTATTTCTCTCAGTGGTAAGAAGCTAATTTGTGCGTCTAGACAAAAGTAATACTCATTTCTAAGTCAGTGGACCATGTAATAGAATAAATTCTGCAGAGATATTTGTAATGGAAGGTTTGATTCCCCACACAAGCATTAGATACTCCTTACTCTCCTTTTCCCAGTGATCGCTTCTGTGGTTTGGTTTTTATTGTAGAGGTCAAATAAGCAGCTCTGTCACAGTGATTTTCAGCATGCACAGATGAACTTGGACTACTTTTGGTGTAAGTTGTATTCATGTAGCGTACCAGACAGTCACTTTCACTTAACAACTTTTCAACCACTCAAATTAAATGGTGAAAATTTAGGGTTTATCCAGCTATTATTTAAAAACAAACATTGGAGGCTGTTAGCTACCTTAAGACGGACAATGCTAGCACCCAACTGCACCCATGTCAGCTTGTAAGTACATGAACTAATAATTACTTACTAATTCCTAATGGTTTCACACTTTATGATGGCTTTTGTTGTTCAATAAAAAAACCACTGATGACCTTAACGTTCAACTCTTTCCATGCTACTATCTCCGTTAGCGTTTTGGTAACTACCTAGCTAGACGCTATCATCTGCTGTTGTTGTAGCAGCTGATCCAGTATGTTGTTTTATCTCGAGTTATGAGCAGATTCTCCTCCAAATTTTCATTCATCATCGTTTTTTTCAGTTTCTGTAGCTGTAAAGACTGATAAACTATATGGTTTACTATCTTAGAAACAACCAGCAGTCATCCGATGACCAAAGGTGATATCCCACCAGGAGCGATTGCTAACTTGCGGCCAGCAGCTAGCTTTATATGACTGGTCAAGACTTCTTTCTCCATGTGGCAATTGGGTCTCAGTTCCTGAATTATTATATCCTATCTATTTCTCTTCTTTCCTTTCATCACTCATAAAAACACCCATCAGGGAGTCAGGGGTTTGTAGAGCCAAGTATAGCCTGACCCGGTAGGGATCAGTTGTAGCCCAAACAGTAGTGACACAAGCAACATATGGTTAACTCAAATTCTAATGGAGTAGTGCCCATTCATCTGTTTCTGGTGAGACTTAGTTCAACAATAGATAGTAAATTATACAGAGGCATCACTCTGGCTGACTTCAGCGGTATGAAACAAACAAAAAAAACAAAACAAAACAAAAAAACACAATGGCTTGGGATTTTATATTTTAACAAGTTTTTGGTTTCTATCCTTGCTTATTGGCTGTTGATACAGCGCCAAGTGGAACAGTTTGTCAGCTGCCCTGAAACGCAGATAAATAAACTGTCATCAGAAAAAGTTGTGATATTGTTTTGCCTGTTTTTGCTCTATACAAGCTGGTATGTTTTTGCATTAACCTGAGCCTTTAAATAAGCCTGCTGGTACATTATACAGTCAACAAACCAACAACAGAAACCAGAATACTTCTTATTCTAAAAAATCTAGACTCCAATTCTACATTTAAAGGGAGAAACACAATGGCAGAGGCAAACCGTCTGCATGTGAATATGGTCAATTGGAAGCATCGTAGCAGCAGAGACTGTAAAGGGAGTATCCAGGTGAATTCAGAGGAACAATGGGTAATTTTCTGGCAACGTCTGGGGCGATCAAAGTGACAAAACAATCCCTTGTCTTTCTGTGACTACTTCTACTAAGGCATGCAGCCGCTCTGTGGCCACCAGGAGAAGAGTTTTTACTCTGTGTGCAGTTTGCAAATGTGTGGAAATCACACTGCTTCACAAAGTTCAGAGTGAAGTTTGTCTCACAGAAAGAAGAAATACATCACTTGAGGTTAGACATGTACAAGTTGTGATGTTCTGTTTGGGTTCTGATGACAATTAAAACTTTGTTAAAGCTCTTTTCCTAATTTGTACGATGTGTTGCCCTATTTCCAGGCTGGTCTTTGAGAGTGATCACTTTCTTTGCTCAGCTTAGCATGCCTACATGTGTTCTTCAAGGAGCATTAGGTTAAGCCTCTAAATGTGTTTGGTGTTCCAAATGAGCAGTATCACTATCATTATTTATATGTAAGGTTGCATGTTTTGGTGTGAGACTATTTTTGGTGACATTAAGAACAAAAAAGAAAAAAATAAAGAAAAGACAGAAAATATTAATTGCCAAAAGAGTTAAATGCAGTTCAAAATAACACAAATAGCACATTGGATGGTATTAGAGAAATACACATTTTGAAGAAAATAGCTATGCTTCACCTCCCAATGCAAATCCCATTGCCGAGAAATAAAGAATGAATTTATCATTTTAATTGAAAAAAAAAAAAAAAAAAAAAAAAAACTTTTTGAGCTTAAAAAACACAGTATTCATATGACACAGTCTGTTTAGTTCAAGATAAGAAGTCTTCAAAGGATGGTGACCAAAGTTATTAAACTTCAAAATGTGTTAAATTTGACTCCTTTGCATAATTTTCACACACCAGATGTTGTGATTAACAGCATTGTAGCAGTTGTGAAATTGTCCCTCAGGGGGCTTTCTATAAGAGCTGACAATGACGTGGTACAATCATGGTTTAAAACAGAAATCATAGTTGCAGCTTTAGATGAGTTGCAGCATGGCATGAATGGTGCATGTCGCAGTTCCTCAACAGAAAAACAAGGATGTCATTTTGGGGGTCGGGCTTCAGGCATAGAGCGAAGAAAGGCCTCTGTTTGAAAGTCTGTGGCGTGTTTGTCACCCACTCTGGCCAAGTGGGCAAATACTGACTGCTAAAGGGTCCAATCGGGCATTAAGGGAAAGATGTATGTGTCAGAGCTGGATCGAGGAGAAGGAACAGGGAGGGTGGGGGGTTGAAGAGCAGGAAAGGCTGGGTAAGAGAGGAGGGTGTGTGGGCGGTGGAGCAGATGTGAGCAGAGCTGAGGACGAGCTTCACGCAAAGACACAGTCCCATCGATGCCTCCGTTACAGCCTAGAGCGGGGAGGGGGAGGGAAGGAGAACAGAAACAACATTAAATAGGAAGCGGTCTTAACACACAGCCCTGCGGGACACCACATTGTAATCAGGCTATGTTCAGACAGACAGACAGCAATGCAGCCAGGTGACTACTAAACTGGGTTCAAAAATTGGATGTGTAGCCATGTTTTTACACCATTTTAAAGCAACCAGAAGAACCCCAAGCTAGCTATTAGCTACTATAATCAACCGATGCTTAGTCAAGGTGAAATAAGAGTGGTTTTTAATTTATTTGAATTTGAAAAGGACTTTTTACAAACACAAGAGTTACGATAAACACGATTAACAGCAAATAGACACAGAAACATGTGGTTACAGCTGATTCGTACAGAAGCATGAAGCAAACATCTGCTTGTTGCCTTGAGTTCTCAACTTATTTATCCTATTTTGTTGGGATAGGAAAGCTAGTTTTCAGGATCTGATAAATCTATCTCATCATCATCGTCAGATAACAAAGCTTGTTTTCTTGTGGTAAAAGTTTGTTTTTAGCATAATCTTGAAACAAAAAACTATGATGACCAGACAATGACATGCCATGCTGCTGCTGCTGTTGCCCACTCTGATGTCTGAAGTAGGCGGTGCTCTGCTGGGAAAGCATGATGTCAGCATGTAGAAACACAATTCAGAACCATTTGACTCAAAATCTGGTGACAGTTGGGGTTTGTTTGTTTGTTTGTTTATCTTTTCAGCGCTGACAGCTAAATGGGCCAGGTGCAGAAACTTCCTCCAGTCTGCAGATGTTTATGCAAACTTTTTTTTTTTCCCAAAGCATATGTATGCATGATTCTAATTGGACTATTACAGCACATGATGGTCATATCCACTTCTACAACAGCAATATTGCTATCAGCAGACCACTAGATGCATTTTAGGAGGAGTCCCGCTCTGAAACATCCTGGTAATTCAAATTCATCTGTGAGCTACCTCGACCATCAGTGCAGACGGTCAGTTTAATTTTGCAGACTGGAGTTTCAGCTTATTAGTGGCAAACAAATTAAGGTTTTTTAATCATCGATTTCTAAAATTATTATTGCTTTAAAATTACTCAGTTTACTTTGCAAGTAGCAGACTTCATCAAAGAAAGAAAGCCTACTTTTAACGGTGACTGAATTGACACTCACCCACCAGTCACTCAAATTTGAATAACAACTGAAAAGTATTTTCATTGACAAGTATGCCCAAATAAAGCGAGAAAATTCCTTTATTTATGGGAAGAAGTAAGTTAAAATGAAATAAACAGGTAAAGGCTGGATTCAAGGAAGATGAAAGCATCTATCAACAAATACTCTGTAGATCAGCATTCAAAGTCCACATCCAGGAAAACTACAATGGAACTCAGTGACTCTGAGTGGCAGTGCCGTTACACTTTATCTGCCAGATGGGCCAGCACAGGGCCTGCTGGAGGGGAAGACGGGGTCACATTCTCCATCCTCTTGGATTACATAAGATTTATTTTTGGGATGTACAGTTTAAACCAGTGTGGGTTTGCCAAGTGGCTGTCAGACAGTCAACCACTCTCAGGCTCTTGAGCATGATGTGAAATCAGCCCAGTTCGACCGCCAAAAACTTCTTCCCAGATATGCAAGATGGGCGGCCTCGCTGGTTGTAATTCTTTACTCAGCACAACGTTTCCAGCTGATTTGATTGAAAGTGCATATCTGGCATTAATGTATTTGCTCACTCAATCAGGCCAACAGCTGTGTGGGGTTGCACATACAGGTGTTGCCAACATGTTTTTAGCCTCTTGGCTTAACTTGTGTTTCTCTCCTGGCAGGCGATGGGCTCAGTAAAGCGAAACCTTGAGGGAATCCCCCTTGTACTGTTTCTGCTCTCTCTCCCTGTCTCTGTTCCCAACCTCTGGTCTAATAAAATACATGCTCAGTGTAATAAGCCATGTGGGTGTCTCTAAATGAATAAAGAGAAGCCCACAGTCCTTGGAGGCTATGGTAGAGCTAATGTTCCTATAAATTGGCTATTTTCAAAGACATATAGGTTTTGTTTTTATAGACCTTCATGTTTGTGACTGGGGACACTGTATTTATCTTATTTGCTTCATTAACCTGAGAAAGGTCTGATAGAGGAAGAAGAAACTTCCGACAGATCACTATGTCTTTCAGATGGATGCTACAACCCAATTCTAATTATTCTAACAATAACTGTGTAAAATGTTAATTAAAAAAGAATACAGTGATATTCTAATCCTGTTTAATTCAATTGAATACAATGCAAAGACAAGATATTTATTGTTCAAACTGATAAACTTTATTATTTTTTGTAAATATTCACTCATTTTGAATTTGATGGCTGCAACATGTTCCCAAAAAGCTGGAACAGGGTCAACAAAAGACTGGGAAAGATGAAGAATGCTTCAAAAACACCTGTTTGGAACATTCCACAGGTGAACAGGTTCATTGGAAACAGGTGAGTGTCATGATTGGGTGTAAAAGGAGCATCCCCGAAAGGCTCAGTCATTCACACGCAAGGATGGGGTGAGGTTCACCACTTTGTGAACAACTGCGTAAGCAAATAGTCCAACAGTTTAAGAACAATGTTTCTCATGTACAATTGCAAAGAACTGATGGATTTGATCATCTACAGTCCATAATATCATCAAAAGATTCAGAGAATCTGGAGAAATCTCTGCACGTAAGCAGCAAGGCTGAAAACCAACACTGAATGCCCGTGACCTTTGACCCCTCAGGCAGCACTGCATTAAAAACCAACATCATTGTGTAAAGGATATTACCACGTGGGCTCAGGAAGACTTCAGAAAACCATTGTCAGTTAACACAGTTCATCACTACATCTACAAGTGCAAGTTCAAACTCTACCATGCAAAGACAAAGACATATATCAACAACACCCTGAAACACCGCCGGCTTCTCTGGACCCGAGCTCATCTGAGATGGACTGACGGCTGAAATACACCGGCTGCGTATGCGTTGCAGTTACGCTCCATCACCAGATCAGATCGGTTTCCATTCAAGTCAATGTGTCAACTTACACTGGATCCTTTCCCCTGCAGTCTGGCTGTGTGGCTGGTCCGACAGGTTGCAGCTACTCCATAGCGATCCTATTTTTGCTGGATACCGGAGCTGTGGCATGTCAATTCAGAGCATGGACGTGTGCATGGAAACTACCTGAAAAGAGCCTGAGACTTTCAAAATAAAACGAACTGTGTCAGAAACTAGGTCGTATTTAGCTTTACCAATTCAAGAAAATGACACAGACACGCCAGGAGTCATCAGGTTTGAGGTTTAACAGCACAGCATGAATGAAGAGAGGTTTGTTAATGGAGGGGAAAGTGCGGGAATTCCTTGGTCTCTCAAGTCCAGCTGTCTGTCAGTCCTGCAGCTTGTCGAACCAAACACGCAGCGGAGTGGAGCTGCAACACAGACGCAGCTGGTGTATTTGAGGCACAACACAAAGTGGAAAAGTCTGCTGTGGTCTGACGAGTCCACATTTCAAATTGTTTTTGTAAATCATGGACGTGGTGTCCTCCAGGCCAAAGAGGAAAAGGACAATCTGGATTGTTCTCAGGTCAAAGTCTCAAAGCCAGCATCTGTGATGGTATGGGGGTGTGTTAGTGCCCATGGCATGGCTAACTTGACCATCTGTGAAGGCTCCATTAATGCTGAAAGGTACATACAGGTTTTGGAGCAACATATGCTGCCATCCAAGCCACGTCTTTTTCAGGGACATCCCTGCTTATTTCAGCAAGACAATGACAAGACACATTCTGCACCTGTTACAACCGCGTGGCTTCGTAGTAAAAGAGTGCAGGTACTAGACTGGCCTGCCTGCAGTCCAGACCTGTCTCCCATTGGGTCTGGACACCATCCAGACCCAAACAGCTACTTCTACAGACCAGGACATATCATTAATTAGTTAGTTAATTAGTAGAGGATTTTAATTTGATTGAATGCTTCTATTTTAATCTCTGCATTCTAGGCATTAAACATTACATTACTTACAGCCAAAATATTGCCAAAATGTTTATGAATCATACAGATTTTCTTTTTATTTGACAGTCTGATGACATGCAGACATTAAAACAGATACTGGGCTACACAAACATACTAAACTAACTCATGTAAGACATTGTGACGTTCCAGATCTTGGCTTTAATTAGTTTGCTTAGTCTGGAGCTTTTCCGAATTTCAGCTGGATACCCTGCTGAAGATCGTTAACTGTAATGTCTTTCCTTCTCTTTGTTCCTCTGTGCAGTTTTTCGGTACACTAAAAAAAATAATAAGCATCTAATTCTCACATGTAGCAATGACTGAACTTTTTGTAAAGCGTTCAAAAGCACTGTAAAGCTTGTGACTTCACCACGCAGCTCCACAACTTCACCAGGTTCTACGTGACGTTAGCATAAGTACAGTACATGTAAAGAAAGGGGGTCAAAAACAACAGCACAGTTAGCACATGGGTGAGAAAAAATGTGTGTAGATGTCTGCTTCTTTACCCTAGTGGTCCAATAAAGTACTAACAATTAACAAACAAACAAACAAACAAATAAATAAATAAATAAACCTTGAAGTGTTTATCAGCAACTTAAGAAACACACATAGCTTCATTTTCATTGTGTTATGCGTCCTGGTGATGTCCGCCTCTGATGTACAACAACAAGAATCCACTACGGCTCTTATTGTGTGTGATAACTCTTGACTTCTTTGGTACTATTTTTTTCATATACTGTTGAACAGACTGCCAGATTACTCAGCTTTTTGAGCTAGCTAGCTACTGTAGTACTTTACAGCTAAGTCTCAAACTGTGTTACTCTGGTTTAGAGGTTGTGCTACCAAAACATTCAACCTTAGTTGTAGGTAAGTGCCTGGCTAGCTTCAACTAGTTGCAGAAAGTGTATGAACACAAACAGCAAAATGTCTTGGTGTTTAGCAGTGTGTTTAAAGCACATGTAAAGATTAGCTTTGCATTGGGTCTGTACATAGCTTGAGGGCAGATTCCTCACTGAGGTTACTTTTACCTGTTCCTTTCTTTCTTTTGAAGGAGCTTTATTTGTGGATTATGTCATCTAAATGCTAAAGAGCCCCTGAAATGACAAAGAGAAAAGAAATAAAGGTTGAAACTTTAAATTTGGTGAGATTTCTTGCCTGTGATATCAGACAGTGGATCATCAACAATAAATGAGTGCACTCCCTCTGAGAGATTTGTTGAGTTTAACTTTGAGATACTTAATCCGCCTGCCAGTCGGCACTGTTTTCACTCAAGTGATCTTTGAAGAGGACGCTTTGTGCAAAAGGGGAAGCACTCGTCGCCTAGTGTGCTCAAAACCGACCTTGGTGAAGTCAGAAAGATACGACCAGATTCAGCCTCCTTGAGTCAATCACTCACTATCATCTCTCTTCCAAAACACTGATGTAGACAGGGGGCTGCAACCTTGTTTTAATAAGTGAGCCATCCTGTGATATCACACATGTTTTTTTTTTATGCAGATGACACGCTAAATGTTGTTAATCTCACAAAGTTTGCAGGTTTCTCTATGCTATCTCTCTTTTTTTAGATCATAGCTCACCACATGTCACCAGCAACAAATTCAGGTCATCTGAAGCCACTGCTGGCAGCAGATTTCCCATCTAAGCCTCTTATAGATTATTTCTTTCCCTTAAAAGATCACTCAACAGTTGGCACAAAATGACAACATTTACCCCTGATGTTCCAGACCCTGAGACTAAACTGCAGCTCAGCCTTGGCTGCTGCAAACATCTGACTGTCAATGAACTCATCGTTCTTGTATTTAAGAGCCGCCAATGACTTATAAATGCTCTTTTTTTTCTGTTATTCTATTTTAAAATGTTCAGTTTCTGTTTGATGCTGCCAGTAAAAAGACATATACTCCTACAGGTTTTCTCTTTTGTGAGCCACAGTTAGAGGTCAGGTTTTATTACCTGCAGCTTGGTGCTTTTCTTTTTTACTCTTAACTCAGACGGTACAACAGTACAACAATGACAGCAGATTTAAAGCTCCTGTGAAGAACTTTATGTTTGGGTTTCTTCTGGTGCCCCCTGTAGACAGAGCGGTATCTTGTATATCTTTGCTGATAAAAGGTGCTTTTTTTTCTGTGTGTTGGAGAATTGTATATAAATGAGTATATAAATTGTATATAATGAGTAGCCAGGAGGAGATGTCTCAGTCACCTGTACTATGCCAATTAACGAGGAAGATAAGACTATTTCACACACATACACAAATGCATGTGTCTGTTGCTGTGTGAAATGTTTTACCATGTGACAAGGAGGTGGACACCAAGTTGCTTTAAAGTGTACATTGAAGAGATTCCCTCTTCAGCGAGAGGAAGTGCCTTGTGTAAATTTGCTCGCTCCTGCAGTAAAGTTCATTGAATGAAACTCTTTGCTCTCTGTGTTCATTCTGTGAAGTCAGGGCACCAGAGGAATTTTCCTGACACTGTGATGTATGGAGAAAAAAATAAAAGCAGTTGCAAAATATTGCCACACCAGTAGAGGACAGTAAAACAACAAAGGCCGTTCAGCACAAATGACACCACAGAAGGAGACAAGTTGTAGTTGTGTGTAGCACTGCAGTCAGCCTGTTAGCATGGAGGAGATAAAGCCTGTGCTGGTTTTGATTATGTTTCACTGTACTGCAGATGGATTTGGAGATGAGTGTTCATATCAAAACTGTCATTGTTTGAGGCCATTTAGGAAAGTTCAAAACAGCTTGAACCTAGAAAACACCAGACCGCTCAGCCATCCAAAGAACGAAGATGGCAGAGATTGACCTGTGCTTTTTCTCAAAAAAAACGAGCCTGTAGATTGAAGACTTTCAGCAGGATGCATCCTTCTCAAACAGCTTTAGATCATCACTAAATCATCATTCGAGATTTTTCACAAGAATAATTTGTCACATATATAAAACTAAACTAGGATGCATTCCCGAGGACTTCTTTTGTGTTTTATCAGCTGTTGTAAACTGGATATCCACTGACACGTTCAGCTGAAGGTCTCCAGTTTACAGGGTCACTCTTTAAACTGGAACACCAGGAGCTGATAGACACACATTCACACTATCAGGCTCAAAGAAGACCATTGATTAGGAGTTACTAAACCAAGTCAGTCACAGCTGGAGGGTCATCTTACTGTGGACGGAGAGAGGGGAAATAAAAACACTGTAGCTGCTCCACCAATCAGAAATATTCGGCCAGTGATGTGCAGCACTCTGGGGTATTTGCAAAGAAAAGAGTTTTAAAAAAAAGAAAGAAAAAGAAAGACGTGTGCTTTGAATTATTTCTCCCGTCTTGGCAGTTACAGGGACAAAAAAATCACCGTATAAAATTTTCCAGTCTCGTTGCTGATGATGTCTTTTTTTCGTCTGTTTCAGAAACAGACGGTGATGTTGGGGACACAACGTCCATTATTTATACAGTCTGTGCTTCTCACAGATGTTTCAAAGGCACAAATGAAAACAGACAAAACAATGAATTAAAAACTGCTTTAATTTAAGGTTGTGCAAACATGACAGAAAACATGTTCTGAATTAAATTTTGCTTTGCACATCATAACATCTCTTTGGACTCTTATTTATACTTTCTCCTCCCTGCCATTGTCCTTTTTTTCTCATATTAAATATACTTGTTTAGTTGCTTTTTTCCTGTAGTTATTGCATTTCTTCTAAATCATGACCAATTAATCAACATTGGTCAGTATGTATTTACGTTTTTGCTGTGCTGAGATTCTGCCGCTCTGTCACCAGTCATTTAAAAATAAGTGTTTTTTTTGGATCCTCCCAGCAGATTTGGGATCCAGAGAATTTTAAAAATTGTGTAGTTAATCTGTGAGGTAAACAAAGATCGATGCAACTGTTAATTCACATCTCCACCATTTCTAATAAAAAAACTATTATAAAATTTTAAAGTGGTGTGAGCTGTATCTTTGTGAAATAAGTGTGTTTACAGTCCTTATGTTGACAGTGTTACTAATTTAAGTTCCTTATTTTCATTTAGTCGTGTTCTGCTTCTCTGTCTTGGATCATATTTTGGATTTATAAGAATTTGTGTTTATGTACAGCACATATCCTGTGTGTATATATGTTTTTATTTCATATATTGACGGATATGTCAGTTATAGCTTTTTTTCAGCCCTCAATATCAGTATCAGCATCAGCCCTAAAAATACCATATCGCTCAAGCTCTAAATTCTACAGCTGTAATTATTGAAACTCCCAACTAAAATCATGGCTGAAGTTATCATTACACTCCTATTAATGTTAGGTTTAGTTCAACTGTATTTTAAATCCCCAAAATGTTTTTTCTCTTGGTGTCTTGGGTAAAAAATTCACTGAACCTTGTCGGGTTCAAACACTTTAAAATTCTTGACAGAAACCGAACGTTCATGCTCCGCTGGGCTCAGCTTCTCTAAAATTGGGTGATGTGGATCATATTACACACAAGACGGAGCAAGGCCGGACTTCAGAGGTGGATGAGGTGGGGGTGGGGGAGGGGAGAAAACGTCTGTCTGTGTAGATAGGCTGAGCTCTCATCTGTCCATCTTTTCGATCCATCACTCTAGTTTCTCCCGTCACGCTGTCACTAACTGATTCTTCGACCTGCGCTTCACAAACTTTTGGGCCAAACACATGTTCAACATGATGTCTGAAGGGTCGGCACTCTGGTATGGAGGAGGTGACAAATGAAGACAGAAATGGAACCAATTGTCCAACTGATTTCAAATCTACCTAACTTTTGAAAAGTAGACTTTAGTTAAAGGAGTCTTCAGCAAATTACATAAATATTCATTAGAATTTGAGACGAAGAAGCTGTTTGAAATGCTTTTTTTTTATTTATTTTTTTTAAAGCTTGGGAGTCTCTTGATGGAGGCAGAGCTGTACGTTTAAGCAGTACACACTGTGATCACACTTTGATGGGATCAACCAGAGTGTCTGATTGGATCACATGCTGCTGTAAATCTGTACACTGTGATCATATCTCCTACCAAACAAAGAGAAAAGGTCACAGCTTGTTACTTCAACTGTTAGGGCTGGAGTGTTTTTATTAACTATCCTTAGATAACATAAATTCATAAATAGCACAACAGCTGATGTGGTTTATGTGAATGCTTCAGTTTTTGACAGTTAATTAGTTATTTAATGCTAAAACGATAGGATCTGATGTCATTTTTGACAACTGTTGGTAAATAAAGCTCTCTGAAGTAATTTTTACCAGGTTAGCAGAGTTGAGGAGGAACAGTGAGAGAAATCATCACAAACATTAACAGAGAAGACATTGATGTTTTCATTACTTCTTCACATCAGCACAAAAATCTGAGAGATCCCTGAAATAGGTTAATGCTTTGGTGGTGTGATGTCAGTCCCTTGGCTCCAAACTACAATGAATGATGTCACCGTTTCCTGCGGTGGTATTTCAGCTTTAGACTTTTTTTATTTTTACAAAGGGGGGAAATAAAGGTCTGTCTTCAAATGGTATATCAAATTAAAACTAAAACAGGTTTGGATTTTCCTCACTTTGCTGTGACTTTGAAACTTTTCTGAATTTGACTTCCTGAGATAAACTTTAGATGTGGTTTTGCAGCAAATGACAAAGGTAATATTGTCTGCGCATGTTTTTATTAAACGTCACCTATGAGCAGGAATGAAGGAGTAAAACAAGATTCTACAATGAACACATAAAGGTAGAGATTTATATAAAAAAACCCAACTGTGAACTTTTCCATTGGGAAGCTCACCAAAAAACAAAAACGCAAAAAAACAAAACAAAACAAAACAAAGACTACCCCTGCCCAATTTCCACCGAGCTGGTTCTAATGCTAGTTCAGTGCCAGTGCTTATTGGTTTTAATTTTGTTCTTCCAAAGAATCAGTTTGGTTTTTCATCAGCAAGGAGCCAAGTTGGAGCCATGTTCAGAGGAGGGGGTGGGGGGTGGGGCGCTGGCTGCTGACAGTGGGGGCGGTGGATGGCAATACAGAGATGGCGCTGGGAGTGCCAAAAGTTATCTGGTCCCTGCAGCCTGGTTGCTCACCCAAAGCTTTGCCTGGGACCAGATTTGAGTATCAATGTTTTAGCATGACTACCACAACAATAGTGCTCTTATAAAGCAATAAATGGTTTAGGGCCAAAATATATCAGGGATCTTCTGATCCAGTATGAACCATCAAGATCACTCAGGTCATCTGGATCAGGTCAACTTGCAATCCCAAGAGTCAGAAGCAAGCATGGAGAAGCAGCATTCGGCTTTTATGCTCCAAATATCTGGAACAAACTTCCAGAAAATATCAGGTCTGCTGAAAATCTCAGCTCCTTTAAATCCAGGTTGAAGATTCACCTTTTTACAGCTGCTTTTAATTAAACAAATCATTTTAATATCAATTTTCTTGCACACCTCTGCATTCTGCACTGTGACTTTTACCCTTCTTTTTTGCAATTTTACTTTCTTTTATTTTTTTTATTTTTATTTTTAAATTATTATTATTATTTTTTGCTCTTTTAATTCATTTTTAAATTGTTTCTTTTAATGTTTTGCCGCTATGTAAAGTACTTTGAATTTCCTTGTTGCTGAAATGCGCTATATAAATAAACTTGCCTTGCCTTGCCCTGCTTTTCCTTGCCTTGCCTTGCCTTGCTCCGTAATGTTGCCCTGAGACAACAACAAAAAAAAAAACATTAATTTACTTAATTAACAAAAATCCAAATTTCAGTTTTGTCTCCAAAATGAGACCCCCACCCCCTGATGAAATATGACACCCACTGATCCCCTGTACTATTTGGCCGGAGAGATATGTTGTAGTATTACATCTCACAGTGTGTGTGTGTGTGTGTGTGTGTGTGTGTGTGTGTGTGTGTGTGTGTGTGTGTGTGTGTGTGTGTGTGTGTGTGTGTGTGTGTGTGTGTGTGTGTGTGTGTGTGCCATAGAGGGGTAATGTTCATTATCCAGGTGCTCCCATCTAATCAACCCACTCAAACAACAAGGACAGATTCAAAGCCCTTGACCTTTCCTCTTTGCAATACGAATACTTATAGAGACGATTTATTTTGAGGGTTATTGAAATATTATTTTTCTACATCCCTCTTTAAGAATGAATGATGAAGGTCTCTGTACGATGAAGGCTCCACTGCTCCCCTGAGTTCATGGATGTCATGGAAACAGGCATGCTCAAAGGTAAAGCAGAAAGAAATAAGCCAGATATTAAAAACAGACAGCCCCAACCTTGACCCTAACGTAACGCTCAGATGAGTGTTTTTCAGACCTGTTTTTACAGGTTTATCTGCAGGGAATCCAGCAGAAAGGAATGCTTTCTCCTATTTTCTGTTGAAGAGAAGAAGACGACTATAAATAGAGCTTAAGTGTATGCTTATTGTTCCCACAGTGAAGACAACCACGTGTATTTTTTGGCAAACAGAGCGTGTGAATCTGAAGTTATTGTTTCACTCAAAGAACGTGCAAACTGGCTGTGTGTTGACTGCTTTAGCAACAAGTAGAAGTGTTATTTTTAGTCAGACTTTAAATCAAGGCAGCTTGGATTCAACTTTGTCTCCATGTTTTTGCTTTAAAATCGTAGCTTTGTTGAATAAAATTTTGCCACCAGGCTGTTCTGTGTCTGTGTCTGTGTCTCTGTGCTGGCTGGGAATAATCAGCTGAATAAGCTTTACTCTGTGCACAGATTCAAAAATATGGCAACTACACTGCAAAAACTGAAATCTAAGCAAGTGTTAGCGTCTTATTTTTGGTAAAAAAAAAAGTCTTAATATTCTTGATATGAACCACATTCAGCTGACCAGTCCAGAAACATGTCGTAGTTCCAGATATTCAAAGACAAAAATGAGGTCTAAATTGCCTGTAACAAGTAAAAAAAATCTGCCAGTTATGTAAAAAAAAATCACTTGTCAAGTTTAGAATAATGTCGTAATATAAGAAACTTTCTCTTCCCCACTGGCAGATTTTTTTTACGTGTTACAGGCAACTCAGACCTCATTTTTGTCTTTAAATGTGTTGAAATAAGACATGTTTCTGGACTGGTCTGCTGAATGTGGTTCATATTAAGTCTAAAAAGACATTTTTTTACTAAAAAGACAAAAAGCACTTGCTAAGATTTCATTTTTGCAGTGCAGTAACATTAAGGTAAAGTGTTTTGTTTACTGTCTTGGGTTTGAAAGGATCATGTGATGGATTTTTTTGCCTTGGTTGGTTTCTTTTTATCTCCACTGGTTAACAACAGGACTGCAGACTCAGGTTTCTGGCTGGCACAGAGGCAGAAATTAGATGTACGATCTTCTCTTTGTTGAAATGTAAAGGGGCCAGTTTCAGACTTTTAGTTTTGTTTTTTTTTACTTCTTTTATAACAGCTACAGGAGGGTTTCAGCATTTTAATAGTCACCTTAGGAGTCTGTAGCAGTTTGATGGATCAATATCATTAATAAGGTGTCTTTTGGACTTCTGAACAACCCTCCCCCCCACCACCACCAAAAAAAAAAAAAAAAGAAAAGAAAAGAAACTAAAAAACTTCCATTGTTTTAAGTTGATGTTATGATGGTAGAATTGAGGGTTGGTCAATCTCCCACCCTTTTTTTATAAATTAACTACAAGCAGACAGTTTACATCCATACAGATAAATATGTCCATCCTGTCATGTAAAAAAAATCAGAGCAAAGTAAAGTAAAGACAGTGTCCACAGGCTCACTGACAGGGTGCAGATTTTTGGCTAATGTGAGCATTTAATGAACACATGGTCGACCTACACTGAGCAACATGATGCAGTTAGTGAGCTGAGTGTGTGCAGTTTAACAAATATATTTTACATTTCTGAAAGATTTTATATCAACTGATATTTCATGATGACAGAGTGGACGCGTTGAGCTTCACAACATCCAACTACACACGTAATATGATGAAAATTACAAAACATTAGCATAAATCAGACTGTATAATTAATGGACGTAGCCTCTGCGATGTCACCCGTCTGTTTCTGAAACAGATTTCTGAAGCAAAATGCTTGATGCGGCCATATTGGAAATGAGGCAGGCTGTGAGTATCCACAGTAACAACCATAGGGTGCCCAGCAGTCACGTGATCTGAGCTGTGCCTCTGATTGGTTGAACTGGTGATCTTAATATTTTTTAAACTGCTGAGTTAGAAAAAAATTCAACTCTCACACAGTGTGTGCAGTAAGTGAAACTAACAACTCAAATGGGAAACAATTTTTGTATCAGGCTGTAAACATTTTTATTTTGGCTGTGAAAATGGCTTTTTTTTTGCTTGGTGTGTTTGTGACCTTGGGTATATCCAGAGCCAGCTTCAAGCGGACACTCAATGAACCGCAGATTTTAGCACATCTGCATTGTCTCATATTTTCAGACCGCAGGTTGCCACTTGGTGTAAATACGTACTCTGCAACCAGCCACTGTTTCAGCCTCCATTAAAAAAAAGGCAAACTGCTGGTTGTGATGTCACTGAAACCATCAGAGGGTTTCTTAAAGGGGCAGTGACCCCATAATGACAGGGTGGACAACAATTTCAGAGACACATGCAAAATGTTCAATATAATTATGAAAACAGAATAAACATGATCAAAATGACTCTTTTTTTTAAATAACTTGATGTGGAATATATAACCATGTTTTTTTTTATTTAGTGTCATTTAACCACTCATTAAACACACTGCGGTCAGCAGAGCAGTGTTTGGAACATGCCAAAATCATGAACACCCAATGAAAAAAAATGGTGTAAAATGAAGGAAACACATTTTAAGAGACTTATCATTGTACTGATATGTGTTTAAATGTTTGTCCACTAACAATAAGACCCCAGAGTTTCATAATTCTGCTACATTTTCATAAAAAACTGAGTGAGTCTGATGAGGACACCAAAGGCACTTTATAGTGATACTGACCCAGATGTACTTGCTGTTTAATCTTAAATTCACATACTGGTCCAGCTGTGTCATACAGGTATTTATTCTCATACTGACTAAACACAGTGTCTTACTGGATGGAACCACTTGAGTTAGTTGATAGTTGCAAAACAGGCGCCTCATCTATAAAAGAGTGCGTGGAATCCTTACTGAAAATGTACGTGCACCAAAAACCTGAATATGGCGTGTGCACAAAATGATTCAGATTTAGAAAACCTTTCATACGCACAACTGCCACTCTGACTTCTTCATATATATTCAGAGAGGACGCGTCAGACAGCCGTCTACCTCATCTGTATTATTATTAATCAAAGGTTTGACTTTTAATTCTAATTGTTTCTCACATTTTTTCATTGTAAACTTCATCTGCTCTGTGATTAATTCCGAGGATATCTGGGCCTAACGATCATGTCAGAGACGCAGCTGACGGAGATGTGCGGAGTATGGAGGAGGTGAACTGTGGGACTCTGTGCGCTTTGTGTCTTTATGTAAGCATCTTAATCAAAACTAAAAACCCCACTTGATGATAAATGCACGATCATGAAATTTATGAATGAAAACTGGAGGCTCTGTGGTTTCTGTGTTAGTCTCATTTTTAACTCTTTCAGTGATCACATTAGTGTCCAGTCCTGTGGCGTGAAGGAACATGGATGTGGCAGAATTTTACATTTTTATTTATCTATTTTTTTGTCATGATGAAAGTGACTTATTGGAAAAGGCTCACAACATGCACTATTACTATAGTCTAAATTAAACTGTTGGTTTTAATCATTATAATGACGAGGAAAAAGTAAAGTTTGATATTTAGTCAGATAAAATGTGGGAGAGACATCAGTATGTATATGTAGGTTTCAGTTCACCACTTTGTAGTCTGTGTCACCAGTTTCCAATGCTTCCAAAATGTACGTACACCTGGCTCAGGGTTTGCTTTCCAGGTTTGTTTACGTTTTGTGCGTACACACCTCTGTGTTTATAAATGAGGCCCCAGGGCCCTATGCATGTCCATTCATTACACAAATGGGACCATTAGTCTTAACATACTGTTATGGAACCACAGCATTAGTCGCATGCACGACTGACAAAATTTAGCCAATTAACAAATTGCGCCATAAAGGCGAGGCAGGTGCAGAACGTCACATTTCCGGGGAACTTCCTGGAAAACCCCGATCCAACAAATTCAAATTGTGCATGTTTATCACATAAAAAGTGATAAACATGGTGAGTGGTAACAGTGTCAGTGTCAAAGAGCAAGAAAAACGTTGTCTCCTAAATCTAACTTTGCTATACATTGACATCGTCACACTTTTCCAACAGATTCATTCGACCCCTAAATATCTGTTCTCTTCACATATATCATCTTAAATGGTAATGCATAAGCACAACGTCCGCCATCTTTAAAACAGCCTGACAGGTGTGATAATCCTGCTGTTAGCACCTGTAATGGTGGGGTCTACCTCCATTAAATCTAATGCTCTGCTGGGGTGTTAGCCTGGCTCATGCACACTGCTTAGTGATTTATTTTTTTATTTTGTTCACCATTGGTACAAATGGTCCATTTTCATTGTTAATGGCTGGATGTGCACACAGGTCCTGGTCTGTCAGGTAGTCTGACACTTTCTGCCATTGTTGTCCCTGCTGCTGTGTTCTTTATTATATATGGACGTAGTTTCTGTGATGTCACTCAGTTTCTCAATCTTAAAGCCTATTAGGCTGTCAGAGGCCAAACCAGTTAGGATGAGGTAGAGAGGCGGGCCTTTGGCAAGTCAGCCATGTCCTTATATGGGCAAAACTTGAGAATCTGTGCTGATAGAGAAATAAGGTTTTGAATCAGGGTGTAAAAAGGTTTAATTCTGCAGTTTTTAGCAATTCTGATAAGGCTTCACATTTTCAGACCAGGGGTTGTCGTTGTCGAACATCAGACTTTATAAAAACTTTTAAATTCAGAACCGAGGATTATTTCCCATTAACTCTGTTCTCATAACTGGCGTAAATTTGCTCTTAGAAGACGTGTGAAAAATTCCAACCAAAGTAAAATATGGATAAGGATCGAGTAAGATAAAAGATGACATAAAAGAAACAGAAAACATCCAAAATGAAAACATCTTTTTATTGTCATACACTTTGTAAAGGATGAGTGCAAATAAAAGAGCTCGTGATCAAAGTCTACTCATCACTAAGCCATGGACCATAAGGCATCATTAAATACAAGCTTTTTGGAGCTATCATCTACAATACAAGGACGGAATCAAGGAAAAGAAACAACACAGCATCAATGCCTATGCAATCGGAAAATGGCGGGAAAGAAATTTAAATGAAGAGAACAAAAATACAAACAAAACAAACAAAAAAAAAAAAAAAAAGAAAAACACAACACAATTTGTACATTCAAAATAAAGAAGTCCAAAAAAAATTCACAAGGAATATTGATATTACGGCAAAATGACGATAAAACATAGTCTACAATCTGTTATGTACACTTGGCACTAAATGTAAGATCTTTGATTGTTGTCCAGTCAGGTTGTTGTCAACTCTAGCATGTGCACAGGTTGCAACTTTCTTCATATGTTTTTTTTTTTTCTTTAATTAAATGCTAGGCTAATCATTTATATAATCTATAAATATTCTGAAACAATCATTCTCTCAAACAAAGCTGTTGAAAAGTTTTGCAAAGCCTGACGAAAAACTTCATTAGATATTGAGATCAAACTGCTCAGTGGACAACAGTTCATCAGAAAAATGCTCACATACTTTTTATATATAGTGTAGAAGGATTTTTTTTTTTCATAACAATCAATCTTTGATAGTCCATCTCATGCACTTGAAAGTTGTAAACAGTACAAATATAAATGACCCACTTACAATATTTGAATCCCAGCAATTCCAAAATAGACAGTGTCCAAAAAACAGCAGCAGATTGTTTGTATGCATTTTCCAACACACAGATGTGTATATAATGAGGTGGAAAATGGCTATTTAACATGATTGGATTGTCTCTATCTATTCAACGTGGCTAGAGAGAATCAAAAGCAGTATACAGCTGAATGACGCCACAGCTTCCAATTCTTAATGATATGACTCAGAATGACTCAGAGGTATGATATCTCTGCAGCAACAATGAAATTAAAACATGTCATGTTTGACAGTATGACGTAGAAAAATGCTCTGGAGTGGTCATAAACATCCTGATATGTCTCTTCTGATATGTTAAAGGGAACGTTCAGGTTTGACTTACTCTTTACCTTCACTTTATGATCCTAGAACTCAATAATTCTCACTACACGTTTGTGTTATTCAGGGTTTAGAAAATAATCAGTTAGCTTTTCAGCAGTGTTGCAGTCAAGAGAAGCCGAGGAGCAGTTAGATTATAACTAAAAGACAAAAAAAGAAGGAGATACGTGCCAGTAAAATACTGATTAAAAACAAGAAATTGGTGAAATTTGTAATATTAAGACATTCAGCTTCTGTCTGAAGTCTAACAGAGTTTTAGACCTTTTCTGGGGGCTTATGACACGTCATGTAACATTGATTGAGATACAGAGAACACAAATTGAAAAAGTTCGTACATCTGAAGCTTATAGTGACAGTGGCTTCTTTTTGATAAAATTGGCATAAAAAATAGAGCTGTCAGTTATTCTTTTTTTTACTCTTTTCAGTCACAAATAGTGCAAACAAATATTGAATCAGTTCAAATTTTTAGCATATCTCTAATCATTTGATCAGTAGTCGCTTCATGTTACATTACCTTGTGTTATGTTACGTCAGGTTGTCATGTTGAATTACTTTACCTTGTGTTATGTTTTGTTACATTTTGTTACATTGCATTGCGTTGTGTTACGTTGTGTTGTAACCCCTAATTCACACCTACAGTGTGAGCGCTGCGGTCCATCAGTGCTGCGCACTACACTGTACTTCACTGCCTCTCTAGTCAATCAGTGCATTCACACAGCCCGCGCTGCAGTCTGTCTCCGACACGTGCTACCAACGGCTATTCCGCTGCGAGTCTATATTTGACAGAACACACTTATTTGCAATTTCCGCAGAGCAGATTGTACCAAACATGAAAAACGATCAGAGTATCTGGTCATTTTCAAAATAAAGTTCCTTTCCTTTATATCAAAACTTCGACACTGGCACAGGGCCAGCAGTCATCAGCAGGTCAGACCCAGAGGAAATCTGACGCCATGGACGAGGAAAAGTTTATATTGGAGGCGGAAAACCAGATAATTATATACGATACAACACATCCTTTATATAAGGACACCAACAGAGACTGAAAGGGAAGGACTGAATTAATGAAGTTCTGGGAGGGCAGGTGAGTTTAACATACTAAATATCATGAAAGTAGTTGTCATGGGTGTGATTCCTGCAGGAACATGTGGTTCTCCTGTGATCTTGTATTCTTGCGTATCCAGCTGCTATGAAGTATGCTGAGCTGTGCTTCACTCCAGAAACAGATCCAGTGTGAATTGGTGCATGCTGAAAACCACAGTGCTGACGGACTGCGGCGCTCACAGAGTATGTATGAATCAGCGGTTACGCTGTGTTGCTTATGTTGTGTTACATTGCATTACATTACGTAACACTGCGTTACATCACGTTGCGTTTGCCACATTTCCGTTACACTGCGTTACTTTGCATCACTTTACATTTTGTTACTTTAAGCTGCATTACATCGTGTTACATTGCGCAACATAACGCAATGCTCAAGTCATGTGATGTTACTTTGCGTGATGTTGCGTTAAGTTACGCTTCAAAACATTACTACCTACATTTACAAGTAACCACCTGGCTATGTTAAATACTTCATTCTGATTGGTCAAAACCTCTTGAAAATGGTAACTGATTAAACTGCAACAAGCAAGATGAACTGGTTTCACTTTTCATCGAGGTTACTTCACATTTCATAAAGTTATGTTACATTACCTCATTTTACAACACCTAATGTTAAGTCATGCAATGTAATGTCACATACTGTAAAAGTTAATTACATCAAGCTAGGTTATAGCTTAATGCAGAACATAGAGGTTGCATTAGCTTTGTCTCTGAACTATCCTTGTTAAGTTTTTCAATGTTTTCAATCCTTATTCAGTTATAAAACAATAATTTTTGTAGTATCTCCTTCTTTCTTTGCAACTGCCTTTAAATGAGAGCAGTCTGTCCCCGAAAAATAATTTCATTTCCTTTTTGGCACAAATAGCTTTAACTTATTTTACTGAGAAAGCAGCTAAACATTGAAACTTCAGTCTTGACCCATTATTGTTTACTATAGAATAAGTTTCCATGTAGAGCATGTCATGTTTCTGTGCAAGCGTTCCTTAAATTGTACTGATTCACAAAGATGATTACGAAAAGAATCATAGAGAATGAATTTCAAACAACAAAAAGAGGAAATGTAGGTTGAACTTTTAGCTCCCCTTCAGATTGACTACAACACTGCTTTTGAACAACTCGTTACACATTTTGCCAAGCCTTAAAAACAGACTCAGCTGTCATGTTTTGCCATATTGAGGGTCATGTGCTCTTCTTTCTATGAGTAACAAATACTTCATATCATGTCAGAGTTATTTTTAAACCACCTTTGGATTTACTTCTGTAAATCCTCTGATCCAGTTCAGTTTACCAGCTGACATGTCAGAAAAGTTTGTGTATTATTTGAAAATTATAATATGTAATAACAGGTTCTGACAAGCTTTAGTTTTGTATCTGTCATGTGTTTTATGTATTATCAGCTCTTTTAAATGTTTATATGTTTTTATTTCAGGGATTTCAGGTTTTTTGTAGGGGCTCAGTGGTAGCATTTCTGTAGTGTAGTTGGTTCTTTTGACAAGATACATTTCAAGTGTCAGCGTTTTCACAGAACAGCATCAAAAGAAGAAGTCCTGGTCTGACCAGCAGCTTTTACCCCCTCAGTTATTGTTCAAACGTCTCGCTAATGTTCACAGGCGAAGCTCAGGCTGATCAGAAAACAGTCTCCCTTTAAAGAACTGCTGAACCAACACATCCCTACACAAACAGGGGCGCTGGCTTCTTCACATTCAAATGGTACGGTGTAAATAAGAGGACATTTTAGAGTAAAATAAAGCTTTTCAGACGACATGTTAAGACATCCACACATGAGACACCATGAGGTAACACTGACAAAATGCTCTACACAGTTGACACACATAAGAATGGCAAGACAATGTTGTGAAATATACAATGTGTGACGTACGAAAGTTACATTCATTCAAATAAAAAAAAAAAAAAAAAAACAGACATGGAAAAAGAATCTGCATTTGTACTCAAACATGTTTTCAAAGTCCAAGATGATGTGATCAGTCGAAAAAGTACAAGCAAGATACATCCAGGAAGTAAATCAATTCTTATGAGGGGACCAAGTCAAGAAGAGTAAAAGACAAAGAAAAGAGAAAGGAAAAAATATCCTGTATGGTCCAAATCAAACCAAAGAAAGTATGAGTCCCGACTGCTTTGAGCTGGACAGTCAACTTATCTGTACACACACATGCCAACATTCCATGAAAGTACACACAGCACGGGCAGTTTTCATCACTGGGCTGGCTTTTGGATTCAGTGCATTCTTTAAGGAGGTGGGTTATTTATGACGAGACTTATGGCGGCTGTTTGTTTTGTTTTTGTTTCTTTTTTTTTCTTTTTTAGTTGATGCTGATTGTTTGCTGTTTTGTGTCCCTAAATCATTTGACATACTCAGCTGACTTCCAGAAGTGCCCTGGGTGGGAAAGGCGACGGTTCCTTTTTGGCAACTTTTCCAGTAAATCTACCAGCTTGGAGAAGCTGGGCCGCTCGTCCTGCTTGTACGCCCAGCACAGAAGCAGAATGTCCTGGAAGAGATGGAGAAAGACAGAAAACCATTTCGATTTTTGCTGTGAACCATCTTAGGATAGATCAGAGGGGACAGGATTTTTTTTATCAAATGATACCTCAGAAGGCAATCCCTATTTTTAACTTTCCCAAACTTAGATAAAACACACTTTCTTAATATATGTTTTGTGAGGATTAAAATACATACTTCTATCTAATACTTCAAAAACAGTAGTTCCTAAAGTCGGGGTCTTGAAAATAAGTGAAAGTTGTGTAGACAGTTGACATTTTTCAGTTTTACCAATAAAACTGAAAAATGTCAATTGGTGTAACCAACGTTTCTCAAAAAAGAAATCTAATGTTGCGCAAAAAGTTTCTATGAATATGATTTTATACACTGTAAAAATGCAATTTAAAAATGATTTCAAACCATCTAATCCAAGAATAGAGAGAAAACTCTGATGTTATTCTACAACACATTCTACGACATACTGACTCACTCAGTACAACGAAAACATTATTATCAAGTTTACTGAAGTGACAAGAGGAAGCTGTCAGAAATCAGATCTGGATCTTGATCTGGGTTTTACTCCCTCTGACTCAATAGCTGTCTCATTTGCAACCAAATTTAAGCTAATGAAGCTTGAGATCTGCAAATCTTTGCCGCTGCATAGAGATAAAATAAATCCTCCAATCCATCTTCCTTACAGTCATGCAGCCTTTGCTACTTTCCAAGAAGTTTTCCTTAATTGGTTCCTCTGCTAATGGCAGACATTCTTAAAGTCCCTGGAGAAAACAAGGTCAAGCTTTTTTAACAGGTCAGTGTGGTTAGGTTATGGCACCAAAACGGCTCTGTGAGATAAAGATTATAAGCATGTGGTGTTACATGCACATCAGGGCATCCAAGATATACTTTTGGATTCAAACTTTTGGGGTTTCAAACCAAAGAATTACAAAAAAAAAAGGACAGGCCACAACCAACCTGACATCACCAAGTAGTTTGTTTGAAGCATTTGCAACATTGCTAACGTCTTCTGTCTGAGCAGAATTGACCAAACTGAAATGAGAGCACGGTTGTGAATCACACCAACTTACAAAAACATGCCTCAAAACATATCCTGCTTAACCAAACATCCAGAGTTTAAAAAAATAAGATCAAAATTTCAGAAAGAATCCAGGTTACAGGAATTGACAAAAAGATGCTTTCAAGTCTACGTTCAAACCCCAGGCTCCTGGACTAACTTGAAATGAAAACTTGAATTTATTTGACTGATCACCCCCAGCTGGCATCCCAAACAAATTTTCCAGGGCTTTATTCTACGTCACCTGACTTCGTCCTTTGCTCCCGCCATAATTACTACAGCCATTATGCAGTGCTATTTTTAGTGAGGACCATCTGGATTTATACATACTGAAACTTGGGTTGTTTGAAGGAGAGAGAAGAGGCGTGGAGGAGTTTAGCAAGGTTAAGACAACCATTATAGGTGGCCATTTGTTACTGCAAATTACTAAAAGAGGCAAGGCCAGTATGATAAAGAACATGATATCTAAAAATGTCTTTGTTTGGGTACCACAGACCTGAAAGACTTAATGACTCACATCCTTTACTGAATTAGCAGCGAGTTAGTCTGGATTGTCTGGACTTATAACAGTGTTGAGGCTGAAAAGTTACTAATTGTCTTCTTTAGAAAGTTTTATAGTTGACGCTTCACTGACAAGCTAACTTTCTTTATTTTCTTTATACCTACTTTAAGAGCACTCCATTGAATCTCCCCTTTAATATTCTGTCATGCAAAGTAAGCTTCTCAAGGTTTAGACTATGTGTTGGAGCAGACTGAGTCTTAGTGAATAATAGGCAGACGTTCGATCCAGTTTGAAAACAGTATGACTCATGAAGTGTCTCAAATTAAAAAGGATAATCAGTTACCCATGATTTGTGATAAATTAAAAGCAGAAAGGGGTCTTACCAAAATTTCCTTCCCCATGCCGGTTTGGGCGAGGTTTGGCTTCATCCCGCTGCCGATCTGCCAAATGATCACCTCTGCTGGCTGACTCTTGTAAGGCCACTCACGTGCATGTAACTCGAACCAGATGGTGCTGTAATGGTACAAGAAAGAACAGGTAAGTTTGGACGACATTCTCAGTTTTATGTGGCATCAGTTTTTTTCTCTGATGAGAGCTCATGGTGGAAAGCTTTTGTATTTTTATGCTGTCAGTTGTTTAAACACAGAAAATCTGACAACTCACTCATTTCACCATTTTCTGATTCATTAGCAGCTTAGAAGACAGTGTACTGTTGAAACCAAGAGGGACATCTTGTTCAAAAACCGTAATTAGTTTTTCACACTAAATATTAGCATTTAGTCCCTTTTTAGCTAAAACACCTGTTTGCTAAGAAGTGTTTGAATGCTACCATCACCTTAAGATTATTCAAATTCAAAAGACATTATTTATACTTTTTTATTATTATTTTATACTTTTCACCATATTTAAATTTAAAACAACATTCATCAACAAATAAGCTACCTTTCAAATCGCAAATGTTATTATTTAGCCAAATTTAGCCAAACTTACTGTATGCTAGGAAGTCCTTGAAGGCTAACACCACAATACTTTTTGTTTGTTTGTTTGTTTGTTTGTTTTAAAGATAATCTTACAGTTAAGGACAGACTTTTCCACCATATTTAAAGTTAAAACATTTATCCAGAAATAAGTAAGCATTCACAACAGTAGCACTTTGCCCCATTTAAGCTAAAATTACTGTTCGCTTGGACGTGTATAAATGCAAACATCACCACAAAATTGTTTAGTGAATATTTAAAGGACATAGTTTTAAGGTTATTGGGCTGTTCAACATATTTTAAGTAAAAAAAAACATTAGATGACACAAAAAAATTGCATTTAACAACAGTAACTATCTAGATAAAATTTCTATGAGCTAGGAAGTGCATGAATGCTGGCACTGACAGCGTCCAAATTTAAAGAACATTGTCTGAAACTTTTTGTTCACCATATTTAAAGTTAAAAATAGAATTTAACAACAAACAAGTTAGCATTTCACAACAGAAAATGCTAGCATTTAGCCCCATTTTAGCTGAAATTACTGTTTATAAACAAAAACTGTTAGACAACAGCAACTGTTAGCATTCAACATTTGTTTCCTAGCTAAAATTACTGTAAAAGTGTGCAGCTTAAAAGAAAATGAGTGATCTTTATTTTATCTATTAACTTAATTTTAGCTATTAGTTTAATGTTATTGTGTTGTTGAAAGGTAAATTAGTTTATGCCTTTAAGTTGGTTTATGCCTTTCCCGATGGAAGTGTTAGCATTTATCCACTAACTAGCTGAAGGCCGAATAAGCTACCTATAAAACTGTTATCATCGGCTAGGACTTAGCTTTTGAGTTTTAAAACGTTTTATTTTTTAGTTGAAATGTCATCCAAGATCGAAGATTTTAAAACGATTTTTAAGTTTAAGTGTTTTATCAATTTGAGAAGACTGAAATGATTTAACTGAGTTACAGAACTGGGCTTGAAGAGTGTGATGTTGGAGAAAAATATTTTCCAAGTGATTATGGACAATATCAGCTCTCAGGTATTAGGTAAGCGTATTGCTAAAAACAAAGCATTTTGCTTTCTCTAGATGAAGATTGTCTTCTGCTTTAAGTTTTAAAAGACAAAAATTTATGCAGAAGTTACAGAAACTACATTTTCCATAACTGGTCATGCAAAATTAGCATTCAAGCCTTCCTGTGCAAATTCAGTTGTTGTTTTCTTTCAGTTCCTTCACGTTGAGTATGAGGAGGCTAAAATTAGCTCTTTGCCAGGAGTTGGGGGGAAAAATGACAGCTGATTGTTGATGAATATGTAAAACAGCCATGGGGGTGACCTCTAGGTAACACAAGAGCGAACAGAGCAGCTGGACATTGTTCACCAGTGCTGCACTCTTCTTTCCCTTTAGTGCAATAAACCTCCATGTGAGGGGGACCGTCTGAAACCGTATAGGTCTCCGAGTCAACAGAGTCCACCCGCACAAGTGAATCAGAAAGGACTGAGGAGGAAGGGCAGGTGCCATGAGAGCTTTTAATCAACTTAGGCCAAATTTAAATTGGACTTTGGAGTCCGAGGGGGAGGACACCTTGGTTTGAGAGCCCTGAGTGACACTTAAAAAGCAATCTTTAGGTAATAACTAACAGAGTCGGTGAGGATTTGGGTCAAAATAAGTGAAAGGACACGTCATTCTGACAAGAAGCCTAAGGAAAAGTGGTGCTTGTTTCGTTTAGGGTCGTATTAAAATGGATGACTCATCCAAACTTGATATTTTACAACCTTTGATGCAGCATTTAGTGCTTCACATAGCAAAAACTAAAATGACAGCTCAAAACTAAAAACAGCAAATGAAGTTTCACAGTTTGCAAGACTTAAGTTTACAACGGTTAGATTCTGAGTAAAACTCTATCTCTTGCAATAAATTAAGATTTAAACTTTCTGTTAACCCCAGAGCAGATGTTTGAAGGCTCTACTGTAAAAGCCTCAATAAGACGAAGTTCAGTTCAAATTTTTGATTTTTTTGCTTAATCAATTAAAGGACATCTCATCAATTATCCATCTAGTTTGAAATCTAAGATAACAACTCTGTCTTGGTTTGCTTCATTCCTTCAGTCATCAATCTGTGTTGTCATGCTCTTCAGAAAGATTCGAGCTCCTCATGTGTCTTCTCATGCGTCTTCTCATGCTTCTTTGTGCTTCATTTTCCCCAAGGGTCCCGTCATAAAATACAGTGAGGCCTACCCACAGCAATCTGACAGCTTATCTTTAATTAAGTGGAGTTGATGTCCAAGTCAGATATTATACAAGCAATTAAGTCTGAACCCTTGCATGCTGAGTGGTCAGTATAATGGACAGCTATTCAAAAGCAGTTTAAATTACATGGGCTTGATGGTTTGACTCAGTGATGTTAAATGAACGACAAAGAAGGATGAGGAATGAAAGTGAGGACGAGGTTCCAGAGAGAACTAAAGATCTACCATCTGACAGAGCTCACATACCAGTTGGAGGTTTTGCTTTTTTTTTTTTTTTTTTCAAGGAGGAAAAAATGTATATTGGGAAAACAAGGAACCAAGAAATTCCTTTATGCATTTATTGCCTGAAGCTCTTATGAATGACACCGTGCACAGTAAAAACCTCTATGTACTCCAATAACAGAAGCCAAATCTGGTGATAATGAAATGTGAATGAAAATGATCACATTGCATCTTTGTTGCAAATATTTACTTGTTAAAAATTTGATGTCTGCAACATGTTCCTAAAAGCAGGGACAGGGTCATGTTTCCACTGTGTTCCATCACCTTTCCTTTGAACAACACTCAATAAGTGTTTGTGAACTGAGGACACTAATTGTTGAAGCTTTGGAGGTGGAATTCTTTACCATTCTTGATTGATGAACAACTTCAGTTGATCAACAGATGTAGTGATGAACTGTGTTAACTGACAATGGTTTTCTGAAGTCTTCCTGAGCCCACCTGGTAATATCCTTTACACAATGATGTTGGTTTTTAATGCAGTGCTGCCTGAGGGGTCAAAGGTCACGGGCATTCAGTGTTGGTTTTCAGCCTTGCTGCTTACGTGCAGAGATTTCTCCAGATTCTCTGAATCTTTTGATGATATTATGGACTGTAGATGATCAAATCCATCAATTCTTTGAAACTGTACGTTGAGAAACATCGTTCTTAATCTGTTGGACTATTTGCTCACACAGTTGTTTACAAAGTGGTGATCCTCACCCCATCCTTGCTTGTGAACTACTGAGCCTTTCAGGGATGCTCCTTCTATACCCAATCATGACACTCACCTGTTTCCAATGAACCTGTTCACCTGTGGAATGTTCCAAACAGGTGTTTTTGGAGCGTTCCTCAACTTTCCCAGTCTGTTGTTGACCCTGTCCAAACTTTTTTTTAAATGTATTGTAGGCATCAAATTCGAAATGAGTGAACATTTGTGTTTGCAAAAAAACAACCCCCCCCCCCAAAAAAAGGTATAAAAGGTAAAAAATCTACACTTACCCAAAAGCGAAAACATCTGACTGTTTGGAGAAAGGAAGCTTGTCCTCCTCTGTGTCCGGAGAGAGCTGCTGGATGATTTCTGGGGCCAGATGACACAGCCAGCCGTTTGGGATCCTCAGTTTGTCTTCTCTTCGGCTGTAGAGGGAGATCAAAATAGAAGAACTTTAAACAGACTTCTGAATGAAGCTTCTAATCCATTTATAACCGTTTCATCACAGTGCATCATACTGCCCTAAAATAAGATGATGGGGTTACTTTCCAGTTATTGCTTCAGAGGAGGGAGCAAATTTAGACTTCAGCTGTCCTTACATTGCCTGTATAATACACATTGTATTAAGTGCTGTTTTCTTATTTTTCACTCTGCAAAAGTTGACTCTCTGGGTTCTTGATTCACAGATGTTCAAAAAAAATTCTGAAAGTTTAACATTTCCTTAGATGTTCAGAGAAGTATTCTGTTTCTGAAACCTCTTTTAATGTTCAAGATGACAACTGGAGATAAAAAAAACAACTAAGAACTAACTGCCTTCAGGCAACTTCTGAAAACCTGTAAAAGGTCTCGGGCTCAAGAGGTCAATGTCACATATATCTAAGAGCGACAGGCAGAGAATACTGGTCCCCTCAGCAGTGACACAGTAAATAGCTGAATATAAGCTCCGTTTGTCAGCAGAGTGAAAACCAATTTGTAGCCTTTTGATGGTCGCTGTTTTCTTTAAGTGACATTTCTGTTTGTGCTCTTTGAACAGTCAGCTTTATCCACCTCCTATTCGATTTCTCTGCTCAGCCTTGACCAGGCAGGTTTCTGTGGGTCTTTATCCTGGAGATCCATCTTTGACACTGTTTGTGGGCTTCAGAATAAAAGGAGAGACTTCTGCAACAACAAGAAAGACGGACCACTTTCACTTTATTTACTGATGGCAAAGGTTAGCTCTTTTTATCTCTCTTTCTTTCTTTTTATTGGATAGCTTAAGAGACGGAGGGATGAAACACACCAAATCATGTCAGGAACTGGAATCAGTCCTGTGACCTGTGCAACAAGGAAACCTCTGTAGAGTTCCCCCAACCGAGCCAAATCAGCGCCCCAATGTTAGCGCTGTGTGAGGCGTGTTTTATTCACAGACTCATCATTCCTTAAAGCTCCAGAGAGAGGTTTTTAGCAGGTAGAGAAACCAACTAAAATGAACACTGATGTCTCTCTAAAGAGGCACACACACAAGCCACAGCTCAGGGAAACAGAGTTTGCTTCATGGATTGTTTGGTTGCACTTGACCTTTAAAGTACTGTTGTAAACGTTGAAAACTTTAAAGAGGGGGTATTCTGCTTTCTCATATCTCAAACATAGAAATCAAGCAAAAATCCCAGATGATCCAAATAAACGTCTGCTGATTTTCAAACCTCTACATATTCATACGCTGTAGAAATCCCTGAATCTGTTCGTAAACTGATAGAAACGGCTTTTTCTGAAAATAACACCAGATCTTCACGACACTTGCTAAAATGATGAGGTCATTGCATAAGGATCTCCTAACTGGTACATGGAACTCTAGAGGGATGGGGGTTCAAAGACTAAGGTCTGCCCATAGCTCTGCCCCAAACAGGCTTCTTGACAACTGGCCAATCAGAGGGAAGGGGGGTTTGTGGAGTGGGAGCCTTAAAGAGACAGCAGCTGAAACAAAGTGATTCAGACAGAGGCTGAAATAAAGTTTTCTAACACACCAGCTCAGAAAAATGTGGATTTTTCTGAGCTGTACATCATGTGAAGCTACTACTGGGGTAAGAGAGGGACAGAATGAAGCTTAAGAAAAGGACAACTCCCCCTCTTTAAGTTTTTACATGTTTTTGGCATTCTCCTTCTGAACTTTTAAACATGAACCATCTCCAAATAATCAATCGAGTATTTTTCTCTCAATCTGACCAGCTCCTCTCTGGTTTTATGCATATAGAGCTTGTGTTGTGAGTGAGAAGAGATGGAGGCAGGTATTTTAAGAGCTGCAGGGCAGAATGAAGACTGTGACACGACACATGGGCAAACTGGGAACTCTACAATAAAACGAGTATTATTATAGCACCATAAAAAACACACTAATATAAACAACAATTTCTTATCCTATATCTCAATTTTACAAAGGGAGTCAAGAAATTGACAAATATTTCCCACTGGAGCTTTTGGACCGAAATGAAAAATATAAACTGGCTAAAGATCAGAAGAGAAGCAGGTTTAATGTACTTTGTCTTCAAAAGTTCCAAATCCTACTAAAGTTTGGTCTTTTTATGGTATTTTGAAGACCAAAACTCAAACAAAGCACGAGCCAACAAGTCTTTAAATGTGCCCACTTGTCAGAGAGTGACACACTGTCGCTCTGACTGTTTGCTTCCACCCGTTGGTTTGTTGTCCCAGCATGATGTGTGTGTCAGCTCCGCAATAACGACTTCAGTCTGCTTACAGAACAAATCCCGTATTCCTCACGTTAAAAAAAAAACAAAAACAGAAACACTGCCCCTGTCTCTGATGTGTATTGACCATAATTACCTGCCAGCCTGCAAAACCCCAGATATGGTGAAGAGCCCAAAGTCCGTGATGACGACTTTGCCGTTGTCATAAAACACGTTCTTGGACTTCATGTCTTTGTGAAGAATCCCCTTAGCGTGGAGGTAGCCCATCCCCTGCAGAGAGAGAAAGAGAGAGAGAGAGAGAGAGATGAGGTGTCTCTGTAATGTGATGTTTGCTGCAGATGTACTGTGAAGATTCAGCGTGGTGTAGTTTTACCTTGACCATCTCTTGTGCAATCTGTCGGGTCTTGTTGACATCAAGCACAACCTTGGCATCTCGCACCACAGAATAAAGTGTTCGACCTTTACACAAGCTGAGAGAAGAAAAGACGAGAGAGGTTTCAAGCAGACTTACACATGCATCAACACAGAATTCAAGGGTCAAAGGAAGGAGCGTCCCTTACTGAACAGTAAAGGTGAAGGTGAGGTCAGTTATTGGGATTTGAAAATAAAATGTTTTAAGAGTCTGTGTTTTTATCATTTTTGAAGCTCTCTTTGAAATAATGGTGTGACACAGAACAATTTTTATCCAGCTAACATTTTTTTTATTTCTTCACGTTTCCGCCCACCTTTGAGTTTGTGAAAAGCAGCTCTTACTGACTTATTTATTAACTGTGAAAGTAATATATGAATGCTCTATTTGTTAACTATTTTTTGGAGTGATTTTTCGTCACTAAGTGTGGTCAAACGTTCCTTTTTCCATCATCACAGACGGATGAAATCAAAGCTCACATGTCCCTCAGGTGTTTCTTAAAACCAGATGACAACTGGCGAGTTTTCTTATATGCCAGGAGTTCTAAAACTTTTTAGAATATGTCTGGAATTTTTTTTTTTTTTTCTAGAAGGATCATGTACTGGATTTCATCAGGGTTGCTTTTCTTAATCAGACTATTTTGACCTGCAAACAACATTTATAGTCCCAAATGTTTCTTATCCTGCACCATTTCATGACTTCAATCTGATCTTCTGTCCTTTTATGTTTTTTGAACTCTCACATTTTCACATCATGATAAAAAACATTCATTGCATGTAAGAGTTGTTGAGTTTCTGCAGAATGTACAGAGCTTTACCTTTATACAAGCAGACTATGTACATGAGATATACTTTGGTTTTGTTTGTACACATGAATTAGATCAACCCTTGTGTTATGTTAAGGGTCATTTTGACCCATTTCTGTTTCCGTGTTGACCAAAGTATGAAAGTTTGTGACTTTTCCTTATCTAGGGTCATGAACTTGAGTGTAAAATCTGGACACTTTGGTGTGTAGTGAAATGTGTGTGTAGGGTTTGTATACAAAGATGATGCTGCGGGACATTTTGACACTATAATACAGACAGGTAGCTGTTTGGATCCAGAATAAAGATGTTTCTTCATGTAGTTAATTTTGATTACCCAATTATTCATATTTTAATATCCTCTGAATAGCAGTTCAGACCCGGGGACCCAGGGGTGTGAAGAGGAGGAACTTTCTCTCTCTTGTCCTTGTCACTGTTCTCATGTCATCTCTTTCACAAACACAGCAAAGATGAGCTCCAGAAGGTTTCCAGCTGAAGGAGCTTTAATTACAGATTTTGAACTGGGATAGTGTTGCAGAGCACTTAGGCGTGTGTTTTGGCCAGTCTGTTTGTCTCAGGAGGACAGTAAAACAAGTGTGTCTTGTGTGAAATGCAAGAATTTCATCTGCAAAAAGCTCACAGTTACACTCTGTCCATCAGGTGGAGAAGAGTGAGAAGAGAAAAATGTAGCAAGTCAAACGAAAAAAAAAAAGATATGTTTGTGCAGAGGGAAAAACTTTGAATCGTTATTAAACAGAGTTTGGATAAAAAATGTATTGTATGTCTTAATGTAAATATAATCTAAAATAAAGTTAATATTGGTTGACAGTTTTTTTTTGAGTGGATTTACACAGTACTGGTCAATATATATATATATATATATATATATATATATATATATATATATATATATATATATATATATATATATATATATGTGTGTGTGTGTGTGTGTGTGTGTGTGTGTGTGTGTGTATATATATATATATATATATATATATATATATATATATATATATATATATATATATATATATATATATATATTGACCAGTACTGTGTAAATCCACTCAAAAAAAAACTGTCAACCAATATTAACTTTATTTTAGTTTTTAGATTATATTTACATTAAGACATACAATACATTTTTTATCCAAACTCTGTTTATATATATATATATATATCTATATCTATATATATGTGTGTGTGTGTGTGTGTGTGTGTGTGTGTGTGTGTGTATATATATATATATATATATATATATATATATATATATATATATATATATATATATATATATATATATATATATATATATTGACCAGTACTGTGTAAATCCACTCAAAAAAAAACTGTCAACCAATATTAACTTTATTTTAGTTTTTAGATTATATTTACATTAAGACATACAATACATTTTTTATCCAAACTCTGTTTATATATATATCTATATATCTATATATATATATATATATATATATATATATATATATATATATATATATATATATATAGAATACAGGGCTTAATTTCAGCGCCATCAAAAATACATTGTTAGGTTAAAGCTGTGGGCCTGACTTTAGACACGCCTGCTCCAAAGGAAAGAGAGGAGCTTTATTCCTGTAGATTTACATTTCATTAGAACGACAGTAGGTATGAGTTTCTGTCAGTTTTTCACTTCCTAACCTGAAGTCCCCGACGCCTGAGAGCTCATCAGTGAGCTGACACACATCCAGATTTCCTGATGGGATTAAATGTCGTCACATGGAGCCTCTCTGTGCCAGGGTGAAGCTGTTACTCTGCATTTCTCTGAGCTGGTGTCATATTTCTGGAGGGGAGCCACGGCGGCTGTGTATTAATAGACAATCTGTACAACCCGACCCCCCCCCAACTTCACACCTGAAGCCCTCAACTCTGACTGCGCCACGCAGGTGACCGACAAAGAACCTGAAGCCAACAGTTCATGCATATTCATCCCAGTGTTGACCTGACAGCGGCTGCATTTTGAGCAGCTCTCCTCCCTGGGGCTTTCGTAAACACTGAAACACAGTTCACGGCTTTGGTGTCACTTTAGATGACACTTATATGTGCAAATACCAACAATTCCTGATATACAAGGACAGATCAGGTGCATATCTGCAGCATTTTATAACCTAATAAACTCTCCTCCGACAGAAAACCACATATGAGCCTCTAAATGTTGTAACCCAGCAGTTACGTGACAGAGCACGTTCACTGAACTCAGCAGAGTCAATCCTGCAACTTTTCTGACAAACTAAATTGATCAGAAAAAAAGGATTTAGTCAATACTTATGTTTCAAATGAAAGCTCTCATATCAATAAAGCAATAAATAACATCCAGGTTTAACTCCAAAGCTCTATCAGCTCTCACTCAGGAATGCATGAGCATCATAAAGATGGCACATTGGTTTCCTTTGTTGGAAACAAAGCAGAAGCAGTCTGTGCTGTGTGTGTTGGTGGAAAACAAAGCCACCTGTTGCACTGACATTTTGCTATTATTTCCAGTAATCAGCAGCACTCACGCCTTCACGCGCTACAATTTTAGCCGGGATCAACTGCAATCATGCATCCCAATCAATCAGTCAATCTTTTATGTAGGCGATATTTGTTGGAAAGGAGTTTAAGCTTTGTTTCCTGGAAGAGTTCTGAAGTGTGAATCCAGCGTCAGAAAGTCACGTTTCTCTGCCCGTTTTAAAATAAAGAATGAAAGAAACTCGAGTCCACGTTTTATGCTACACAAAAGGAGAAAAGAGAGGAAACAAAGGAGCGAATTATTCTTTCTCAGAGACGCATCGGTCTTTGTTTGCAGCTCGTGTGAGGGTGAATGGCAAATATTTGAATTATTTCCGTTTGAACGTTAGCAGCTGTGCTAATTAACTCATAAAGTGTTAATTTTTTTTTTCTCATGTGTAGAGCACAGGTCTTTGTTACAAATTAGAAAATACTTATTATAAAGAATGTGAGCAGTAATCCATAAATAATTAAGATTGTTCATTATTAAACTGAACCGGTAGTGCTGTAGATCTGTATTCAGAAAGATGTGGGTTTTCAGAGCTCAACCTTACAACTGAAGAAGTAGCTTGTTCTCACCACAGCATGTGTTCACCTCACTGTCACTTTAACTCTGAGAAGGATTCATTAAAGCAGGGGTTCCCAAACTATTCAGCTCACAGTGACAAAAATAACGGTGCTGGAGACCCTGACTATACAATAATAATAATAATAATAATAATAATAATAATAATAATAATAATAAATCGCATCTCTAAAGAGCTTCTCTAAATACTCAAAAGAAGCTGCACAGTACATCAAAAGCTTAACCCTTTAAACCTAAGCGTACCCCAATTTGGGGACCTTGACATCACCCTGCAAACACAACTTCAAATAACGCACTAATCACAAAAGAATATAATGATGTTCATTGTCTTACATTGTCTTACAGCCCTGTACAGCTAACCTTTTATTGTTTATTATCATATTTGGTGGCATGAGATTAAAGACCTCTAACTCATAAACATGATAAATATTTTCATTAAAAACCTTTTTAAAAATGTTTTAAAAAATGTATTCTACCCCCTTGAGGATTACCTTTCAACTGCAGGTAAATGAAGTTTTATTTTGGCCATTTTCAAAATTGTTACTCATTTTTGAAAATAGGTATTTTCTGTATTTAATGAATATATTTTTTACCAAAAAAGTTCCCAAACCCCCAATTTATCAAATATAATTCAAATAAATACATCAAACAAAATGATATACCAACTTTTTTTTGTGTATTTTGTTGAGGGTCAGGCTTTAAAGGGTTAAAGTGAAATTCTTGAGAGGGCTGATTAATAAGTTGTGAGCCTTGTATTGAAGAATTGAAGCAGGGATGTCCTTTGTCAGCTCTACTATTCCCTGACTATTTAAGGCTGTGTACCTGCAGACTGGTGTCATTTGGTCAGTTTATGTTGAAGAGGTAGCTCTCTAAAGAAAACAAGACAAGAGACTTTAACAAAATGGACAAAATCACTGAGAGAGCAGTGATTCAGTGTTTGCATTAGAAAGGTCTATCACCTGAGGATATCCATACTGATATGGTATCAACACTAGTGAATGATGCCCCTTCATATGCTACAGTGAAAAGGTGGGTGGTGGAATTTAAGCCTGGCAGGCAGAGCCTTGGGGATGACGCCCGTCCTGGAAGGCCCGTCACTGCTGCAACACCAGAAATGGTCAATAAAGTCCATGATGTTGTTCTGACTGAAGGACAAAAAATCAGTGGCACATATGATGCATCACTTCTTAAGCAGTTAAGAGAAAATATTAAACTCAAGCACCGCTCAGTAAACTCAGTAAAGGTGTGTTGTTCCACCAGGACGATGCCCCTGTTCACAGGTCTGTCGTTGCCATGGCTGCCATTAATGATTGAGGCTTTGAATTGATTGATCATTCACCTGATCTCACTCCATCAGACTTTCATCTGTTTCCAACATTGAAAAAAGACCATTTCTGGTACCCACTTTGAGTCAGATGATGACGTCATACATGCAGTGGAGGACTTTCTGAACGGTCATGAAAAGGACTTCTTTAAAAGAGGCACTGAGGTCCTTAAACATCGCTGGCTAAAGTCTAAAGATACTAAAGGAGATTATGTTGAAGAATAATGAAATATGTCCGCCAAAAGTCAAACTCTTAAAATATGAGGCTCACAACTTATCAATCAGCACTCGTACCATCTGCTGAGAGCTGGTGGTAAATGTGTCACAGTTCTTTTTAGCTATGCAGAGAACAAAACATCATATTTACCTCTGGACAACCTAAACATATCAACATATCTCTTACTTTTACATTCCTGTTTTTGTAATAAACAAGGTTAAATCAGTCTGGAGCTGTCTGAGGCTCATGTATGGGGTGCGTCTTTATGTATTTACTTTATGTGATTTGAATGAGCTTGATCCAGAAGGTAAGCTGGATATAAGTACAGCACAGAGTGGAGATGCTAACAGCTTATCTCACACACAATCAGGTGCAAAACTGGAGCAAACTGCATGGAGCTTCACAACTTTGAGGTGTTTTTGAGCTTTTATACCATCTGGAAAGGATAACTGGGTCAAATGAAATACTTGGTGTTGACTGTGCAGCAAATGACCCAAAACTTTATCTTACATGGTATAAGCAGGTTTAGTATAGTCTGTAAAATAATCTTGAAAGTGAAGCACAGGACGACTCAGGAACTTTAACTGCTGTTTGCTCTAAACGACCTTGTTTGTCCTCCTTACCTGGTGATGATGGCCAGGTGTGGTGGGCTCATGCAGGCCCCCATAAACAGCACCACGTTCTCGTGGCGGGTGTTGCGGTAGGCCATCACCTCCCTCTTGAAGGCCTTCAGCTGGTCCTCGTTGTCACGCTCGATGTCGATCAGGCGGATGGCCACCTCTCCGTGCCAGCGCCCGTGGAAAACTTTGCCGAAGCGACCTTTTCCGATCATCTCCCCAATTTCTAGCTGCTCGAACGGGATGTCCCATTCCTGCAGGAAGATGCTGGTCTGGCTGGCTTTGCGAGGGAAGTTTCGAGCAGACAGGAGCGACAGGTTCATCTCCTCAAACTCGTCTCCGGAGTCCTCATCGTTGCATTCCTCATTCTGTAAAAATGACAGGACTCTTTCTTTGCTGCAGGATGCATTTTAAAGATGTACAAATGATGCTTTGTGGATGAAAAGTCATTGAAGACGTCACAAAGAGGGAGAAAAACTGGCTGATTTTTTTCTGTTTTGATTTCTTCTTGATGTGATTTTAAACAAGCAGAGAAAATAACCTTTTCAGAGTTACCTGCTGGAATATCATTCAAAGCAATCTGCGACACAAGTTCTCTTTAATAAATTGTCATCAAAGGGAAGTGATGACAATCAGGGAAGGTATTTTTCTGTTTCCACTCTTGCTGCTTCTGACGCAAAACTCACCCAGAGGCTCTTTACATAGACGAGCCAAATTACGCTCGACGAGAAAACAATGCATTCATTTTTGTCTCCATTCAGATTCAAAAGTGATTTCACACTGGTTCTAATGACAGTGACAGGAATGTAACGAATGAGAAGCACTTGAAAGTATCACAGTGGTTCAGACTCACATCTGATGTGGGTTCAACTTCGATTTGCAGTAAAGGGTTGCCTTCATGTCTGAAAGGAAGAAGAAGAGATGTAGAGAAACACACATAAGAAGTACGTAGGATTGTTTGTTTGTTTGTTAATGCATCTCAGCCACTGGCTGTTTTTTTAAAGCGGACTTAAAGCGGAGTCAATGTTAATGATAAACAAAAATGTGCTTTTCAACCAAGAGGGAGGAACAAGCGTCTAAACATTAAACACTGAAGAGGTCTTCAGGGACGCATCCTTTTTTATTTTTTAATACGTAAGTGTCGAAATCTCCTCGTCAGATAAGTATTTGAAGATTATCTAAAACCATTTGAAACGGATGAAAAGGCTCAGACTGCCGACCACCTCGCTAATAACACTCTGAACACGTCAACAAATCCATCTGCAGGGAAATAAATCACGATTAGAAACCAGCACAGACTGAACTCCTCCATGCTAACGGGCTAACTGCAGCCTGTCCTTCCTGAACTTCATTATTGTATTACTGCCCTCTACAGGTCTGGTGTTGTATTGCAAATAATTTTTTTTTTCTCCATACATCACTGGTCTGACTTACATAATCTACCCAGGGTCTTTGGCCTTTGGTGGAAACTCAGACAAATAGTTGGCCTCAAGAACCGTGTAGCTCCAGGGAAAAACTAAAAGTTTGATTTAAAAAAAACAACCAATGACCCTCACTTTGGATCTTTTCTAAGCATACACCAGTCCTAAAAATACCAACACTAATCCAGAATTTAGGTATTTCTTCCTCTACTACTTTCAATGAGTTCAACGAGGAATTCTCAGTAACTCAATATATAATGAGGTTGATGTATTTTTGTCCTGTATGACTAGAAAACTTAACATTTCAATTTCATGATGTTAATATGAAATGTTAATGTTAATTAAATCATCTCTCCTACCCCGGTGAGCCAGAAATATGAATCATAGAATTTAATAAATATATATTTTCTCTCTTTGATTCACAACTTCTAGTAATTATTGTTTGATTATTTGAAAGTCTTGTTTACTTTTTCGAGACACTTCATGAAGCTTGCATATCTTTGGTGTTATTCTGCACAGTAAGGGGGGTGGGGCGTTTCTTCCTGCATTGTCACTGTGATCTTCCCTGCATGTATAATGTTTTAACACTGCTGGAGTATGAGATTTTATTTTGGAAAATGTGACCAAACACTATTTTCTGGTAAACTACAGAGCATAAGAAAAGATCTCCTGATTGTAGGCAGCGTTCTCTGACTCTAACCCTTAATTTACAGTCCTTTTATGAACCCTCAAGTGAATTTTCTGCCCTGAGCCCTTATTAAATCCTGACCCTGGCATGTACACCATCACCCGCACTGCTGGTCTCCTCTTTAACCAATCCTCCTCCGTCCACATAACTGGCTGTGAAACATGAGCGCATAACCTCTTTCAGTCTCTCTGTGGTATATTAACATGGGTTCACAGTAATCCTGAACTCTGAGCAGGGACTGCAGGTGAGTTAGTGTATAAATTTATGTGATTCCTGTGGAGCCAAAGGGCCACTATCACCATCTCTAATGAGGGATACCTGCCGGGTGTTGGGGTCTGAGACAGGCCCTCATTAACCTCAGAGTGAGGCCATTAAAGCCCAAGGAATCTGGCAGCTGCCACTGCAGGAGCATACAAAGATGTGGCGGAGGAGGGACAAAAGCTTTGATTAAATGAGGGTTTTTAAAAAGCCAGTTCATGTCTTAATCTGCCAGAGACTGAGAATGTGAGAGTGAGAAACAGGGAATAGTAAAAACTCATCCAGAGATGTAGTAATGATGAGAGTGTCATCCTGGTGTTTTCATTCTGCATTCTGCTGCATTATCATTGAGTAAAACAGAAGCTCACTTGCTGCAAATTCATCTTTTTAATGAATTTGGGTACAGAAAAATGTCTGTCGGAGTCACAGGTTTATAATGATATCAAAGGAAACCTTTCCTTTGGGTCTGTATCAAAAGGAACAAATGAGGAATAAAAAGATGGACTCTATTGAACAAAAATAAAAAGCTAAGACCTTGCTCTAATGATGTCCATTTGCACCAGTCAGCTTATTAGGCTGTGCTATCAACACATTTAAGATCTCCCAGGTCCATGCAAAACTGAATCTGAAGTCAGTTCAAAGAAAACACTCACAGTTACTGAAAGTTTAATGTCTGTCATGTTACTGTTGGTTATATTTACTCTCACTGTCTCACCTCTAGTCTATGAATAGGTGTTAACAGAGCCACACCAGGCATGTAAAGAGCCTGATACGTAACAACGACGCAAAATGTAACAAAGAAAAATGTAATAAACCCAAAATGTAATAACTGGTTGATAACGTAACAAGATGCTGAGCCCCCCAAAAATACAACTTTATACCCAAACTGTAACAACTTATTACATTTCAGGTTTAATTAAACTTTTTTACATATCAGGTTGTTGTTACGTATATGTCCCTAACAAGCCACATTTGTTCAGAGAGCTGTCAATTATTGTGTTGTATTCCATTTTGAACATTTAATAGATAATTAAAACTAACTTTCACAGCAGACAAAAGATTTGGACATTAATCAGACTAAATATTTCACTATGAATAAAGAAACTGTCTAAGATCAAAGTATTTGGTGTGAGTTTGAACCCTAAAATTTGCTTCTGTTCCATTGGTTAACATATGGGAGGCTGGCTTCTTGACCCATACTGCAGCCAGCCAGTAGGGGGAGCTCTAACTATTGTCGCTTCACTTTGGGGAGCTGCTGTATTTCATCTGAACCAGAAACCGAACAGCTTTTTTTTGCTGTTGACTTTTGCTCTGAGCTCCTGGTACCCAAAGGTGCTGACAATCAGGTGCCTGATAAGTTAAATGGATGAATGGTTAAATTGACAAAACTTTCTGCTTCTTTAGACTTCAATAATCCAATCTACCAAACACGAGTGCTGGCAGAATAACATGTTTGGCATAACCAGAGAAGATCTGGCAGATCTTTCATGGGTGCAACCCACATACTCAACACAGTTGTTCATCACACAGACGCATGTTCCTTACAAATTTAGCTCCATTTATAAGGGAAATAAACAGGCAGAAGACACATTTAATAACACAGCTTCAGACGGCGCTGGTGTTTCAGGGTAAAGTGTGACCCTGTTAACTGGAGACTCTCAGTCGACCATCACTGACACGTTCGGCTGAAAGTCACCAGTTAGCACAGTCATTCTAAATAAAACACTGGTTTCTCTGTAATGGTCAATAGAGTTGACTCCATGGTATAGTATTGTTTCTGACAACCGACCAAGAAAAAAAAATGACATTTTTTTGCTGCTAACAGATTTAATTACGTGTCCAATAAACATGAGCTCATATGAATGAATGGAGCTAAACACCGCTTCCATTGCCAAAATGTGCATGTATATTTTTGATGTCAACTGTAAATTGGTCTTTTGACAACTTTCGATGAAGGAATTGCAAAACATAGTTTTTGTTTTTTTTATTTTATTTACAACCCCAATTCCAGTGAAGTTCGGACATTGTGTAAAATGTAAAAAGCCAGCATCTGTGATGGTATGGGGGTGTGTTAGTGCCCATGGCATGGCTAACTTGACCATCTGTGAAGGCTCCATTAATGCTGAAAGGTACATACAGGTTTTGGAGCAACATATGCTGCCATCCAAGCCACGTCTTTTTCAGGGACGTCCCTGCTTATTTCAGCAAGACAATGACAAGACACATTCTGCACCTGTTACAACAGCGTGGCTTCATAGTAAAAGAGTGCAGGTACTAGACTGGCCTGCCTGCAGTCCAGACCTGTCTCCCATTGAAAATGTATGGAGCATTATGAAGCACAAAATACAACAACAGAGACTCCGGACTGTTGATCAGCTGAAGTTGTTCATCAGTCAAGAATGGTAAAGAATTCCACCTCCAAAGCTTCAACAATTAGTGTCCTCAGTTCACAAACACTTATTGAGTGTTGTTAAAAGGAAAGGTGATGGAACACAGTGGAAACATGAGCCTGACCCAGCTTTTTGGGAACGTGTTGCAAACATCAAATTCAAAATGAGAGAATATTTGCAAAAGATAAAAACAATAAAGTTTATCACTTTGAACAATGAACATCTTGTCGTTGTAGTGTATTCAATTGCATACAAGTTAAATACGAATCAAATTTGTATTCTGTTGTTATGTTTTACACAACTTCATTGGATTTGAGGTTGTATATTCCATGTATTAAGGGACTAAATCCAACTACATGAGTATCTGCTCTGCTACAGTACTGTCATCATTTTGATAAAGACTAAACCATGACTGTTATGTTTGCAAAGAACAATATTGTACCTGAGGTCTTTGCTGTTGAAGCCACATGGGAGCCGTAAAAACAAAAAGCTTCACAATAAAATAATTGATTCCAGATGAGAGCCTCTATTTCAGGTGCCCATTACCAATTTGGTTAATAGGCTTCAGCAAAGTGCACTCTGTGGACATCATTCATCCACATAACTGATAAAATGGGAAAAGTTCTCTTTATATGTTATTAGATTTACACAGAAGTCCATTTAATGGTACTGAAAATTCAGTCTTGTCTTCCCATAGAGATCATGTTTTTGTTGCTCCTTGTACAAAACTGACAGTGAGAGTTCTGGAGCTGACTTTAACGTGAGCATAGTGAAAACAGCCTTTGTGTTACACCATAATGACTATGCTAATGAATGTAGCTGAACACCTCAAACAATCTAATTGTATTTAAACACATGTAGAGCCCACTGGTGCTGTCATTGTAGTCCTGTTTTTCTTTTCTGATTCTTATTATTCCCAGATGTCATTTTCTAGTCTTTATCGCAAGCAGGCAGCTGCTCCAGGGACATGACATCAAATGCAGTATATTTCCAGGCTCTAAATACATTACTTACATGTAAAACCCCATGCTGTACACTTTAATTGGAAAGCCATTTGACTTCCTCTGCAGAGACCATTTGAAGACCATGTTGACATTTCAGAAAATTAAATCACCAGGGACATTATTTGCTATTGATTTAACCATTATAATCTATGGATAAGGTCCATGTTTCATCCTTACTGACCATCCTTCTCTTCCTTTTCTTCTCATGATGGATTGACATCCTAATCTAATCAACATCTGGGTCGAAAGGCATCTTGTCACTCCTCTTCCTCTTCCGGTTGTTTTCTCGTGACCACTGGCTTCCTAACGGAGCTACTTAGAATCCACTTGGCATCCCAAGTGTAGCGTGAACTAAAGGCCGCGCTAAAATTAGTCTGAGTATTCGTCATGTCAGCCCTCGCATTGAAATTGTCACCCAAATATCTGTGCTCCAGTAACTCTGATTTAGCCTCTGACCAGCAGAGAGGAAGAGGAGGAGGGGAGGAGACATGAGATACCAAGAAGTATCTTTTTCATTTCTTTAAAAGCAGACACATGGTTTGATTGAGTTTTTTTGTGCACTCACCCGGGCTCAGACAGGACAGGGTGCAGGATGACCTGCGGTGCTCTGCTGGGAGGAGCTTCTGGAGCAACATCTGGAGGTATTAGAGACACAGAATGTGAATCCAACAAATCAGAAAACAATGTATGAAGTAAAATATCCTCTGAAACAATGATTCTGAGCAAGGTTTTTGTAAGTGTAATGATTCACTTTGTTTGATTGCTGGATATCTTTGTACAAAACCTGTTGAAGATTTAAGACCAAGTTGCTACTTTATCAAAACATGGAGTAATTCTACATGTAATTTGCTTACAGTCACCTGGAGTCAACCATGCAACACTTTGTTTGATTGCAGCACAAAGTTGTGGACAATTGATCCTCGTTCATTTTCTCCTAATCACATCGAGCCGCTGCATTTCTTTTCTCTTTGATATAATCTGTATGGAAATGTGCAAAATGTTCCTTTTGATAAACAACAAAGTGATACCGCTCTGCTGCACCATCCCAGCATGTGTCCTTGGAGCATGTAGAGAACAAACATTTGATGTGATCACTAAAAAAGACACATTTAGTGAGCCAGCATTGTCTGAGGCAGAGAAACAGAGGATTGAATCCTGTCTTTGCTATTCTTTGGCGCTCCCGCTCATCATGTAAAAGGAGTGAGGTCAGCTGTTGTGTTCGATCTACCTCGGAAAGACATCAGAGAATTGGATGCCACGCTTTTGTCTGTGCTGGCACGCTCTGACAATTTGTGACGCGAAGTACGAGCCGCACAAAAATGATTCCCTTTGTGGAATGATGCATTACGAGCTGGCAGAGTCGGCACAGAGCAGAAAGGACATGGGTTTTTTTTTTTTCCAATGTGGCGCCTGCATGGATGTTTAAATGGGTTTACTCCAAAGACCAGAGAGCCAGGAGGATTGGAGGCTCGGAATTGGCCGATGTGTGAATACAGCTGATGTCTGTGAACCGTGTGACGGACCTCTGAGGCTGCTTCTACCAACAATGAGTTGTGGAATCAGAGCGGAGCAAACACTGATCCCGTAAAGCTCATATTCACAAAGATTGCTGTGTTTCAGTCTGAGAGATCACTGGGGACCACCCAAACCTTTGATCACACAAGTCTGACCAACAGACTAAAAATTAATAAAAAACAAATTGAGAGATACCTTTAGTTCAGATGGGCCATGAATTCAAACCTGGCCTACAGAACATCAGCTGTTTCTAACACCATTCACTATGACTCTGATTTTTGTCAGTGTCATAAATATCATCAATGATGCTCGCTCTGTTTTGCTCTCCCTATCTTGGCTTTTCATGCATGCACATGAAAGAGATGGGAGGTGTGCTCTCCCCACTTTAGGCAGAAGTGGGGAGAGCACAACCCAGAGCAGCAAATATAGATTACTATATACAAATAAAGGACTCTTTTGACAAGACTGGTCCTGACTGAAGTGGGCTATTTGCAATGCAGTGCATGTTAACAATCCATTGATAAACAGATGACTGTAATGTCTTGTCATTTATGTTAGGTTAACCCTTATTAGTTCAGTCTTAATTTTTTTTCCCCCAACCATATTTTTTTTTATGTAACAATGTCTCTCTCCTTGTTAAGAAAAATTAGGGTGACCTTTCATCCTCTTTCGACCAGACATGTCCTCCTTTTTGTTTATAAAATTATGTCCAGCAGGTTTTTATAAAACTCCCTAAAATATCCGAGTTTTGCCACTGGAATCGTTCCAATGCACCCACTAGGGATGTAAATCATCAGTTTCAGCATGATACGACATCGATTGTCTGAACAACGATTCGATATTTGCCAATATCACATAGTCTGCCATGATACAATTTCAATTCAAATCGATTTAGAGGCCTTTGAGCAATATCAGAAAATATTGTGAACCCATTTACTGCAATGTCCTAATTTTCAAATGAAGCAAAAAACACAATATTGATGAGTTTTAAGAAAAATATTTTTTTAAATAAGTGAACAAATGCTTGTGTTTCACTTTGAAGTTCTGCATTTTTCAGTTTTAAAAGCACACTTTTTTAAATCATTAAGGGTCTCTGGTAACCTTTGAAGTACTAACATTACAAGGAACATTTGTGTTATACCCATAAACTGTATACAATATGGACGTAGTCTCTGTGATGTCACCAGTCTGTTCCTGATACAGTCAAATGAAGCCAATCATTGGACGGGGCCATCTTGGATATGACGCAGACTTTGAGCTTCCATTCTAACAGCTATAGGGCGCCGCCAGTCACATGAGCTGAGCTGAGACTCTGAATGGACAAACTCATGATCCTAATATCTTCTAAACCACTGAGATAAAAAAAAAAATCAACCCTGGTGCAATGTGTGCTTGTAGTGATATTACCGGTCCCGACCCAAGCTGTTTTTGAACCAGGCTGTAAATATGTGTTTTAAAGCCGCAAGTCTTTTTTTGGGCTTGGTGTGTACGTGACCTTTGGTCTTTCTGCAGCCAGCCTCTAGCGGATTCTCGATGGGTAAACTGGCTGGGTGAGTAAACTGTCATAACCTATCGCACAGGGGGGACTTTCAAAACAAAAGCGTATGGTAAAAATGCCAGTGAATAAAAATGTTAATACTGTCAATCGATTTGACTGAATCATAGCTCAAACAATCAATTTATCAATCCAGACTGATGAATCATTACACCCCCACTACCCACCTGTCAAAATGTTGAGCATCAAACAGAAAATGCCGAAGTGTCAATGCACTTTTACAGACCAAGAGCAGAGAAAGTAACCCTCTTTTCATTGAGGTCACTGTGTACTGTATGCAAAGCTGGCACCAGTGTGGCAGTTGCAAATAAAGGTTCTGGAGACTTGGAAAACCACATCACCTCCATTAAGAACTTTTTTTTTCACAGACATTATTTGTGTTACGGAAAATTTTCACTTTAAACAGAAAAGAAATGTTTTAAATAAATAAATGGTTTATAAAGCTACTTTGTCCTCTTTGAGTATCTTTGGGTATTTTTGTAGTAACTCCAAAAGGCTGGGCAGAGGGTCCTCTTTACAGAAGATGGTCACCCTAGAAAAGTTCACTTCCTTCCTTTGTGATTGATGTCCCCACCAATCCCCACTGTTTCCAAATTTGCCCCGTTACCTCGCGTAAAAGCAGTCTGTGTCCCCCTTCTTCCCCTGCCTGTTTGTCTTGTGTTGCCAAGTGTTTCCTAATGTCAGAGCTTTTGATACCAAGCCGTTTATTAAGATTCTGATTTATTCCTGAAAGCCATTTTTTAATTGAGTTTTTTGTCCTTGAGTTGGTTCTCGTCAATATCTTTTTTGGCAATAAAATAATAGCAAATAGGAAAATACCCCATAGTTCCTGTAGACACTGGAACTGCGTTGACAAAAAAAATGATAACAAGATGTCGACAACTTGCCCGTTAGCCAGTAGCCCACTTAAATGACATCATGTCTCCACTAAAGAGCTTCAGAGAAGTCAACACTTCGTAATGTACCTTTATCATTTTCTGATTTTAATCACAGAGTCAGTTTGTTTTGAGGATGACCTGACCTTTAGGGATAATTTGTCTCCTGTTATAAGACTCTCACACACTAAACAAAGAAGCAGTGATGTAAACAAGGTGAGCTTAGGCAACATACGAATACTCCAGCAATCTTTTTTCTTCAGGCTTTCTTTTTTGTGGGGACATTTCATTGATTGTCAAAATTATCTGTTCAATAAAGAAATGATCAATCACATGTGTCATATTTGTAAGGCCCTAGTTAAAGTACACTTGACCCTGTTGTAGCATGACAAATAAGCACTCATATGAAAACAATGGGAAGGTCATTTTGATTGTCTCTTTATCCTCCGACGTGCTTTTAAAAAAAAAACAACAGACAGCTTTTACAGTAAATTAGTGTGACGTAAATGTGCTATTCGTCCCACTCTCAGCTCAACAGTTTGAGACTGCTGTGACTAACAGTTGATGTTTGTGTTCGACCATGATGTTATGCAGCTCATAAAGGTAGCTGATGTAATCTAGCTGCAAAAACAGTCAGAACCTAGGAGCTGCTACGTGCATCTCCACAACTCTCTCTGCCCAGATCTCAATTATGTCCCATTTTTTTCTCTTTCTCCACTCCAGGTTGTCTTTTGGCTGCAACATGCTGCAGAGTGAGCAAAGACTGTGAGGAACCAGTGTGGGCAAAATAAAGAGCCTGGGCTTTGACGAATCATTAGGATGGCAGTGAGTGGGTGTGAGGTCTGAGAGTCTTAAATCGAGGCCAAGGTGAGGAGATGAAAATCAACACTAACATCAAAAGAAACCTCCTCCTCCTCCTGGTTGCAGTGCAGTATGGGTAATGATCAATTATGAGGCACTTACCTGGGAAGATGAATTGTTGTTTGTATTTGAAGTAACTGGAGGCTGCAAGAAAGACAAGAGGAGTCAGAGTTTGATCTGGACTTACTCAGAGCTGTTTGTTAGTTTCTGAATTTTGATAATAACCGCAATAACTTTTTTCTTTATCTACAGACCATCAGTTCAGACATGACATGCAATTTGTTGGCATGCCAAAAGAGAACCCAGCAATTTCAACCCCAATTCCAATGAAGTTGGGACATTGTGTAAAACGTAAACAAAAAAAGAATATAAGGATTTGTAAATCCTGTTTAACCTATATTCAACTGAAGACACTACAAAGACAAGATATTTATTGTTCAAACTGATAAAATTTGTTGTTGTTTTTTTTTTTATCAAATATTCACTCATTTTGAATTTGATGCCTGTAACATGTTCCAAAAAATGTTGGAACAGAGTCAACAAAAGACTGGGAAAGTTGAGGAATGCTCCAAAAACACCTGTTTGGAACATTCCACAGGTGAACAGGTTCATTGGAAACAGGTGAGTGTCATGATTGGGTATAAAAGGAGCATCCCTGAAAGGCTCAGTCGTTCACAAGAAAGGATGGGTTAAAGTTCACCACTTTGTGAACAACTGCGTGAGCAAATAGTCCAACAGTTTAAGAACAATGTTTCTCAATGTACAGTTGCAAAGAATTGATGGATTTGATCATCTACAGTCCATAATATCATCAAAAGATTCAGAGAATCTGGAGAAATCTCTGCACGTAAGCAGCAAGGCTGAAAACCATCATTGAATGCCCGTGACCTTTGACCCCTCAGGCAGCACTGCATTAAAAACCAACATCATTGTGTAAAGGATATTACCTCGTGGGCTCAGGAAGACTTCAGAAAACCATTGTCAGTTAACACAGTTCATCACTACATCTACAAGTGCAAGTTTAAACTCTACCATGCAAAGACAAAGACATATATCAACAACACCCAGAAACACCGCCGGCTTCTCTGGACCCGAGCTCATCTGAGATGGACTGACGCAAAGTGGAAAAGTGTGCTGTGGTCTGACGAGTCCACATTTCAAACTGTTTTTGTAAATCATGGACGTGGTGTCCTCCAGGCCAAAGAGGAAAAGGACAATCTGGATTGTTCTCAGGTCAAAGTCTCAAAGCCAGCATCTGTGATGGTATGGGGGTGTGTTAGTGCCCATGGCATGGCTAACTTGACCATCTGTGAAGGCTCCATTAATGCTGAAAGGTACATACAGGTTTTGGAGCAACATATGCTGCCATCCAAGCCACGTCTTCTTCAGGAACGTCCCTGCTTATTTCAGCAAGACAATGACGAGACACATTCTGCACGTGTTACAACAGCGTGGCTTCATAGTAAAAGAGTGCGGGTACTAGACTGGCCTGCCTGCAGTCCAGACCTGTCTCCCATTGAAAATGTATGGAGCATTATGAAGCACAAAATACAACAACAGAGACCCCGAACTGTTGATCAACTGAAGCTGTTCATCAATCAAGAATGGTAAAGAATTCCACCTCCAAAGCTTCAACAATTAGTGTCCTCAGTTCACAAACACTTATTGAGTGTTGTTAAAAGGAAAGGTGATGGAACACAGTGGGAAACATGAACCTGTCCCGGCTTTTTGGGAACATGTTGCAGCCATCAAATTCAAAATGAGTGAATATTTGCAAAGAAACAAAGTTTATCAGTTTGAACAATAAATGTCTTGTCTTTGTAGTATAATCTGTTTTTATTTACATTTCACACAACGTCTCAACTTCATTGGAATTGGAGTTGTATTTGGGGTTTTTTTGGAAATGCTACCATGGGCATCTTCTGCTTTTTTCAGGTTATTTAAGAGTTTCTGCATTAATCCTCTTAGAGTTTAAGAGTCCTTTAAAATTTCTTCATGAGTGTTTTTCAACATTTTTTTTCCTCATGTTACCTGTTAAGTTGAACTGTTTCTGTTGCCGTGCCGACTGTGGGGAGGGATGTAGTGGCGATGGGGGTGTTGCACTGCTGGGCAGAGGAGGAGCCGGAGAGGACGGCGTGGAGGAGGTGGTGGATGACGGGTTACTGCTGGAGTCCGGTTGGTACGGGACGGGGATGTGATCCTAAGAAGTGAGGAATAAAAGAGAAACGTCAGCGTCTCTCATACCTCTCAAGTTTTCATCTTTTAATCACAACATGTTTGCACTTCACTGTATTGTCGGAGTCTCTGAATCACACCAGAAATTTCCAGATTGATTTTTTACCTTCCAGGCACCTCTTGGTTGTCATTAATTTCAACACACTTTCAAACTCAACTTGCCGAGACGTGAAACTCGCCTGACAGCGGTGATCCATCACAATGAGCAATTTCCTGCCTGTACTTTTTTGACACAGTTGTGTCTCTAAGTGAAGGGCTGCGGTTATGAACAGAATGTGCTTTCGAAGATGGCTTCAGCGGTGCATTCAAGGATGCCTCAAAATACAGAGAGTAATGTTGGCTATAATTAAAATAGGAAAGCTTCAATGCTTGCATGTTTTCATCAAACGTGCTTTCTTCAATGAACAGCTGTCCACTTTAACAGATGTGCTGTCACCATCACCTGCATTACTTCATTCACTTCTACCTGTAGAAAAGCAGAGATCCATAACTACAGAAACATCACTTTTTTCAACAAGTCTCTTCCACTTCTGACAAACTCATTGTCTCAGAAAAAAAAGTCATTACAAAGACAAATAGCACACAAGATTTTTTCTTCCCCTCAGCAGTGCTTCAGTCTCAGATGTCGGAGGATCCTTGAATGCACCATTTTCGAACATTTCCCTTTCTCTGAAGTGTTATGATCGCAAAACTGATGACAGAAAAAAAGAAGGAGAAAAAAGATCTTTTTGATGGATTATCTAAGAATTAAGAAAGTTTTAAGGCTCTGCACTTCTGGATTTTTGAAGCAGACTAACGTGAAGGGAAATCAATGATTGTCTAGAAGATGGGAAATCGATCAGAGAAATGATGTAAGGAATATGTAACCCATACCACCTGCTATACAGCCTCTTATTATTCACTAACTACCACCAGCCACAAAAAGACCTGAATCATGAGACAAACTGCAGCAGAAACTGATCTGATAAACAAAAATAAGTATGAGAGGAGGTTCAAACTGTCTCATATTTATCATGTTACATCAGCGTGAGCAAACATGGCTTTATTCAGCTTTGATAGAGCACTGGTGAAATATGAAGAATCTCAAGGGGAGGAAAACCTGGATCAGAGTGTGATGATTCATAGTGAACATAAGGATCCATTCATAACATCTCATGTGAAGGTCAACCATCATAATAATATTTGTTATATCTTTTGAATCAAGCTGGGGATTGTATTAGTATCAGTTCAGTCTTGATTTCCAATATCTGTAGCTTTCAGCATCTGAGGTGAGTTCAGACAATAAATAAATAAATATAAAGGGGCTGTGGCGTCTTTACTACGAAGTAAAGTTGAATGGAAACTTGATATGGAGAAATATCAAGAGTAAGACCTTGGCACACTGAGTCTGTTTCTTTTGTCCTAAATCTATGCACATTAAAAAAGAAATTCAGTTGAGTGCAGATGGCCTAGTGGTCCATGTGGCAAAAGCCCTTGAGCAGGCAGCCCGGGTTCAAGTCCGGCTTGTGGTGACTTTCCTGCATGTCACTCCCCACTCTCACACTGTTTCCTACTCTATCCACTTTCCTGTCCTCTCTCATTAAAGGCATAAAAAGACATTTCATTCATTTCAGGCTGTGTTGACGTGTGTGACAGTATGTGACAGTTGCTAAAAAATAAACTCATCAGATTCAGTGTACCATGGGTCTTTGTGTAAGTTCTTTTTTTTTTTTTTATTATGGATCCAAAAGGGATTTGAGCTCTCAATTCACTGGTTAATCTACGTTCCAACCCTCACCTATGGTCATAAGCTGTGAGTAGTGACTGAAAGGACAAGTTCTCAAATATAAGCAGCTGAAATGATCTTTCTCCACAGGCTGTCTGGGCTCAGCCTTAGAGACGGGGTTCCCAGCTCGGACATCCAGGAGAGGCTCAGTGTAGAGCTGCTGCTCCTTCACATCAAGAGGAGCCAGATGTGGTGGTGATGTGAGGGCATCTGGTGAGGATGTGTCCCCAGGGAGGTGTTTCATGCATGTCCAGCTGGGAGGAGACCCCGGGGCAGACCCAGGACATGATGGAGAGATCATATATCTCCGCTGCCCTGGGAACGCCTCGGTATCCCCCCAGAGTAGCTGGGGGGATACCGAGGAAGGTGGTGGAAGTGGCTGGGGACAGGGGCCACTGGTCTTCACTGATGACACTGCTGTCCCGGATAAGCAGTAGAAGATGAATGGACTTAAATAAAAAGGAACACTTTTAAATAGTCCCAGTTCATAATAGGGGAAACAAAATCAAGCCTACATATTCCGGCTTGATTTTTCTGATCTATAAAGAGCCCGTCTGACAGCTTGTTCACCATACTGAGAGCAACAGATGTGCCATGAAACATTTGCCAAATCTTCTCTGCCAATGCCAAATTGAGTCTAGTTTGGTGGATTACATTGTTGGGGTCTGAAGAAGCAAGACATTATGGCAATTTTAAAAATTCATTTGTTTAAGAGCACCGCTCCTGTTTATTAAATTAATTTTAAAAACAGCAGAATAAGCTGTTTGGAACTGGCAAAGAAGATTTGGCAAGTTTGGCTGCTCTTCCCACAAATGTAGTTTCCTGTCATCATTTCAAAGGGATTCACTCAACCTGCAGGAATCAGACTTGGACTGAGACTTGAATTCGGACTCAGGTAATTGTGACTTGACTCAGATTCTTTCAGCTGACATAGATCCAGACTTTTTAGACACTATTTCGATCGCAAAGCTGTTGTTCACACATTTTTCACTTGTTAAGTTATATTTTTATCTAAAAATATCAGATGAGACGATCTGTGTTAACAAACATTCTCCATCTGATCCATCTGAAAGGCTCTCACTGTCACATGTTCATTCACGCTCACATTATCCGTCTCAGCTCTTGAATTTGATTCACATTCCTGTGACACACTTTCTTTTCTCTGGAACTAAAGATTGTTAGATGTGCTGAAAGCAAAACATGCAATGTATGAAAACAAATCCATCTGTGTCAACAACAGTAACGCTGCTGAAGATATTTTTGCACGGTGTCATGATCCTCCGGGAAACAACACCGTGACTCAGAACTATTTCCAGGCCTGCATAAGCTGGAGGAAGCGTGATATATGACAGGTTACACACACACATATTGTGATCTGAGGTTTATTCTTATGCTTACCTTGTTGATCTTGTTGGTTTTGGGGAGCGTCTGACTGATGTGCAGGTCTGTGTACCTGAGCGGGTTGTTTATGTCACATGGCACTGATTCGGTCCGTACCAGACGAGCTACTGCAAAGACACACACACACACACACACACACACACACACACACACACACACACACACACACACACACACACACACACACACACACACACACACACATGGGTGAACAATGACGCACTATAGGTAGAAAATTTAAATAGTTTTGGAATAGCTTGAAGAAAATTAGGAGGAAGTCTTTTTCAGGTCATGCTCTTAATTTGAAAAATGAACAAACTGCCCTGCCTTCAACTTCAGACGTTTGTTATCGCTCATACTTTGTAAAGAGAAAAGTTTCCGCAGGCATTCATATCATTAAGAAACTGTCATTTCCTCACACTAAAGCAATCAGTCAGAAGTTTAATTAGTGCTCTTTACCTTGAGTGCTTCCTTGGTGGTCTTTTGTGGAGGAGAAGGGGAGGCAGAGAAAGGACATATTAATCTCACTTCTGATAGCAGATAATGGCAATTCAATTCAGTGCAGTCTGTGTCACTACAAATATAGCATGACACAGGCACATTTGTTAAACTCGAGTGGCTTAATTAATCAGCAGATAACCCTCTATCTGCATGAACCAGCGAGGCTCTTCCACTGTCTAAATGAGGTACCTGAAAAATATCTATTAAGTACCTCTAATGTTTAAATGAATATGAATAATAAAGGCAGCAGAAAACAGCTGAATCTAAATCCTGCTCTGCTCTGGTACTGGCACACTAACTTTTTATGCGTGTCCTTGTAAACATCTTTTTGTAAGAAATCAACAAGATTGTCCTCACACACACATCTGTCAAATCACCTCAAACAACTTGTTCAGGATGGGAGGCTAAGACATAAACCTAACATTAAGTTTAAAAGTCATATTTCACTATCGAAAACCTTGAAAAGCTAGGAAATGAAATACTACCCTTTGTCCAAATGAGCCAATGAGTTATCAAATATTTTATTTTCCCATTAAATGTCATCTGGTGAACCTCCAGGTTTCCAGGCCACCTTAGCTAGCTAATAAAAATTTAGCTAGGAATAGTATAACTGCTCATGTTAGCTATCTTTCAAGAATAGTGGAAAAGTTGTCAAATATTTCTTTAAAAAAAATATATCTTTGGAAAAGGGCCTGGTGTTCTCCCCAGGTTTCAAAGCTAATTTTGCTAGCTAAAAATTTTAGCCAGCTATTGGTTATATGCTAATGGTATCTTGTGTCTAAAACCCACAAATGATTTATCAAATATTTACATTTTCCTTAAACTATGACTTGGTATATCTCAATGTTTCAAAATTAATTTAGCTAGTTGAGAGATTGGTTCATTGTTTATGTTACAAGTTTCCTAAAATAATGAATAAGTACTTAAATGTTTTTTTTCTTATAAAAGTCCTTGTGTGCTTCTATGTTTCTAAATGTTAAGCTAGCTAGCAATAATTACACAAAGAATTATTTAAATGCTAATTTCAGCTAGTATCCAAAAAGAGTGACTAAGTTTATAATATCCTTTCTTTTTTAGTTTACCTTCATACACGCACTGGTGTCCCTTCAAGTTTCCATGCTAATTAAGCTAGAAAATGAAAGCTTAGCCAGGAGTTGGTTAAATGCTAATGTTAGCTAATGTCAAAATTAGTAAATGAGTTTTTAAATATTTCTATTTTCTTTTTTTACTTTAAACCATGTTCTGGTGTCCCTTAAGATTTGCACGCTTATTTAGCTTGCTAACTTAAATTTAGCAAGGAATAGGTTAAATGCTAATATTAGCTTTGTCCAAGAGTGAATGATTAATCAAATAATTTACTTTTAAACAGGGATTGATATCCCTTAAGGTTTCCAAGCTAATTTAGCCAGCTACTAATACTCTGTTGCCCCTGCAGGTTTCCAGGCTGATTTAGCTAACTAGCAAAAAATTAGCAAGAAATTAATAAATGCTCACGTTAGCTTTTGTCTATGTTTTTTTCCACATTTTATCTTACCTTTAAATATGGCCTGGTGTCCCTCCAAATTTTCACAATGAATTGTCCTTTCTGTTGATGAAATGAGAAAAACTTAGAATACATTCTGTAGATGTGTTACAGAAATGTGTCATTATACATGTGAGCTACCCACTCTGTGCGTCATTTTCTTACGTTTAATACCTTAAATATGACTCATAGATAATGGAATATGAGTTGTCACAGCATACACGTACCTTTGAAGGATTCTCGTCCGCCTCGCTGTATGATCAGTAAATGGCAAGGTGGGGCTTCTTTGGTGCATTTGTTGTGGCACTTCAGCCTGGATTCAGACAAAACAATGAAAACCTTGGTTAGTGCTTGGTTGGTGCTCCTGGTTAGAATTTTTTAAGTGCTTATGAAACACACTAAAAATAACTGATGCTTCTAATAGGAGCTACAAGAACACAAAGCAGTATTGATACCCACTTGCAGTTTTTACATTTCAGTCCAAACAACATTCCCTTTCCACATACTATGCATGTCTGGGACATCCAATACTTTGTGGAAAATCTGCGGAAAGAAGAGGAAAAGTGCAGTAAGGACATTTATATTAAATCTGGAGTTCACTTTGCACTGCTTGCACAATCATATGAAATGACATGAAAGAGCTGTGGAAAAGCGTGAGGGGGAACACTGCTCCTGACCTTTTGCCTTTCATTATTTTCTCTCGTTCTGACGGACAGCTCTGCCAAAGACGGCCTCACATTCCCAGCATAACCTTTCCATGAGGATAATAGATGTCTGAAGAAGCAGCTTCTGTAAGTGTTTACCTTCTTAATCTGCCTCGACTGCTGATTTAATTTGGTCCAATTTAGTTTCCATCTTTCAGTAACCTCGTGTGAATGAACAGCTTACGCCTTTACTCTGCAGTGTGGGGCAGAGGCCAGAGAGTTTACACTGATATAACAATCAGACACTCGTACTGGCTCCTACACTTCTCGAACAAACAATCCAAAATATGCCCTGCAGTAGCATCAATCCCCTGCACAGACTGACTAAGCGGTTCCTTCAGGTATTTGACAATGTGCTGTATTTACTGAAGCGACGCCTGGCTGCTATCAGTGCCGCTGCCTGGCTAATGGCAGGTGACTAATGTAGTTTGACAGAATCCAAACCTCTTTATTAAGCCGCTCCTTACCCCGATTGAGAAGCAAAACTCAATCCAACCCCTGACGGTGTTTTTAGTGGACTCTGCTGTCAAATATGGGGGATGATGTGACACTTAGAGCAAATTCTGCATAAAGAAATGTTCTTTAAGCACAGCAGAGGCCACCCAAAGCTGGAGTAGTGCATTGTGTACCCACTACGCTAATGCACTTATGTTAGCAGGCCAACAATGCGATCAAGGACACACATTGGAAATATGCAAATTGGCACGTCAAGGAGATTGTTGGATGGAATAATAGTGTTTCTTGATCTTCAAATAACAGCTCTGCAAATCACATCTGAGCTCAGTTTGGCAGCGTATGACGAGGAGAAGAGCTTCTCTCAGCACCTCGCTGACTTCCTGCTGGCACAACACCCACACACACTGGATGTTGCTGAGATCTCCCAGCTAATACGGTATTGTTTAACTTTTTAGATCAGTGGCATTTAGAGTCAAGCAGGGTGAGAGACAGAGAGAGATACAATGGGGATGAGTTATGCAAGAGAATAGAGCCTTTTTAATTAGACTGGTGTTCTATCGCTGGTGTGTGAGTGTGCACAAATGGTCAACACACATTTCCTCAGACGTACCTGTGTTTTATTGAGTTTCCCAGATCTCTTCTGGGAATCTGCGGGGACCAGCGAGGCACTGAGAGAGTGTCTGTGGAGGAAGAGATAAAAGAGACAGGAGGTTTGTTTGAGTTTTTCAAAAGCACTAAACGGTCTTGATTTATAGATTAATTCAGCATATATGGCATTTTATGGAAAGGTATGATTTTGCAAGAATATCTGGCAGATTTAACCGACTGCTTGGATATTATAAAATCAGTTAGTCATGACCCACGACCAAGAAATCACTGTACTGAACTGTAGATGGTTTGATAGATGAATATATTATGAACTTCCTCCCTGGAGATCAATAAAGTCTTATTTCATCCCATCTCATTTAATTTAATCTTATCTCATCTCATTTCATCTTACATGGGCAGACAGAAAGAGGGATATTTTGATATTGTAATTTGTAGAAAAAAATAAAAGTGACACCAGTAGAGGGCAGTAAGAAAACTGCAAAATTGGACCATAGAAGGTGAAGACAGGCCAGAATCCAGCATCGTTATGTTAAACTCTGAAGTCAACCTGCTAGCACGGAGAATGGAGATACATTTGTTGACACCTGAAAGGAGACAAGCACTGGTAGCAAAGCCGTCGCTGACTGAGCCCAACTGACTAGCAAAACACCAGATTGCTCTCCCGTTTATTGCATGAAGGCGGCAGAGATCGACCAGTGTTTTGACTTAAACTTTAGCCAGTTAATTAACATCCTTCAGAAGGATGCTTCCTTCTTAAACAGCTTTAGATAATCATGAATTCTGTTCTCAGATGAGACTATATAGACACATACAGTAAATCAGACTAAACTAGGATGCATTCCCAACTTTTTCTATGCATCATCAGTTGTTGTAAACTGGATACCCACTGAAGGTCTCCAGTTTACAGGGTCACTCTTTAAATTGGAACACCGGAGCTGACAGACAACAATGTGAGGCTCAAAGTAGACTATTGTTTAGGAGTTATTAAACCAAGTCCATCACAGCTGGATTTTTATGTCATTTTATGGTGGATGGAGGGGGAAATATAAACACTGCAGGTGCTCCACCAATCAGAAATGTCCAGCTTGCAGGCCCCACCCCCCAAAGCTCTTGGACATCTGGATAGTACTACCCCCTGGAAGGGTCATTTTTCAAGGGTAAATTTACCAACCCAGAACCAAATTTCAGTGATTGATAGATAGATAGATAGATAGATAGATAGATAGATAGATAGATAGATAGATAGATAGATAGATAGATAGATAGATAGATAGATAGATAGATAGATAGATAGATAGATAGATAGATAGATAATCTTTCTGCATTCTTTCAGACACTTGGGCTTCTGCTTTAACAGCTTGCACGTTCTGATGCAGATATCAATAGCATTGTGAGTCACCGTTACCTCAAAAGGTTTCAACACAAAAATAACATTTACTCAGTCCATTAGAGTTTGATATGACTGATGCATTTATGCAAAACCTCCAAATACCATGTGAGAATGGCAGCTTACACATGAATGCGTATGAAAAAGATAAGGCCGGCAAGATGTGATGGAGCCATGTATTGAGATTTCACTCTACGACGTTCTGCTGGCTGCCAATAATTGAATAACAAAAGAGCCTTGATGAAAAATGCATGGAGCATCATGGGTCATACTGAGTATGCATCACACAAGACCTTTATATTTTGCAGTCATTTATTTCAATTACAGCAGGAATACCACATATTACAGACCTATTTAGGTTACATTATGGAGCCTTTGAGTTTTGAGGGGGGAAAGTTCAGTCATATTTACCTAACATCAACAAAGATTGTTTGTGATGTCTCCCAGAGGAATACATTGGCATAGAATCACACTCAGATATTACTGCCATACGTTCCATTAGGTCTTGGGATGGAAAAAAAAAGATCACTTCTATTATTTTTTGATTTGGGAAGCCCTTAAGTGCTCAAAATGATCTGTATGTAATTATAATGTTTAGAGAATTCTCATATGTCAAAGCTAAAGATGAACCAAAGCTCCTTTAGCTCCTTTTCTAGTCTTACAACCAACCAAAGAGCTTTTACAACCCCAATTACAATGAAGTTTAAATGTAGATGATGAAATCAATAATTATTTGCAATTGTACGTTGAGAAACATTGTTCTTAAACTGTTGGACTATTTGCTCACTCACTTGTTCACAAAGTGGTGAACCTTGCTCCATCCTTGCTTGTGAACGACTGAGCCTTTCAGGGATGCTCCTTTTATACCCAATCATGACACTCACCTGTTTCCAATGAACCTGTTCACCTGTGGAATGTTCCAAACAGGTGTTTTCGGAGCATTCCTCAACTTTCCCAGTCTGTTGTTGACCCTGTCCCAGCTTTTTAGGAACATGTTGCAGCCACCAAATTCAAAATAAGTGAATATTTGCAAAAAAAGAGGGAAAAAGGTTCCATTTGAACCATAAATATCTTGTCTTGTAGTGTCTTCAAATGAATATAGGTTAAACAGGATTTGCAAATCATTGTGTTCTGTTTTTATTTACATTTTACACAATGTCCCAACTTCATTAGAATTGGGGTTGTTCATCTCGTATCACATTGACTCACATTCACACACTGACGGCAAAGGCTGCTATGTAAAGTGCACGTCACTATGAACTAATCCCATGCAGACACAGCTGGCACAGCCAGCAGGGGCAGTTCAGGGTTAAGTCTCTTGCCCAAGGACACTTCAGCATGTGGAGTGCACAACCTGAGATTGACTCTGAGCCACAGCCACCCTGGGATGAAGCTTCGGATTTAGTGAATAAGACTGAAGAAAAGAGGTCAGGAAACAGTATGAAAAATGGAATCTGCAGATCTTCATATAGACTTATTCATGAGTATGAAGCTACTCTTAGCTTGAAATAAACGCTATCCAAGGATCAGCAGAGTGGACCTGATATTTTCTTTGTTTGCTGTCAGAGGAGATGAACAATAAATCTGGGATATGAGAGGATAAAGACGGAATCACAAACAAAAAAAGACTTGTAAGTCCTCTCATCGGTGAATTGAGCTCCTGATGCCTGAAAAATAAACCTGAAGGCTGAGTCTAGCCTCCAGAGGAAGTTTACTCAACACGGCAGAGAGAAGCTGAGAATATTTCCCCCATAGAGAACTTCTTTGTGAATTTAACCCTGAAACTGTTAACCAAACTTGGGAATGTATTAAAACTATGTCCTTGTGATGTATGTTGTATGTTTTTGAATAAATTATTGATCTGCACTGCATATCTCTTTCTTTTCCATGATTAACATTTGATTGAAGATAACTGTTGCAGATGCTCTCCGATTCAGAGCGTTGCCTGCTGATGAGAGAGATAGGAAACCTTTGAATGACTCAAAGTTCAGATCTGTGAGGAACTCAATCAGCCCCACTAATTGATTATGAGGCTGCGACTCACTGACAGATCTAATCACATGGCCCTGGTGCGGTTCAGCATTTCCTGGTTCCTGAAACACCCTTCCTCCCTTGAGTCTCTCCAGGGGCTCAGTGTCTTCTCTCTGCACTCCGATGCATCGCTCAATTACACTCAATCAACCTGATAACTCAATACAGAGGGGAAACTGACATCATCTGCTTCTTGTTGGCCTCGCTGGCGACTGGCAGATGATTGGACTTGTCAGCAGCGTAAAGCGGGCCATTTATCATTGTGTGCACGTCATTGATGTCGCTGTCTGACTAACATGACAATCTCTGATGATCCAATCCTCCATGAAAGAGCAGTGGATTATGTGTGGGTTTGTGTCAATTAGAACTTACATGAACAAACATGCTAACACGTGTCGATACATGGAATACAAAGCTTTTGAAATGATTGAAACCCTCAATCATGTAACCCACATGTGTCATATTTGTGTGCATGTTTTCTGAGATGAGTTACAATGTGAGCCCTCAGTGTAAAGAACAGGCTGAGATATTTAGAACAAAAATTATATGATATGTTTAGACTGATAAGTAAGTTCTCAACACCTGGTTGGTTCATGATTATGTCGTTTTGGTTGTGAGGATTTTAAATTTCATGTTCGTTCTCCTCTAATATTATTCATTTGGTAGCATAAATTTACTTTCAGTAAATTACTGTGTAATATACAGGTGGCAAATCCTTCATTGGGGCTTCATGGACACACAATGAAACACTATCGTGCATAATTTGAATTCATAGATGTGATATGGTAAATACTTGTGCTGTTCACTTTCCAAACTCCATCAATGGCTGCCTACCAAAGAATCTGGTTCTGTTTGAGGTTTCTGTCGTTAAGATAGAAGTTTGGTCTTGCCAATAATACAAAGTACCTGCTCAAGTTAGATTTTAAAAACACGCTCCTGCTGAATTTGTTAAAGGCTCTGTGAGGACTTTCTGTTTGGCCCTGACTGCAGTAAAACTTTTGGTTTTAATTGGTAGTGTTTCTCATGATAAAGACTCCATTTCCCATGAGCAACATCACCCACTGCCGTAAAGACATGACTCTTGACATGGTGTTTATTTGTTTTGGAGAGCAGATGTTCTTCTTTTTGCACATGCACATTGCACACATTTTTTGGTGAGGATTCTTCCATTTCTGACACTACGTGCAACACATGGAAATTACTTGAACATGTCGTTGCATGTAATGCTGTCTTATTTTCATTTTTGTTACAGTTCAGTGAAATATTTTCTTGTATTTAGACATTTATATACAAACTCAGTTGCTGCTACCTACGTCAGTGCAATATTTCATGAAAACATTTTTTTTGTCAATAGTCACAGGTCACTTTATAACTGATAGCCATTATTCAGTTACGCCTGTCCATGTATAACTCTTTGTCTCCATTCATGTATAGCTCTTGTATTCATACTTATATTTATATATTTATACTGTTTTCAACTATTTAACTCCCAAATGCACTGCTGTCTAATTTATGCAATGACATTAAAAGGAAGACAACTTTTCCAACGATGCAAAGTAATGAGGTAAAGTATAAGTAGTTATTTGTGGTTTGAAACATGGCATCAGTCAAACTTTGTGAAGACTATCTGTTTCGTGTTGCACAACCTGGTGCTCTGAGATGTGCCTATAACATGTTTTAGCCATGATCTATCACTCTCCTGTTCAGCTTTCTTCTGCTCTCATGTACTTTTTCTTTTTACCAGTCCAGGTCCAGTATCCACCATTATTGCAAAATAAATCAAAGAAATCCTCTTCTTCAAGAAAAAGGCTCACTATCCTCAGAGGAACCTCCATGACAATCAAAGAGATTCAAAATAATGCTATGAAATTCAAACATATGATCGCATGCTCCAAGAACAGAGCCAGGATTTCAGTTTAGAGTGGGCCAAACAAATTTCAGGTGGGTCTTAAAGAGGCTGTAAGGATTGTAGCAACACCTTTTGGCGGTAATCGCATGCACAGCTGTGATGATATGACTCTTAACAAGGCGTGTGTTTGCTCTGGAAATGAATGGAGATCAGATCTTCTTTTAAACACTACTTTTCTTTGTTGTTTCGTAATTTGTGCATCAGACGGATCTACATGTGATCACTCGCCAAGAGTAGCGCTCTAATGCTTTACATTTACCAAAGGTGAATCCTATCCTGTTTGCTGTGGCGTGCTGGGGCAGCAGGCTGAGGGAATCTGATGCTAACAGACTCAACAAACTCATCCGCAAGGCCAGTGACACTATCGGAGTGGAGCTTGACTCTCTGAAGGTGGTGTCAGAGAGGAGGATGCTGTCGAAGCTGCGTAGCATCCTAGACAATGTCCGACATCCACTCCACAATGTACTGGTCTGTCACAGGAGTGCTTTCAGTGCAAGACTGATCCCCCCACGTAGCACCACTGAAAGACACAGGAGATCATTCCTGCCTGTGGCCATAAGGCTTCATAACGCGTCCCGTTGAATCGAACACTGGATTACACCTCGCCAATTCACTAATACACGTGTAATATCTGCTACACTTCGCAATAGCTGTTAACACTTGAAATAGCTGTTTTGACGTGCAATACCTGTTTTTTTTGTTTGTTTTATGTGCAATATCCATTTATTACTGTTCATTAAGTGCAGTATCGGTTTAACACAGATCACAAGTGTAATACCTGTTCTTCACTGCCTTACCCACAATGTAAATAGTTTCTTCTTTCTATCGTTTTATCTTGTTTAGTACTTATTACTTATCAATCACTCCTGGTACTTACCACTTATTTTTATTTTATTTTATTGCTTATCTTATTGTTTATCTTGTCACGTATTTTATCTTCCTACTCCTCCTTACTTCCAAATTCTGTACTATGTAAGAGCAACGGTCACACTGAGTTTCCCTCTGGCATTAATAAAGTATTTCTGATTCTGATTCTGATTCTGATAAATGGACCAGTATTTATAAAGCGCTTTTCCAGTCTTACCGACTACTCAAAGCGCTCTACACTGCTAGCCTCATTCATCCAAACACACCACTTTCACACACTCATGGCAGGCTGGACTATGACAGGAGCCATCAGCTATATCTAACACATCCACACCACATTCACACACCACTGAAAAGCAGTAGGAACAACTTGGGGTTCAGTGTCTTGCTCAAGGACTGTGACTGCAGGAGCTTGAATCGAACCCACGACCGTCTGACTGCGTACCACAGCCGCCCTTGGGGTGTAAGAGTGGAGGCATTAACCATGGTTAAAACGAAGACAAAAAAATAGTCTTTCTCAAAATCACTATCTTGTACCGTCCACACTTTTTTTTTTTTTAACAGGCTAAAAAGATTGCAAAAAAGTGAAGAGACAAAATTTCCCAATGTTCTTTTTAAAATGAGTAAAATGTATTCAGCTGTGTCTGAAAGATGAAAAAACTTTTAGACCTCAGAAACTTTCTCCACTGGTAACAACAGCACACAGAGTAACAGGGTGTGTTATCTCTATTTGCATTTATGCATGTGTGTTTGTGATTTTGTGTGTGTGTGTGTGTGTGTGTGTGTGTGTGTGTGTGTGTGTGCGTGTGTGCGTGTGTGTGTGTGACAGATGAGCCTGCAGGAGCCGAGAAACCCCAAGGCGCCAGACAACACTGTCCTCCTCCATCTTCTCTGATTGGTCTCAGCTTAATTAAGCCAAAGCCTTCCTCTCCTCTGCTCTACTGGAGGGTCACATGACACACAAGAGGCTGAGGAGATGGGTTTACTGTGTGTGTGTGTGTGTGTGTGTGTGTGTGTGTGTGTGTGTGTGTGTGTGTGTGTGTGTGTGTGTGTGTGTGTGTGTGTGTGTAAGCGAGAGAGGGAGAAATATAACTACAATGAAAGATAAAGAAATGTGTGTTATGTGTGTGCGTTAAACAGCAGATTGGTGTGTGTGGATATGTGCAGAGATGAAGACGCTGCGTGAGTTTAGCTGCCAGTTCTGAGACAAAAATATTTATAGTTAGTCTGAGTTGACTCTTCAGGTGATTGACTGAGCAGTGAGCATGACTTTTCCCCATGGAGTACATTTTTTCTGCAGGTTAAGGGAAGACTGGAGCGTTTCCAAACAAGACAACAATGAAAAAAAACACAAATGGTGAAGACTGATTGTTAATCCGTCACTGAGCTGTTTAGCCCACACCTCCTCCTGACATCATCAGACTCTATCAAGAGTTCTACTCTGCTTCAATCACACGGCTGAAAGCAATCAATAGCAAAGAGAGACACAAAGAATACAGCACATATCCCACAATGCAACATGTCGATTTCAGATAATACACTTCGTGTACGGGGGGAAAAGCGGTAGAAGAAGTGAACCGGAGTGTAAAAAAGTGTGTGGGTGTGTGCCGCACAATGTGCTGCATTATAGCACATGAGTGTTATATGAGAGAAACATCACAACCTCCATATTTTCATTTCTTCTCCTCCCCGAGACTCTACATAGGTGCGCGTCTGAATGCGTGTTTGTTTGGAGTGGCAGTTATAAACAAAGTATAAGTGAAGGATGGAAATAGAGTTGTTATTTTTCTATCAGAGTGAGAGGAAAAGAAAAAAAGCTCCTCCAATGAAACGAGAGACAAAGCCAGGTTGCCCTGTTGCTATGACAGCAGCTACATGCCAATCAGCCTTTTCACAGAGTATTGTTCCATCACGTTTGACAGGCAAACACACATATTTACAAGTCACCATAATACACATGATCCATACGCTGTAATAAAACACCATCAAAGTGCAGGAAAAAAAAGCAGTTATCTTGGATGAAACGCGCACCTCTACATGTTAATCTAGATAGTGGGAGTCACTCAAAGTGTGCCAGTGACACACAGGGAGGAGGGATGGCAGGAACAGATGATGCCTGCAGGCCTCGTGGCTCGGTAGTGACTTCCTCAGTCGGAGAACACAAATGGCTCCAAGCAAGCGAAGGAGTAAACCGAGCATCAGACGGAGCAGGTTTTGGTGGTTAGGCCAAGAAATGACGCTCGGGAGACGTAACACCCTCAGGCAGTTCAATCAGAGGTCCACAGCTCTTTGACAACACAGATAACAGACAGCTCATTGTTCAAACAAATGTACACATTTCTGTCCTGTTCAACTTTGACTCCTCCACAGCATTTTAATGTCCTCTCTGTGTCGTGTCCTTTCTTTAAAACTGGCAGGATAGAGATCCCAAATAAGGCCTGAAAGCATGGTGACAGATGGGAAACTCAATATGCATGCAGTAGTCAATTGACCATACTCAAACAGTGGCCATTTTCCTATGACATCACGCTCAGGATGGGAAACTGAAATCTGTTCCTCTGCATTCCTTGTTTCATATAAATGATGGAAATTTTTACAAATCTGGCTAAAGTTAGCATATTATACCCCTCTTAAACCACTCAACGCAGTCTCCTGTTGAAATGAAACATCCTCTCCATGTTTCAGTCAAATATACGAATCAAGCACCACAGGAGGTTTTAAACGAGCTTTTCACAACTATTCTCTAAACCAGGGGTGTCAAACTCATTTTCACCGAGGGCCACATCAGCCTAATGGCTGTCCTCAAAGGGCCAAATGTAACTTATAAATGTAAGTAAATGTAATCGAATGTAATGTGAAATAAACGTAATACTCCTTATTTTGGGCTGTGGCTTTCGAAAACACGCTCTGCTGCAACCGCAGTTTGCCTTTTAATTCTTGGGCAATTTGTTGCTTTTCTTGAAGGCTAGCTTTGCGTACTTAGCTCCGTGTTTGGTGTCAAAATGCCGCCGCAGATTGTACTCTTTGACAACAGACAACGCCTCGTAACACAAAAGACATACCGGTCTTTCTCCTTGTATTCGCCTTCCCATCTTTCTTGAAACAGTCTTCCATCTTTATCAACTTTTCTCTTCTTGGACATTTTGGGATCATTATTTATTTCTCAATTCCACTCGTTGGCATTGATGTAGAAACGCTGCTGTGTAGTGGCGGTGAGCTGTCAAATCGCGGGTATCATAGTCGACAGGCATTGTGGGAAATGTAGTTTTTGGTCAAAGCACACTTTTGACCTATTGATTTTTAAACACTCAAACCTTTTAAGCTCTCACGGGCCACATAAAATTACGTGGCGGGCCATATTTGGCCCGCGGGCCTTGAGTTTGACACATGTGCTCTAAACAGTATGTATTAGGAGTGAAAGGGTAATCTGAGTACACATACTCAGATTGGATCATCTTGGTACAGGGACTCCAACCCAGTCTGCACACAGACCAATCTGAGTCCTGTATTTTCCAGACTATGAGTCACAGTTGTTTCATAGTTTAACTGCTCCTGCAACTTATAGTCAGGTGCAACTTATATCAAATAAATAAGGTGCTGTGTTTTCAGTAGTGGTGGACAGTGATGGAGTATATTTACTTGAGTGCAGTACTTAAGTACATTTTTTGTGTATCTGTACTTTACTTGAGTATTTATTTTTTTGGCAACTTATGACTTTCACTCCACTACATTTCAAAGACAAATATTGTACTTTCCACTCCACTACATTTATAGAAAGCTTGTCGTTACTTTTTCCTTTTAGGTTCAGCATAGCTTATCATCAGCTGTCGGTGTTTTTCTTTTCTAAAATGGAATTGGTCACACGCTGTGCTCCTCACAGAAGGGAACCAATCACAGTCAGTGCTCACTCCTGGGATGAATTTAAAAATATGTCTACAAGACTAAATGTGCATCATCTTTTAGCGATTTCAATCCCTTTCCACAGACATGGAATAATTCAGGGTAGATTTTGTGTGGTTTACAGGTTTTAAAGCATGTGTTATGTTGCCATGTAGCCAAGTGGTTCAATGGGAGGAGGAGTTCTTGAAAGCAGAGTGTAGTTTGTTCATTGTAATGGACTAAGCAGTAAACTCCCCAATAATGAATGTGTGGGGAGAGAAGAAAAAAGGCCCTCCTGTTTTTTTGGTTGGAATACTTAAATAAAAAAAAAGACAATAGCTGTCCTTATTGTTTTTGATTGCATTTTTAGGCTGATGTTTTTACAGGTGTTTCTATTGAGTTTTATAGCAGAGTGGGTTTACATCTAAGTCTAAGTAAGAGAGTTAAAAGGTTCTGTAAAAACAGTGAGAAAAGAATACAGCAATGTACTGATATTAGAAAATGTACTTTGTACTTTTTACTTTTAAGTACTTAAGTATTTTTAAACACATGTACTTAAGTATTTATAAAAGTAAATACTTTAGTACTTTTACTTGAGTAAGATTTTCAGCCTGACAGCTCCTGGTGTTTAGTGCCTGATTACTTGTTGTTGACAGTTTTTCATGATTTGAGTCACAAACTTGTGTCAGAACTCCCGTAACATTTTAAGTGTGAGGACGTTTGTTAGATGGAGCTGATTGAAGCTCACACTGCACTGGTCTCTCCGGCAACTCTCACAGTAGAGCAGGTGAGGAGGGGGAGGGGCGGAGTGGGCACGAGTTTGGTGAGTGATTGGAGCCGCACCTAGAGAAGATAAACTGAAACCTAACTCTGGTCATGGATATGAGACGCTTTAGGAAAAATATTTAAACCTCCTGATATACAAATACTTCTTTATCAAACTTGTATGTAAATAATTCTCTCTGGACAAACTGTAAACAAACCAAACACTCTAAAACTCGAGATGGAAGATCTCCCGCTATCCTTTAAGTCTCCTGTCATTTCTCGTCAGGTTTTTTAGTCAGATTCCATGTCCTGTCTTGTCTTATGTGTTTTAACCTTTTATTTTATGGTTTCGTGTTCTCTGTGTTCTTGTTTCTGCTCCCTATCCTGGTGTCGTCAGGTCTCATTGGTTGATGTCCCACCTGTTCCCCTTACCTTGTGTGTGCTTTTAGCCTCTGTGCTTCCCGTTGTCCTGTACCAGTTCGTTGTCGTCCTAATCTCGTACCTGAGCCTGTCTGCTCTTGTCTTGGGATCTGTTTCTAATGTTTTGTTTGTACATCTGTAGTTCAGCCCTCCAGCCCTTTTGTTGTGATCTTTTGTTTGAACTTTTGTAGTTTTGCATTCCAGCTATTCGCTGCGTTCTTTGGTTTGAACTTTTGTAGTTTGTCCTTCCAACCGTCAGCTGTGATCTTTTGTTTGTTCTTTTGTATTTTGCTGTCTAGCAGTCGCTGAGTTTTTCTGTTTGAATTGTATTTCCAGCATTGAACTGTGATTTTGGTTTATGTACTTTTTCTCTCTGTTCATTAAATCTCTTGGAGCTACACCTGTTTTTGAGTCTTGCTTTTGGGTTCTAACTCTGGTCATCTCCTGTATGGAAACATTCTCATTTCCCAGCAAAGAAAAAAATATTTGTATTTGTGCCCCTTTCTGTACTGAAAATGTATCGAACAGAAGCTTTAAAACTTAGAACTGTACCAAACCCAAATTTTTGTGTACCATTACACCCCTAGTGTTTATCCACTATCAATATCAGATAACAGCTGATGGTTGCATTAAAGAGGGGGTATTGTGCTCTTCTTGTGTTTAAATACAGATATTAAGTAACAATGCTGGTTGTTGATACTAAGTGGCAGATACACTAATTGCAGAGTTTCAAACCTCTACATATTCATATGTTGTAGAACTCCCTGAATCTGTCTGTAAACTGATCAAAAGTGTCTGTTTTTAAAAAAATGGCATGAGATCTTCACGAGATCTGCTGAAATATGAGGTCACAGCATAAGGATCTACTAACTGGGTCATGACATGTCGAAGAGGTGGGCTTTATACACCACCATCTGCCCATAGCTCCGCACCTGACAGGCTTCAAGAGGGCTGGCCAATCAGAGGGAAGGGATCTCTGGAACAGGGTGCCTTAAAGAGACAGCAGCATTTCAGACGGAGGCTATAATAAGGTTTTTGTAGACAAAGATTTTCTTTTTTTCTTTCCTCTTTAAATCTTTTCTTGGCTGATCTTTCATTAAGCTCAGATGTGATGAAGGCTGATCTTTTGAAGAAAATCTGGCAGAAGCTTTGAAAAATCTAACTTTAACAGTTAACTACAGAGTAAAGCAAACAAACAAAAGGTGCAAACAGACTTTTTAACTCATTAATTGCCATTCAACTCAATGAAAAACCAGACTTATTCATTTCAGCAGATTTTGCAAAACTTGTTGTGATCTTTTGGATCTTCTCACAAAAACAGCATCTCATGGTTGTTTCTGTTCCAGTGACTTTCACCAAAGACTCTTTTTGATCCGTGACACCATTTCAAAACACTTGCCCTACTTTCTTTGGTGCCACCATAGCAACCACTGACCGGTACATCTCCTTATTGACTGCTGTTTACAACCTCCTCTGCAGGGTTTCATTAGTGTGAGCGTGTTGGGTTTGAAGCGGGGGCTCTCTGTGCCAGAAAGAGACTCAATTAGGTCTCCCTTGGAAAACACACACTAACAGAAGAACTGGTTTTCTGAGCTGAGAGGAGAAGATGAATGAAAGTGAATACAAGGTCAAAACACAATTTTGTTACCAATCTAGGTGCTTGCGTTGGATAGGTGGCCCTCTTTTACCAAGCAAAAACATGATAAGATAAAGGAGACTCATCACGGTATGAAAGTTTCATTTTATGGGGCATATGAGAGCACAGTTTCATTCTAAGGCCCAAAATTTTGTTTAAAAAGTTGATTTTTTCACTTTTAATTTAAAGCAAACAAGTTTGCTGAGATGTGAACCGATCCCAGTAGCTCTTTTGCCTCACCCTGTTTTAAATTTAGCTCGTATTTGTAGCCGTTATTTATTTGCCAATTCTCAGAGGGACCTCCTTTGTGGTGCCATGTTTGGTTGCTAAGGGATCTGTGACGCAACCACAAAGCAACTGTGTGAGGTTAGGGTGAGCAGGTGACGTCACTGAAACACGCAGAAATAAACAGAGTGAGTTGTGCACAAAGCGGTGAAGAACATTCAAGCCATTTATATCCACAAGCACACACTCACAGACTCCCACACTTGCTCTCACTTGCTTTCACTCTGCCTCTCTCAAACATATATCAGTTTCAGTGTGTGTGTGTGTGTATGAGAGAGAGAGTGAGCGTGTATGTTGTTGCAGTCTGAGGGCAAGCACTGGAGCGCCAAGTGGACACAGGGCGTCATCACAAGTTAAGGCATCTGGCTGCTCTGTGTGAGTGTGTGAGCTCAAACAGCCCGAGGCGGTAAAGGTGAGCTGTTTTGTAAAGAGTGTCCCTCTGTGGCCACCATAACTTTTCACATACAACAAACAGTGGGTTATCATAACACCTGCAGCACAGCACAATAACTCCAACTGAATATTTATTGTTGAAGTTGACCCTGAGGGCACACACAGACACAAAAACAAACATTGGTAAGATCACTGAATTAATTTATCACCACTCCTCTTTCCTTTGCATAAACATGAGATGAAACGTGCAATGAAATAAACATGAAAGTGGTCGCGAGGTCAACAGCTATACATACCTTCAACTAATGGTTTAGCAAATCCTGTGACTTTAGCTTCAAACTGATAAGGAGCTGTTTGGGGCTTTTTTGTGACCATTTTTTTTGTTTTAGGATGAGAATTTTACTGAAAAACATTTAGTAGAAAGAAACACAAGGAAAAGACATATAATCATATTCAAACCGCAGTAGAGCACATAAAAACTCCAATTCCCTGTTTTAATCTCAAACAACTTCATTAACTCATTAGCTTTTTTCTTCAGCTTGCCATTACTTTCAAAAATCCTGAAAAAAACTGTTGCATCTCAGATTCACTCTTACCGCTCCAGTAATAACTTCAATGAATATTTCCAGTCCAGTTTCTGTCCTCATCATAGCACAGAAACTGTCCCTCTAAAACTAACAAAGGACCTCCTGATGACAACTGACTCTGGACTCTTATCAGTCCTCATCCTCCTCGACTAGAGTGCAGCCTTTGACAATATCTTCTATTCAGCCCTACTTCATAGACTGACATCCATTGGCTTATCAGGCCATCCCCTAGACTAGTTTTCTTCTTACCTCTCTGGATACTCTCAGTTCATCCAGTTAACCCCTCCCCCCAACCACCACCACCACCTCTGGTGTTCCCCTTGGCTCTGTTCTTGGTCCAGTCCTTTTCATAATCTATCTCCTCCCCCTTGGCCGTATTCTCTAGATACAAGATTCATTTTTAAACCCAACTCTACCTCCCTACCAAAACTTACACAGTTTGGATACAGTGAAATAATGTAAAAGTGCTGACTGAAAACATACACCTGTGGATTATGTTACTAAACTCTTCAGCCTTGTGGCAAGTGGTTTGTTACACCCTCAGCGCAAAACAAATGTGACATTTTTTTTGGGATGGGGACTCATGGTCTCTTTTTTTGACTGGGCAGACCTGCCCTGTAAGAGACATGTGTGAACAAACAGCTTCTGAAAATTTTAGAACATGGCTTCTGAAAATGTCCAGAAGGCTTAAAGTAAAAGAACAGATTTGACTCTGTGTGTACATTTTAAGTGCTTGGCATTAAGTTTGTCCACTTTTAGAGGCCTGTTAGTACGCATAATGTCACCCAACAATTACTCGCACACCCATGCTTTCCATTTTACAGTGACTTACATTTTATACTGCACAGTAAATGGCACACATACTACATGTACCACATGTGTGCATGATCTTTTTAGTGAACAGTGTGTGTTGGATGTTTCCATCCTTGATAAATAATCTAAAACTGTCCATTTGAGAAAAGATGAACAGTAAGTCATTACAAACAGATCACCAAAGTGGATATCTTTCCAGGTTCAGGCACACAGCCCCAGACAGTGAGCTGCGTTACTTTGAAAGAAGATCAGACAGGAGTGAATATTCAGAGATATAAAAATCACAGTGGGTTGAACTGAGAGGATAAAGTTTACTTCAAGCGTCCACTAACTTTTGGCCCATGTAACGTGTGCTTCTGAAACAAAAAATAACAAATACACTCATAGAAAGATAGAAAGACAACTAAACTCATCAGAGACAGTGACGTTTCAGCCGAGCCCGGGCTCTGACTCATCCTGAGCAGACCTGTTTGGTCCCTCAGCCTCAGCCTCGTTGTTCCTCTCGGTGTGTTTTCATGCAGACGACTTCAGGGACGAGTGATACGGCTGTTAGCTGGAGGGTCCTGACGTATGAGATGGCGGCGATACCGTAATCCCAGACATAGACCCCAGGACGGATGTTTAGCCTGGTTTAGCGGGAGCACACAACGCGCTTTGTCCACATGATCTCACAAACAAACACCTGTCCTAGAATAGAAGCTGGGGACCCATGAGGGTCACTGAGGAGCTAAATACAGACAGGAAATCAGCACTATGATCAGGTGTCTGACTTTTTGATTCCTGTTTTTTTAGGCAGTGTTTAATCACAGAGGCTTAAACAGAGCTTTTAGAAACATGCATTCATATTTCTGAAATGGAAAGTTTGGGAAGTGGGAGAAGCCTCAGGGGATCAAAAACAAATACAAAGATAATCTGCAAAGCTACGACAATAACAACAGTAATTGTGTGATCTCCCTTTTTAAACCATAAATAAAAATAAACAGAGAAAAAAAAATAAGAAGATCAGTTATCTGTGCTTGTTTACATCCAGGTAGTAGTGCACTATAACATTATAGAAGGAGCCTTTAACTGGAGACACAGCCCCATCTAGTGGCAGGAGGCTGCATCACAGCTTAGACACAATTAATAACAGACGTTCAGGGCCTACATTGATTCAAATATTGATAACTAGTGACTCTGGTTTGTAATTCGGGTGGAGACTAGCAATGGAGACTATGTCTAACTGTTAAGTCAACTTAGCGACTTAACATCTTGACTTTCCAACACCTCAGAAAACAAATCTGAACCTGAAATCAGTGAAGTGTGCCTAAAAGAGAAGAGCTGACTCTGACCACAACTGAGGGTTTATTTCAAGTACAGAGGCAGGTTTCCAAATCAAGCTGTGTCCAGCAATGCTTTCTACAGTACTGCAGGATAAAAACAGCAATGTGTTCTTGCCACTATCCTTACTTCAAGCCATGCTTTCCTTGGTTGCTCAGTGTCAGTTGGTCTTTAGTATTCCACAGACAACACAAAAATGAAGAGAAACGGGAGATGGCCTCATGGTGACTGACTGTGAGACTGTGAGATTATTCTTTACAGCTTTGTGATCAAATGTCAAGTCTGATTTCCATTTCATATTCAGGTGTCGATTCTTGACTGTCTAAATCTGAGGGTGGGGATCGTTGTTATGAGCCCCCAGATTCTCCTCGTTCTACGTCAGCATGAGCAGAAATGTGAAATCTACGAATGATGGCACTGAGATGAATGATGGTCTAAATTATGTGTGCATTTATGTTTTCTGTCAAGTGCACAAACAAAAGGATATCTAGTAACGTCTCAGTCATTGTGTTTATATGAATGTTTTTATCATGATGTGAAAATGTGAGAGTTTAAGAAACACACTAAAAATATGAACTGGAGCATAAAAACAGTCCAGAATACAGGATCAGAAACATTTGGGTCTAAAAATGTGGTTTACAGCTCAAAAAAGTCTGAATACGAAAAACAATCCTGATCAAATCCAGATCCTGATCCTGCCATGAAAACATCCTGACATATTTGTCCCCTATCGCCCCCTATTGGAGAACAATTTCTTTGATCAGAAGCAGAGTTTGATGATGTTTATGCAGCACGTAACACTGCAGAAAACTGACCACTGATCATCTGGTCTGAAGAGACACCTGAGGGACAGGTGAGCTTTGATTTATCAGTCTGTGATGATGGAACGAGGAGGTTTGAGCCACTTAGAGACTGATTATTAAGAGAAATCACTGAGAGAAACACTTAACAAATCAAATGTGGTGCTTTTTCAAAAAGGTCTGGACATCTCTGCAGTTAACAAAAGTCAGAAATTTGACCATTTAAAAAATAAATAAATAAATAAAATAAATATTTGGTGGAATCATCCAAACTCTGTCACTTTGTAATTTCGGTCCTTGTCTCGTCCTGTCGTACATTCACTCCATGATTATTCGACGCCATGCTTTCAGCACCTTATTCACACATCTGTGCCCCACGCTGCTGATTGTCGGGGTCTACAACTATTCACAACGCCGAGCGACCGCCATCCATCACTCCTCTCCCTGACACCACCTCCATCACTCCCCATCTCCTCCTCAGTCTAATGGCTTCCGCAGAATGCCCATAATGCATCAGCCAATAAGGCTGCTAATGTGCAGTGACACACCACCTCCGGTCATTATGGAACAGCCTGATTGTTCCTTTGTTGCCTTTTCCAACAGAGCTGTGTTTAAGTATTTTCTCAACAAGAGGGATTAGGATAACGAGTTTGATAACGAGCAGAAGGAAGAGCACCAGAAAGATGAACAAGAGGAGAGGCATGTGTTGGACATTTTGGGCCAAAAGTGAGACAGTTGGGGTTCCTGCTCATTCACTGAAATTATTTGCCACTAAAGAGACAAGTCATTTCATCATACACTAATACATTCCCCTGTCCCCTTCATTCTTTGGAAGTGTTCTTTTCTGCAGTTGTAACTTACATTTATCCGGATTGTTTCTATGTTAAATACTCAGACATTTGATGTGCTGTCTATGGCTATAAATTATCTATGAACAATAGTTATGACAAATGTATCAAAGAATAATGAAAACACAACCACAGCACACAGTGTAGCCCTTCACATTCCTCAGTGTTTCCTGTTGACTGAGGAAAAGGAGGGGAGGAAGACGTGCTAGCACTGGGGTGCGAGCTAAGAAGAGACAATATACACCAGCCCTTCCATCCATTGTAACAGAGAACGTAAGATCTATCTCCAATGAGATGGACGAGCTAGCGGTGCTAACTCAGCGGCAAATATACATTCTTGTATATGTGCTGTGACTCTGAATTTACCTTTGGGATTGATGAGCACATTCTACAACTCCACTTCCAATGAAATTAGGACTTTGTGTAAAACGTAAATAAAAACAGGTTAAAATGATTTGTAAATCCTGTTTAACCTTTATTCAATTGAATACACTACAAAGACAAGATATTTATTGTTCAAACGGATAAACTTTATTGGGTTTTTTTTTTTTGCAAATATTCACTCATTTTGGATTTGATGTCTGCAACATGTTCCTAAAAAGCTGGTTCAGGCTCATGTTTCCCCTGTGTTCCATCACCTTTCCTTTTAACAACACTCAATAAGTGTTTGTGAACTGAGGACACTAATTGTTGAAGCTTTGGAGGTGGAATTCTTTACCATTCTTGATTGATGAACAACTTCAGTTGATCAACAGTCTGAGGTCTCTGTTGTCGTAGTTTGTGCTTCATAATGCTCCACACATTTTCAATGGGAGTCAGGTCTGGACTGCAGGCAGGCCAGTCTAGTACCTGCACTCTTTTACTATGAAGCCACACTGTTGTAACAGGTGCAGAATGTGTCTTGTCATTGTCTTGCTGAAATAAGCAGGGACGTCCCTGAAAAAGACGTGGCTTGGATGGCAGCATATGTTGCTCCAAAACCTGTATGTACCTTTCAGCATTAATGGAGCCTTCACAGATGGTCAAGTTAGCCATGCCATGGGCACTAACACACCCCCATACCATCACAGATGCTGGCTTTGAGACTTTGACCTGAGAACAATCCAGATTGTTCTTTTCCTCTTTGGCCTGGAGGACACCACGTCCATGATTTTCATGTTGAGAAACATTGTTCTTAAACTGTTGGTCTATTTGCTCACGCACTTGTTCACAAAGTGGTGAACCTCGCCCCATCCTTGCTTGTGAACTACTGAGCCTTTTGTTGATGCTCTTTTTATACCCAATCATGACACTCACCTGTTTCCAATGAACCTGTTCACCTGTGGAATGTTCCAAACAGGTGTTTTTGGAGCATTCCTCATCTTTCCCAGTCTTTTGCTGAACCTGTCCCAACTTTTAGGAACGTGTTACAGGCATCAAATTCAAAATGAGTGAATATTTGCAAAAAAAAAAAAAAAAAACCAATTATAAGTGAATTATCATTCGCTCATTTTCTGTTTCTACTGTCAAACAATAAAAGCAGAGTGAATTACTGAGTGAAGCTTCCGCTCTGCTTAAATCAGAGACATGTTGTATTTCACTGCACACAGCCAGCTCACTTATCGAAACGCCCACTTTAACCCTCCTCTGCTCCTCTGCCTGTCACTCAACAGAGGACAGAGAGGAGCTTGAAAAACCTCACACACACAGACCAGTACTAGCAACACTTTTTAACTTTTAAAGTCTTTAATGGGGTCTGATATTCTCTAAATCTGGTGACAAAGTCAATGAGAAGCACTGGGTTGCAGAACTGCTCTTTGTGGAAATGCAGATTTGATTGGCTGGTAGCATCACGTGGAGCGCTGCGCCAGCTAGAAGCAGAGAAGCTCTCTGCCATAATGTTTCCCAAAAGATCAAGTGACAACAGACATGCATGCATACTTTTAACCTGTTTGCATTCACTCACAAGGCAGGGGGAGGAGAAACCATTTTCCAGGATAACTTCAACCGTTTCCAGGACATTTGACCTTTTATTTCTCATTTTCCAGGTTTTCCAAGACACATGGGAACGCTATTTGTGTAATTTTGAATATCTTTAAGCATCATAGAAATAAGCCTTTGCCCGAGAAGTCAAATAAATAAATAAGAAGAAGTCAGAGTGTGAGAGAAAGAGAAATTAAAGGCATTAAAAAACCCACTTCATATGAAAGCCTGTGTGTGAACTGATTGAAAAAAGAAGAGCAGTCTTACTTGCAGAGGGTGTTTCAGCGTGAACGGGAGGTGTGGAAGGGATGAAGGAGGGGAAGAAGAAGGATCGCAGGGATCGTTCAGTGTGCAGGGGCGAGCGCTGCGTGGGCAGATTCTCACAGCTGCCCACGCTGCTGTGGATCTTAAGGTTCAAGGGCTTGGTCTTCTTCTTGGCTCTGAGGGAAACAAGACAAGAGGAGAAAAAATGTGAGATTGAAAGATGCGAGGTCTTACTGGTTTTCTTGAAGTTTGGTTTGATTTTAAAACATTAACCACTTGACTTTAGATGTAGTTCAAACAAGTTGCAAAAACTTCTGTCACAGCCACGCAGACAAGGTAATAATTTATCCACCCACTGGAGTCCATAAACACAGATCATAATGCAAAGCAGACGCAAGATATGTTAAATTCTGAATAAGTGATGTGACTTCAGCTTTTAATGAAAAAACTCCCTGCTCATCCCAGCAAACATCATTATCATTCTCCATCTACATAAACTGTACTGCGCTGTATACCCCACAGCTTGAACGGAGCTCTCCCAGACTCATGAAGAACTACGGAAGTCAGTCTAGTGGATGACTCAAGGTGAGAGACAGAGCGGGAAATGTGCACTAAGAAAAATCAGATACAATAACATCAACACAAGATAACTTTTGGAATCACTCAGGTGCAAAGGATAGTTTTCAAATCTTTGAAGTACTTTTTTCACTGTTTAAAAACTTAAAATCTCTGTTCCCTTAATGTTTTACTCATAAATCCAAATTCATATGTTAGTTTTTTTTTTAATTTTCTTTGTGCCTAAATAAACCAGTGCAATCCTGTAATTTAACAAAAGATAAAAATAATAAATAATCTAATATTTATCGGATATCTGTCTTTAGTTCAGGCTTCTGTGATTTGACTTAAGCTCCTCGCAGGAAGAAAAACAAATCAAAACGCACAGAGACAAACTCAGGTGTGCATCCAAACAGATTATCATGCTGAGAAACAAAAATAACCCCAACTTTAAACCAAAGGTTCAACACTGAGTCCTCAGGCTGAGCTCAAGTCAAGTTATGTGTAGAAAAGTGTTGACAGCCCTGACTGTTTCCAAATCTGAAGTTGGGCGACAACATCAGATTTCTGAGTCTATATAAAACTGAAGCCTGAATGAAGACACAGCTAAGCCAGTGACAGGCAGAATGACAGCAGAAACAGATACTCCGTGAAGGGAAGAAGAAACATAAACATGTTTTTGGAGTATTTAGGCACAAGAACTAATCTCTACTCAAACCCTTTTTTAAAGAGGGGGTGTTTTGCTTTTTTTCTTAAGCTTCCTACCGTCGCTCTGGTAAAGTTTCAGATGATTAACAGATAAAAAAAAAAATCATATTTTATTTACACTGATGTTTTAGTAAACCTTTATTGCAGCCTCTGTCTTAGCTGCTGTCTCTTTAAGGCTTCCTGCTTCAAAAGAAAAACCCTTTCCTCTGATTGGCCAGCCCTCAAGAGGCTATGGGCAGATCTTGGTGTTTCAGGCTGACCCCTCCAAGAGTGTCATGGACCTGTTAGGAGATCCTTACGCAATGATCTCATCAATTCCGTAACTCCCATGAAGATCTCATGAAGATTTTTTTTTTTTTTTTTTTTTTTTTTTGTTAGAACGAGCTGTTTTGATCAGTTTTTATATAGATTAATGGATTTCTACTGGATATGACATATGAACACGTAGAGGCTTGAAAAGCTGCAGATGTTTAGTCTGAACATCCAGTGTTTTTACTTTCCATGTTTTTAGTATGGGGAAGCAGATACCCCCTCATTAACTTTATGTGGCAACGTCAGGTGTGGAAAAATGATCCTAAAGTGCAGCTGCAACAAACTGACGTTTCTCAAGAAGTCCTTAACCGGTTAATGTTGGCAGACTGGAAAAGTGGGCTGTCATTCCCAGAAGTGACATTTTCCAGGCAATGGCTCCTGGGTTATCAGATCGTACAAGAGCTAAAAAATAAAACTGAACACTGGTAAAAGGCTGGGTGAGACGCAAACAAATGGAAGGACAGTGATTTTAAGTCCAGGTAAAGACCATCCCTAAAGTGACAGGAACAAAAACACAACGTTTATCATCAGTAACAGACTATGAAAAGCAGAAACTGGGGCTCGAAACGAGTAACACTCATTAAGAATTTAATCCCTGAAGATTTTCTTTCCTTCCATGTCACTCTCTCACTCCCCAAACCGAGTCACGCAATTAGCCCCGGTAAAACCAGCCCAGCACTTCTCTCCATCTCCTGCAATAAAGAAGCAGCCTGCAGGTTATCACTTCTCCGTCATAGAGCTTTTGTCTGCTATTCCGATGAGCCCACTTTATGCTGTCTGAATCTAAATTAAAGCATTCATCTGCCTGTATACACGCCTTTATCCACTCCCCAAATGATTTGTACATGTTCAGTCAGGGAGAAGTGAAAATGAATGAAAAAAGAACGGAGAGGATTCCCAGTTTTGGTTTAGAAAACGACTGTCGGTGAAGAAGAACATGTTGGAAGAGGAGAGGGGGTCAATAAACTTCACAGTTGTTAAATCGTCTTTTCAGATAGCTTTTTCTGCTCGGCTCATAAGAAGTTCAAAGAAAGAGGAACTTTAAGGATTCATGATACAGAAAGACAGAGGGGAAAGGAGGCGGCTGACTTGTCAAGTGTCAAGAGGAATCAGCGAAGGTGTGAATAGAGGAGTTATCTTTTGATGTAGTGAGTCACGACACGTCTCACGGATGGAAATCATTGAATGTTTGTGTCACATTTCAAGGAGCAATTTTGAGTCTTTTATCCCGTCAGGTCTTCAAAAGTAAGTAAACAGAAGAACCAAAGTTTTTTTTTTTTTTCACAGTTTTTGATACAGACTTCAGCCATTCATATCACACGGTATCATCTACATAACACTCTGATTACTTATTTAAACTTTCACTTCCCGTTTTTCCAGGCACAATGTTTTAGTTTCCTTCAGTAGAATTACTTGATTAGGACCTGTTTTGGCCTTCAGGTGGCTCTGCATTAAAAACAGACACAACTCTGGGTCAGGAATCACTGCATGGGCTCAAAATCACCTCCAAAAACCACTGTCTGAACACAGAAGAAGAATAAACTTCTCTGAACCTGAAATAAAAATTAAAAATTCAGTTTCAAAATCTGATTGATTTGATTGTCTTTGTACTTTTATTGTTGTTTCTTGTTGTACTTCTGTACTTTCTAAAACTCAGTCCTGTCATGTGGTGTCCTTTTGGTTGTGTGTAATCCATGTGTTTATCTCTCTTGTGGATTCACAGTGGTGGACAAAATTATTACATCACTTAGCAAATTAAAGAGGTTTCAGGATTTTTGTTGATTGTTGATGCCCATTAAATACCTAGAAAACAAGTTATATATAAACAAAGTCATCATTATGCTCTATAAATCATTAAAAACAGCCATCACCAGTAGATTTAGGTCAGTTTCTTTATAAAAAAAGGAACATTTGAAATGACGGACTGATCCCTGTGAATAAATTAACAGGGATGTTTACGTCTGATTTAAGGTAAGTCAGCATTGTATTTCAGGGAACATATTGTCACTCCGCTAGAAATAAATACAAATTTATCTTTAACACTAGCTTAAACAGTCTGACGGTTTGGGATTTTTTCTAATGTAAGCTAATGTTAGCCTAAAGTTAGCCTAGCGTTAGCTCCTAGCTGCGTTGTTCATCATGTCTCTTTGTTTGTTGGAGTTCTTTGGTCTGTTTTGTTGTAGTTTTTGTTCTTTGGTGATCGTCCATCATTGTTAGCTGTTGTCCAAAGGGCTCTAGTTAAACTAACGTTAGCTTCTGGAGCTTAGCTTCATTAGCTTATCTGTAATAGCCCAGATAACAAAGGTTGTCAAACGTTCTGCTGAATGATTCTGTGTAAATACTGTAGCTCCAAACTAACAGAGACACTCTTGGTAAAGATGGTAAAAAGGAGGTTAGATTTTTCTCCTGACCGATGCTGATCCTCTGTCTTGTTGTCTGAGATGCTGATGGGAACCAGATGCTGTTTATCAGGTTTGCTCTGGGACCTGGAAGTTTTGTCTTGTAACTGAAGCTTTTTATGGACCTTCAACAGTAAAGTGATTCATATTTCCCTCCAACGTGGAGTTTAGACCCTTGTGGTGACTTCTAGATGATATGTGAATTTTCAGTCTCCAAAAATCACGTCCTGTGAAATGTCTTCTACTGTGAGACCTGTCATAGGGCCTGCTACTGAATGTTCGTTGTTTGTCTGAGTGGAGGGGGCGGGGCTTTGCCATAGGTCAATTACAACACATCACAAACCTCCATTCGTAATACCAAAAGTTATACTTTCCCTGTTTTCCCTCAAAGCCCTGAAGTCTAATGGAGGCCTCATATCCCGATCACCAGTTGCATTAGTTTCCTGAGAGATAAGATATTTACTTCACCTATCATAGATGCATACATGTACATGTATTCATCCACCCACTCCTTTGACATCCACTCCTCTTCCACTCTCAGCGACAGTAATTAAAGTGACACCTTCTCGTAGAAGTTTCGTTTGATCAGAGCAGAGATCCTTCAGGTGACACGTCACCTTTACATTCCAACACATCTGGAGGATTTCCAGAAAGCTGTCATGAATCTTGCACAGCTTTCTTCTAACGAGGTCGTAGTTAGTCACTATCCAAGTGTCACATGGAGCATCGATGCTGCAAAACACTCAAACTGTCTAATTAACACTCATGTCTATTGTGGATCCAGGAGAGGAAATCACTCGCAGTGTTCCATCTGCAATTTTTCCTGCTCAGAAAGACGAACAGGGCCAGAAGAGCACCCTGTTGCTCTGTATGCAAATAGAAGTCTGGACTAATATATCCGGCAGCTTCCGCCTTTGCTGCTTTAATAAAGTTGGAGGAAAAAGGAGTAAAGGTGGTGAGAATAATGATTATGATGGAGAATTGCTGTGAGCCCTTTGAGTGGTCTCATCCAAAGCTTGAGCGTCTTGCCTTCAGATGTCTGCTGAGTCAAGCCTGAGCTGAATTAAAGTTAGCTGTTTGATACCCCGGTTAGGTCTTTTTATTTTTCATCCCTGAGGCAAGTTAGTCAAGCAAATGCCAGATTTAACCTACAAGGAATCCATCTTTACTAAGAAACTTCATATTAAAAGTTAAAAGCAAGCATGAGAAAATTAACTTGAAGAATTGTCCTCACATTAAATGAGATGCTGAAGTGCTAAAAACTGCAGTTCGTCGAGTGTCCGCGTGAGGCTGGTTCCAGAAGTACCGGAAATCACAAACACACCAAGCCAAAAAAAAAGGTGTTTCCATGGGGAGAGGGGGGGGGTTCTAACTGGGCAATTTAGAAGATATTAAGATCACCAGTTTGTCCAATCAGAGGCACAGCTCAGCTCAGACTGTGGAGACTCAAAGCCCGCCTCATTTCCAATATGGCCGCACCATAAACTCCTGCCATTTATGTAAAGTTACGAGTGACTTCAGCACTGAGCTGAGAACAGCAGCATAAGAGCCACAGTTAGGCTGTAGAGTCGCTGTCCTCAGGACCGCAGAACGCACTGAAGCGGAGATGAAGGGGAAATCTTTTCTCCTCTTGGCTTTTTTTAACTGGCCAATCCAGTTTTCTGGAAGCCCACCCACAATCAAAAACCGGGTGCCGCTAGAGCTCAAGCAGGCTGTGGACTTTAAACCAGGCTCGGTTGGAAAATCTCTCCCATACCATCACACCAGCAGCAGCAGGCTGAAGCGTTGATCCAAGACAGGATGGATCCATGCTTTCATGATGTTTACTCCAAACTCTGAGCCGACCGACTGAATGTGGAGCAGAAATCCAGACTCATCAGACCAGGAGAGGTTTTTCAGTCTTCTATGGTCCAGTTTTTGTGAGCCCCTGTGGATTGTAGCCTCAGTTTCCTGGTCCTAGCTGACAGGAAGGTCACCTGGTGTGGTCTCTTCTGACCTCTGGCTTCAACAAAACATTTTGTCCCAGACTGCTGCTGCTCACTGGATATTTTCCTCTTTTTGGGACCATTCTCTGTAAACTCTAGAGATGGTTGTGGGTTAAAATCCCAGTAGATCAAAAGTGTGTGAAATACTCAGACTAACCATACCATGTTTAGAGACCCTTAAATCATCTTTCTTCTCCATCCTGAGGCCCAGTTTGACCTTCAGCAGCTCGTCTTCACCATGTCTACATGAATTAATGCACTGAGCTGCTGCCATGTGATTGGCTGGTTAGATATTTGCGTTAACAAGCAGTTGAACAGGTGTTCCTAATTAAGTAGTTGCTGAGTGTATATCCATCATTCTATTAAAGCTGAGTTTTGAGCAATGCCGCAGATTCATTTTATCAGAGTTAATCCAGTGGATGGGAAACAATTCACAAACTTTTTTAAAAGTGGCAAAAATGTCTGAAATGGACTCTATAAATGTGTGTTTCTTGACTTAACATGGATAACAAACAGAAGTAAACAGAGCTGGAGAGTCATGGTAGAAAAGGTGGATTAAGTTTTAATTCAGAAAAGAATCAACACCTCCTAAATTTGTCCATGCAGCTGAATGCAAAGCAACAAGTCCACGGTTCTGTTCAAAGCCTGCAGTATCTTAACCCAACTCTTCCACTTGTTTGCTAATTGGCTGGTCTAAATGGAACTTTATTTGTCATGTAAAACCGCCGCACTGCCGCTGACATCACCACCAAATATAACAGTGAGTAAGAACATCATGGTGTCTGTCAACCCCTGTGTGAAGGTGTGCGTATGTGATGATGACTCGTTTCTGATTGTGGTTTGATGCCTCACCATGACGACACCTGCTGATCACCTGTTGAGATGGCTGGATGATAATAAACTCTTTCCTCCTACCCCTCTCTCTCTCTCTCTCTCTTGTTATATCGTCTTGAACCATCAGCGTGACATCGGTGGGTGTCAGCGTGCTGTCAGAGGCCAGTACTCTTTGTCAGGGTGGGATCAGCGTGTTTGTGTGAGAGTTTTGGACTGAAAGCTTGAAATGATACCATGAAGACGACAGGAGACCCAAGGGGGAAAACAGACTGACTGGGTAAAAGAGAAGAGGGGTCCGTGTGAGAGACAGAAAATGATAGGGAGACAGAGGAGAGGGAGGGGGCGGGGGAGTTGATGACCTGATGAGATGTGAGATTGGTGGTTTGGGACCGCTGACAGGAAGGCGGACCGTTGTGACATGTTGTCTTCAGGAGCCTCCCCGGGATGCTGCACAGGCTGTCTGGTTAAAATAGTTTTATTCTTACAGGCTGTCGTCATGTGAAGTCAAAGGCAGTGGCATGTTAATGTACGCCTGGTTATAAGATGTGCTCTGTGTTCGCTCCTCTTGATGGCTTCTCACTGAAACAACACTGTTGTGACAGTAGCGTGCAGCGAGATGTTACAGTCAGGTGGTCTCCTCATGAAACTGAATTGGTGGCAGCTAGTCTCAGTGTCTATTTCTCAACATATTAATCCCTCGAAATTCAGCACGAAAGTCCCTACGATGACACCATGCATTAATTCAGTGTTTTTCAACCTTGGGGTCGTGACCCCACATGGAGTCGCCTGAAATGTCTAGCAAATGATGAAAACTATTATTTAATTACAAATAACTACTTATTATTCTATTTAAAATGAGATCATCACCCACAGTCTTAAACAACTGTATTCCATACTTTACTTTTCTCAAATATAAATCTAGTTCAAATAAAATGCAGCATATAAAAATATCTGAGCTGGCTCATCTTGATTGACGGCCGCGATCACATGGTTGCATGGCTACTGCTACTTGAGTTTCCTCACTTCAACCTGAAAACTTCAACGAAGAAACTTGCGGTCAGTAGGAAAAAAAAAAACAAAACAGAAAACAAAGCAGAAAGATAACTTCGCCCACCTGGCCGTGCCTGAGACATTAAATATCACCAGCTACCACTGAAATGGTAAAAACGATGTGTAGGGCGGAAGAAGATTAAAAACAAGGGACTCTAACAAACATGTTGAAAAACTTATTCTAGAAAAAACAATATCTCTGGGGTCACCAGAAATTAGTGATGTCAAAATGGGGTCACAGCCCCAAAAAGGATTAGAACCCCTGCACTAAGTAGTGTCAAAAAGTGTCAAAAAGATCTGCTCTCCATTTATTTGCTTCCAAATCAAGTGGATGATGGTGCTCATGGGAAACAGAGTCTGTATCCTGATTCGGACAAAAAGTGTCGCTGCAATCAAAACCCAACAGATAGTCCTCACAGCGTCTTTACACGGACGTCACAAATGGAGAGAAAAGCTGATGGTTTGTGGCAACAAGGTGTCCTGAAAACCTTCAACAATAAATTGTCAAGGAGAGCGACTGCAGGGCAAATTATTTGGCATTTACTAAAAATTATATTCTTACATATTTACGTTTTAGATCTATAATCTTGTTTTAAAGAGAGTAAAAAGCGTGAGATCTTCCCTGTATTAACATCTTTTGTTTGCTTTTGTTTACCTCTTGTTTACATCTGTCCAATAAAAATATGATAACATGTTATTCTTTGGGTGGTATTAGTTTAAGCAGACACTGTTTACTCATTCTTGTGATTTGAGTTAAGATCAGACCATGTTATGACCACTTTAGGCAGAAATGTAAGAAATTACGAAGGGTGTACTTACTTTTTTTCTCCTGCTGTAACAGCAACAATTTACCATTATCTAACAAAAACAACCCTGCCTTATCAATAACAGTATCAACATGAAAAATCAGGAGTGTTGGCAGGTACGTTGTCGTGACAGCGACAGTGGTCTATGGTTCTGGTTCCAACAGTGGGAGATCCAAACTCCACCTCCTCGCTGACGTTGAAGGCTTAACTAATCAAAGAGGAAAATGACAATCTGGATTGTTCTCAGGTCAAAGTCTCAAAGCCAGCATCTGTGATGGTATGGGGGTGTGTTAGTGCCCATGGCATGGCTAACTTGACCATCTGTGAAGGCTCCATTAATGCTGAAAGGTACATACAGGTTTTGGAGCAACATATGCTGCCATCCAAGCCACGTCTTTTTCAGGGACGTCCCTGCTTATTTTAGCAAGACAATGACAAGACACATTCTGCACCTGTTACAACAGCGTGGCTTCGTAGTAAAAGAGTGCAGGTACTAGACTGACCTGCCTGCAGTCCAGACCTGTCTCTCATTGAAAATGTATGGAGCATTATGAAGAGCAAAATACAACAACAAAGACCCCGGACTTTTGAACAACTTAAGGTGTACATCAAGCAAGAATGGGAATGAACTCCACCGAAAAGCTTCAAAAATTGTTCTCCTCAGTTCCCAAATGTTCACTGAGTGTTGTTAAAATGGAAGGCGATGTAACAGTGGTAAAAATGCCCCTGTGCCAACTTTTTTGCAATGTGTTGCTGCCATTAAATTCTAAGTTGATGATTATTTGCCAAAGAAAATGAAGTTTCTCAGTTCGAACATTAAATATCTTTTCTTTGCAGTGTATTTAATTGAATATAAGTTTAAAAGGATTTCCAAATCATTGTATTCTGTTTTATTGATTTACACAACGTGCCAACTTCATTGGTTTGGGGTTTTGTATAAATACCAGCATCTTTGTACTTCAGATGCTAGGAGCTCCTGTTTTTCTGCATGTCTCTCTGTAGAAGTTAGAAATTTTTGGATGTGTGTGACGCAGATATTTTCACTTGAAGTTTGCTAAAAGGACGTTTTTTGCCCGCAGGGAGCAGTGTGGATCTCATGGACACGTGAAGCAAAAAATCAAGCTTTAGAAGATGTCTACAGGTTTGATGACCATCATAGCTTACTGCATGTTGTCTGCCATGTTTGTTTGCTTTGAAGTCTTGTTTTGTGATTAGGGGTGGCAGGTCAGAGGTACATGCTGGGAAATTAACTCACAGTTTCAGGCATGCTGAATGAGATTTATTCAGAATTCAGGAAGAAGAGGAAAAATAATGAATAAACAGATGAGATCTAAAAATAAAGCTCCAGGCTCTGCATTTAGTGCTCTGGCCTTAAATGTGTCATACCTCGGTGTCCTTAACTCCCCTCCAGGACAAAATATGTGTCAGCAGAGGTAGTGGTTGGAATTAGGAGAACGAGGTCACAGTGAGGACTGCGTGGACAGTCCATATTTAGCACACCTCTATGTGAATAAGCATGAGATCCTAAAAATAGTCAGTTTGCCCTCTGCCCTCTGTCCCTGCATTAATTCGGACGCCACATTTAGAATTAATTTGCAAGCAACTTGCTGGACACAGCAATACTTCCAAGCCTGGAGGCAGACATTTGACCCACCATCAGGTGTGCTTGAAGATGCGTGACTGGGTCTTAAACTGAAAGTACAAAAGGAGAGTTGGATCATTTGTGGCACAGTGTGAGGTTTCTTTCGTGCTTTGTTTAGAGGATTTGAGGTTTGAAGTTTTTGTGTGGAGTTTACGTGCACGGTTTCTCTCAAGCTTCCTCCCTCCATCAGAAATCATGCTCGTCCAGTTGATCGGGGTCTCCACCAAATTGCCTGTAGGTGTAAGTGTGTGGATGGTTGTTTTATTTAAAGAGGGGGTTGTTTTGTTTTCTTTATGCTTTATTCTGTGTCACTGGTGCCCTCATAGTAGATTTACATGTTTTACAGGTCTTAAAAAAAAAAGAAGAAAATCCTATTTTTTTTCCCACACTATTTCAGCTTTTTATTTGTTGCTGTCTCTTTAAGACTGCCTTACCTAAAACCCCTTTCCCTCATATTGGCTAAAAGTCTGTCAGGGCCAGAGCTATGGGCACCCCTTGGTGTTTGAGGCCCTCTCCGCCAAGGTGTCATGAACCAGTTAGGAGATACTATTTTTAGATTGGACTCTTTTAATCAGTTTACAGACAGATTCAGGGATTTCTACAACCTACAAATATGTAAGAGGTTTGAAAATCTGCACACGGTCATCCAGCATTGGTACTTGATGTTCACATTAAAAATATGGAAAAGCATGATACCCCCTCTTCCTTCATTTTAAGATTTTATTGTTTTTTCAAGATATATATATATTTTTTTGAGGGATTGGCTCCACAGTACATCTCTGACCTCCTGGAAGTCTACATCCATTCCCCTAAAGGTCTGTGAGGTCTGCTGACCAGCTGCTTCTTGTGGTCCCAAAGACCAGCCTGTAATCTAAGGGTTACCACACCTTAGTCCATGGAGCCAGCTGTTACCTCATGTTAGAAAATCCTAACCCTACTAACGGTTAAATCACATCTTAAAACATAATTTCATTTCTTAGCTTTTAACCTGATGAGAGTTGTGTTCTCTTTGTCCGTTTCTTTTACTTGCTTTTATTTCTAATTTTTAATGTTGTTTTCTCTGATTTTGGATGGGTTTTTTTTCTTAGAGTTTGCTTGTGATTCAGGTTCAGTCTCAGAGCCTGGTGATGTGTCCTCTTATTTGACACCCATGAGCCCTTTTTTTCCCCCCACATATCACACCTGCTCTTTGCTTCAGAACCTTAAAGCCCAGAAACCTCGAGCTGCCATTTATATATCTCATAAAAACAGCAAAGAACCACTTCATCTGACTGCATCCTCTATTTTTCCCTTTTCAAAACGTAAAAATCTTCGCTCCTCCAGACTGCGTGAAGGAGCCAAACCCCCAGTGAGAAGATAGAGGAGGAAACATAACACGGGAGAGAGGTGTTGTCATGGAGATGGCAGAGAGCATCTCTGCTTGTTAGATGAGATTTGGTCAGAGTCACACTGATGTTTGTGCGCTGACAGATTCAAACATTTCGACTCTTAATCTTTAAGTTAAAGTGACAGAAACATTCCTTGTTAAACACATTATTTGAGAACAAAACAAGCGCTTCTTAAACCTCTCCAGTCAAGTCAAGAGTTATTTCCTCTGATTACCAAAGCTGTTCATCAGGCGCTTTCACCATCTGCTGATAATTTCTTATTGAATATAAATATCAAAGAACATTTGTTTGATGAATTATTGTGTTGTTGTCAACCAGAGTTGAAGTGTTCTCTGGGTAAAGTCGTTCTGATTAGTGAAAACACATTCTTTGTTTGGGTTCACGATCTGCCTTTTTGGTTTTATAACATCCAAAGTCATCTTCATTGAGGCATTTTATTTAGTTAGTGCACCTTATTTATTGCCAAATTGTGAGGTGAATAGGACTAAAGAGGCTTTCAATACCAACAGGTGTTCGTCTGACTGGATTAAAAATGGACAACATGGCAGCTCCCCAAAAATGAATTCTGTTCCCACAGAGAATAAGGGCCATGCTGAAAAACTAGAAAAGCATCATCAGAAATATTAAATACAGGAAACTCAGCAGACTAAACAAAGAGCCTGCAGTCTGCATTGCTTTGACACATAGTTACATCTTCTAAGGAGGTGAAGGTCAGGGTACGTATGTGGGTTTCACCACCCTCACTAGGTAGCGCTGGAAATATGAGTTCAGTTTTTTCAAATATTTTTATTATCAAAGGTCTGAAATGTCGGTCATATAGTGTCACCAGTGTTACAGCTCAGGCTAATGGCTGTAGCACTGGTTAACGGCAACTGTCATTGTGCTTTATTGCTGTACTACCCAGATGTAAACAGGCACAGGTTACATCTTGGAGCATGCTGAGTTTTGACAGTATTTTGATCTGGAAAATGAAATGATGATAAATGATTCTTCACAACCAGACCTAACCCTTACCCTCCTCTGTAAGAAACGTCGCTATAGGCTGTCCCAGAATTCGCTAAAAGTTGCTAAATAACTTCATCAACTAATTTGCATAATAAGCCCTTTGCATGTAATTGTCGTGGACTCTGTAGGAAAGAGGAATAACATTGTGGGAGAGCCATAAAGCATTAAAAAAACATTGTTAATACAATTACAACTAAAAATGACAAATTCATAGACTGTATAATTAATAGACGTAGCCTCTTCAACGTCACCCGTCTGTTTCTGAAACAGATTTTTGAAGCAAATCCACAAGCGTGGCCATATTAGAAATGAGACGGGCTTTGAGTCTCCACAGTAACAGCCATAGGGCGCCCATCAGTCACGTGAGCTGAGCTGTGCCTCTTATTGGGTGAACTCGCGATCCAAATATCTTCTAAACTGCCAAGTAAGAAAAAAATTCACCCCCTGTACAGTGCGGGCTGTTAGCAAAATTAGTAATTCGGACGGGAGTTGGGCTGTAAACATGCTTATTTCTGCTGTGAAACGGCTTTTTTGGCTTGGTGTGTTTGTGACTTCCAGTACTTCCAGAGCCAGCCTCAAGTGGACACTTAACTAACTGCATCCTTCTGCATTGTCCCATGTTTTCAGAATGGAGGTTGCTGCTTGGTCAAAATATCAACCCTTCTCTTTTATCCAGGCTTGGGATGTGCAAAAGTCACCCAAAAGAAACAAGCACATGTGAGATTCATTGCATGCAGTCTTATGCTCAGGCTGCAGCTGAGAGAATGCTGTGAGCGAGGAGCATTTGTCTGCCTGGAAGTGTTTTGGATAGGAGAGGGGCCCACAGCAGCACTTGCTGCTTGTTGAGGAGTTAAAAGATTGATTCGTTCTTTTATGTCAGTCTCCAAACTCCAGAAAAGTCGGTAGATGCTGCTAGTAGCTCTTTATTTTCTTTTTTTTATATATATATATATATCGCCAGAGGGGTCTGAAAAGCCGCTAAATATAGCGCCAAAGTTGATAAGTTGGCACAAAGTCGCAGTTTCATCCCCCACTGTCTTTCCGCTCACACTAGATCCAAAGTGCTCCTATACAGTAGTTTATATATACATTGATTAAAGGTAACCTAGTTCTATATGTGTTTTTGTTTTTTTAATTTCTGAGGACCCATTAAGAGTTGACATCCTGACTGAACCTAATTCTAAATGTATACATTTAGGCCAGACATTCTTATTAAACTGTATTTAATCTTTTTGCCGAATCAGTTCAATGTTTTTGTATTTCCACATGAGGAAACAGCCGTCTGTTCAGGTTTCATCCTGTCTTGGCCTCCTTCTCTTATCTGTCCACTGCACACCCAAGTGTGTGCATGAGAGAGTGTGTGTGCTCTGCAGTGTGGGATCAGATTGAATGAGAATTTATTTTTTCAATTCAGTCAAAATGGATCCATAACTCAGACCTTTAACTCCTTAAATCCAAGCATTACCGCAGCTGTACCGGAGGCGAGAACAGCGGTTCGACCTGCAGCCGCGCGGGTTAAATGATAGTTTTGAAGCTGGAGCTGAGCCGTTAATGACATGAGCCTAAAACGAAGGAGGAGGAAAAGGGTCGGAGACAATGTGGAACCTGGAGCTGATATTATCTGTCCAGACTTTAACAGGAGAGAGGAACGCTGAGATGAAAGGTTCAACTTGATAGCCTGAATGATGAACGATTGTAATAACTGTCATTATGGTTTTAGGACAGTGGAGCATTCATTCTTAACTGTTCAATAAATCACGCAGCAGCTGTCAATATGAGCCGTTTAGGTTTCTCCATTGAAGTTAGAGATGTGTTAGATGTTATTTCACCACCTCAAATTCAATGTTTGATCTCCTTATAAGACAGAATACAATAAAACTTTGATAAAAGAGATGAAAAAATTGAATTCATAATTCATTTATAAAGCAACAGGGTATCCACACAGCTTTAGCTAAGCCGTGGCTCTAACAACATTTTCTTTATTTCACTTCAGTCTGTTGCTCTATTTCTTATTACTTGATAGAAAGCTGAAGAGATTCGTACCTGTCTCTATTCAGGGTTTTAGAGCTCAACCTTAAAAAAAAAAAAAAAAAAAACTACAACATGTAGATCCAAACTACCTCCTGAGATTAATCAGGAATGGGAAAAGTCCCTCTTCTTATCAGGTCAGTGCAGATTCCCAACAATTCCTGGATCTCAAACGATACCATTCAGCTTGCAAAAAGCTCAAACACATAGAGCAACATTACATCCTCCAAGTCTTGCTGCCTTTACGTAACTAAAACAGTGAAGGCCCACTGGTCCGAGAATACAAACATGATTACAAATTCAGGTAGCCGTATCAAGGACTTCAGCCCCTGAACTTGGTGTGTAGACTCTTAATGCTAAGCAAAGTCCAGCAAACCAGACCAAGAATTTTAATTTATAATTACAATTAAATTGTTTCAGAAAAAAACGTGTTTCATTAAAAAAAATTGTGAATTTCATTGTTCTCTAACCTCAGGTTTCATCCCGATGCTTAGCATGTAGCAGTAAGCATAGACGGCAGAGCCAGCATGAGTAAAAGCATGCGGTGTTACCATTAAAAGAGAGGGAGATGAAGTGGGCTCACAGTTCGGCCAATGGGGTTTGTTGTCGGTGTTCAGTCACACAGAGAAGCTGATCAAACTCTTATGGGTCTTATACGTCAGTTATCCTTTTTTACCATTCTAGACGGTAGAAACAGCGCTTTGTTTTGAGCTGTTCAATATTTGGCCGGGGATATTTTATATGTATTCTCACTGAGGCTCACCCTGTTCTCTACCCCTCAGGGTCTTCATTTGCTGCTCCTCTCACTGCTTAGGCTTTTGGCGTGTGCACATAAAAAATAGAGGAGCTGTACTCTTCCTGCCTCATGCTTTGGCATTCCACTGAGGCAGGTGGAAGGGCAGTGAGCTCCCAGAACAGAAACATGCCCTGTAAAACACCTTACATGCAAATAATTCTTTCTCTTAACTCCACTTTTTTTCTTGCAATGCAGCTTATGTTTATGGATTGCTGTTGAAATTAAAACCCCGACTGATATGGGGTCAATGCTGATATAAAAGCGATGTCTCATATGTCAGTTGTTTCCCAATATACTGGCTGATGACAAATATATCAGCTGATATATGAAATAAGAACGTTGATATACACAGGATATGTACTGTACATACATATAAGTTCTATTATTACCCAAAGTGTGATTTAAGACAAAGAATCAGAACACTACAAAATTAAAATAATGACTATATACCCACTTATTTCACAAAGATGCAACTTACGCCACTGTGAAACTGTATAATAGTCTTATATTAGATAGTGGTCAATATGGGAATTAACAGTTGCATCAATCTTTGTTTGCCTCACAAAAATCATTTTCACAACTTGTAAATGTTCTCAAGTCCGCCAGGGGATAAAAAAAAAAACAACAACTTATTTTTAAAGGACTGGTGACGGAGCGACAGAATTTCCACACTGCAAAAAGTTAATACGATGGTTACATATTGACTGATCGTGACAAATCGATTGGTCTCTGGTTGAAATTCTGGGTTGTTGTTTTTGTTTTGTTTTGTTTTTTATGTGCAAACAGCCCCAAAGCTTAGAGGATATCCTCCCCCAAACCACCAAGACATCTGATATAAACCAACTCCAAATTAGACTCCTCCCCTGCTTTTTTGAAGGCGCGACTTAGGCAAAAATTCATCAAATCTGAGGTCACTTCTCTGAAATCTTTCCTTGACAATTTCAGCAACTTTTATAGATATCCACTAATCTCCTATTTTTAAATACTGCTTTCTGCCCAAACCAGCCCCCAAACATTCACAAATCAACTCGGACAAACCCTCAGCCCAAATAAATCCATCCTCCACCAGCAAACAGTGGCATTTTCCTCTCACCACTACTCCTAAACACTCATATAAATTCATAATCATGACTCCAATTTCTGAGCTGCTGACGGAGGCCTGGACAAGTGCTCATTATGGAGGATGGATGGGTGGCTGGATGGAGATGGAGGGGAAGGGTGGCGGTGTCTGGCTGTTGAGGAGCTGCTTTTGACATCCCCTCTCACCTGTCTTGTCATTAATGGCAATGAGGCCGAAGCCATGATTAACATGGATGAGCTTTTGCCAGAGGAGAAGAGAGGCTATGCACTCACATTCCTCCTTAACCCGGCACAAACTGCTGCTTCCTCCTCCCTCAAAGGCATTATCTCACAGCGCTGACAAACAAGGATTTGTGTTGTCGCCATGCCTCGCAGCTGAGCATGTGGGACCAATAATCCTCCAGGGTCAGAGGTCGCCGGGTAATGTGACGACGTGTGTGTCCCAGGGAGAGGTGGATGTGTATCTCTGCAAGTCATCTGAGGAGCAGCTACATCGATCTGATGCCGGCTGATTCTTCAGAGTTTTTCTCTTCACAGTTAAGGCAATAAACGTGTCGTCAGATTACGCATCGCTCCATGAAACAGAGCTCCACACCAGGAAGGAGTCGTTTTAGTCGACTGAGTTGAGTCACGGAGGTCCTGTAGTTTATATTCTGAATTTCTTGTGCTCTGTTGTTTTTCACAAGCTTTGGAGCTGTTTGTCAGACCTATTAAAAGGCTGAAACAACAGCTAGAAAACACTGAAAATCCAAATCTGCAACAGCAAAAAATGTAATTAAACAACATCAAAAGCACCAGAAGGAAAAATCAACAAACTGGCACAGAAACACAAAGAAAGAAACCTCATGCCTCGCATATGAAGGCCTTTTCATTCTTGGCATTTCCAGCTAAAATATTCCACTTAGATAAAACAAGGAGAGGCAGCATGCAGGAGAAGGAAATGGAGACTTATCCTGGTTTGGTATCACATTAAGGAAGTAATTAAATATAAACCCAAGAGCAGGTAACATAAAACTGAAAAATGAGGCAAGTGAATATAGGAGATGAAATTTTGTTTAATGTGAACGGCCTTCCTGCTCACGAGTACCTGCCAATTACCTGCCGAGTTCACACCACAGAATATACAATACATGAACCCAACAGCTAATCGACGTCAGCTTTATGTACAGAGGCTTTGGTTCTCAAAACAGGAAGCTCAGCTTTGATTCCCACCCACAGTTCTTTGCACCATGTTGTTCCTCAGCCTTTTCATTCAGTTTCACTGTACTGTTCAGTCAATAAATGCCAAAAAAAACAGAAATAACCAATTTGACCAGTTTTATTTTACATGCTGTCCAATTGACCTATGGTTAAGTCCCACCCTCAAACGTGATGAGCCAATCACACTGCATATAGCCATTCCCATTCACTCAAACATTCTCTGCCCTGATTTCCACTGAGATGCACTGCAGAAGGTCAGTTTTTATTTGGTTTTATAAGGTTTCCCTAAGATTTTATGTTAAGAAATGGTCAAACATTGTTCATGGGGTACATGCAACTCTCACAAGGTATCCTGAGAGGCTGGGCAACAGGGTGTATTTTTGACCCATTTCTAAACCACATCTCATCTGAGAAAAGTGTCTTCTTTGGACAAAGTTGTGCAGTAGACCATGAAATCAACTCAATGTGCATAAAATTCATAAGGATGTTTACATCTGTTCTAAGGTATGTCAACAACATATTTGAGGCAACATGTTGTCACTTATAAAGTTATCTTTAACATCTCTAACATTAGCTAATGTTAGCCTAGCGTTAGCTCCTAACTGTGTTGTTCATCATATCTCTTTGTTTGTTGGAGTTCATTGGTCTGTTTTGTTCTAGTTTTTGTTCTTTGGTGATCGTCCATCATTGTTAGCTGTTGTCCAAAGGGCTCTAGTTAAACTAACGTTAGCTTCTGGAGCTTAGCTTCATTAGCTTATCTGTAATAGCCCAGATAACAAAGGTTGACAAACGTTCTGCTGAATGATTCAAAGTAAATACTGTAGCTCCAAACTAACAGAGACACTCTTGGTAAAGATGGTAAAAATGATTGTTTCTTTGTTTCGGTTTTCGGCCTTGGTTTCTTCATTTTTGGTTTCTAACGTGTTAAAACAAGCCTGATGAACAAGCCTTCAGTCATACAGGTTCATAGAAAACATGGTTAACACAGAAGCAAGCAGGTGAAGGGATTTCTGTTTACATAAGCTGGTTCTGTTGTTCAAGCACAAAAATTGGCGTTTATAAATTTCTATTTGAATAACATTTTCACTTGACAGACTTAAAACATTATTTCATCTCTTTGAAATCAAACCACAGTGCAGTGAATATTCAAATTAATCCTGCACTTTGTGTTTATTTTATCTTTTCAGGTTGTTTGGTTGTGACATGACTCTTTTACAATAAAGAGATTATCACAGTATCACTGTATGGTGCACTTATTAAGATCAGGGGGCCAAATGTCTGACGAGTTCAGATGCTGAAAAAAAGTCACCCTTGATAAGAATCTACATTCAGAGGACAATATAAATACTTGTATTGAATTAAATCTGTATTTTTGTTGTTCAGTCCTGTTAGTTTAAACTTTTTTTTTTCTTTTTTTCCTGTTTTCTCCTGCAAGTTTGAACTACCTCAAAGCTTCCCTACAGCAAATTCTCTCCCAGCGCTGCTCAGTCAACACAGTCACAACCTCATCAGAGTTTACTGCGCATCACCAAGAAAACTAAATCCGGTAAAAAAAAAATGTATTTTCTGTCTGAATTGGTAGATGTTACGGATGGCTGTAGAATAACACATTGACAGGCTCTCAAAAGACATGCATAATGAGAGGGGGGGAGGTAGAAAGAGAAGGAACCAGAGAGAGAAAGGGGGGAGGAAAAAATATGATGTGCACAGCGGCTTGGTGAAAGCAAACAGCTAAATTAGTCATGGAATGGATGCAAATTTGCTTCCCCTGAGTTTTGCATGCCAGAATTACCCTGAGAGAAGCAGAGGGTGAATCATGCCAACCTCCCGGCGCCATGTGATTTATTAGCAAACATCCAATTCAATAAGAGAGTGCTTAACATTCAAAAAGCTGTGAAAGTCTCATAAGGTGGCATTAACTATATGATATTCTAGCACAGGGGAAGGCAAGACAAGAGAGCGTGGAGAAACAAACACGCCTACTTTTCCCCAACGATCGTGGTCTGACGTGCCAAGTGGGACTGTGACAGACTGAAAACTCACTTGCCCTTTCCGTGCATGCATGTTACTGCTCATTAACATAGACAACGAGGTTCATTAATTGACACTCCAGCCCAAAGAGCCTCTATGCTTTGAAAAGGGCAGAGAGAGAGAGAGAGAGAGAGAGGCGGAGAACAGGAGAGGAGACGAAAATAAGCAAACTCAAAAAGCTGTCACACTCCTGTCTGGAGATGAAGTTTAAGAGGAGCGCTGTGTCTGTGGTCCTTATGGATCTGAAGTCAAACTATGAAGAAGCCAGAAAGCTTTTGAGACCAGGGAGAAGTGTTCCACCTGCAGACTCTTCTGTGCTGTTAAAATCACTTCGGGGTGATGGATTCCTTCAGAGAGGTGTTCTGTAACAAGGTCTTGAACTTTAATTTAACTTCAATGTTACCATTTGAAGCACTGTACCAAAGTTAGCTTAAAGCTAGGTCCCTTGACAGGTCACAAAATGCATCACCAACAAATTAACCCTTTTGATCCTGAATCTGCAGAATTGGGGTTCCAGAATTAGTTCACCATGAATCCAGACCAGTCTGACAGTGGCCTCAATCAGGATTTGTTTGCTGCTGTACAACTTTTATCTGCTTATCTTGTTACCAAAACAGCATTAATAGTACAAATAACATGCGATAAGATCTTCTCACTTCAGTTTTGGGACACTTCCTCATGTAATTTAAAAGATTTGCATCCTAGACACTGGTGAAATGAAAGTACCAGTAAAAAATGAAGAGAGGTATTTTATTGCGGTGATATCCAGAGGATGGCACTCCAAGCAGCGAGAAGTCACATTACTGCTGCTTATTGCCGCTTATTGCTGGTTGTTGCTGGTGGCGCCACTCTTTATTGCAATTCTCATATCTCATAGCACAATTCGCAGTCATAATAATGCATTTAAAGGTGCTGTGAGGACCATCTGAAAAAGCTTGTTTTTCCAGGATAAAGACTCCATTTCCCATGAACACTTGCACCTACTTCTGTGAGGTGAGGTGTTTTGAATGGCAGTTCTTCTTTTTAACACCACTTCTCTTTCAGGACAACTTTTCCCAGGATGCAAAGTGATGAGTTAATGTATTTATGTCTTGTTATGTAGAGCTTTCATTTGAAAGCTGACAACGATCAAACGTTTTACCCCTTACATTTTAAAAACAGGCTCGTTACTCCTGTTTCATTTCGGCTTGTTTTCATTCCAGCTTGTCATCCTTTAATACATAAAACACAAAACTCAAAAAGTCTATCAAATCCATCAGGATAGAGTGAGTTTGATTGTGGTTGGATGAGAAGTATAACCATTACACCATTCTGACATTCTATTGGTCTGTACGCGATAATGTTACATTGTGGTTGTAAATTGGGTGAAAGCAGGTCTGGGTGATCTAGAAACAGTTTTTCAATCAGGCACACCATGATAACACCATTATTGTGTCTGAAAACACAAAAGTGCAATAAAGTTTTTATCTTTTTTTTTTTGTTTTGTTTTTTAATGAAGAGAGAAAAGGGGACTAAAATTTCTATTCCCAGCAGCAAAATCTTGTCTGTGCTCAAACAAAACTTCAGCACATTCATGGTTTTGTACAAAATAAATAGAGAAGTTTTGATGAAGAAAGATACGACTGCTTCTGCTGGAGTGCAGCAGACTTACATGCTGCAGGTTATGGGATTCAAATCTGTTCCACTCATTACTCTGATGCATTGTGATTTTAGGCAGTAAATAACCAGGGTGTAACTTGAAAATTGCGTTGTTGAATTTAATTTAGTGCTCTGTGGACAGATAATCTGTGAATCTAATGCTGGAAAGACACCACTGTGTCAAAAAACAGGGCGCTGTTGTTGGTTTACTGGATGTGTGTGTATGTGTGTAAATACGGTGTGTGTGTGTGTGTGTGTGTGTGCGTGTACGCACATTTGTGCAGGTGCTCAGTGGGATGGGGAGGAATTGATTGACTGCGGAAATTGGTTCCTCACATTTCAAAGTCAAATTAGTAAATGTGGGGAGAGGTTGGCGTCATTAAGCTATCCTCGCCTCGCTGACAAGATATTTCATTTGCCGAAGCTGAAGCAATATGAAAGTTCATACATCTACAGAAATTCTGTCTCCAGAACATGTGAGGCAAGCTTCTCACATTTTCAGGTTTGATTTTATACAGGCAGAGCCTACGAGGTCACGAAAAGTTAACAATGATTTGATGACATTTTCAAGGGGAGGCGGGCGATCCTTCAGTCATCACTCCAAAGCAAACAACAATATCGGCTCCATATTGATCCTGTACAGCAGTGAGCTTTGACTCATCTGCTGCAAATCCCTTCAGGAAAAACAGGTTGCAATGATGGAGGAAAGTTCATATTTGGTGACTGATAAGCAGAAGATTAAAATTGGAGTTTTCTTGAGATGTTGAAGTCAAGCAGTGATGCTAGTTCCAACCAAGTAATACAATGGGATAAGAGGGATCATGGCTCTGGGACATTTTTATCATTTTTTTTTAAACTGTGTTACAGGCAGCAGAATCACTTCGACTGCAAGAAATAAAAAAAGCAAAAGCAACCCCAAAGCTCCCAGGCTTCAGGCTTAGGGGAGGTTTTCAGTGAAGTGCAAAGTGGTTTGGATGAGGGTCCGCTTCTCCAAGCCTGACGCTGTGGCTCTCTGTGGGGAAACGGAGGATCTGAGTTAATGTGTTCAAGTTTCTCAGGTTTTGTTCATGTGCAAGAGAAAAATGGATTGTGCGATTAACAGTTGGGTTCACATCAAAAGGTGCCAGTGGAGGTGGTTTTGGGCATCTGACTGAGATGCCTCCTGGTTGCCTTCCATTAGAAGTTTTCAGGATGAGTCCAACCCTAACCCTGACACTTTTTTATTTCAATTTTTTTGGACCCTATGTGTTCAACTAACTTGTGGAATGTTGTATATTTTCTATATAGAAGCTAAGAAAGCAGAAAACAGAAAAGCAATGATGTCCCAAAGGGTCATCATCTTAAAACTCTCACATAAACCTAACCCTGACCCTAACCCTGGGCAGAACTGTTTCCTTCTTGAATACACAAGGGCTTTCACACCTGCACGGCTCTGTGCCAGTTCCAGTTCCTGAACATAATTTTGAACTTCCCGGCTTGTTCGGACCAGATAAAAACTGGTTCAGAACCTGAAAGGTTGGTTCATGTTGGAACCAAAAAAAAAGTTGGTTCCATCTTGCAAACTGTGACATCATCTATGAGTGTGTCTTATTCTGTGTTGATGAATTGAGCAGGAAGTCAAGAAAATGGAGAAGATACTTATATATACTTTTATATATATATATATACCTTTAAGGATTACTTTATTATCAGTTGTATTGAAAAAGGCATTGAAAAAGCAATGACATACACAGAAATAGGCCCTCCCAGTTTCGTTCTGCCCAAACTGGTATGAATGCAATCTGGTAATCTGGGGGGGGGGGATACAACTCCTGAGCTGCTTTCTTGCTTCAATAACATTAACTCATTTATCTAAAAAAAAAGAAGTAAGTAAGTATTTTAACATGATACAAAGATAAAAAATAAAGCATGATGTGTCTTTATGGTTAAATTATAGATCTGAGATGTTATTGAAGGATTGACACAAGTACAAGATATAATGCTACCACGTCATTGACAAAAGGTGTTTCAGGCATCGGAAAAGAAGAATCCACTTTACCTCCATGTGTATGCTTTCATTTCATTATACTGTATGACTTGTAAAGCAGTCTCACTTTAGGGTGAGATTAACGTGGATTAACAGATATTACAGAACACATCAGTGACAAATCTGAATCTCTGAAAAACAAGCATGTCACAGTCTGGGTTTCAATGCACTGGGTGTCTGTGGTGAGTCAAGGTGCAGATGTGGCCCCATCCCTCCTGATACCCTCTGGTTGACACCGTTGGCGTACCAGATCTTTTTCAGCTTCCCATGACTCTTGATGAGGTGCTGGTGTCCTACCCTGTCCTCTCAATATTACAATCTCTCTTTGTTAGTTGTACAAGCACCTAAAATACATTACCCATGGCGCACTACATGACGCTACTGTCCTTTCATGGATGTTACGTGATTCTCACTTCTCTGTTTTCATTGGTGAGTAACGTATAATTAATGCAAGCTTGAAAGTATCTACAGTGTTAAATAATTGAGGAAATGTGAGTAAGTGAGGCCCTGGTGACTTATTAATACCAACACTGCTGTTTGTAGTTTAAACAGAAATGAATAGGAGTGGAGGCTCTTTGTCTGAATAAATAAAGGTGTTGTGAAAATCTACATTATTTCCTGCCTCGGTAGAAGTTCAGGATGTAAAACTAATGATTTATGATTTATTTTTATTTGTGTCAGGCTGCGTGATTCAGTCAAAGAGGGTAAGTTGTATTTGACACTTTAGCTCTTTTTTGACAACTCCCTGCCCTTCTAATGCATACATGGAAGGGGAAAGCCTGTAATGGGGATAGCGCACCTCTCCTCACTTTTATGAAAAGCCAAGGCAGGTAAAGCTATTCTGTTATCTACCTGCTGAGATACTGCTTAGAGGGACAAACGCCACCCTTGATTGACTAGTTTAGCCTTCCAAGCCAGCGAGGGGGTGGATCTCCACACCATCAGAACCAGAGACCACTGTCTCATTGCCACAACAACATAGCTGCCAACACTCCTGATATTTGACGTTGATACTGTAACGGACTTGGTGGGTCGTTCGTGTAATATAACGGGAATGTGCTACTATTAAGATGAGTTATTTTGAATGCATCACCCACGATCTGTGGTTCAGCAGGCAACATCTGTGTGTTTTTTGAGAGAGTTCGCGCTCGTCAGAGAGTTAAATAGAAAGCCTTGTGTTATTTTTTGGGAGTGGTTATGGTCAACACTAAACAGTATTGAGCGGTTCAATAAACCGTTAACATCAAACCTGAATTAAGTACTGGATCTCTTTTGCAAATGCTACAATACCAAAGAATCGTTAATAAGTACTGTGTAGGATGTGCTGCTTTGTCAAATTCTAAAATTCGCAGGTATGTGGATATAATCACCTGAAAGGTCATCTGCTGATTAAGTGTGGGCTGATTTCGACTACATGGCCTGCCTGACCTAACCCTAAATGTTTCTACCTCTACAGGCGCTGGCTTTTTACCCCATAAAAACATTTGGAAAATAAGAAATTAGCCAAAAATATCAATATCCACCATACTTCAGCTCTAAATATTGTTGATTATCGTTCATCCATGGAAATATTCAACCATTTAACTCCGAGAGACTCTTTTAGCAGTGTCATATGGCAATCACTTTGTTTTTCCATATATACTCACTGGTCACATTATTAGGTTCACCTGTTCAATCGCTCATTTACACGAATAGCCAATCACATGGCAGCAACTCAACGCATTTAGACAGACATGTTGTTCGACATAGACATGTTTAGTTGTGATGACATCATCTCTGAGGAAGGTTTCCAGCAGCTTTTTGAATCTATGACACCAGGAATTGAAGCAGTTTGAAGGCAAAAAGGGGGTCCAACAAGGTTCTAGCATGGTGGACCTCATTAGGCAGCCACTGAGTGTATGAGGTGATCTACATTCATCCCTTAAACTAATATAAATTACAATGGCCCTACGGGTCAAGACACAATACGGTTCAGCAAAACATTGTGACATTTGGGAAAACAAAACTACATTTCACAAATCACAAGAATAATTGTTGACATTTCTGCTTTGACGAAAAGTCACTGTTTTTCTTTTGATTGTTGTATTTTGTGAAATGTTTTTAAAGTAGAATGTCCTGCTTTCTGAAAAATGCCAATTTGTGTGTTGAATTTGTTGCGTTTTCTGATATACCGCTGTGTTTTGAAACTCAGGGCCACTGTACAAACACTGTAAGGTTTCCAAGCCTTTACTTTGGCTTGGGTGAAAAAGAAATGATTACATACCATTTATTAAATGGTCTCATACAATTTTATGCTGAAACTGAACCTTGTGTTTTTCCTTTACATGGTACGTCCATCACTCCTTAACATTCAGCCTGGTCTGCAGTGCTTTCGACCATGGCTCATTAAGAAAAATGTCTCTTGGGGTCAGAGGGTAATCCCAGGCTATTGTGTCACAACCATAGAGACAGGCAATTAAGACAGAGAGAGAGAGAAAAAAAAGAGAGGGAGAGAGAGAATGAGGATGTAAGGAGTACTGTGAGCTTATTAAAGTCCTGATGCTAAAAAAAAAAAGAGAGGAATACGTGCAGGGAATAAAAATGTGAAAGATATTTGGTGAAATTTCAGATATTCTGGAGTTCATGTTTTTTTAGTTTTTTTTTATTACTTATTTTTTTGGCTTTCATTTTAAGTCAGTTTTTTAACCCATTTTAAGACTCCTTTCCATACATTGCCATTGTCCACATCTAACAAGCAAATCAACGAGCAAAGGTGGTTTCAAGGTACCAGTTATCTGTTTATTTAAGCATGTGTTTGTCAAAAGAAATTAATCATAAATAAATAATAAAATGTCTGTTTTTGGTGCTGGGTTCATAAATTCTGCAGATGCAGCACATCATCTGCTTTCCACATGAAAGTTGTGTCTTCTACTCGTGGTGAACAGATCTCAAGATTTTGCCCTTTTTTTTTGCTGGACTTTTAATGCAGAAAGTAGAAACAAGTCTTATTTTTTTGCTTCCAAGAAAGGAAAAGAACAGAATCTTAATGCAGGGATTAAAAAAATATTCAGGCTTCTTCCTTCAGGTATGTGCTCTGAATCTTGAAGAAAACAGATGCCAACTTTCCAAACGAGTAACTCCCTCATGCACACCCATTTTCAACAAACAGCTCAGAGTGCCTCATGCCAGAAGTGAACCACAGACTTGATGCTTGCCAGCACCGTCCTCCAACCAATTATGATGCATTATGAGAGCTGCTTGGCCATCACAGAAGCCAGCAGAGATGCCCTGTCTCGATGAGTTGCAACATTTCCAGGCACACACAGGCCATTGATTAGCGGGGCTCAACTCACCGCTGCAGTCCATCAGCGCTCAGGGACCGGTAATCAATTCTCTAATGCCGTTTGAGCCTTTTCACTGTGGCTATGATCCACTCCTCGCTGTACAGATGCAGATGCAGGGACTCAAATGCAGACATGTGTGCCCATGATCGAGCACACACCAAATCTAACCCAGATGGCCGTCATAAAAGCAGAGGACGACTCCCAAATATTAACTTACCAAGTGAAGCAATGATAAGGCGCTGTCATCTAATGGCATTATCAAAATGAGAGCAGCTCTCCTGAGGCAGACTCTGGTTCCTGATTACCGAGCAGTGGTGGACCCTGTTCATGGCCAAATCTCATCAGCATAGTGCCAGACACATGAGCGAGGCCGGTCAGGAACTCAGCCTGGAGGCCTCTTATCTTCACCGACAGGTCGCCGGTTCTTTATGGGCAACAAAGTCCTCCGAGGAATTAATGTGAGCAGGCTCTGCTAGAAGATTGTGATCTAATGAAACTGGGAAAAAGAAAGGCGGGGCTAAAACTTCTGCTCTGTGCGACCAAATTACTGAGAGACTCGGGACAGATCAGGCGGAGGGAGGACTCAATTTCTGAACAATTGCTGTGGGCTATGTGCTGATCTGATACCGACTGAGGATCAATAATTTGGAGTTTTGTCTTATGAAAACTTTAGACACAAGATCATTTGACAGTAAAAGTTTTTTTTTAATATATAAATAAAAAAAACATGCAGCCTTAAAACAAAACAAAGCAATTGTATTGCTGGACCCTCAGCAGTCTCAAAAGACCAAACACCAGAAAATAGGGCTGTCGGTTTTTCAAAACATGAAGTTCAAACAAATTTAAAATGACCTGTTATCCGTTTGAATATGTTCTAATACCCCCACCCCTACCCGCTCAGCTTTGAATAAGAACATAAGGTAAAACATATAACCGATAGCCGAACATCCTGTCTTAATTTCTGATATATTTGTCAGGCGCACAAGTCTATCAACTTGATCAGGATCAAGTGTGGTTCTCTTTTTGTTTACAATGTTACCTGTCAGGGAGAACACACACTCAGAGCGCACAGACGTTCCTGTTGCACCCTATGGGCGCAGTCACACTGGCCATTTGTGCTGTGCTCAAGCACACTTCAGCCCTAAAGTCCAGTTCATTTGACAAGTATACAGTGCTCGAGCACAGTTCACTACTCCTCTTTGATACGCTTCAGAGAGATGTGCCTCAGCAGGCACAAGCATGAGTACACGGACATGATTGCCGTGACCGCTCCTCTCGACAGTTATTTCAGTAGGACCAAAACAACTTAACATGAGCTTAAAGTCACTAAAGTTGTAATCCTGTTCTCTGTATGTCACTCTGCTGACTCTGATGAGACCACTCTCCATGTAAACAGATGCTTCATGGTGGTGTAGGCGGGCCGTGCATGATCCTTAAGTCTGGTTCATGTTGGAGTAGTGAGTTGGAGTACTCCCTGCTCTGTTGGTCTGTTTTGGTTCCTTACCTATTTCATATTTTCTAATTTGAAATACATTAACATGGCAACAGTGGAAGAGGCTTTTGGAGTGCTGCGCTCCAGTTGTGGGAGCAGGGTCTTAAAGAGACAGTAGCTAAAATGAAGTATAACAGCCTCTCTTTTCAAGATAAGGAGTAAAGAAGTGGATGATTTTGTGCTGCAAAGTGAACTCGTGTTATGGTTTGTGTCTGTTTGGTACCATATCAGGCTCCAAAGGTTCCACAGCAGGAAATCAGTAAAAAACATCCAGAGTTCAACACTTACTTTGGTGTCTGTGTGTCCTCCAGGCGGTTCCCCAGCTGGAACTCATGGGACTTGCTGCGGTGAAGAGCGGTGAAGCCCGGCAGCAGGTGGATGAGCTTTCGGCTTGGCGGAGGCGGCGTACCCGGGGCCTTGACTTTGTTCCGTCTCCGCATAGGGGGTGTGCCAGGTGGGGTCATTGTGTTGATCACCAGTGGAGTCCGAGGAGGCGTGTGGCCAAAATGCCTCTGGCGGGGAGATGGGGGCAGAGAGCGATGACCAGAGTCCAAAGGAGGGAAGAGCCCTGTGGCGGGGCTGTCGACGGTGAGTCGATCGGCATATAAAGGGGGAGCCAGGGCCTGGGGGCTGTGGCACATGTGCTGGTTGTACTTGGACTGGACTTTGGGGCTTTGGGAGAGCTGGAAGCGGATCCACTGACTGGCCTCTGGCTGGCACACCGGGGTGTTTTCTTTGCCCGATTCAGAGGTGGGCCATTGGATGGACCAGTCCTGCTTCGCCTGGCTCCCTGTTGGAGGAGGACAGAGCCAGATTACATGCCAAGATCACACCTGGTCATGACATGAGTAATGCATAAACACGTGAGAGAAATGGACCATCTTGCTTACATGTAGTGACACTGAGCCATGCAAATAGATTTTGCTGAGTTTGTCAAACCTCTGAGGTGTCGATCTGTAACTGTGTGAGCTTTAAAATAAATAGAGACAGTTCGAACTTTGAAGATGTTGATAAAATCTTCCCAAGAGACTAAAACTCTGGATTAAAACCTCAAACTAACCTTAGACTTCTTTTAATGGGAGTGAAACATTCAAGGAGAAGACGTTTCAACTGTGATTCCTTTTAAAGCCTCAGCCGTTCCATTTTTGGAAACCAGCAATGATATGATGACAGAAACATGTTAACAAATAAACATCATTAAAGAAGACTTAAGGTCAGGTCAGTTTTTTCCTCCTGGTTTTCTTCACACAGTTCTTTCTGCTGCTGCCCCTGCTGGTCATGGCTAAGAATGCAAGTTTCCTGCACTGCATTGTCCCAGGAGAGATGCTCAAACTTTAGCACCAAAACTGGGAAAATGAAACCAAAGAACATCATTTTTTGGTGACTGATCAGATTAAATTAGATTTTTTTTCAAATATTTTTCTAGTATTATGTTCTATCAAATCAAACTAAATTGGTTCATGGCATGCACTTTATACAAAAACATCTATTAGCTCTTCTTTATTGCAGCAGGCAGACATTAGCAACCAGCAAATGTGCTCATTTTGGGTAATGAAGACTTAACTTCACTGTTATGTGGTGTGAACGCATTAGTAGTGCGATGGTGTTCAAATATGCTGATGAGGAGCAGATTAGGCATGAACGGATGGAGAAGGAGGAGGGAGTAAAATGGAGGAGAGTGCCGAAACAGAGCGGGGCAAAGCTGCATGAGTCATATCACAAGCTGACTTCCAGCCAAACTGAACTCTCGCTTGAATGAGAAACAAAGAGCAACAGAGGCAGGAGGGGGAAAAAAAAGAAAAAGTTGGAAGTGAGCAGCCAGAATGAGTGTTTTTTGAGCTCTGATGACGATACTTTACCTTCGTTACTGTGCAATTTATCCTCCTCAAGTTGTTCTTCAAAAAAGGAACAAACAAAAAAGGTAAGTGTTTATTGATCTTGCAAAGTTGAAATAGTCTGCAGAGTTCTACTTTGTCTTTCTGTCTGCAGTTCTGCATAGCCAAGAGGCTGTTCAGCAAAACAAAACAGAGTTTAGGGAGAATTGATCCTGGGTACATCTCAGCAGGTGCACCATCTCATGCATGACTGAGTCTGAGCAAGCACGACCTCAAAGTCTTCAAAATCGGCTCCTGACCTCTAAAGCCACAGTTTATGCTAATTTCTATCAACAGCCCTCCTTTTTTTCTGTTCTCACTTTCTGTTTGGTGTCACTACTTTACTTGCCTGTGACACCATCTCCAGGGAAACAACGGAGGCACCAATAACACAAACTTCAAACACAATATCAACATCAAATGGAACAAGAAATAGCATTTCCCATAAAAGGTCCCAGTGGGATTGCAAAACTTAAAGGAAATATAACCCCTGCAGCCTCGCGACCGCAAGGTAAGAAAAGTTGTGAGAAGAAACGGGCGCAAATACTCAAGAGACAAAATACACAGACCCTCATTTTCTCTTTTTGAATAAAGTTTAGTTGACTTGACTGTGTGCTTGTATATTTCTCATCACACACTCCAAAAAAAAAAAAACGAAAAAAAAAAAACGCTGCCAGTGTTGAAACTTTTCAGTCACATAAGTTGAGACTTGTATTGAAGCTGTAGTTGTTAGTGAGGAGGCTCAAAGCCTTCCTCTTGAGTTCAACATTTCCACTATGGTTCCAGCAGCTGATTGGCTTCATTACTCCCCATCAGAAACAGGTGGGTGACATCACAGAGACCTTGCCATATGTTTTAAAGTCTATGGCATTAACATAACATTTAGGACTCCATAGTGTTTGATTGGCGTTCAACTCCATAGAAATAGCAAATAGAAATAGATGTCGTAGTTGACCAATCAGAATCACAAACTCGATACAGTCAAGCAAATGTTTGGAAAGTTTTCTGAAGAGTGGACTTGGTTTTACTTTTGTTTGGCTTGGCTTTCTGCACTCTATAGGCCTCTCTCTGCACACGTTTCTGTGAAAGCATCAAATACATAACCTGTGATGCAAATATTCATTCATTCATTTATTTATTTTAAAGGATAAAATCAAAAAGAATTAATTTCAGGGTTTTTCTCCGAATGATTTATTATCTCCCACTGATAAATATGAACCTTGTTGAAACCTACACATTACTCACAAGGCTCTCTTGAGTCAAGCTTCCCCTGCCCTTTGCTGCACCTGCCTGAGGATCACACTCACCCCCGTGGCTGAACCCACATCAAGAGGCTCAACATCTCCACCTTAAAAACCTCTTCAGAGACATCCAGAGGCATAAAACATGAGGGTGCTCATCCACAAATGCAGGGAGAGATGAAGAGAGTGTATAATCAAGCCTCCTTTATTAGCAGGAATAAAAACATGACAGGACACTTGGAAATGTAACGGTTCAGTTTGACGCTGCGTGGACAGCAGGAAGCTAATCAACGACCACTGAAGGGTTCACATTATCGAGGCTGATTGATTACAAATGAGAGGTAGAGAAAGGCTTGCTTTTGACCTGGGTGAAAGACATTTCATACCTGAGAAATGAGATGCTAATTTGTACCGTCCACCTCCAAATTAATACCTTGCAAAACCTAACAAGTTGGTTTTCTGAAAAATGTCAACAAATCCCCTTTAATTTGAATCACCAGCTCCCTTTCAGTGATTAAACTCTTGAAATGAGACAGCCACATATTAAGACTGCTTTTGACAAGGCTTATCAAGCTGATACCCGAGTGAAATTTCTTAGCGAGAGAAGCAATGAACTTGAATCACACTCTAGAAACTGTTGCTTCAAGTAATGAGTCAATTCATCAAGCATGCCAGTATCTTAGTAACTGCTTCAGCAAAATAGTAATAGGACTTGACTTTTGATTTTCTTGTTTCACATGATCTCACCTCAGCAAAAGGCGCTGACACATTTAAAAAAAAAAAGATTCTGGTAAATGAGACGAGGAACGCACGACGCGGAGCTTGACCCCTTTGAGATCTGGGACTGGAGATAATTTGTGCAGCTTGTGCTTGTCAGGGAGGAAGTTTTTGAAGTCGTGAGATTTGACACTGAAGAAAGTAAAGATGAGTCTTTTAATTTGTCACAACTTCAAGGTGCCAAAGTATTTCAGCCGTGCACCTGGTTTCATATCATGTGCCATCAGTTTTTTTTTGTCCTTTTTAGTAGCATTAAGTGTCCTGATATTAAAACCTTAATGAGTAACAAAACAATACCAATTTATTTGCAAACACGTTTCATTTCTAGCCATGTGAAAACCTTGCAGACTTCAAAAACTACACAAGAACAAAACCATGGGACACTTATTGTACCATTATCTCATCAAGAAATCCAGCATACCAACTCATTCATGCAAAGTTAGTCCATTAGTCAATTACGCGACACCATACAGAAGCTTCCAAATGAAGCTAAATGAGAGTCCGCACTTCTCTAAATATAACCAAGACCATGCGGTTGAGGTTATCAGCTCCTGTTGTGTGTCCTCTGTCATGCAGCAACAAAAACAAAGAAGGACCCAGGTTAAAAACACCAAAGCTACTCTTGTATTTAAATATCTCACCTGGTTTTTGGTATAGTTTTGTTGTCCTTCACTGCCATGATCATGAGCTGTAACTGCAGAGTTTTGAAACCCAAAGTTGAGGACCATATTTGAAATGCTGAACTCTACCAAGCTTCATTCAAGTTAGAATGCGTTAAAGAGGCGGGCCTTTAGACTCTCTGTAGACAGCTACAGGGTGCCCATCGGTCAATCAAGTCAGCCATGCCCTTATATGGGCAAAACTTGTAAATTTTAATAATCTGCAGCTCAATCTTTTGGTAGAGCATTTTTGAGTCTTTACGTCTCATTGGAAATGTGTTGAAGTGAGTTAAACCTGATTGGGTCAGCTCTACAGCTTGAAATAATTTTTCAAAATTTTGTTGTTTCTGACCTTAGTGCCCTAACAACCTTAAAAAAATACAAAACATAATCTTTATTTTTTTTCTTGGAACATTGAATAGTTAAAAATAGACCTCATATCGCTTGCAGTTAAAGTCTCTGTGAGGACTTTCTAAGCGATCTTGTAAAAGTCTCTCTTCTAGATATCTGCCTGATCCTAATCCACAACTTACAATGAGATTATCAGCACCAATAACCAATGCTATTTCTTAGCTTCTCGATCAGGTCGGACAGGAATGGATTGATTTACGGCACGTTTAAGTCTCTATGACAACACCATGCCAGCTGATGAAGTTTAGTAGTGAGAAGGAAGATCTGAGTTTTTCTCTGCTGAAAACTATTTCTGTGATTAATTTAGTAGTGATGGTGGAGACAGGAGCTGAACTGACAGACGGAAAAAGGACAGAAGAGAAGAAGAAAGATAAATGGGAGAGTGATAGAGCACAAGCTAAAGGCTAATCAACAAGCTAAAGGCTAAAACACAGGCTAATCTGAGATAATGTTCATTTCACCCCACATGCAGCAGTTATTCTGCAGTGATCTGATCAAACTTGAGAGTCTGTCAATAAAATGAAGAGTGAGGTTACGTTAGCTCTGCTTGGTGAGGTTGTAGTTGGTAGATGAGCTCTGGTAGGACATAACCAGGATTCACTAACGTTACAGACCTTAAATACCTTATCTTGTCATGTTGTATCTGGTAAAAAGCTGCTTTAAACAAAGAAAAGTAGAGTTAAAAAGAAGATCTGATCTCCATTCATTTCCAAAACAAACACACGCCTTGCTAAGAGTCATGACATCACAACAGTGTGTGCACACGATTTCAGCTAAACGTGTCGCTGTGATCCACTTCAAACAAATGGACCTCACAGCCCCTTTAAAAAGTGAAAGTTAAAGGGTTAAAAATGAACCCCTCTGTACAGAGCGTGCTGATAGAGTAAAGAACTATTCAGACCCAAGCTGTTTTTTAATCAGTCTTTAAATGTGTTAATTTTTCTGTAAAAACCAGCTTTTCTGGCTTTGTCCTTGGTGTGTATGTTGTTTCTGGTAGGACCAGGGGATTTCCCCTTTGCTGAAACATCTGATGGCTGACGCCCAGTCTGCTCCTCTCATTGGTTAATTGTGGGTCTTCTGTCAGAGGCAGTCTGACCAGGAATAGTAAATATCAAACATGTTTAATTTTTACAGATAGTTTGTGTTGGAGAGGCTATAATGTCACTGGGAGCGGTAAAACAGTCCTATTCAAATGACACACTTGAGGATTATTTGGATGAATAATTGCCAACGATGAGCCCCTGACCAGATCCTACAACTGGCTTAAAATCACTCAGTGTGTCATCAGCTTGTGTGTCTTTAAAGTATTCCAAAAATCCTAGTTCTTAACTATTCTTACTATTATTTAATGGTGACCCTGCTCTAAGAGAGAAAACCTGATGGCCTTGAGGGAAATCATCTTTACAGGTTTAACTGCTGAAAAGAAAATGATCATACACTCCTGGTTCTCTGTTGAACCTCCGTCCCTGAGACAAAACTTTGGCTTTTTCAAGGATTCAGAAAAAGAGAAAGCTGTAGAATCCACCTCCTCTCAGTCAAATCATAAAAGTGTATAATTAAGCATTTTGAAAAATTACTTTTTGATGACACATCTCTGCTTTATGGCTGCTCTAAGAACCATCTGTAGTGCAAATACGTGACTCTGACAGACAAAGCTGTAAACCTGAACGAGCTGGATGTGACTCACACAGGATAAAGACTTTCAAAACAACCTCTGAGTGATGTCATTTAGACCTGAACTGGAGATTTTCCTCTAAGTTTACAGGTTAGTTAATGGTCAGAGCCCCAGGTGTCACATGTTAAAACAAACCATTTATAACTAACAGAAAATGACCAAAATAATTACTCATAAACAGTTTGAACAAGGTAGAAAAGTCACAGGGTAAACTTAGAAGATTTTGACAATGACGTGACGGAGAAAAGGAGCACAGACATGAAATACACTAAATCTAATTAAGGCACAGGTGTGACAATGAGACACAGGCGAAACTAATGGATTAAATCAAAGTGGAGGGAAATGCAGATACAGGAAGTAAAACAAGGCAGGAAGCACAACAAGGGAGAACTTCAGCCCTGTGTTCTGACTGTCCTTCCTCGTTTTATTTCAGCCAAGTTTACAGAGTATGTTTGATGTTCGTCAGTGCAGCAGTAGAACGGGTGACTACACATAGAGTGATGAACTTTAGTGTCCAGCAGGGATGGGCAATGATTTTTGAATATTCGAATGGTCATTACCATTTTAAAATTGAACAGTTGATGTGACAATGGCTTTGTCTTTCACCAAGAACAAAAAAAGAAGAAAAAAAACAACATTGTTTTCCTGCATTTTACACCAGATGCATCTCCGGTCTGGCTCTGCTCCGGCATGGCATCAGATCAAAAAGGTTTCTATTCAAGTCAATGAGCCAGTTTAGACTGGATCCGCTCTGTTGCGTTGCAGTCTGGCTGCAGCAGGTTGCAGCAAATAGCAACAAGCTGTGACGCATCAATTTAAAGAAAGACTGTGTCAAAACCAGATCATATATGGCTTTACAGCAACAACAAACACATGCACGGAGCCAGGCCAGAGGAGTCAACTGGTTGGGGGTTTGACAGCACAAACAAAAATGAGGAGAGGATCATTAATTGATTGGGAAGTGCGGGAGCACCTTTAAGAAAATAAACAAAAATGAGATGCAATGCAAAATTTGCAAGGGTAAGCGAGCCCATCAAAATTTGATAACTATGAACAGCCATGTGGGGCGCTACGCTATCCGCAGATGACAAGCTTAAACACCCATAGACGTAAGTTTGATGATCGACATGCAGTGCAAGCAAGGGCCCTTGCTCTTTGTCAAAGTCTAACGTTGGCAGGTATGTGTATGTGTGTGTGAGGTGATCTTCAAATAAGCTTTGAATAATAATAAAATAAAAAAAAATAGTGCTTTTGCTCAAAGTTCCCATATCAAGTGTCCAGAAGGTGAGCAGACTCTGTTTATCAGTCCACTGAGACGTGTCTGTAACCTACCAGAGCTCATCTACCAGCTCCAACCTCACCAATCAGAGCTAACGTAACCTCACTCTTCATTTTATTGACAGACTCTCAAGTTTGATCAGATCACTGCAGAATAACTGCTGCATGTGGGCTGACATGAACATTATCACAGACAGATTAGCCTGTGTTTTAGCCTTTAGCTTGTGTTTTAGCCTTTAGCCTGTGCTCTGTCATTCTCCCATTTAGCTTTCCTTTTCAGCAGAGAAAAAACACTAACATTGCTGCTCTGTGTCTGCCAGCCAGACCCAGTAGGGTCGTCATAGGGACTTTTTTTTTTCTCCATAGGGACTTTCACATGCTAAAAGTCACTAAATGTTTTCATCACAGTTGCTCAATAGGCAATTTTTTGTATGAACCAACTTTATTTATAAAGCACTTTAAAACAACCACAGCTGAAAATAAAGTGCCGCACGAAGAGCTAAATAAAAAAATAGATAAAAACAGATAAGAGAAAAAAAGACACATGTAAAAGAAAACATTAAAACCAAATAAAAGCAAATAAGATCAGACAGAGGAACCAATTCTCGCCAAGATTAAAAGCCAAAGAATAAAAATGGGTTTTCAACAAGTTTTCAAAGTGGACAGTGATGGGGCCTCTCTAATGTGCAAGGAGAGATCATTCAACATTAAAGGGAGCAGCACTGGAGAAGTTGTCTGATGGGGTCATATTGGATATGATAGAGCTTTTTTGGCAAAGAGTCACAAGAGCCAACCACAAATCCTGAGAAATATCATTAAGGAATAACCAATTTGTTTCATCTGATAATCTCATTTCAAATCATGGATTATGAACAGGCAAATAAAAGTGAGACAATTTTAAGACCACTTCTGACCTCCCCCTTTTGTTTCTCACAGTGAGAAGAGCACTGATGAAAAAAAAAAAGGAAAACAAGTTTCTGAGTGATATCAAACAGGATGTTTCAACACCCTCCTGGACTCATCCGTCCTCCCTTTTTAATTCTCAAATGCCTGATTTGTGTTTGTGCATAAATCCTGGTGTCATTTAGTTGCCACATCATCATCATCATCATCCATCTTCCATTCTTCCCATCTCACCTGAATGACCCTGCATCTCCACATCCTCTGAACGAAGCAGCGTCATTTACCTCTGCAGTGATTAATGCAAATAACATACCCCAACACCATTAATGGAGCAATCTTAACATGCAGCGCTGCTTTGAGAGAGGCCGATAACGGCCTCATAATCTGACTAATTACCTCTAAATGTGTTTCTGCTTTGGGCTAAATGGCAGCCTGAAATGCCACTGGGACGGAGGATGGTCGATCCGTAAACAGGATTTGGCGAAAAGGGCAACGTTTAATAGATGCAGTGGCTCTCTTTTTTTATGCTTGAGTCTTTTAAGTTAGTGGACTTGCTTGCTGTGTAACCAGCGGGACTCAAAGTTAGGAGTGTGCCAATTAGGTAACAGACAATCAGGAGCACCCAGAGGTGTACAGGAAGATGAGTTTCAGGGGGTTTGGTCGATGCATCCCTGACTTGGCTTTCTTTTCCTAATTCTCTGTTCGTCTCTGCTGCATTTCTTCTTCTTTCTTTTCCCGCTGACGGCATTCGAAGCTAATTAGGTGTCTGTGTGCATGTGAAGACGTCTCAGGGCCGGGAGTGAGGACACAAGCTACTACCTGGGAGACATGTGGAGCTAAACAAAGATCAACACAATTAGTGAGATCAACAGAAGAACTCGGATTCAAGTGTGTGTGTGTGTGTGTGTGTGTGTGTGTGTGTGTGTGTGTGTGGACTCATGGAGAAAGGCGGGCTGGGTAATGAGTGTATATTGCTGCACAAAGGGCCGACCGGCTGCCTCCAAATTGTATGACTCATCCTCATCACAACTCATGGACTGCAATCCCCGAGAGCCAGTAGTGAAAAATTCTATTGACTTGCATTAGTTTCCCTCCTCCACCCGTACACCACACAGCGACGTACATTCATGTATCATGATCTCTCTGTTTCTCCAGTTACATGATGTTTAACAATAACCGAGACTGCAGAGTATCTCACCGTCTGCATCTGCCAGATTCCACATAAATCCTGATGACTCATAAACGTTTTTTTTTTCTTTGAGAAAACACGAGGCATAAATCTGCAAATCCCTCTCTGTGCTCTCATTCAGAGCGGCTGAATATGTATGTGCACTTTTGCAGCAACCTCCAGATTTTAAAGAGAAAAAAATGAAACTCTTAAGAAATAATTAAAAAATTTAAAAAAGACGTAAGAACATCCTCCGCTTCTAGCTTAGCCGTGTTAAAGAGCGAAAAAGCTCTCACGGGGCCGAGTAACCCTTCTAAAGCACATCTTCCTCTCTCAAATATATACACGCTGACACACGGGGAGTCGCGCTAACAACGTTTTCACTCTGAAGCTACGACATCTCTGCCTCTTCAAGCTCCATCTGGGTAGGAATATGAAAAACCTCAGCTGAAAGAGCCTCTCGGCACTGTGTGTGTGTGTGTGTGTGTGAGAGAGAGAGAGTGTGTGTGTGAGGGGTTGCTGCGTTGCATCCACACAACCCCAGCCAGTCCCCTCTGTTAGAGAGCCCATTAGTGGTTCTGTGTGACCAAACCCGGGCTTTAGAGAGCCAGAGGAAAGGGGCGAGAGAGGGAGGGAGGGAGAGAGAGTGATACAAACAAAGCAGGATGCAGAGAGAAAGAGGACGACAGATCTACTGTCAACGTGCCTTTTAAAGAGCACATTTACATAGCCTTTGATTTTCTTGGTCATCATCATGTGACCCATGTTTGGAGCTTTGTTCGGTGGTCAAAAATGGAAAATGTCTAACTTTAAACTCTATTTCTGTTTATTTTAGGACTGCAGCTATCGAATATTTTAGAATTTGAGTATTCTACTAAAAAAACCCAAGTAAGATTAATCAAGCAATTTTTGTTTGGTTAAAGGGAAATTAAATTTCAAATGAATTTTGTTTGAAACAAGTGAAAAACAAGAGACTTTAGGACAGGGGTGGGCAACTGATTTTACAAGGGGCCACATGAGGGTCACACCTGCAGTCACATGAACTTAATTCTGCTCAATAAAACATTTTCACTTATATCATAGCAGTAGTGATGCATTTTATTTTTAGCTTGTTAATCTCCACAAACGCTGAAAACTTGAATAACAAATTTAAATAATTAGATAAAAATGAAAATAAATAACTTGAATGTTTTTTCATTCCACTTTACCTCCTCAGTGAGAAGAATCGAGTCTCTCTCATGTGTTTGAACAAGCACATTGAAATCTGGATGAATTTCTGAGGATGCTGAGAGCAGCTGAGAGGTGATCATCAGTCAGTACGTTTACACGAAGATTCAGAAATCAGACTATGAGCTCATTCAGTAAAAGATCAGACTATTAAAACACACAGAAACAGCTGAGTCAGACTGAGAACGGACTGAGTGCAGCTTCATCCACACACATAGAGAATGTGATTGTTATCGGACTGTGGTTGGACTCGACAGGATGCGACAGGTCTCAGTACGCCTCGGCGTTCAGCGCAAGCACTTTTCATCTTGAAGTGACCGAGGCTCTGTGTTTGGATTTGTTTAATTTCTCCGCTTGTGTCTTTTTTACCCGCAGGGCTCACACATGCAGAAATAATGCAAATGTCACGCTTTTCAAAATAAATGCAACACAGGTGTGCAAAAGTATCTTTTTTACTATTTATATTCTAATCTATGATTGACCTCTAGTGGGCCAGAAAGGGACGCTCAAAGGGCCGGATGTGGCCCGCAGGCCGTATTTTGCCCATGTCTGCTTTGGGTGGTGTTTTTGAGTTCAGTGAGATTTGACTTGAAATGAGACATCTGAAGAAGTAATAAAACACATTCTTGATGAGATTTTTAGTCTTTGCAGTGTTTAAACTTAAAGTAGTATCCCTGCTGTATTGGAGCACATTGGACAGGAGCGCTGTTTTATATTTTATTCATCAATGACTTGTGGACTAAATCTGACAACTGCCCAGCTAGCTCTGTTATGTTTTTACTTTTCATCCTCTTCACCCTACAGTGCTGTTTTTTTACAGATTAAATAAGTCACTAAATGACATCATCACATTATTTCCATAACAAGTAATTTGTATGTAACTGTTGCGGATGCTGAAGGAAAGAGGAAGAACATTGTAGGAGACATTTAGCGTGTGATAACACAGTGTTCATGTGTTTGGAACTACAGATGAATTTTCTATGGTTGATTCTTTTTACTTTTTTACTTAGGACCAGCAACAGTGACCTAAAACAGACAAACATAAGCACCATTCATTTGCATGTAGTTGTCTGCTCTGGCTGCAGCTTGGAGGGCCTGCTGTGAGGGAGGAGTCTGCCTGTGAGTGTTTTGGATAGGGGAGGGGCTCAGCACCTGCTGCTGGCTGAGAAGCAGAGGGTGCAGCAGATCAATACATGCCAGTTTTCAAAACTCCAGAAAAATCACTAGATATATTGCTAGTTGCCTTTTAAAAAAAAAAAAAAAAAAAAAATTGTTTTACAGGTTGGTAATGCTAAGTTGGCCGGACAATGCAGTCCGTGTGAAATACTTCGCTTTGAGCTGTAAAGAATTCAACTATTCCTTGGGAGGGGAATTCTGGATCATTTTTTATACCGGAGCAACTCAAATAATTTGAGGAATTGTTTCATCGCTAGTTTATTTTGATGCACAACTTCATGTAAATATACATTGCATCCATCTCTCATCAGCCCAGGCCTCTTTTTAGGGCCTCCACTCAAAAAATGACATATCCAAATTAAAAAAAAAGAGTCTATCTCTGCATCCGTGAGGTCTATGTGAATCACTCTGGTGTCATAATCAAGAGAACACTAGTGAAATTTGTTTGGATGTGTCAGTTTTAGTATTTATGTCAACAGCTGCATTTCCATTACACCAAGAATTGCACAGAACCTAAATATTGCCATCAAAAAAAGGGAAATGGAAACTGGAAAATTTCAATCATAAACTTGGGTGAAAAGTTCTTATGCCCTCATGAGGTGGTTTTTGATGTTGAGGTTTTTCATAAAAGTGCAACAGAAACACCTTTATTAGCAAAAAGACGTCACCGGGCATGAATGATGGATGTACTTCCCTCAACTACGATCCTCTCCCATGTTTGGGATATCCATGGTTACCGCCGGTTACAGTCCTCCTCCCTTCTTCCACATTCAGCAAATTGAATCTCACGAGATGAGATTTTACTCAAGTTGTGCACAATTCCATTTGCAATGGAAACACCAGCAAGGCACAGCTGTACTTTATCGAAACTTCAGAAAAATTGATTTTGTTTTGCGAAAAAAATTGTGATGTATTCAGGCAGTTTTTATG